>CM033472.1:99081799-99681799 GCA_019447015.1 Hymenochirus boettgeri | reverse complement strand
AGTTCACCATAACAAGACCATTCTTCTCTTTCTGTTAATTAAACATAAGGTGTGATATAGAAATCAAAGACTTGTTGACCTTATAGTATTTTAAAGGATATCTCCATCCTTTTTGCTGTGTGTAGGTCCCACTATCCCACCCCAACCGCTAGGTTAGATTTTGCCAAAAAAGTTCAAACGACACTTACAATCCTCCATTCCCCCGAAGCTCAGATCACGGCCCTCTGCTTGCTGGAACTGCAAGCAGGGGGCCGGACCGGCAGCCGCGTCTGTGATTGGCTGAGAGGCAGCCACTCATGGACGTGACTGTCCACTGTGCTGAGCATCGAGGGAACGAAGGATTGTAAGTACCGTTTGGATCTATTTTTGGTGCTTGGGGGTGGGATAGAGGGACCTAACTATACAAAAATTTAAAAGCTAGGCAAGGTTTAAAAAGTTACGGTCAGGTAGGTGGAAAGGGTGGGGGGGGGTTAGGGCTCCTCTGCGCATGTGCCATATCTTGTCGAGGTAGGAAATAGAAGGGACCGGATGACTCACTGACAGGCTCCTACACTGCACTTTCTAGACTTAGAACAGGCACCAAGAAACCATGTGAAGCAGGGATGTAAGGTAGGATTTTTTAACACACTAGTGGGGCCAGTTTGTGGGTTAGATTTTGAAACTGGAGTTTCTATTTATACATTATTTTATACATGTTTGCTGGCAGCAGTAATTATTAGATTATTAGAATCAGAGTTAAATAGCCTAACTTACCACAAGACTTAGAATGTCATCAGGCCATTTCGGTAATGATTGCAGAGCTAAAGGCAGATGAATGACTGAGATGACAGGTGCTTTAGAAAGCTGGAGAGCATCCTCATTGTTTTCTTTGACACATGCTAAAATCTATAATCACCCAAGGCGATTCATTTCCTCAATGACTTTCTGTTGGGATGAGAACAGAATATCTTGGTCAAATGTACCACAATCCTGACTGCAATTGTGGAGTAGAGACTCAAAATTCAGAATTGCAGTCAGGGTTTGACCAAGCACATTTGACCAAGATAATCATATCACTTTGACACTTACTTCTGTGTATGTGACATTATACTGTTTCTACAGTGGTTAAAAAATGTAGGGCTAACAAAGATCACAATAACTCCTAGAACCCACTCTCATACGCCCAAGTAATAAAGACCTGATTGAAATTTCTATGGCGGGAACCAACTTAATGCTGGGTGCCAGAGGATCCTCTGATGGACTAATGTAGGTTAGACTGGTCATTCTCACTGTGTACTGTATTGAAAGGTTGATGTAAAGAAAACCATAAAAGAAAATCCATGTGTTGTTATAAGAATGACTTGATATTGTCTAAACTGAAAATAATTTCAGTGAAACAAGAATGTTTAGTACGAAAATATCCTCGAAAAAATACATATTTCATGCCAAGCCCCATTTTATGTGAACAGTGTACTTATAGATCAGTGGTTCTCAAACTTTTTTGAGACCGTGGTGCGCTGGGCAATGCAAATTTTTCTCGAGGCATATATCGTGTTCACAATGTTAGACTTAAAGTTGTAATTACTCATATTGTATGCTTATACTGCTGTTATTGTATTCAATCAATGTAGTGTAACTATATTCCAGTGGTATCATTTTATCATAATAATATTTAAGGTACAAAATAATACAAATGTAATTTATACAGATTAAAATATTTCCACTACCAAAATTCTGAGGCACACCCGGCTCTTTGAAGTGAAATACCAGAGTGCCCTGGCACACCCTTTGAGAAACCCGGTATAGATAGTTATTTATCGCCCATTGGTTATTGGAAACAATGTTGTTAAAGGTTACACCACATATTTGTCAGCCCAAAATTGTTTGTTACGCAGTTGTTTTGCGTGACTTAGAGTGGTGTCTGCGTGACTGAGAGTGTGTCCGCGTGACTAAGAGTTGTCCGAGGGACTGAGAGTGTGTCCGCGTGACTGATAGTGTGTCCGCGTGACTGAGAGTGTGTCCCGTGACTGAGAGTGTTTCCGCTGACTGAGTGTGTCCGAGTGACTGAGAGTGTGTCCGAGTGACTGAGTGTGTCCGTGTGACTAAGTATGTCCTCGTGACTGAGAGTGTGTCCGCGAGACTGAGAGTGTGTTTGCGTGACTGAGAGTGTGTCCACAAGACTGAGAGTGTGTCCGTGTGATTGAGAGTGTGTCTATGTGACTGAGAGTGTGTCTGCATGACTGAGTATTTAATGATAAACCATAAACTCATACGGTAATACCTTTCCAAACTCAGACAATCCGTTACTTTTTTTGTGGATCTGTTCCTTGTCAACAAGCCAGTTATCCACCCTGATAAACAACATGACAGGTTAGAGGTTGTAAAAAACTAACTTTTTTTTTAATTTCAATATGAGCAAGTACAAGTTGATTGTGTTGAAAGTACAAGAATCTGATTGTAACCAATTTTGATTGGGAAAGAATCTGATTGGTATACTAACAATCAGATTCTTTCTGAAAGAATCTCATTGTAACCATGTTGATTGGAAAAATCTGATTGGTATACCAATAGGATTCTTTCTAAAAATAAAAAAAAAGCTGATTGTAACCAAAGAATGGGTTACAGTCAGATTCTTTCAGAAGAATTCGATTGGTATTATTTCGGGAAGAATCTAATTGTAACCAATCAGATATACTTTTGTGGATCTTTTCCCTTGTCAACAACCAGTTATCCACCCTGATAAACAATATGAAGGTTGAGGTTGTAAAAAACTAACATTTTTTTTAAATTCAATAGGAGCAAGTACAAGTTGTTAAATTTTATTTACTATGAAAAATTCATTTGAATGTTAAGCCTCTAATGGCTGAGATTTTAATTATTATTATTTTGGATTTATACTAGCAAAAGTGTGCCCGTTGGTGCACAGTGGGAATATGTGGGTGTATGTTAGCTATATGTGGATACAGATGATATAAAATCTATATACCACTTCTATAAATTTAGGGAGCTTCCACTATAGTCGAGACACGCAACTCAGGGGAAAATAAAAGTCTTAATTTATTTCAAATACATAAAACAAAATCCAACAGGATACTAGGCTAAGAAAGGAACAGCCTAACCGCGTTTCATGGGAACTCCCACTTCATCGAGCCTCTGGAAGTGAAAGCTGCCTATATTGTTCGTGACGGTGCGGGGAAGGAACCATTTAGGAACACAGCTGCCAGAGGGATCCGTGAGTGAAACTGTGTATAAAATTTAGGGATTTGTACAAAAAAATAAAGGCAAGATGTTAAAATAAAATTAAGAAATCCTATGGAATTTGGTTCTATTAGTGTCACATCCCCTAATGAATATTTTACACAATAACATAGGAGTAGAAGGGAACCTATTGGGTTTACCCAATAGGTAGTAGAGGGGACTATATAACATCTTTGGATTTGTACTGGAGGTCAGTGCTTTAGAAATACATATTTAATATACATAAAGCAGCCTGACATCTAGATAAGACAGACATTATCCATCTCATATTGTTTATATAACACTATCACATTTTTCTGTTTTGTTTTATTGGTTTGTTTTGATAAATCTATACAGGAAGATATTTAAATCCAGGGTTTTGAGAAGATGGGCGAAACTGCTAAATCCGTTCCGCCTGTGGACCTGGAAATGGTCTGGGAAAAACGTACATACATCCAGAAGTTTAAAAATAACTTTTTTTAAACTTCTAACTGTTTTTCAAGATTTACGCATTCTATTTTCGAGGGTCACCGAAATTTAGAACAAATTAGAATTTTAAAGGAATTTTTGAAAATTTTGTAAAAATACAGTACTTACTGTAATGGCTCTGGGACCTGGGAAATGGTCTGGGGAACAGATAATCAGATTCTTTCAAATCAGAATTGGTTATAATCAGATTTTTTCAGAAAGTAACTGATTGTATACTAACCAATCAGATTCTTTCTGAAAGATGTGAATGTGTAACAAATTCTGTTTAGAAATAATCTGATTGTTTACAATCAGATACTTTCAGAAAAATCTTTTGGTACGCTTTCTGGAGAATCTGATTCTTTTAGAAAATAATCTGATGTGGTATACTAACCAATTAGACCTCTCCTGAAATAGCTGATTGAAACAAATTCTGATTGGAAAAGAATTTGATTGGTTAGTATAGCAACCAGATATTTCCTGAAAGAATCTGATTGTATCTCATCAGAATTGTTACAATCAGATACTTTTAGAAATAATCTTATTGGTATGCTTTCTAGAAGAATCTGATTGTAACCAATTTTGAATTGGGAAGATTTGATTGGTATACCAATAGGATTCTTTCTAAAACCATGAAGCAAACTGAAACATTTGCTCAGGGTGCGCCCCTGCAGAACACTTAAAAAGGCGGCAGTTATAAAGTCCTCATTCTTGCAATACCACACCAGTCCACCATTAAGTGTTTAGTCAGCCCTCCAGTTTCACCAGTCACTGTAAGCAGCCCACTATACCCACCTCCATAAGCCACACCTATGTTCCCCGATGAAGCCATGCCCACTTCACGTGTCGCCCTCCCCATCTGTGCCGACAGGCGCATTTAAAGTGTTTCAGGGTCAAAACTCTAGGAACACCCTGCAACCAATAATAGATCAATAGGAAATCCACCGGATCATTCTATAATTAAGTTATCAATCTGGTCTTTTAGTACCCACCCTCCCCATTAACTCACAGCTGCCACCAGGGATTCTGTTAGAGAGGGATCATCACTATTGGTCAATGTGAGGTCCTATAAAGAACCCACAATATCCTGTCATGTTTCAATCTTATTACATTTTATCAGTTCAGGACACGGTTCATGGCCATTTGGGGTTTATTGCTTAAATAATGTAAAAACGATTAACAAACTTCATTGTCTCAGAAAATGGGCATGGAGTGTTTCCTTTCAGTCCCCCTATCATATATAGCAGGGATAGAAACCAGTAGATCTCCAGATGTTTGAAAACTACAACTCCCGCATTCCTCTACAAACACTCTGTAGTTAGGGAATTCAAACTACAACTCCCAGCATTCCTCTACAAGCACTCTGTAGTTAGGGAATTCTGGGAGTTTGTAGTTTAAAAACATCTGGAGATCTACTGGTAGCCATCCCTGATATATGATATCCCTTCCTGTCCAACAACAGCAGCTCTCCTTTTTGTCTATTGAGATCGGAGGGGTGGAGTTATGTGAGAGGAGAAGAATGTTTTTACTTGACTGTCACATGTTTTACAAAGGAAGTGACTATAAGTCTTGCAACTTCATACTTACACTTCTACTCCTACTTCCCTACTAACACTCAGAAATGTTTTTTATTGGCTAACATGCTATCAATTTAATATTAACACACATTGGATACAACTAAAAGGGAAGTGATAAATATGTTCCTATGTAATCGTCCCTTGCTTCCATGTAAACTTCCTGGGGTTGGCTTAACACTCCATTTTGAAATTCCATTATAAAACAGGGGTGGGGACTATGCAAGTACTTTTGTTTATTTATATATTTTGCCTTATTTACATTTCTATATACTTTAATGTCATTACTACTATTTGTTAATAGGGGCATAACTATTTATTTAGTGTTTAAACAACAAAAACACTGTCCCTGTGTATATTACTTTTACCCACCCCCACCACCATATACCTCCGAAAACCAATGTATTCCCATGAAATTATACATTTATTTATATAGGGATAGCGCCAACCTCCTTCCGTAGCACTTTACAATTACATGTATACACTCACACCAGGCCTTCCCCAAAGAGCTTACAATCTAATCAATTTAATGTCATTCCCCCCTAATAATTACCTTTAAGCAGTAACTCACCCCTCCTGGATTGTCAGGAAGTCTCCCTCATTCGTGTGGTCTCCCGCACTCCCGCAAGACCACCCCAGACTGCTGGACGTAGCCACGCCCACTTTGCAGAATCCCGCCTCCCACACCCTAGAAAACCAGCCACGCCCCATGTGGACGTCATGCCCCCATGTCGTGCCCCCTTTTCCCACCCTGCCCAGAAGCCTAAAGGGGCAGGGTGGGATGTCTGTTTAAGTATTTTAAACAACTTTTAACAATATAACATAACTACTCCGTGAAATCTACACTACAAGTAAAATCAGTCTGGTCGGTTCAAAATACATCTGGTCCAATCAAACTGCACCACTGTGCCACCAATCTTTGAAATCTGCCTCAAATTAATGTGGCAGCTGATGGAACAGGCCAATAGCTTTGTTCAATAGACTGCCCGAATTGGCCAGGTCTTTTGCAAGGGTCTTGGCATGCAAGTACTGGCAAGAGCATTTGGACACAGCAGGAACTCCCAATTGACATAATTAAAGGATATGAATGATAATTGCACTCACCATGGTGTGTTACAGCTGTGTGTTATGTCATATATCGAACTCCACGTTTGATAGAATGTACGTAATGTCCCAAGGCTGCTGTCTATAGAATGACCGCCCTCCAACTCCAATAAGACTGGCTATTTTCTTGACTGGAAGGCTGATGTATATCTGCACAGGAACATAATTATCCATTAAAGCATGATTACATCATCATCCCATTATATATACTTATAGATTATACCTATATCATATACTCATAGATTATACCTATTATAGGTATAATATACTAAAGATTGTGCAGTTACAGTGGGAACACTTGTGTGTGCCAGTCACAGTGGGCAACTTGCATGTGCCACTCACAGTTGGCAAACTTGTATGTGTAGTCACAGTGGGCAAACTTGCATGTGCAGCCCACGGTGGGAAAACTTGTATGTGCAGTCACAGTGGGCAAACTGTATGTGCCAGTCACAGTTAGCAAATTGTGTGTGCCAGTCACAGTGGGCAAACTTTCATGTGCCACACAGTTTGGCAAACTTGTATGTGTCAGTCACCAGTGGGCAAATTTGCATGTGCCAGCCACGGTGGGAAAAACTTGTATGTGCCAGTGACAGTGGCAAAACTGTATGTGCCAGTTACAGTGGGAAAACTTGTGATGTGCCAGCACAGTGGGCAAATATGTATGTACCTGTCAGTTACAGCAGGCAACTTGAATGTGCCAGTCACAGTGGGCAAACTTTTTGCCAGTCACAGTGGGCAAAACTTGCATGTGCCGTCACCAGTGGGCAACTATGTATGTACCTGTCAGTCCACAGCAGGGAAACTGAATGTGCAGTCACAGTGGCAAACTGCAGTGTCATTCACAGTGGGAAAACTTGTATGTGCCAGTCCAATGGGAAAACATGTATGTGCCAGTCACAGTTTGCAAATGTATGTGCCAGTTGCATGTGGGCAAACTGTTATGTGCCAGTCACAGTGGGCAAACATGTATTACCTGTCAGTCACAGTGGGCAAACTTGCATGTGCCAGTCAGTGGGCAAACTTTGTATGCCAGTCACGTGGGGGCAAACTTGTATATGTCCAGTTACAGTGGGCAAAAGTGTATGTGTCAGTCACATGGGCAATTGGTGTGTGCAAGTTACAGTGGGAAAACTTGTATTATCCCAAGGCTGCTGTCTATAGAAGACTGCCCTCCATTCCAAATAAGACTGGCTATTTTTTGGACTGGAAGGCTTGATGTATCTTTGCACAGGAAACATAGTAATCCATTAAAAAGCATGATACATATCATACCTTATATATACTTATAGATTATACCTATATTCATATACTCATAGATAATACCTATTTAATAGGTTACTATATTCTATATTGTGCCAGTTACAGTGAGGAGATTACTTTACCTCGAGTTCCCTATCCTATAAAGCACAGGCCGTAGCCGAGTGCTTTTTACAGGTCAGGGAACTCGAGGTGAAGTAATCTCTGTATTTATTTCTGTAGGTAGCGATTATCCATACTAGACATTAAGCCGCGTACAATCAATGGCGCTAGAAACCCAGAGGTGCCCCTTAGTGTCCCAAGGCCATAGCCCCCCCTCCTCAATGTCCAAGGTCAGCATTCCCTCTATGTCCCAAGGCCACAGTCCCCTCCAAATCCCCTCCAGTCCCCCTCTGTCCCCCAAGTCAACCTGTGTAATCTGTGTAACTGCTGTGTTCTGCCTTGCTTGTTTCCTGTGTTACTCCCTCTAGTGGTGAGTCATAGGAACTGCAGTGACACACACAGATTCACGGACAACAGCTTTAGGGTTTTTATTATGTTAGATAATACATGAGGCACATATTCATAATCCTAAAAAAAAAACAGACAGACAACCACAACCAACTCCACTCACTCACTCATCTACACTCTACTGTAGGCCGCAGACCGAGTGCTTTAATACAGGTCATGGAATCTGAGGTGAAGTAAAATCCATCAATTACAGCTGTAGGTACGTTTATTTCTTATAATCATAAGAGGCCAGCCAAAAAAATAACCTGCCCATTACCACTGTGTCTTCCCCTTCCTTATAGTCCATTTATATAGGAATCCCTGTTTACTGTATAATAGTTTAATTACTGTTCCTATTGAAAAGAGAAGAAGGACCAAACCATTGTCTGTCAAGATAAACATGGATTCCTTATAAATTAATAATACAGGGAGGGGAGAACAGTGGGGGGCAGTAGAATGCAGGAAGTCAATGATTGTATATAGATTCTGCCACTGCACCTTCCCATTGAAAATGCCTAGCCTATGTATTAATAAGGGTATCTGTTTGATTCAAGGAGATCGAACGGAGTTAAATGAGGCAAGCCAGGGAAGGTAGGCCAGGCCAGTTGATCTAATTGAATACAATTGAATACAAACAGATTACCATGACCTGATGAATGAGAACTTCACAAGCATAAAAGGGATAATGCGCCCCTTACAGTGTAATAACGGCTATTATGCCACAGAGGAATGCCCCTGACCATATAAAGCACGAGGCCGTAGCCGAGTGCTTTTTATACAGGTCAGGGAACTCAGAGTGGCAATAATATAGTGATAATGTACCCCTACTGTAAATTATAAGGATATTAGATTCACCGAGGAGTTCCGTGACCATTAAAAGCACGAGGCCGCAGGCCGAGTGCCTTTTATTACCGGGCACGGACTCGAGGTGACTTTGATATCCGTATAATTTACAGTAGGGGGGTACAATCATCCCTTATAACCTACCCCTTCAACCTATACAAAGCACGACCTGTGAGCCTATGGCACACTGACAATGTATGGAAGAACCCCCTCCCTCCCCACCTCCATGTCACTAACTATGACAGGGCACTCTCTCTATGGAAAAGCCACCCCCCCCCCCCATCCCCCTCCACTATGCCTGTCTCGCACCCTCCCCCCTGCTCCGTACTAAAAAAAAAAAAAACAGCCTCACCCTTAACCCTCCTCACCTGTAATAGGGTCACCCAGCACAGCCTGCAATAGGGTCACCCAGCACTGGGTGAGCCTATTGCAGGATGTGCCAGGTGACCCTATTGCAGGCAGTGCCAGGTGACCCTATTGCAGGCAGTGCTGGATGACCCTACCTATTGCAGGCAGTGCTGGGTGAGCCTATTGCAGGATGTGCCAGGTGACCCTATTGCAGGTTGTGTTGAGTGACCCTATTGCAAGCTGTGCTGGGTGACCCTATTGCAGGCTGTGCTGGGTGACCCTATTGCAGGCTGTGCTGGGGGTCCATTGGGTGACCCTATTGCAGGCAGTGCTGGGTGATCCTATTGCAGGCTGTGCCAGGTGACCCTATTGCAGGCAGTGCCAGATGACCCTATTGCAGGCAGTGCTGGGTGACCCTATTGCAGGCTGTGCCGGGTGACCCTATTGCAGGCAGAGCTGGGTGACCCTATTGCAGGCTGTGCCTGGGCCCCCCCGTGAGATTGGAGGTCAGACCCCCTCCTCCCTCCATGAAGATCTCTGCAGCCTTCATGATGTGGATGCCTCATGGAAATTTAGTGACCTGGTACTGAGCCTCAGCATGCTCAGAAGAGGCAGGTAGGGGGATTAGGATTCAAATGTATTTCCAAACAGTAGGCGAGGGGGTAACAGACAGGCTGAGGCAGGCTAACTGCCAACGTCTGTTTATTGCATGCGGTCTAAACACTTTTTTAAAAAAAATAAAATTTTTAACTTCAAACGGCTGGTTATTGTATGTGGTCTAAACACAACATGTTTCAAGTCACACGGACACTTTCTCAAGTGTATCCAAACCACACAAGTAGCCATTTTTAAAGGCTTCTAACAGGAAGTGATAAAAAAACACCCATTATCGAAACAGTGTAACAATAAATTTTGTGCTACAAATAAAGTGCATTCTTCTTCATGCAGTGTATGTTCATAAAGTGCTTTATACTAAAGTGCATTTATCATAATTTAAGTTAAATAGCAATTATTAAAGTGCCACAAGCATCATTTAAAACTAAAGTGCATATATGCAATAATAAAAAATATATTTAGTGCTAATAACCATTTATACATGTGTATATCTCACTTATTATTAGTGCTCAATGTGATAAAAAAAACATATTATAAGCCTTGCTAGCAATAGATATCTTGAAACAGCAATATGAAATCATAATTCTAAAAAACATATTTATTATTATAACCAATAAACACAATAGACCCAATATATGTCTCTAGAGGGTCCAATAGTTGTCCATATTGTATTGTGATCTTATGTCCCTCATTCAGTCCATATTAGGATCACACATTGTCCATAATGTTCACATGGGACAGTATATGGCACTTCTCAAAGTAGCGAAGTAACAAAGTGAGCAAAAAAAGACTAAGAAGTGTTTAGACCGCATGCAATCAACAGCCTTTTGAAGTTAGCCTGCCTCAGCCTGTTATCCCCTTGCCTACTGTTTGGAAATACATTTGAATATTGATGCATATTGGACGAATGCATAGAGAGGGGTAACTTTATGCCGATTGATACCTTACTGTGCATAACTTTATTTTGGGGATTAGGATTCAGGGGCAACAGGACATTGTGCAGGATTTCAGGTTAGACATATATATATATATATTAGATTTCAAACTATACAGTTTAGGGTTTTGGGTGTGATTTACCTGTATATAAGTTTTACGTAAGAGGGCTGGATGTAAAGTCACACTTCTTTGTCTGTCCTTACTGTCTTGATTCTGTCAGTCACATGATTTGCTAGGTCAGTCCCACCCCACAAAAATCGATCTTTTCTAAAGCTACAGTAGTTACAGGCCTGCAATCATTCCCTGTCCTTTCCTCTCTGTATGGGCACATTCAGGAGAAAAAAAAATATTTTGAGGCTTATGGCTAGCTTTAGAAATGATTTAGAAAGTTGGGGGTGGGGATTATGATGAAGCTGATGATGTTCTGTGCCAGCAATGGGCATGTTCAAGACTGAGACTTGGGGGCATAGCAGTGGTGCTGGTGATGTCAAGTCACAGACCACAGTACTAGCAAGAAAAAAACACCCTTTATACTGCTGTATAAGCATGATACTGGAGTCATTTTAAAGGTAGGCATGTGTTCTTTAAATAAAGGCCACTTGTATGAAAACCACAGTTCCCCATTAATATGTAATTACATCCATGTAAGCAGCACTGTGTTTTACTGCATGCCTTCAATCAAGTCCTTTTTTTTGCTCAAGCTCAGTATCCCCCTCCCACTCTTAACCAACTCCTTCTTCCATATGAGGTGGCGATCTGTGAAATCAAGCACGCTCAGTAATCACTATGAGCCAGTACTGAGAGAAAGAATTCATCACAATGCAATTCACACATACAAATTCTAGTTACAGCAAAACTGCAGAAGAGTTTATTATAATAAAGCACTTGATTGACAGCTGAAATCTAAGGCGTTTTAGATTGGATATCTATAGAAATAGGGAGCAGATCTACAAAAAATGGTACAGTGAGATTGAGGCTGATGCCACGGTACAACAGAAAGTAACGCATGCAATGTTCCTGAATCAGAGAGAGAGCATGGGATTTGCAAAAAAAAAGTTAGTGCTTGCACTCCGAAAACTGATCGCAGCCACATAGGAATCCACTGCTCTACGATTCTTACATGCTAACAGATCGCAAATGATCATAAGCAATTGAGAAAGCACACAAGTGTGGCCTATCCCTGATAGTTGGGGGGAAATTACAACTTCCAATAATGGGGGATAAACCCTTAAAACTGGGTACTACAATCACATTCAGCCCTATGCCCTTTTTGCCCCATACCAAGGTGTCCACACTAAGTTTGTCCCTAAATCTTTGAATAGCCCCATGTTCTAAACCTATGTACCACAAGAAATTATTCATCTTTTTACCCTAACTAGTTAAATCCATGCTGCAGTACAGTATATGCAATGCTGAATCTGTTAATGCACATAAAAGAAAAATGTCGCTGATTGGAGAATGGTTATTGTTTTAAGTCCACAAGTATACAGCACAGATCAAGTACAAAAGAAGAAATACTCCTCCCAAGGAATGTGCCTCAGCAGCATGATTTGGAATATTATAGCCATAGCCGGTATGACAGTCAGACTTTATCTCTTGGTAATCGATAAGCTGATCATGGGGAGCACTGTTAGACATGTTAGAACTCACCTGAAAAAAAAATAAAAAAAGCAAATGGAATTTACAATTTCTTTAGTGCCCCTTTACCCAGAGAGCTGCATGCTCTTTAAAGGAGTTATATCTGCAATAATAGATTCAATATTGTTTAGCAAAACTTTTACCCCTTTATTGCACTGGCTGTGCAGTTGTCTCAAAAGACACCCACGTAGCTGACACAAGGTATTTAATACCGGGGTTTGCGCTAGTTTTCCCACAACTATTTAACACCAGCTAAGAGCTGCAATTAAAGTCACTGGGGTTAAGGGCCATATTTATAAAGCCACAGGCCGCAGTATCGCTTTTTAGTTATTCCGCGGGTTAGTTAATTTAAGATTGTGGTCGTAAATGTACATTAATTAACGAACGTTCGATCGTAGAATACCGTGCAATAGTAAACTACCTCATTGGTATTCTATGGGGATCTTAAATCTACCATTTCGTTATTGTAGATTTACAATCGGTATCATAAATGTACGATTGGTATTGTAAATTTCCGATCAATAATCTCTGATCAGTGTAACGATCGTAAATTTAAGATACCGATCGTTAAAGGCGCAGTATCGCTAAAAAGCAATACTGCGGCTTTATAAATATGGCCCTAAATCACTTGATATTGAATACCAGAAGCATTTACCCAGAGTGATTGTGGCTCTTGGTAATTGAGCCCCTTTGTATGTTGACATGGCCAAAGGACTGATTTTCTCTGTCCAATTTGTATATAAAGTGATTATTGTACAATACTGAATAACCCTTCCAATGACTGCTGTAAAGGGGCATCTGAGGTCATAAAGTTGCCACAAAAAAAATTGTTACATAATAGTGTTGGTATTTAGCAATATTGGGTTGTATTTTATGAACCATATTGACAGATAAACAGCCATAGACATTTTACTTTGCCCTAGGTAGATCCTCTCAATTTTGTTCTATCCTACCACTGTAGTGGATTTCTATGGGAGGAACTGTAAGATTATAGCCTTATAATCTTACAGTTCCAGGAGGAGAAGGAAACCAGAAGCCACAAAGGGGTCGGTTATAATAAATAATGCACCCTGAACTGTAAATTAAAGGGATATTAGAAGTCACCTTGGAATTTCGTGCCCTGTATAAAAGGTACTCGGCCTGCGGCCTCGTGCTTTTATATGGTCACGGAACTTCTAATATCCTTTTAAGTTACGGATGGGGGTGCATTATCCACTATATAATTTGCCTAATGTATGAATAGATTGCCTATCAGGTTTTTACATAGCACAATGGTTGTAAGATTGTATGAACTATGTACAGCATGTGACCATTCTAAAAAATATTAGATCTCACCTTTTCAACCTCTTGAAACACACGAATCAGGTTATTGGCCAGAGCCCCCTGTACCTCTGTTTCATTCCATCCTCTTCTCAGTAGCTCAGCAACAAGGTCTGGGTATTTGGAAACATTTTCCAAGCCTTGTGGAAGACTGCAGATAGGAAAATGAGTGCATCAATATGGCCTTTATTTTATTTTCTAGTAAAATAAGGAATTGTTTACTTACATTAGCAATGAAGCTGCAGTATAACTGTGAAAGTTTGGTATAATTCACTGTGTGACAAATAGAAGAACTTTCCCAGATAATACATCCAGTAGCATGAGTTTAACACTGATTTGTCTAGTTCGCAGCCATTATACCATTGCCTCTTAAAGGGCATGTCCACCCAAAAAATAAGTAACCATTTTTAGCTTAATTACCCTTCCAAAGTGGACTTTTATTTTAACCTTACCTTGATCTGACGTTCCCACGCTGAGCTATACTTACATAACCGTCTCAGAACAGAAGACAGGAGGCGGGACTTCTAGCGAGAGATCTGAGTATAAGTATAGCTCATTGTGGGAGCACTAGATCAAGGGAAGGTTAAAGCAAAAGTCCACTTTTGGAGGGTAATTTAGCTAAAAAGGTTACTTATTTTTGGGTGGACATGCCCCTTAAATTAGAAAGCCAGATTCAGTGGAACAGTGAACCAGAATTTGTGCAGTATAGCTAGAATTGTGACAGTGGAGCAGTTTAACTCACTATATCATATGGCGTTATTAAACAGCAGTCACCCAATTAACAAAATAACAAGGTGTATGTAATACTAAAGTGCTCATCCTTTCACCCTCTATACTTTAATATTTATTTTCTTAGCTGTAAACTAGTATTGATATCTACAATATACTAGACTCTTCTCCATCAGCAAGTACAAAAATCTAATAAAGGTTCAGGTAATATTTTATGTAATTTGGAACAGAATCTCTGTATATTGTAAGAGGTACTTTGAAATCAATCCAACAACTTATGCTGCCTCTTTCCTTGTGTGCTGTAGTCTGTGTCTGGTGTCAGCTCCATTCTGATCTATGGGTCTGGTGCCAAAGGAAGGGTTGGCTGTCTACATGGGGTTACCAGCAAAACAGAAGCAGGGGAAACGAGGAAGAGAAGCGATTATATAGTGTCTAAGAATAAGTTATGTACTGTGTAAAGTAGTCCTTAAACTATGCTATGTATTACTCTTGGGTAAATATATAGCAGTTTTGTAAGTCCCCTACCCCTATTATACATTGGAATTTTGTAAAATAGGATTTTCTGTGAAATGGAAAGGTATAGTCACAATAAATGGCTTTCAGACATTGATAATCATGCAACCATTTGGCAATAATCATCACAAAGGTCCTATAAAACTTCAGAATAACATTTGCTCTTAAACTCCATGAATTATGGAACATATATTATTACATGACAACTTAGGGCTTTACCACAATAAAATGAGATCATGCTGTAAAAAATTATTTTGTTCATTTATCTGCCTGTTAAGAGATTACGTGTAATTTCTTACTCTTCCACGCCATCATAATCACCTCCGAACCCAACATGCTTGTAGCCAGCAACTCTCTTAATATGATCAAAGTGATCTGGAACAATAAAATGAAAAGGTTTAATAAATACAAAAAAATGTTCCATTGAAATATGCTATATCAATAGGACATGCAATGGGGGGAGCAGCATGACATATACTGTATGATATAAACAATAGTGAAATAGGAACCGCACACATAGATTTGAGCAAACAGGGTCCTTAACCCATTTATTTAGTGAAACAACCAATACATAATGTTTCGAGGGACCTCAACCACCCTTCAGCAGAGTCTGATGAAGGGTGGCTGAGGTCCCCTGAAATGTTATCTATTGGTTGTTTCACTAAATAAATGGGTTAAAGGACCCTGTTTGCTCAAATCTATGTGTGTGGTTCCTATTTCACTATTGGCTATATCATCAGGACGTGGCAGGAAGTTCAGACACCAGCACCACAGAAAAGAATCATAGGACATGCTAGTGCTTGAGGAGTGCACTTTCTACATATTCTGGACATATATGATATAAACTTACCTGCTACATGGGACAGATTGGCATTTTTACTGCAGGTGACAAATGAATTGAAGAAGTTCACCATAACAAGACCATTCTTCTCTTTCTGTTAATTAGAACATAAGGTGTGATATAGAAATCAAAGACTTGTTGACCTTATAGTATTTTAAAGGATATCTCCATCCTTTTTGCTGTGGTGTAGGTCCCACTATCCCACCCCAACCGCTAGGTTAGATTTTGCCAAAAAAGTTCAGAACGACACTTACAATCCTCCATTCCCCCGAAGCTCAGATCACGGCCCTCTGCTTGCTGGAACTGCAAGCAGGGGGCCGGACCGGCAGCCGCGTCTGTGATTGGCTGAGAGGCAGCCACTCATGGACGTGACTGTCCACTGTGCTGAGCATCGAGGGAACGAAGGATTGTAAGTACCGTTTGGATCTATTTTTGGTGCTTGGGGGTGGGATAGGGGGACCTACACTATAGCAAAAATTTAAAAGCTAGGGCAAGGTTTTAAAAAGTTAGCCCTGTCAGGTAGGTGGGAAAGGGTGGGGGGGGTTAGGGCTCCTCTGCGCATGTGCCATATCTTGTCGAGGTAGGGAAATAGAAGGGACCGGATGACTCACTGACAGGCTCCTACACTGCACTTTTCTAGACTTAGAACAGGCACAGCAAGAAAACCATGTGAAGCAGGGATGTAAGGTAAGGATTTTTAAACACTACATAGTGGGGCCAGTTGTGGGTTAGATTTTGAAACTGGAGTTTCTATTTATACATTATTTTATACATGTTTGCTGGCAGCAGTAATTATTAGATTATTAGGAATCAGAGTTAAATAGCCTAACTTACCACAAGACTTAGAATGTCATCAGGCACATTTCGGTAATGATTGCAGAGGCTAAAGGCAGATGAATGACTGAAGATGACAGGTGCTTTAGAAAGCTGGAGAGCATCGCTCATTGTTTTCTTTGACACATGCGATAAATCTATAATCATCCCAAGGCGATTCATTTCCTCAATGACTTTCTGTTGGGATGAGAAACAGAATTATCTTGGTCAAATGTACCACAATCCTGACTGCAATTGTGGAGTAGAGACTCAAAATTTCAGAATTGCAGTCAGGGTTTGACCAAGCACATTTGACCAAGATAATCATATCACTTTAGGACATTACTTCTGTGTATGTGACATTATACTGTTCTACAGTGGTTAAAAAATGTAGGGCTAACAAAGAATCACAATAAACTCCTAGAACCCACTCTCATACGCCCAAGTAATAAAGACCTGATTGAAATTTCTATGGCGGGAACCAACTTAATGCTGGGTGCCAGAGGATCCTCTGATGGACTAATGTAGGTTAGACTGGTCATTCTACTGTGTACTGTATATGAAAGGTTGATGTAAAGAAAACCATAAAAGGAAAATCCATGTGTTGTTATAGAAATGACTTGATATTGTCTAAACTGAAAATAATTTCAGTGAAAGCAAGAATGTTTAGTACAGAAATATCCTCGAGAAAAATACATATTTCATGCCAAGCCCCATATTTTATGTGAACAGTGTACTTATAGATCAGTGGTTCTCAAACTTTTTGAGACCGTGGTGCGCTGGGCAATGCAAATTTTTCTCGAGGCATATATCTGTGTTCACAATGTTAGACTTAAAGTTGTAATTACTCATATTGTATGCTGTATACTGCTGTATATTGTATTCAAATCAATGTAGTGTAACTATATTTCCAGTGGTATCATTTTATCATAATATATATTTAAGAGTACAAAATAATACAAATGTAAGTTATACAGATTAAAATATTTCCACTACCAAAATTCTGAGGCACACCCGGCTCTTTGAAGTGAAATACCAGAGTGCCCTGGCACACCCTTTGAGAAACCCTGGTATAGATAGTTATTTATCGCCCATTGGTTATTGGAAACAATGTTGTTAAAGGTTACACACATATTTGTCAGCCCAAAATTGTTTGTTACGCAGTGTGTTTGCGTGACTTAGAGTGGTGTCTGCGTGACTGAGAGTGTGTCCGCGTGACTAAGAGTGTGTCCGAGGGACTGAGAGTGTGTCCGCGTGACTGATAGTGTGTCCGCGTGACTGAGAGTGTGTCCGCGTGACTGAGAGTGTTTCCGCGTGACTGAGTGTGTCCGAGTGACTGAGAGTGTGTCCGAGTGACTGAGTGTGTCCGTGTGACTAAGTATGTCCTCGTGACTGAGAGTGTGTCCGCGAGACTGAGAGTGTGTTTGCGTGACTGAGAGTGTGTCCACAAGACTGAGAGTGTGTCCGTGTGATTGAGAGTGTGTCTATGTGACTGAGAGTGTGTCTGCATGACTGAGTATTTAATGTATAACCATAAACTCATACGGTAATTACCTTTCCAAACTCAGACAATCCGTTACTTTTTTGTGGATCTGTTCCCTTGTCAACAAGCCAGTTATCCACCCTGATAAACAACATGACAGGTTAGAGGTTGTAAAAAACTAACATTTTTTTTAATTTCAATATGAGCAAAGTACAAGTTGATTGTGTTGAAAGTACAAGAATCTGATTGTAACCAATTTTGATTGGGAAAGAATCTGATTGGTATACTAACCAATCAGATTCTTTCTGAAAGAATCTCATTGTAACCAATTGTGATTGGAAAATAATCTGATTGGTATACCAATAGGATTCTTTCTAAAAAATAAAAAAAAAGCTGATTGTAACCAATCAGAATTGGTTACAGTCAGATTCTTTCAGAAAGAATTCGATTGGTATTATTTCGGGAAGAATCTAATTGTAACCAATCAGAATAACTTTTTTGTGGATCTTTTCCCTTGTCAACAAGCCAGTTATCCACCCTGATAAACAATATGACAGGTTAGAGGTTGTAAAAAACTAACATTTTTTTTAAATTCAATAGGAGCAAAGTACAAGTTGTTAAATTTTATTTACTATGAAAATTCAGTTGAATGTTAAGCCTCTAATGGCTGAGATTTTAAATTATTATTATTTTGGATTTATACTAGCAAAAGTGTGCCCGTTGGTGCACAGTGGGAAATATGTGGGTGTATGTTTAGCTATATGTGGATACAGATGATATAAAATCTATATACACACTTCTATAAAATTTAGGGAGCTTCCACTAATAGTCAGGACACGCAACTCAGGGGAAAATAAAAGTCTTAATTTATTTCAAATACATAAAATCAAAAATCCAACAGGATACTAGGGCTAAGAAAGGAACAGCCTAACGCGTTTCATGGGAACTCCCACTTCATCAGAGCCTCTGGAAGTGGAAGCTGCCTATATTGTTCGTGACGGTGCGGGGAGGAACCATTTAGGAACACAGCTGCCAGAGGGATCCGTGAGTGAAACTGTGTATAAAATTTAGGGATTTGTACAAAAAAATAAAGGCAAGATGTTAAAAATAAAATTAAAGAAATCCTATGGAATTTTGGTTCTATTAGTGTCACATCCCCTAAATGAATATTTTACACAATATACAGAGGTAGAAGGGAACCTATTGGGTGTACCCCAATAGGTAGTAGAGGGGACATATATACACATCTTTGGATTGTACTGGAAGAGTCAGTGCTTTAGAAATACATATTTAATATACATAAAATGCAGCCTGACATCTAGATAAGACAGACATTATCCATCTCATATTTGTTATATAACACTATCACATTTTTCTGTTTTGTTTATTGGTTTGTTTTGATAAATCTATACAGGAAGATATTTAAATCCAGGGTTTTGAGAGATGGGCGAAACTGCTAAAATCCGTTCCGCCTGTGGACCTGGAAAATGGTCTGGGAAAAACGTACATACATCCAGAAGTTTAAAAAATAACTTTTTTTAAACTTCTAACTGTTTTTCAAGATTTACGCATTCTATTTTCGAGGGTCACCGAAATTTTAGAAAATTAGAATTTTAAAGGAATTTTTGAAAATTTTGTAAAAATACAGTAACTTACTGTAAATGGCTCTGGGACCTGGGAAATGGTCTGGGGAACAGATAATCAGATTCTTTCAAATCAGAATTGGTTATAATCAGATTTTTTCAGAAAGTAACTGATTGGTATACTAACCAATCAGATTCTTTCTGAAAGAATGTGAATGTAACAAATTCTGTTTAGAAAATAATCTGATTGGTTACAATCAGATACTTTCAGAAAGAATCTTATTGGTACGCTTTCTGGAAGAATCTGATTCTTTTAGAAAATAATCTGATTGGTATACTAACCAATTAGACCCTCTCTGAAATAAGCTGATTGAAACAAATTCTGATTGGAAAAGAATTTGATTGGTTAGTATAGCAACCAGATACTTCCTGAAAGAATCTGATTGTATCTCATCAGAATTGGTTACAATCAGATACTTTTAGAAATAATCTTATTGGTATGCTTTCTAGAAGAATCTGATTGTAACCAATTTTGATTGGGAAAGAATTTGATTGGTATACCAATAGGATTCTTTCTAAAAACCATGAAGCAAACTGAAACATTTGCTCAGGGTGCGCCCCTGCAGAACACTTAAAAGGCGGCAGTTAATAAAGTCCTCATTCTTGCAATACCAGCACCAGTCCACCATTCAGTGTTTAGTCAGCCCTCCAGTTCACCAGTCACTGTAAGCAGCCCACTATACCCACCTCCATAAGCCACACCTATGTTCCCCGATGAAGCCATGCCCACTTCACGTGTCGCCCTCCCCATCTGCCGACAGGCAGCATTTAAAAGTTGTTTCAGGTGTCAAAAACTCTAGGAACACCCCTGCAACCAATAATAGATCAATAGGAAATCCACCGGATCATTCTATAATTAAGTTATCAATCTGTCTTTTAGTACCCACCCTCCCCATTAACTCACAGCTGTCACCAGGGATTCTGTTAGAGAGGGATCATCACTATTGGTCAATGTGAGGTCCTATAAAGAACCCACAATATCCTGTCATGTTTCAATCTTATTACATTTTATCAGTTCAGGACACAGGTTCATGGCCTATTTGGGGTTTATTGCTTAAATAATGTAATAAACGATTAACAAACTTCATTGTCTCAGAAAGATGGGCATGGAGATGTTTTCCTTTCAGTCTCCCTATCATATATAGCAGGGATAAGAAACCAGTAGATCTCCAGATGTTTGAAAACTACAACTCCCAGCATTCCTCTACAAACACTCTGTAGTTAGGGAATTCAAACTACAACTCCCAGCATTCCTCTACAAGCACTCTGTAGTTAGGGAATTCTGGGAGTTGTAGTTTAAAAACATCTGGAGATCTACTGGTAGCCTATCCCTGATATATAGATATCCCTTCCTGTCCAACAAACAGCAGCTCTCCTTTTTGTCTATTGAGATCGGAGGGGTGGAGTTATGTGAGAGGGAGAAGAATGTTTTTACTTGACTGTCACATGTTTTACAAAGGAAGTGACATATAAGTCTTGCAACTTCATACTTACACTTCCTACTTCCCTACTAACACTCAGAAAATGTTTTTATTGGCTAACACTGCTATCAATTTAATATTAAGCACACCATTGGATACAACACTAAAAGGGAAGTGATAAATATGTTCCTATGTAAGCTTCCCTTGCTTCCATGTAAACTTCCTGGGGTTTGGCTTAACACTCCATTTTGAAGATTCCATTATAAAACAGGGGTGGGGACTATGCAAGTACTTTTGTTTATTTATATATTTTGCCTTATTTACATTTCTATATACTTTAATGTCATTACTACATATTTGTTAATATTGGCATAACTATTTATTTAGTGTTTAAACAACACATAAACACTGTCCCTGTGTATATTACTTTTACCCACCCCCACCAACATAGTACCTCCGAAAAACCCAATGTATTCCCCATGAAATTATACATTTATTTATATAAGGGATAGCGCCAACCTCTTCCGTAGCACTTTACAATTACATGTATACACTCACACCAGG
Source organism: Hymenochirus boettgeri (assembly GCA_019447015.1). Classification (NCBI taxonomy): domain Eukaryota; kingdom Metazoa; phylum Chordata; class Amphibia; order Anura; family Pipidae; genus Hymenochirus; species Hymenochirus boettgeri. The sequence continues at coordinate 99,659,984 of CM033472.1, read as the reverse complement.
CCCTTCCCCAAAGAGCTTACAATCTAATCAATTTAATGTCATTCCCCCCTAATAAGTACCTTTAAGCAGATAACTCACCCCTCCTGGATTGTCAGGAAGTCTCCCTCATTCTGGGTGGTCTCCCGCACTCCCGCAAGACCACCCCAGACTGCTGGACGTAGCCACGCCCACTTTGCAAGAATCCCGCCTCCCATCACCCTAGAAAACCAGCCACGCCCCATGTGACGTCATGCCCCCATGTCGTGCCCACTTTTCCCACCCTGCCCAGAAGCCTAAAGGGGCAGGGTGGGATGTCTGTTTTAAGTATTTTAACTGCTAATACACTAACAAAGTTAAAAATATCAGTCCTGGTCTGTTACAAAATACAGCTGGTACCAATCAAACTGCACCACTGTGCACCATCTTTGAAATCTGCTCAAATTAATGTGGCAGCTGATGGAACAGGCCAATAAGCTTTTGTTCAATAGACTGCCCGATATTGCCAGGTCTTTTGCAAGAGGTCTTGGCATGCAAGTACTGGCAAGAGCATTTGGACACAGCAGGAACTCCCAATTACATAATTTAAAGGATATGATATGATAATATTGCACTCACCATGGTGTGTTACAGCTGTGTGTTAATGTCATATATCGAACTCCCAGTTGATAGAATGTACGTAATGTCCCAAGGCTGCTGTCTATAGAATGACCGCCCTCCACTCCAATAAGACTGGCTATTTTCTTGGACTGGAAGGCTTGATGTATATCTGCACAGGAAACATAGTAATCCATTAAAATGCATGATTACATATCATACCTATTATATATACTTATAGATTATACCTATATCATATACTCATAGATTATACCTATTATATAGGTATAATATACTTAAAGATTGTGCCAGTTACAGTGGGAACACTTGTGTGTGCCAGTCACAGTGGGCAAACTTGCATGTGCCACTCACAGTTGGCAAACTTGTATGTGTCAGTCACAGTGGGCAAACTTGCATGTGCCAGCCACGGTGGGAAAACTTGTATGTGCCAGTCACAGTGGGCAAACTTGTATGTGCCAGTCACAGTTAGCAAACTTGTGTGTGCCAGTCACAGTGGGCAAACTTTCATGTGCCACTCACAGTTGGCAAACTTGTATGTGTCAGTCACAGTGGGCAAATTTGCATGTGCCAGCCACGGTGGGAAAACTTGTATGTGCCAGTGACAGTGGGCAAACATGTATGTGCCAGTTACAGTGGGAAAACTTGTATGTGCCAGTCACAGTGGGCAAATATGTATGTACCTGTCAGTTACAGCAGGCAAACTTGAATGTGCCAGTCACAGTGGGCAAACTTTTTGCCAGTCACAGTGGGCAAACTTGCATGTGCCAGTCACAGTGGGCAAATATGTATGTACCTGTCAGTCACAGCAGGGAAACTTGAATGTGCCAGTCACAGTGGGCAAACTTGCATGTGTCATTCACAGTGGGAAAACTTGTATGTGCCAGTCACAATGGGAAAACATGTATGTGCCAGTCACAGTTTGCAAACATGTATGTGCCAGTTGCATTGGGCAAACATGTATGTGCCAGTCACAGTGGGCAAACATGTATGTACCTGTCAGTCACAGTGGGCAAACTTGCATGTGCCAGTCAGTGGGCAAACTTGTATGTGCCAGTCACAGTGGGCAAACTTGTATGTGCCAGTTACAGTGGGCAAAAGTGTATGTGTCAGTCACAGTGGGCAAATTTGTGTGTGCAAGTTACAGTGGGAAAACTTGTATTAGTCCCAAGGCTGCTGTCTATAGAATGACTGCCCTCCATTCCAATAAGACTGGCTATTTTCTTGGACTGGAAGGCTTGATGTATCTTTGCACAGGAAACATAGTAATCCATTAAAAAGCATGATTACATATCATACCTATTATATATACTTATAGATTATACCTATATCATATACTCATAGATAATACCTATTATATAGGTATAATATATTCATATATTGTGCCAGTTACAGTGAGGAGATTACTTTACCTCGGAGTTCCCTATCCATATAGAAGCACAAGGCCGTAGGCCGAGTGCTTTTATACAGGTCAGGGAACTCCGAGGTGAAGTAATCTCTGTATATTATTCTGTAGGTAGCGTATTATTCCATACTAGACATTAAGCCCGTTACAATAATGGGCGCTAGAAACCCAGAGTGCCCCCTTAGTGTCCCAAGGCCATAGCCCCCCTCCTCAATGTCCCAAGGTCAGCATTCCCTCTTAGTGTCCCAAGGCCACAGTCCCCTCCAAATCCCCCTCCGAGTCCCCCTCTGTCCCAAGCAACCTGTGTAATCTGTGTAACTGCTGTGTTCTGCCTTGCTTGTTTCCTGTGTTACTCCCTCTAGTGGTGAGTCAATAGGAACTGCAGTGACACACACAGATTCACGGACACAGCTTTAGGGTTTTATTATGTTAGATAATACATGAGGCACATATTTCATAATTCCTAAAAAAAAAACAGCACAGACAACACACAACCAACTCACTCACTCACTCATCTACACTCTACTGTAGGCCGCAGACCGAGTGCTTTAATACAGGTCATGGAACTCTGAGGTGAAGTAAATCCATAAATTACACTGTAGGTAGCGTATTATTTCTTATAATACATAAGGCCAGCCAAAAAAATAACCTGCCCATTACCACTGTGTCTTCCCCTTCCTGTATTAGTCATTTATATAGGAATCCCTGTTTAATGTATAAATAGTTAATTACTGTTCCTATTGAAAAGAGAAAGAAGGACCAAACATTGTCTGTCAAGAATAAACAGGGATTCCTATATAAATTAATAATACAGGGAGGGGGAGACAGTGGGAGGGGCAGTAGAATGCAGGAAGTCAATGATTGTAATATAGATTCTCGCCACTGCACCTTCCCATTGAAAATGCCTAGCCTTATGTATTATATAAGGGATATCTGTTGTATTCAATTAGATCAACTGGACTTGAAATGTAGTTCAAGTCCAGTGTGAAATGTAGTTCTTCAAGTCCAGTTGATCTAATTGAATACAATTGAATACAACAGATATACCATGACCTGGATGAATGAGAACCTTCACAAGCATATATAAGGGATAATGCGCCCCTTACAGTGTAATATACGGCTATTATGCCACAGAGGAATTCCCTGACCATATAAAAGCACGAGGCCGTAGGCCGAGTGCTTTTATACAGGTCAGGGAACTCCGAGGTGGCATAATATAGTGGATAATGTACCCCCTACTGTAAATTATAAGGATATTAGAAGTCACCGAGGAGTTCCGTGACCATATAAAAGCACGAGGCCGCAGGCCGAGTGCCTTTTATACCGGGCACGGAACTCCGAGGTGACTTTTGATATCCGTATAATTTACAGTAGGGGGTACAATATCCATTATAACCTACCCCTTCACCCTAATACAAAGACCGACCTGTGAGCCTATGGCACACTGACAATGTAATGGAAGAACCCCCTCCCTCCCCACCTCCATGTGCACTAACTATGACAGGGCACTCTCTCTATGGAAAAGCCACCCCCACCCCCCATCACCCTCCACTAGCCTGTCGCGGCACCCTCCCCCTGCTCAGGACTAAAAAAAAAAAAAACAGGCCCCCCCCTTAACTACACTCTCACTTATGCCGACGGCGAACTCTTTCAATTTAAGATGAAGAGGAAGCCGCCATCACCTTTGCTATAAAAACCGGAGTTGAGCTGCACCAGTAAATGTAAGTATCCAACCGATAGCCGCATTCTGTCCGGTTTCACTCTTCTCGCGCATTAATCTGTGTGATGCGGTCGCGGTCATAGAGGCTGGGGATTAATGCGCGAGAAGAGTGAAACCGGACAGAATGCGGCTATCGGTTAGATACTTACATTTACTGGTGCAGCTCAACTCCGGTTTATATAGCAAAGGTGATGGCGGCTTCCTCTTCATCTAAAAATGTAAGTGTTAGCCATGGGCAGCCGTGAGCAGGAGTTAAGGGGTGAGGCTGGGGGGTGGTTGTGTGCACTTCCTGGTTATAGGATAAGGATAGGATAAGGATATTATCGGCTACTTGGGTCCCATAGGGATCCATTAAGGGGGTAGGTTATAGCCGTATATTACACTGTAAGGGGCGCATTATCCCTTATAATACACAAGTTTTTATTTTAAATAAGTACAGTGATAATAGCTGGTGAAAAGAATTTATTTAACTTTTTTAATTTTGATTTTTTCAACTGCATGTTTCATGTAATGTTTTTTTCTTTTTTATACATAACATTAAAAAAACATTGTTAAACATTTTAACTATTATTTAAAATCTAGTCAGAACCAGATGTTTGTTTTAGGTTTATTTCACTTGTTTTTGTTTTATAGGCTTTATGTTTACCCGTTTGTTAATTTTGGTTTATTTTGTTTTGTTTGCGCCTCTTTTTTGTTTGCATAATGCGTGTGCGCGCCCGGCTGCTCTGAGCGCGCCTGCCTATTACTTTGATATTGATTTCCTCATGTGCCGTAATGGATGGTAATGCGCATGCGGGCCAGGCAGTTCTGTGCCGTGTATGCACGGCTGATCCGCTCCTGTCCAGCTCTTTGTGGACATTGATTTTGTGAAATGTTCGATTCCGGGGTAGCTGGATAAGAGGTAGGACAATGATTTTTATGTTATATTAGGAATGGAGAGCTGCAGTGGCACTAATAATTGAACTAATCACTCAGTGACATCACTGAGTGATTCTAATAAGGATTCTCGCCACTGCAGCTCTCCATTGAAAGTGCAGAGACTTGTGTATTATATTTATATATACACAGACTTACAGAATTAAGATGGCAGATCACTGTTCTCTGTTTTAATATACTCCATAGCAGCCCCTATATGTATTTCTATGTCATAAAAACCATCCCTTATAGATTGGGTAAACAGGAATCCATTTTTCATGAGCTTGCACAATGTTTCTATGATAACTAACCAACTAGGAGTAGTTAGGCATACCCAAATAGCAAAAAAAATGCCTCTCTCTAGACCCTGTATAGCCGATTATAGAACCACAGCTAATCACTAATCCAAGATGATGACTGGAATGCATAAGCCACGCCTGGAACGCATGACGTCATCGCGCCAAGTGGCATTTTTTCCTGTCTTTTATTGCTTTTAAAGACCCAGACACCTCCTGTTTTATTCTCTGCAAGTCTTCTGGTGATTTTTACTGGTGCTTTTACTGAACTGAATGTGGTTTTAAATTGTGCTTTTAAAAGGAAATAAAGCTTTGAAAACTTCTTGTTATCTGTCCCATTTTTTATATGGTTATTGTATTAGATTTTAAACTGATATCTATGGTACAATACAACTGACCATATCTATTTATTTTACATGTGAGAAGGATTGTGCAGCCCACGCCCCCCAAACTATCTGAAGGGCTGACCTAACAGTGTCTGCTGACCTAACAGAGTCCTCCAGTTCACCAGACACTTGGTTAGTCCACCACGCCCACCTCCACAGACCACACACCACAGCAGGCCACACCCCTTGTTTTCGCTACATCCACCGCATGAAAATGTTGGGGCAGCACGAACACTTTGTCTCAGGTGCCAAAAGGTCTAGAAGCCCGCCTGGACATTTGTATGGGACAATGCATATATATTAATGAAGTATAGGCGATTAGGTGATTGCTATTATTATTATACTACCACATAATATTGGCGAACAGGAATGCCGCTAGAGATCATATGGACATGTGCAGATAAAAAATGTAATTGGATCAACCCCTCCTAATAATATGGCTCAGTTAATAAAATTATTCATGCAATATACCCTAAAAGTGAGTAGAACCATACTTGTGAAAAAAATTCTGGTGTAAGTACCCACCAACCCCCCCCTTTTCCCTGCTCTCTCACCTCTACTTGTTGTTACACACGCAAATTCATCTGGATACTTTTTACACATTCGATGAATTACATCAATCTGCTCTAAAGTTCTTTTTACTGCATCCTTCCCTTGGGTGGCACAGGGGACATACGCTGCCCAAAACTGGAATACATAAAAAAAACCTGTAAACATTACATTACAAACATTAAGATATGGGGCAAAGTTGGTTCCAGAGACCTTACTACTGAATGATAATTTAATGCCTGTCATGTAAGTGATGTCTCCAGGTACTTACCTGTCCTCCTACTTTGCCTTTACGAAGTTTAGTTATGTCAGTGTGAGTTTCCTTCAAGTTATACAGGTCGACTTTGGACAGCTGGTTATTAAATTTGATCAGAAACTGATAGGGTAGGTCATTGTGCCTATAGAAAGTAATACAGATTAAAAATGGGGTCATCTATTTTGATTGAAACCGATTATAAATATATTGTTCAGAACTAGCCATACAATATCTACACAATGCCACAAAACAAACAAACATAGCCTGTTCACAGAGAAAGTAATTAAATTAAAGCCAGTATATTAATAAAATCTTTAAGGACAGTATGATAAAACTCCTACAATTAGCATCTTTTGTGCCACGTGTAACTTTATGGTCATTTTTTAAACTCGGTTAATGTAATTCTTTTCATTAGTAAAAAGTAGAGTACTGTGATACTTTTAATGGACTTAGGGCTAGGCCACGCTGCTGCGTTTTTTGTGTGATTGCGGTTTTTTCAGATCATTGAAAACGCGATGCGATTGCGCTTGTAGTTTGCGTTCCACATTTTAAATCGTAATCGCATGCATGAAAACAAAATCGCACATGAAATCGCATGCGATTCCGTGTGCGATTGTGTTTGCATTGCATTGTGGCCGTGCCCTAACAGTTTATTTTAGTAGACAAGCTTTCGAGGGATCAACCCTCTTCCTCCGGTCACAGCAGTACTGCTCTGCCTTGAGGTTGATCCCTTGAAAGCTTGTCTACTAAAATAAACTGTTAGGGCAAGTCCACACTGCAACGCAAACGCAAATGCAATCACAATCGCATGCGATTTTCGTTGCGTTTGCGCATGCGATTTCTTCAATAGGTATAGGAAAACGCATGCGATTGGGATTAAAAATGCAGAACGCAAATCGCAATCGCAACGCACCCAAAAAGTGAGTTTTTTCTGCGTTGCCGCGTTTTCAATGATTTTTAAAAAACGCAAGCGCAAACGCAAAACAAACCGCAGCAGTGTGGCCTAGCCCGTAGTCCATTAAAAGTATCACAGTACTCTACTTTTTACTACATATATTGGACTAATACGGCAAAACAATAATTCTTTCCATTGAATCACTTGAATATTGATTTCTGTTTTTTCATTTGATCAACCAGAAGTGATTTATATTCAGTGTAGAATTATTTACAATCCATTGTACACGTGTCTAGTAGGATTTTTGAGATATTTTGAGATCAATTTCAGTTTGATCTTATTAAAGGAAAACTTAAGTCTCCAAACACTAAAGGTTGCTGTTGTACCTTTAAAATGAGCCCTGTATTGTTTCTACTGTCCAGCAGAAAGCACTTGCTAATTGACAGCACAATGCACATCTTAAAATCCCATCCCATTGGGTGCAGTATGCAATCCATCAAGCAGGACTTCTGTAAATTCCTGGAATTCTCAGAGAGTGATAGTGATGTCACTCAAGCGAATTAATGCAAAAAAAGGAATAATTAATTAAGCGCCATAGCTTCTAACAGCAGTTTTTTACTTAAAGGGGAACTGTGGTCTCCATACAAGTGCTCTTTATTAAAAAGTAATTGAAAATTACTCCAGGATGATACTTCTAGCTGCAATCTATTCAAACTTACAGCAATATAAACGGTTGCTTTTCCTTCTAGCACTATAGGCTGTGACATCACAAGTTTAAGCATGCCCAATTGTATAATCAGCTGCCTAATAAGCCCCATCCTCAAACTTCTTAATGATTGTTTAAAGCTAGAGACAATCCTGAAAAGAAAAAAAAAATCTCTCCCATATGCGTCCATAGGCAGAGTAAAGGACAGAGAATAATTGCAGGTCTGTAAATAGCTTCATAAAATATTGATTTTTGGGGGTGAGTCTTTTTACATAGGTTAATATTTGCCTGTCACAGAGACAGGGCAGACTAGCAAGTGTAATTTTTAAGCCTATAGGGGCTAGGCCACACTGCTGCGTTTTTTTTGCGTTTGCGATTTTCCAAAATCATTGAAAACGCGGCAACGCAAAAAAAAGTGCGTTTTTCGATGCGATTGCGTTCTGCATTTTTAATCGCAATCGCATGCGTTTTCCTATACTTATTGAAGAAATCGCAATCGCAAACGCAACGAAAATCGCACATGAAATCGCATGCTATTGCGTTTTTTGCGTGCAGTGTGGCCGTGCCCTAACTTAAGATCCAGATAAGCTAGAGGCATCTCCCAAGGCTTGTTTGAAAGGTATACATAATTAGATCAGTAATTAATTGAACATTGATTCTGATGTTCTGTTACTGATTAATTTTGGATTGGAAGTCAATTAAGTCTAATCGGAACGTTAAGCGATACAACAATGTTATATTACACATTTTGCACATTCCCTGTACCTTTTGTAACCCAAGAAAAGTGCTATTCATTTACCTTTTATTCAAATGGCTTCATTGTTTGATAGCATGTTTGCCATGAAATCCATGTAATATAATCTGTATTATTCCCCCTTTACTTGAAAAACAATTCACTATTATTACTCTATTTCTGTACAGCTATTTTTTCAGTTGTTAGAACCTTTTGTTTCATTTTCCTTCTCGCTAAACAAATTCTTATATCACCATTTCTCACAGCATGAGAAATGATTCTAGCTGATGGTTTACAATTTCAGAGACAAAAGTACATTACTTTTTTAAACGATATCCAACATTTTAATAAATAGAGAAAACCTCCTGTAAAATTCTGATTAGTGCTAGGTTGCAGTGGCGTGTAAGACACGCTACAGCACTTTAACATGCGATCCGATAGTGATCATGCTAGCGTTGGTCAGTTGGTTTTTCCCCCACTAGGGATCATATTTATAAAGGCGTGGTATCGCCTTTTAGCTATACTTTGCCTTTAACGATCGCTTTATCAATCGTTTAAAGGATTAATACTTTACCATTGGTTTAACAATTGGTAATTTACGATCGTTAGTGCAGCACGTGGCTCAGTGGTTAGCACTGATGCCTTGCAGCGCTGAAGTCCTGAGTTTGAATCCACCCTTGGACACATCTGCAAGGAGTTTGTATGTTTACTCCCTGTGCTTGCGTGGGTTTACCCCAAGTTATTCAGGGCCTGATGGATATGTATCTATGAAATTGTAAAGCGCTACAGAAGTTGTTGGCGATATATAAATCCAAAATAATAATAATAATAACTATCGTAAATATACGATCTCCATAGGATACCATTGCGGTATTTTACGAACGCATAGTATTCTACGACTGAACAATCATAAATTAATGAGCATGGCCCTACATTTACGGCTACTGTCGTACATCAGCGATAATGCACGGTATTGCAAGTTTATGAATATGGCCCTAGGTGCGCTGTGCTGGGTTGCGATCTATTTTCGGAGTGCATGCGATCACCATCATTCTTTTACTCCATCAGTTAATAATTGAACATTGATTCTGTTGTTCTGTCATTGATTCTTTTTTGATGGAAAGTTGATCAGAACGTAAAGTGATACAACTTCATATTACACATTTTATACATTCCTTTTAACTTTTGTAACTCAAGAAAAGTTATATTTAGTTACCTTTTTTTTCAGGCTTTATTGTTTGATAGCAGGTTTGCAGTGTGGCCCCAGCCTTACTAAAATAAATGGAGAGCTGCAAAGCAGTAATTTTGTCTTAAAGTCGCAGTAAAAATTTACTAAGGGGCATATTTCTAAAGTGTGTCAAGAGTGTTTTTTGGTGTTTAGCTAAGGCTGAGTACACACCAGCAGATATTTCCAGCTGACCGATCGATAGTGCCTTGGATCGGTCAGTCAGAAATATCTGATGGTGTGGGGCGGCCGGCCTCGAGGTCGCTTGTTCGTCCAAATCAGATAAACGGGTGATCGGGTCCGTTGGTAAATCGCAGCGAACACTCGGTCGGGACAAATAATAACAAAAATAGCCAAGTCTGAGGTAATGCATTTGTGTCCACATTTCTAGCCTGGAAATAGGTCACGGAAAGGTGTCAGTACATTATGGTGGATTTCCCAATACAAATAAGGGTCCAGGGGTGCAAATGATCAAGTAATGAAATACAATTGGCGATTTTGTACATGTACATGAGTGTTTTAATTGCTGAAGATCCCCTGCGATATTGCCTAGTTCTAAGTTACAGCCGTGTTCTGGTACTGGTAGAGGTTCAGGCGATTTTCTATTTTGCCTTAATACTGGATTTAACACAAAATGTCTGGTTTTAAGGAAATAGCAAAAATGCGCTCCTTTATAAATCTGCTCCTACTGGACCAAACAGTAACATGCCTGAAAAGCTTGCGTGTATCGGTACGCATGTTACCGGCCATTTGCAATGCGATTTGCACGTGTCACCTGCTTATCTATGACTAGATAAGACATCCTGGTCTCCCAGGCATCAGCTATGGACCTGTCAGTGAAAGAAAACGAAGGCAGAATAAATCACTCTAGACACTGGCAGGGGAAAGTAATGAAGTGGCTGGTTGAAGACAAACAGCTGTTGAGGTCTGTACTGTGTTATACTTTTTATATGAAAGTAACTAAAATCCTTAAATGTTAATGGTGGGAGGTGCAGTGATATATATTCTTATAAAAACTTTTTAATGGTGGGAGGTGCAGTGGTATATATTCTTATAAAAAAGAGGTTATTATAAGGATATATTTCACTGCAACTCCCGATTGAAAGTCCATAGCCTTATGTTTTGCAATTGCACCAATATTTGTGACACATAGCTTCCATTAAACTTATGCGTTGGGTTATTCCTGATCAGTGCCGTGAAAATCTGTTTATGAAGAAAACATAAGATTCACTATTACATTGGGTCACAATATTTAACTTTTCTACCTGATTATTCACCGAAAGTACAAATATTTGTTTAGCATTGGGCTAAATAAATAAATAAATAAATATCCCAAGGTGAAATATTTCATTTTTCCTCATTGTAGGAGAGAAAGATCTCATGGAATATTGTTAGATAAGTTAATGGTACACCTCCAACCACAATACTGGTGGTTCACCAATTTGGTAAATGTAATAAAACAGCAGTACTATTACATTTATTATTACACTTACCCATCAATAACAGGCGTATTATTCATGATGTGCAGTGCTTCCTCCATGTATGTGTTTACACATCCCAAGTTAATACAAAGAAGTACAACAGGAATCCACATTATCTTCACCTCTTAGAGTGCAGCAAGTTTCATCTGTTCCTCTTGGTAGAATGTTAACAAACTCTACCCTTAAGGGAGTGTCAGTACAATACCAAACTGTACAGTATGTAACAGTAAATCCATCAATTACATTCAGGTATGAACAATGATTGCATTGATCTGGTGTGGTATGTGTAATTTATATTATCATCATGCTATACGACAACATCAGAAACTCCACCCTTATGGGAAGAACCAGGGTCCATATTGATGCTTCCAACCAAATGTGCCATATTTTGCAAGTGCCAAAATGACAGAATACAAAAGGGCCTCAAACTGCCGAAATACAGAAGGTCACTAATTGGATTTTATCTTGGACACACAAATTGAAAAAAATACACATTAGGTTCAAGCAGTTGTAGGGAACTGGTAAACTAGTTATCCTTTAGTCTTCTTGTTCTGGCAGGATTTGGCCAGTAGGGGTCGCTGTGTAAATGTGACATTCCTAAGGCTTCTCCTGCGCAGTGCCACCGGCGAGCACAGCCTCAGACTCCCTTAGTGTGTAAGGGAGACAGGAAGTCCCTCCTCCTCTCTGCTGTGTGAAGTCCTGACAGAGAAGGTAAGGGAATCTACAGCCCTTCTTTCCCACAATGTGAAAACAGCCTTTTCAGGCAGAGTTCTCACTCACTCAGAGTTTTCTGTAGGGGGGTTCTAAGTGGTCCACGACACCAGCGAGTGGGCGGGGGTTATGCACCCATGAGTGGACGGGTCACGGCACCCGCGGGTGGGCAGGGCCACATGGGGCTGTAAGAGAATGGGCCAAGGGGGGTCTGCAACTGGAGGGACCATGGGGTCCATGAGTGGGAGGGACCAGGGGGGCAGCAAAGAGGAGGAGGAGACACAGGGCAGATTGACTGACATGGTTTCAGAGCCGGAAGCAGGAAGTGCAGGGGACCTGGTGATGCTGCTGCCATATCACACACAAAAATGTAAGTATCTTCAAAACTATGCAAAATAAACAATGAAACTAAATGGCAAAAATTCTCAGGAGAGCAATTCCTAGCAATTTACCTAAAGTCATTTTTGGACCACAGTTCCCCTTTAATATTGCTCTGTTAATAAATAAGATACTGTTTAAGTTCAAGAAATCTTGGCGCCCATTTATTGCATTCTACCTTGAGTGGTAGTTCAGCAACACCCTGCCACCAACATACGCGAGGGCCCACTCCTGATAAATAAGAGTCTTGTGCATAGAATTTTGATAAGGCTGACAGTCTCTGGAGCAAATTAACTACCCCAATTTTACTATCGCCTTACACAGTACTTTTATTTTAAATAAATCAGTGACTTTTTCTCAGACATGATTTAGTTTGCTGTATGCTTTACTAGATAGACAGTGCCCAAACATTTGAAGTGGAGGAGTCTTGTATAGACAACAATATGTTTGAATTTCACAATAAACACTTGGAAGAAATGGGGAGTTTGCTGCCTGGTTTATATACCCCTGTTCTTCCTACTGCTTTCTAGTTTATTTGTCCAAAAACCACCACCCATACTTTGCTTGTACTTTTGATCAAAAGATGTTGCTGACAAACCAAAACCCTGCATAAAATGATTCTTACATTTAATAAAGCTCCTTTTTCCTGTGCCTTACTTACGTGGCAAATGGCTCTATATAAAGCCCTTGGATCGGGGGCAAAAGTAATTTTGGTACAAATGTCAATGCTAAAAAATGTTTGTATCATATTTCATTGGTTCAATGAATGACCATGGTTATTATCTGTGAAATTTCTGTAGAATTTGATTTTTAGCTAAAATATTGAAAAGGAAATTCTACAAAATACCACAAATATACTTATATTATCCCAAGTTACGTAGTTATGTCCAACCAGGGCAGGACTTAAATGAAGAGACAACCAGTATGAGTGATCTCTCCTGAGGAAACGTATCCCATTGATAGGCAAAATCCCATACAGACATAAGCCTAAAGGTTCATACACATGTATGATGTGTGCACCGAGCCATGACCCCCAACCACCACGCATTTGTGCGATGAACGGCCTCTTTGTCGATCCCCAGACGGCTGTTCGTCACACACATGCGAAGTGGTCAGGGGTCATGGCTCAGTTCCAAATCGTACAACAAAAAGTACTCGTTTACTTCCTCAAACATAATATGGAACTTATGATGCAAGTGCATAATTACTGTAAGTTTGAACATGAGGGCTTGTATACACAGGCAACAACATATTGATATTATATAGTAATTAAGGTTGACATACGTCCATCTACTCCAACCTTTAAACCCTCCTCTTTAACCCTACCTAACAGTGAATAGCCTGTTACTTGGGAATGAATGATATTAAAACCATTCCTGGGCTTTCTGCCCAAATCCTGCAGCTCATGCTTGATCTTCAAAGCATTTAGTCAACTTTCCTCTGTATATATTCAAGCAGACACCAACGGACTGCAACCGGGCGCATGCAGTGTGGGCTCTGCCTAATGGAACGTAAAACTCGATCAGAAGTGTGTGAGCACCGTGCCATTGTGGCCTGGTCGTTACAGTTCGACATAATAAAATTGTTAAGTTAAACTGGTTAAAATATTTCCACTACCAAAATTGTGATGCACCTCTGGCTCTCTGAAGGCACACCATTGTGCCCCAGAACACCCTTTGAGAAACTCTGCCAATTTTTAATTGGGTAAAATAACCTATTTTTTTGTTTTTCAGGAGGGGTACAAAAGAGCAGATATCTATCGTGCCAAGAATCTTTCCTGCCACATGAGTAGGCGTCGTAATCTGCATTCCTTATTACAGGATCTTCAGTTACCTTTTCAGACCAGATTTCACTCCTTTTTCTTGACAATCTTTATTGCATTATTTTCTGCTTGATTGAAAAGTAGCGTTCTATTATTTGTGTAATGCTATCTATTTAGAAGTCTTTTTTATAGTTCCACATCAATGATTTTATTATCCTTTTCCACAAGATGCAAAAATGATAGTAGAGAATGGTTTACTATTTCCGGGACAAAGGTACAAAATCATGTCCAACAAAAAGCACATTGGAAGGTTTAATACGTGTTTATACTGTGCATCCTGTGCATCTGTTCCAACATTAAATAATGAGTATGATAAATTTATACTGAATATCAGTCACTTGTATAATAACAATACAATAACTTTTCCCCTTTCAGTAAATCAACATCTGTGCCCCTATTAGGGGTGGGGTGTGGGAGAACTAATTCTCTCTTGAACCCAGGTGGTTATTACTTTAGGGGCCCAGAAATGTACCTATTATGGGGCCCAGAAAATATTTCTGGCAACCCTGCCCTGAGTAGCATTTCTGGCCTCTCTTCTCTCTGAATTCTTTAGTTTGTGTTTGATCTATAAAAATGTTGCTAATTTCCTATATACGGTAATCTAGCATAATGTTAAGAGCTGGCATCCCTGCATGGCAGCTGTTATATTATTATCTGATTTAACTGCATGGGTGTTAATGATATACTGTGTATGTATGATCATAGATTTTATATACATTGTAATTCTAAACATTTAAAAGTGATGTATTTTCATAAAAGATTGTCCTGCCGTTACCTATGACAGAAGTATGATAGAGGTGCAGCCAGTGAATGCTGAAAATAAATTGTGGTTTATCTGCAATATGTTAATTAACTCAAATTAAACAGAATGTGCACCTCTGAATAGTTATATATATAGCTAAATATACATAGTAACATAGTAACATAGTAATTGAGGTTGAATAAAGACAAACGTCCATCAAATCCAACCTATTCACTTTTTTCTTTTAACCCTACCTAACAGTTGATCCAGAGGAAGGCAAAAAAAAAACCCATCTAAAAAGGAGGGGAAATGTCCTTCCTGATTCCAAACGGCAAAGTATCCCTGGATCAACCAGAACTACGGTAAATGTATTAATACCAGTAATTATCATTTTTTTTTAGTTTTAGAAACTTATCCAGGCCATTTTTAAAGCTATTCAATTAACTTGCCATTACCACATCTGCTGGAAGACAGTTCCACATATGAATTTGTATTTGGAGGTTTAGCATTTTGTTTAATAATGTGCTTAAGCATGACAGAAAACTAGGGTTAAGAAAATTTAATAAATCTAATAATAATGGTATCACATTGGTATTACATTGGTCTTGACACTTACCCATCAATAACAGGTGTACTGTTCATGATTTGCAGTGCTGTGTCCATGAATTGGTCTGCTCTCCCCATGGTGACACATAGCAGTACAATAAGGATCCATATCATCTTAGTGATTTTAGTGAGGTTTTTACCCCGTGTTCCACAGAATTAGTTTGGAAGAAGTAGACAGTTGTGGGGCAGCTAATACTCTACTATATCATAGATGATCTTTCATAAACTGGCACAGGTGCCTGACCGTGTCTCATTTATTGCGTGTAATGTTGAGTTAATAATTAACTTTGAGTAATGTCTAATCAGCTCTAAGTTCAGTTTGGTACATTAGTCTTAGGGGCATATTTATAAACAATCGCTATTTTTGCCATTTCGGTATCACAGGATATCTCAATGATTTGGAGTGCTATTTTCGCAGTATTTATAAAACGCTCGTTTTCGCTTTTGTGGTAAAGTAACACTGTGGAGTTGTGTGATGGTAATTTTGCCTTATTCATTGCGTTAAGTCTGGTTTCACGACAAAATAAGAAGGTGAAATTTCAGAGCTATTTTTGTCATTTTTTTATTTAAAGCTATTTATAAATAGGTGAAATTTTGTCTTTTTGCCCCTTTTCTCCCTTTTGTTGCATTTTTTGCTGTTTTACCAGAATTTTCGCCAAACATCATTACTTACTGGAATGTTCCATTATCATGACTATTTTTTACACAGCACTATGGTATGTTACCATATTAATGGAACTGGTTAGATAATTAGCTGCAGTTTGCTGAAAATAAGCAATACTAAAAAATGTCCTATTAATAAAATAGAGAAAATTTACACTATTTATCATTTTTTTGCTGAAAAAAAACACCACGTGTTAGACTAATTTTAAATAACAAAGATAAGTGTTAAGTGTGTATTAACCAATTTTACACTACTTTGAAAATCCACCAGGGAGTATTACCTATTTACCATCATTTGTGATAAACTTAAAATTTTGCCACATTTTCAGCATTATTATTGCTTACTTTTCGCTATGTAATTTTCACCTTTGATGAAAATTCACCCTTTTAATAACTTTAAAAAAAGTTGTACGTTTAAAAAAGTCTGGTGGCAAAAAATCAAAACTAATGTCCCTTTATAAATATGTCCCTTAGAACCCCATTTAAATTTATTGGGAAAAAAAAAGCAATCTTAAAAGTTAAAATAAAAAAACCCTTAAAAAAGCGAAATCTCAGATCGTATTACAGTAAATGCTGGGAAATAGTCTATCACCCCCCCTTAGTATTGAGAAACACTCCAAAATCTACACCATGGACCCATTGGCAGGATAAATAAATGGGCACTTATGTGTTTTCACCACCTCATACAAACTTAACACAATAAAACACTTTTTGCCATTTTGTAAATATGAGCAATTACCATAGTAATGTATGGCGAAACGCGAAAAGTAGTGGTAATGACTTTTCACCACTGGTTATCACTGCTTTACAAATAGTAAAAAGTCCAAATTTGGCGAAAAAGGTGACGATAAACGAAAAGTTTAGGAAACCTTTATAAATATGCCCCTTAACCTTATTAAAACTGAACCTTACTAAAGCTGAGCAAATCATTTCCTCACCTAAACTTGGTCCTATCCCATCCTTTTCTATTTCTGTTGACAATACCCACACTTACCCTATTCAGATGGCACAATGCCTAGGGGAAATTATTGACTCCACTCTCTCCTTTTCTAACCACATTAACAATGTTGCTGTTGCTTTTCCTTCATAATATTGTTAAGATCAGTAGGCTCTTCTCTCTTCCAACTACTGCTATGCTTAGCCATGCTCTTATCCTATCACTAGTGGACTATTGAATTCTGCTTAATGATCTTCCTGCTTCCCATCTCTCTCCCTTTAAGTCAATACTAATCTCTGAAATCGGAAATTTCCCTGGATCAACTCAACTGTATGTATCAATAACAGTAACTTGAAACATTCCTTGTTTTCTGAAACTCATCCAGCGTTTTTTTGAAACTGACCAATGAACCTACCTACAACTTCTTTTCTTCAAGTCATAAGGGATGTCTGCGTGTCTTTTGGTGAACAATGCCCCAGATAGTTTATTGTATGGCCCATTAATGTATTTATACACAGTAATCATATCCCCACGCAAGCGCCTTTTCTCCAGCGTCCATAATTGTAACTTATCCAGTCTCTCTGCATATTCAAGCTCCCCCAATCGCTAATTAAAGGGTATCTCCACTGAGGAAAAAGCAAATTTTTTTTTTTGGTTTATTTTAAAGTACACCATCCCCCAACCCTTCCCCCCAGAATTCCCTTTCATTTGATTGCAGCAGCATGGGAAAGCTGTGCAGGTTCCTGGGGGTGTGTCTTCCCCTGTGCTGGGAGTGCTGTCACTCAATGTGCATCATCATGGTAGCAGACACACCCACTTGGCTACAGTAAGAAATCCTTTCCTCCCTGACTCTCTAAGTTCATTTTTCCAGCTGATTATGCAGAGAGAGACAGGGGAGGAAAAGTTAAACCCTCTTCCCACACTACTGTTACAAATACAGGGAAACTTGTGTTGTTTTTAATAAAGATTTGTTTGTGTCTAACTCTAAGATTGATTTCATAGGGGATTCTGGGAATATGAGGCAATCTGGTGTGTGTGTGTGTGTGTGTGTGTGTGTGATCGACCAGACAGCAGTCCCGACGGATCCTCTCACATTCTGCGCATGCACTAAAGGAAAACGCACGTCGGACATTTTACATGCAGGCAGTCAATGAAAGTGGGCGGACCTGCACCATCCACAGCGTTCTGGGACAAACCCATTGGATTTCTTCTAAACTACTGCTCAAAGACACAGGATACTGCAGGTACATTTCCACTATCCACATATCTATCCTTACAACCCAGGTGACTTTTAGCAGTGGAGATACCCTTTAAGATCCGTTTTACTTACAGTTTGCAAAGATGCTCCCACGCTGTATAAGAAACCTGTATAAGAAACCACCGATCCAGTGCTGCTTAGCCCATGCCTCTGCTGCTGCTGCATGTGCCCTTTATGTGCACAAGCAACAGTAGCAGAGGCTCCTTCAGTAATGACCGTCAACAGTGACGTCATGGCCGATACCAGGAAGAAGCTGTGAGCTGCAGCGCTGGATTGGTGGTTTGTAAGGCTTCTTACACAGCGTGGGAGCAGCTTTGCAATCTGTAAGAAAAACTGATCTTAGCTTAGCTTTCGGAGGGTGTTCTCTTAGATACAAAATTTTTGAAAGAGGGGTGGACATGCCCTTAGTTGCCCTTCTGTGAACCCTTTCCATTTCAGAGATGCCTGTACCCTCTGCTTATCACTATCAGAAATGGACCGGATAGTGGATCCGAACCCAGTTCCTAGGCAGATTTTCTGGAATTCCGCTTTTCAGATTTTTCTGAACTGCGTTCGAAAAGTTTTGAAAATTCAAAGATTTTTTGAAATTTCCATTTTTTTTGCAAATTTTTGAAAACGATCCAGCCACATATCCCAAATTCACCAATGGCAGCTATTTTTATCAGTGCTAAACCCTGGGTATAAAAGGCAGATCGACTGGCACCATTTTGTCAGTTTGTTGGAGGGAGTTTAGTGGAGACCTGACAGTGTAGTTGGAGAGTGTTTTTTGTGCTTTTCCATTGATTAAGGTTTCATTTTTCACTTTAGTTGCATTTTAAAACGGGCTGCCATGGATATGGAAGGGTGGGTCAGTAGGTGTGTTTACCTGTGTCTGCATTTATAAGTGTTAAAGTAACTTTTAAATGATTTCATTTTTGACTTTAGTTACCCTTTAAATAGGGCTGATATGGAATAATATAAGAAGATAGGAATAACAATGTAATAACCAGTGAATAAGAAATAGAACAGGGATCTGTCTCTCTCATGCCAAATTAATGAATTAGTGAAGGATTTAATAAAATATATATACTTAAAGGGAAAGTCCAGCCCTAAAATGAAAACTTACATACAGGTAAATCACCCCCCAAAACCCTAAACGGTAATAGTTTGAAATCTGAAATATATATCTATATATTAAGTCTAACCTGAAATCCTGCATAATGTCCTGTTGCCTGTTTCTGCTTTCTGGTTCTTCCAGTTAGTAACTGTCAGTTATGGATTTGACAGTTGACATCACAGCCAATGACTGAATGTTAATCCCCTGTCTGCCTCTTCTGAGCATGCTCAGGCTCAGTACAAGTTTCTAAATTTCTCAGTTTCCATGAGGCATCCAGAAGCATAGCAGGCATACAGTAATGAATTCATAGGACAAACTATGATATATCAACATATTTTAAAGATGACATTCTTTCTAAAAGATGTTCTTATGAGGGTGGAGTTGTCCTTTAAATATACTACTTATTTCAATGCAGTAATAATATAAAGGATACTTGCCTTCCATCATTTGCCGGATGGCATGAATTAAATTAGGCCTCTGCGGTCTGGATGCCAAAAGGATGCACCATTCGGCGATGTAGCCCCTCCATTATAGTGTGCTTCTGGCACTATACGTGCCTGGAGCCCATTGGGAATCTGCGTTATATCCCTTGGAAAGGAGATACTGGGTCATATAATGCTGACTCGCATTTTCTGGACTCTTATCAGGGAGATTCAATAAAAGTTCTTTAAAAAGTTCTTATCGTTAAAAATGTTGCCCCAACCAATCAGATATTATTTAACATTTGAAAGCTAACATCTGATTGGTTGGAGCAAAATTAGCACCATTTTTAACCATAAGAACATTTATTGAATAACCCTGAATATGTAGAGCTTTTACATAGAATGCAGGAAAAAGTAATGGATCCTCGAATATCTTGTACAGATTCTTTTTTCGAAGAATCTCGCATTTTTTGAAACATGTATTTTCTAAAAACGGCGTATTTAGGACAAACGCCAAAAACACAGAAATGTGTGAAATTTCTTGTACCGAACTGTATTTTTTAAAGATTGTAGGCATTGATACGTGTTCCCCAGACCATGTCCAAGGTCCCTGAGCCATTTACAGAAAGTTAACATTGCTATTTAAACCATTATTTGAAGATTTCCTGGTTCTGCTCCCAGATTTTTGAATTTCCAAATTTTGCCAAAAATCTGCGAATCCTAATTATCACAGAATCATCTCCTATACAGACCCTCCACTCACATGGTTTCCTCACTCCAAATGGGTCCTGAACAAAAGTCAGATTTGGCCCCCAAACTTTCCATTACAATATTATCAATACTGTAACTGTCATATTATTTCTACTCAACTTATAATGCCTGTCTAACAGTTACATAGTAACATAGTATTGGAGGTTGCATTGCATATGTTCGTCTAGTACAAGCTTTATACCGTACCCCTAATTACTGCATAACACTGGTAAAATAAACTTTGAATTCCATGCCATGACACTGGTACAGCAACTGGAAAGTTCATAATACTGTTCAGGTAAACTGGCAAATCAATGACATTGGTAAAGTAAACTGGGAATGCCATGCCACTTGTACAGCAAACTATCTCTGCACTATAATTTAACAATTCTGTTTTTTAAAAGTATAACTAACCCCCACCCCCTCCCATTTCCTATGTGCACAGGACACTATTGCAAAAAGAGGCTTTAGTTAGTCCTCATTTAAAACACCCCAGAATTGTTAAATAATAGAGCAGAGCAATGTAACTGTTTATTAGGACTAATGGGGGACGGGGAAAAAAATTAATTCCTGACTCCAAGTGGCAATCGGAAATTTCCCTGGATCAACTCTACTTTATGTATTAATACCAGTAACTTGCAGCATTCCTTGTTTGCAGAAACTCATCTAGCTTTTTTTTGAAACTGACCAATGAACCTGCCATAACAACGTCCACTGGAAGACCATTCCATATTTCCGAACTTAAAGCCTAAACTTCTTTTCTTCAAGTAATAAGGGATGTCCGCGTATCTTTTGGTGAATAATGCCCCCGATAGTTTATTGTATGGCCCGTTAATGTATTTATACACAGTAATCCTATCCCCACGCAAGCGCCTTTTCTCCAGCATACATAATTGTAACTTTACCAGTCTCTCTTCATATTCAAGCTCCCCCAATCGCCTTATTAAAGGGCATGTCCACCACTCTTTCAAAAATTTAGTATCCAACAGAACACCCCCCAAAAGCTAAGATCCGTTTTACTTACAGTTTGCAAAGATGCTCCCACGCTGTATAAGAAACCTTACAAACCACCGATCCAACGCTGCTTAGCCCATGCCTCTGCTGCTGCTGCACGTGCCCTTTACGTGCACGAGCAGCAGTAGCAGAGGCTCCTTTATGAAAGAGGGGGGGACATGCCCTTTAATTTAGCTGCCCTTCTCTGAACCCTTTCCATTTCAGAGATGTCCTTTTTGTACACAGGATTCCAGAATTTCACTGCATATTCCAAACGAGGCCTTACCAATGCTTTGTAAAGAGGGAGAATAACATTTTCCTCCCTTGAATCCATACCTCTCTTTGTACAAGACAATACAATACTGGCTCTGGCTGTTGCCGCCTGGCACTGCTTGCATCCTTTAAGTTTGTTATCCACCAAAACTCCAAGATCCCTTTCCAACAGGGATTCACTTATAGGATAGCTATCATGCATAAAGTTTATTTAAAAAAACAGTTAAACTGAAAAGTACTTGGGACAGGGATATAAGACTGGTAATTCCTACCTCCCACTATTGTTTCTGTGAGGAGCACCAGTCCAAAGAAAACTGATTCTGCCAGTCTTCCTCCTTCCTTAAAACAGGAATAATCCAGGACTAAACTGGCAAATAAAAACGGTTAGTGCTGTAGCTCCTCTACGAAATTATATTGTGAGGTAGGAATAATCAATCCCCACCTCCCTGCCCCAGGTACTTTCCATTTTTAAACAGTTAATTTTTAGAGTATATATATATGCTTTAACAGTGAGCCATTTATAGTGTAAGCAGCACCAAGACTAAAAATGCATCACCTTACATTTATAAACATTGAATCTCCTCTGCCACTTAGTAGCCCAATGTGATAATCTAGATCTACCTGCACATTCACACATTGCACATTCTCTAAAGTTTTTAAAGGTCAACAAAGTTTTGTGTCGTCAGCAAATACAGAAACCTTGCTGACAATCCCCACTTCCAAATCATTAATAAATAGATTAAATAAAAGCGGCCCCAACACAGAACCCTGTGGCACCCCACTGTGCACTTTTTTTATCAAAAGCCTTTGCAAAATCCAAGCATACATCTACTGCTAAATTTCTACTCACTTCCTCATAAAAGCCAAGCAAGTTAGTTTGACAAGATCTATTCCTCCTAAATCCATGCTGGTTACTAATTATAATGTCAGTCCTTGAAACATACTCTAGAACATGTCCCCTTATTAAACTTTCCAGGATCTTCCCCACCACTGAAGTTAAATATGCTTGTGAAGGTTCTCATTCATCCAGGTCATGGTATATCTGTTGTATTCAATTAGATCAACTGGACTTGAAATGTAGTTCTTGAAGACGTTTCGCTAGTCATCCGACTGGCTTTCTCAATTCAGAATGACTTGTACAAGAATCTGTGGCAATTACGTACCCTGGAAAATCCCAATTAGCATATCACAGCCAGGTGTTAAGGGTGTGATTAGATAGTGGCTAAGAGGTGTTATAGGAACGCCCAGAGTAAGGTGTTAAAACAGCATTGTACATGGCAGACAGTTGGTGTCGAATCCCCCCACCTCTATTTAGGCTTGGTTTCTTTATTTTCACATAAATGGCCTCCTTAACACCTCTCTTGAACCAGTCACGTTCCTTCGCCAGTATGTTAACATTACAATCTTCAAAGGTATGTCCTTTATCCTTAAGATGCAGATACACGGCTGAGTCCTGACCCGAGGAATTGGCTCTTCTGTGCTGGGCCATACGTTTGATTGCAGTTGCTGTTTGGTCTCCCCCACATACAAATCAGAGCATTCTTCACTGCACTGCACTGCGTATATGATGTCGCTTTTCTTGTGTTTGGTATTGGGTCTTTCGGATGTACCAATTGCTGGCTCAGTGTGTTGTTCGGTTTAAAGCAGACAGGGATACGATGTTTTTTGAAAATTCTTCTTAATTTCTCGGAGACCCCTGCTACATATGGGATGACCATGTTTCCTCCTGTCTTGCTTTTCCCCTTCACTGTTGGTATTCGTGTTCTTTTCTTTCCTTCTACTTCTTTTGACAAAGGCCCAGTCTGGATATCACAAGTTTTAAGGGCTCCTCTGAGATGTTTCATTTCTTTAGCCTTCGCCTCTGTGCTAGTGGGGATGTTCTCGGCCATTTATGTGAAAATAAAGAAACCAAGCCTAAATAGAGGTGGGGGGGTTCGACACCAACTGTCTGCCATGTACAATGGTGTTTTAACACACTTACTCTGGGCGTTCCATAACACCTCTTAGCCACTATCTAATCACACCCTTAACACCTGGCGTGTGATATGCTAATTGGGATTTTCCAGGGTACATAATTGCCACAGATTCTTGCACAAGTCATTCTGAATTGAGAAAGCCAGTCGGATGACTAGCGAAACGTCTTCAAGAACTACATTTCAAGTCCAGTTGATCTAATTGAATACAACAGATATACCATGACCTGGATGAATGAGAACCTTCACAAGACATAATAATCGCTTCTCTTCCAAAGAACAGTTGCTTCAGATGGATGTCTAAAGGTGCATACACACATGCAATGGCGGAGGCTGCATCAACGTATGGCCCAGCACAGAAGAGCCAATTCCTCGGGTCAGGACTCAGCCGTGTATCTGCATCTTAAGGATAAAGGACATACCTTTGAAGATTGTAATGTTAACATACTGGCGAAGGAACGTGACTGGTTCAGAGAGGTGTTAAGGAGGCCATTTATGTGAAAATAAAGAAACCAAGCCTAAATAGAGGTGGGGGGGTTCGACACCAACTGTCTGCCATGTACAATGCTGTTTTAACACCTACTCTGGGCGTTCCTATAACACCTCTTAGCCACTATCTAATCACACCCTTAACACCTGGCTGTGATATGCTAATTGGGATTTTCCAGGGTACATAATTGCCACAGATTCTTGTACAAGTCATTCTGAATTGAGAAAGCCAGTCGGATGACTAGCGAACGTCTTCAAGAACTACATTTCAAGTCCAGTTGATCTAATTGAATACAACAGATATACCATGACCTGGATGAATGAGAACCTTCACAGCAATATAATCGCTTCTCTTCTCCGTTTCCCTGCTTCTGTTTTGCTGGTAACCCCATGTAGTCAGCCAACCCTTCCTTTGGCACCAGACCCATAGATCAGAATGGAGCTGACACCAGCCATAGACTATAGCACACAAGGAAAGAGGCAGCATAAGTTGTTGGATTGATTTCAAAGTACCTCTTACAATATACGGGATTCTGTTCCAAATTACATAAATATTACCTGAACCTTTATTAGATTTTTGTACTTGCTGATGGAGAAGAGTCTAGTTATTGTAGATATCAATACTAGTTTACAGCCTAAGAAAAATAAATATTAAAGTATAGAGGGTGAAAGGATGAGCAGATATTTTCGGCCGATCGACTGAAAGTGCCGTGAATCGTTCGGTCGGCCGAAAATATTGGCTGGTGTGTACCCAGCCTTAGACATACACACACACGCATATATATATAATTCTGTCATGTATCTTGTGGTAATTGGTGTGTCCTTACTACCCATAAATCATTACAATACACAAATAATTAATTACATTTTGTTGTAATTGTAGTTGTGGCACCAATTCAGTACTTTAGATCTCTAAGCTGGCTACACACTGTGAGATCCTTGGCACTTTATCGGCCAGGATGAAGGACTGTTGGGCTTGGCAAAAGTAGCCGCAGTCACCAGTTTGCTTTGACAGAGCGTGTGGTCCATAGAGGACCGCCCGTGGTTCAAACAACGTGTAACAGATATACTGTATTATCAATTGAAAAGTAAATCAGTAAGTTATCAAGACTGCTTCACTTATCTAATCATTGGTGTTGGGAATTCTTTGCTTTGTCTTCAGTTGTAAACATTTTTATTATAAACATTAATGTATCCAGCTCACTTAACCCTTGGACCAAAGGATGTAATTACTGTCATAAATGAGTTAAACATCCATTTATGCTATCTCATCTTTACTGATAAGATCATAGAATTAACAGAGGGACCAACAAAGCCTTGTACACATGTAGTGCCTAAAGCTGGTACACACCATGAAATATTCTGGCCCGATCGACCGATAGTTCAGTGTATTGGTCAATCGGGCCAAAATAATTGCATGGTATTTCGGACACGACAACCGTTTGGTTATCCGAATTGGCCAAACGCACAATTGAACATGTCCGAAAACCACGGCCGATCACGTGGTCCTCTATGCTGCGACCAGCAATCAACTGGCTGACTGGTCGAAGTTCCAAACAGATGGTTAGGAGGAAATATTGCCCAGGTGTGTACAATGCTTTAGGATCTTCCAAAGAACAGTTGCTTCAGATGGATGTCTAAAGGTGCATACACACATGCAATGGCGGAGGCCGACCCGCGAAGCACAATGTGTATGCCCAGCCGTTTTGCCCGATAATTGTGGTCTGGGGTCGTTGGATCAGGCAACAAAGTGCCTATACACAGCAAGATTATCAGACGAAACTTCCATGCATGCACATCTTCGGGGGTCAGTCCCCGCATGTGTGTATAAGGCTTTAGGTGGGTGGTGGCTCCTGCCAGCAATGTTTGTGAACCGTCCTGCCATATAAATGAACGATCCCGCCAGGAGCTGCCATAGGTGTATGATTGTTAGACGTATAAGATTGATAGCTGAAGCAGTTGACATTCGTTGGCCTCTCCCTGATAACAATAATCTTATGTGTGGCCTAAGGCCCAAGCCCTCACATGCCCATGGTGTAGCCATACCAACTGTATGCGTTGCATTAATTGTGCATTGCACTGTGTACCCAGCTTAAGAAATGCATTTTAATCAACTAGAGTCGGTAGGAGTAAGATAGATATGTAAATGAGATAAAACAGATACAAAATGTTAGTTGGGCCCCTAAACTCGTCCTGGTGGACCCCTGGTCTTAGATTTCCTGGTGGGCCCCAGCACCCCAGTCTGACACTTATTTTATAATTAAAAACATGAAGGGGCCCGAGAGAGCCAAAAGCCCTGATGCATTTTGTGACAACTGTTTTGTGATCACCTCAATGGTGATGGTGCAACTGTTTTGGGGGAGAAGATGGCTAGGGGGTTGGAGGAGATTTTAAACTAGGTATGGGGGGGGAGGGAACGTTTAACTACACAGGGGTAGATAGAGAAGTTAGGGATCTGGGGGCTAGTAACACAACGGAGGGAGGAGAAGGAGGAGGGGGGAGCATAGAGGATAAGGAGGCATGTACGACCATGTATGGAAGTAAATCAATTGATAATCTAAAATGTATGTTTACAAATGCAAGGAGTCTGGCTGGAAAAACCGGCGAACTTGAAATAATAGCGTTAAAGGAAAGGTATGATGTAATTGGTATAGCAGAATCATGGCTTAATGATTCACACGACTGGACAGTAAATATTGAAGGGTACTCCTTATTTAGACATGACCGAGTTAATAAGAAAGGAGGAGGAGTATGTATGTATGTTAAACAGGAATTGAAGCCAAATTTAAAAGATGGAATAGATGGGGGAGCAAACGATGCGGCAGAAACATTATGGGTGGAACTGTGTACAGGAAGCAGGAAGGTAGGTAATTGTTGGAGTGTGTTATAAGCCGCCAAATGCCGGGGAAGAGGTGGAAATGAATCTCCATATGCAGTTGGCAAAGGCTGCTGGTATGGGGCATGTTCTGGTTATGGGGGATTTTAACTACCCTGAAATAGATTGGAGTAATGGAACTGCCAGCACCTCAAAAGGTATAAAGTTCTTAAATTTCCTATATGAGCATTTTCTTTCACAGATGGTAGAAGTTCCTACTAGAAAGAATGCGTTGTTGGATCTGGTGATATCTAATAACCCAGAGCTCATTTTGGAGATGAAGGTAATGGGAAGCTTAGGGAATAGTGACCATGATATAGTGTCATTTAATATAGGTTGCAGAAAACTAAAGTGCACTGGCTTAACAAAAACTTTTAACTTTAGGAAAGCTAATTTTATGATTTTAAAGGAATCGCTCCTGCTCATAGACTGGGGGGAACTGTTTCTAGGTAAAGATACTGAGCAGATGTGGACCACTTTTAAAGGGATATTAAACTATAACATTTCCAAATCGGTACCTTTAGGAAACAAGTGTAAAAAAATTAGGTCCACTCCTGCATGGCTTAATGCTCAGGTAAAAAGGGAAATGGAAAAAAAGAAAAGGGCTTTTAAAATTTTGAAAGCAGAAGGCACAGAACAGGCTTACAGGGACTTCAAAAGTTGTAATAAAGAGTGCAAGAAAGCAATTAAACTAGCTAAAATAGAAAATGAAATACGGATTGCCGAACAAAGCAAGTCCAACCCCAAGATGTTTTTTAAGTATATAAATGGTAAAAAAATGAGGACTGAGAATGTGGGACCATTAAATAATGGAGCTGAGGTGGTTGTAGAGGATGCCGAAAAGGCTAATCTGCTAAACCGTTTTTTTACATCGGTTTTTACTGTTGAGAATCCTTACAGTAGGGATTGTAACAATGTGCAGGGAGGAAATGAAGAGTTTTCACATTGGATAACACGGAATCAATTAGACAAAGTTAATATCAATAAAGCGCCAGGACCAGATGGATTGCATCCTAGGATTTTAAAAGAGCTTAGTTCAGTTCTAGCAAGACCACTGTGTCTCATCTTTTCAGATTCGCTTTTGTCTGGGGATGTGCCGCTGGATTGGAAAAAAGCCAATGTAATACCAATATTCAAAAAAGGTAGTCGTTCACAGCCTGGTAACTATAGACCTGTAAGCCTAACATCAGTGGTAGGGAAGGTGATGGAAACTTTGTTAAGGGATCATATCCTTGACTTTGTCTCCAGAGATCATCTTATTAGTAGTAGTCAGCATGGATTTATGAGAAATAGATCATGCCAGACAAATTTAATTGGTTTTTATGAAGAAGTGAGTAAGAAGTTAGATTCAGGCACAGCTGTGGATGTGGTATATTTGGATTTTGCAAAAGCCTTTGATACTGTGCCACATAGGCGACTAATGTATAAACTGAGGACTGTTGGCCTTGAAGAAAACATTTGTTCATGGATAGAGAACTGGTTATTGGACCGCAAACAGAGAGTGGTGGTTAATGGAGCTACATCTATGTGGGCTAAAGTTCTAAGCGGAGTTCCTCAGGGTTCTGTACTGGGGCCGCTTCTGTTTAATCTGTTTATAAATGACTTAGAAGGGGGCATTGAGAGCAAGGTCTCTGTGTTTGCTGATGACACTAAATTATGCAGAGCTTTGGAAACTTCCAATGATGTGCAAGTGCTGCAAGCAGACCTAGATAGATTATCAAAATGGGCAGCAGAATGGCAGATGAGATTCAATGTTGATAAATGTAAGGTGATGCATTTGGGATTTAATAATCCCTGTGCCACCTACACCATAAATAACTCTGTGTTAAGTGCATCTGAAATGGAAAAAGATTTGGGGGTTCTGGTAGATAACAGACTTAGCTGTAGCAAACAATGCCAGGTAGCAACAGCTAGAGCTAGCAAGATATTGTCTTGTATAAAGAGGGGAATGGAATCAAGAGAGAAAAATATTATTCTCCCTCTTTACAAGGCACTGGTAAGGCCACATTTGGAATATGCGGTGCAGTTTTGGAATCCCATATACAAAAGGGACATCTTGGAAATTGAGGCAGTTCAGAGAAGGGCAACTAAATTAATAAGGGGAATGGAGAGGCTTGAATATGCAGACAGATTAGACAAGTTAGGGCTGTTTACATTGGAGAAGCGGCGGTTGCGTGGGGACATGATAACCTTATACAAATATATTAATGGCCCATACAGTGAACTCTCTGGTGCATTGTTCACTAATAGGTCATATCAGAGGACTCGTGGACATCCTTTAAGGTTGGAAGAAAAGAAGTTTTATCTTCAAGTTAGGAGAGGTTTCTTTACAGTGAGAACGGTGAAACTGTGGAACTGTCTTCCAGCAGAGGTGGTAATGGCAAGTTCATTGAATAACTTTAAAAAAGGCCTGGATAAGTTTCTAAAACTAAAAAATATGGAGAATTACTGGTATTAATGCATATAGATCTGGTTGATCCAGGGATACTTTCCGATTGCCGTTTGGAGTCAGGAAGGAATTTCCCCCCCCCTTTTTAGCTGGGGTTTTTTGCCTTCCTCTGGATCAACTGTTAGGTAGGGTTAAAAAAAAAAAAAAAAAAAAAGGGAATAGGTTGGACTTGATGGACGAATGTCTTTATTCAACCTTAATTACTATGTTACTATGTTACTATGTTACTATGTTACCTGTTGTCATTTGCTCAGAAATGCCTTACTCTTTTAAATATAACATCACATACTATTTATACTGAACACACATGCACACAGAGTACACATTTGGCAATTTATGTGGGACTTATATTTGCAAAGAACATGGGGCTATATATATAAAAGTGCAGCATCGGTACCATGCCTTTAACAATCGTTATTGCAATCGTAAGTTTACGAAAACGATTGTAAATTTACGATCAAGTATAGAATACCATACTATCGCTTAGTATTCTACGACCGAAAGTAGAATTCTGAATTTGCGCCGTAAATGTACTATAGCAATCGTAAATTAACGGGCGAGGTCGTACAGTAACGATAACCCGTGGTATAGCAAACTTGCAATACCACAGGTTTTTTAATGGGCCATGGAACTCATACCTAACTGCATGGCAAACATAGATAGCAAAACTACCATGTAGAATACCACCTGTCAAGGCACCTATAGCCCTTTCTAATTCTTCTATAAGTTAATAAAACACTGAATGGGTCTCTGTTCTGCAATGGGAATTTGTCTTAGGTGTAACCCAACTTAAGTTTATCAAATAAAGTAAGATAATCTCTCGTGTTTTTAGATACAAACAATTCAAATTGAGTAGGTATAAAAAGTTTCATAGTGTCCCCCTGTGGCAGACTGGGTAAGCACACGCTCCTGTTCTACAACTATACATACAAATCAGTCTCGATTTAACCCCTTATTTCCTGGGGTTATAGTTAACCTGTTTGAGTATAGTGGATTTAAACTGGTCAGCTTTATGTCCCATCTCGGTATAATGTTTCAGTACCGGGAGAGTTTTGTGTTTTAACTGTATGGAGAACTAATGCTGTGTTATGCGTGATTTAATTTTTTGGACGAGCACATTGTATCTCCACCATGCCACACAATGTGCCTGGTAGAGATCCAATCGATAGATGTGCTCGCTCTCCAGCCAAGCCACAAAGGCATTGGGATAGGCTAGTACGGCATTGGACCCCATTGCGGTCCCATGCAGCTGCAGACAAATGGTCTCCTGAAGCAGAAAATAGTTCTGTGTTAAAGAGTATTTCCAAAAGACTTAAGACTAATTCCAATTGACCAAGTGGCACGTTGTGGGAGGTCCTGCTTCAGAACAAAAAAAAATCTTAAAAAACTTGAGTCAAAAGGTTTTTTCAGGTTACAGACTCTGGTGCCTTATGGACTTAATGAAGCAGTAACTATGAATTGTTTCTTATGAATTGCTCTTTCCATGGTGAATGCTGTGTGCGCTTACCTATTGATATCATATACCTGAAGCGAGTGCTGATTTGGATAATGTGATGGTAACATTATATCATTATATTCTACCCTGTTTTTATAAAGGTTTCTCTTGATAAAATTGATACATTTTCTTTAATTGATACATTGTTATTTAGTAGTCATTTTTGAGACAATAAGATACTTTGCTATTAGTGATAGTTTGCTATTGTGTAGCAGTGTGCCTCTTTTGTTAATATATATTTTCAATTGGTTTTAATTTTATGTGCTTTCTTCTGTACAGTAAGAACTGCGACCCGCCACCTGTGTCAACTCTGTTCTCTAGGTCCGGGGTTCTCAAACGATGTCCCTTCAGATTAAAAACTACAACATCCCTACAGAGGGATACCAGGGAATTCTGAGCATTGTAGTGTTCAAACATCTGGAGGCACACCTTTGGAGAATCCCTGCTCTATGTTGATCGCCAGGGGTAAATTGATTACCTCTTGTGAGCATGCTGATAGCAGTGGATAAGTGATGTGGGGTTTCACTCTGAGTCTGATGTTCTTGAGAGATTGCTGATCGGGATCAGCAGTATGTGAATGGAAAGGACCTCATACATTTATAAAAAGTCATGACTTAACTTAAGCTACATAGCTTAAGGTGAGTTGGGTTTAATGGGTCACCTTTAAAGTAAACCAAGTAACCCAACTAGTCTAACTTTGCCGAATAAACTAACTAAAGATAACCTAACAATATAAAATGATTTTAACAGCATTATATCTGTTACTAGGGCAAAAAAATTTTTTTCTTGATCGTACAAGGAAAAACTTTTTCCCCCCACCACTGCCTGTCTGCCACCTTTCTTCTTCAGTGCAGGGGTGCCACCTGAGACAAATGTCTCAGTCTAGCTAAAGGTAGAAGTGGCCCTGGACCCTTCTTGAAACAGGTAACTTCTGCTATAAAAAGAGGAATAGTCGAAATAATCCAAGAAACAAGACATACCTTCTCACTCCCAGCATGCCAGGAGAAATGGGCCATGCAAAGTTTCTCCTTTATGTACTCTATGATACACAGACATTACTTCTTGTGTAATGTACAGTAGTTTATTTTTATTCTCTAAGACTGTCACATGTTTTACAAACAGCACATTATTAGGTGTAATACTAAATAGACATTAAAGTTTCTTAATTTTTCTAAACACACGCAGATGCTTAGCAGTGACAGAGGTGTGGCTAAATCTTCCATTTTCACTAGTCCATTTAAAATAGGAGTACCAGGTCTGTAAGTACTTTAATAACGTTATATATCCCTTATATTATATAAATAAATTTATATTTTTACAGAGATTGCATTGAGTTTGTAGGAGCAACTAAATAGGTGGGGGGTATATAACACTATTACACATAGGAAAGGTCTATATGTATGTGTGTAAATATCACTATTTAATTAATTGCCATGTATGGGCAATTTATCGGCCGTTCTGATGATACACGGCACAATTAGCATCCGAAACAGGCGTTTGTACACGTCGTTAGGGCCACATCTACCATTAGGCAGAGTGAGACATTTGTCTCAGACAGCACCCCTGCACTGAAGAAGAAAGGCGGCAGACGGGCAGTAGTGGGGGGGGGGATGTTTTTTCCCTTGACTGGTGAAGAGAAAAAATAATTTTCCCTAGTAACAGATATGATGTTGTTAAAATAATTTTGTTTGGTTGGGTTATATTGATTTGAGCAACAAAAACCTGAAAGGAGCAATATGGTAGGGGCAACACAAGCTGTTTAAGAAAGGGATGTAATATCTGTTTCTAGTCATTTACATTATTACTAATTGACTGTCTGAGGAACTGTTTAAATACCTACATGATAGGAAGTTCAAAATTGTAAAATTTAACCCATGGCCACCAAGAAAGCCACACACAATTTAATACTGCGGTGGTTCGCTTTGTGCCGCGCCTGGAAATAATCAAGGGTGGCATTCAAAAGTTTTTCTCAGGCAGTAAACACCCTAGAAGTGCCCCTGCACCTCATGCATCGGCACCCTTGATCGCACGTGTGTGCTAACCTTTAAACTTCATAGATTATAACTGCCAGGTAGGTGGTATTTGGAAGTGAGTGCAAATATGGTAAGGTTTATGACTTTAACAGGGAGATTCACCCTGAGGCACAAGCTCTCTGGTCAAATCTCCCGTACGGGATTTACCAGAGGCTGTGCGATTTTGGGTGAATCTCACCCGCACATCAACTATCAGCTGGCGTTAAATACTTACACGTAAAGAGACATGTAACCTCTGGTATATTACTTTGCAACGGCCACAGGAGTGCCTCCTCCGGTACTCATGCTGCCGCCGCAAAGCGAGCCTTAACATTGTGCCAACTGATTGACCCATATAATGCTTCCCTAATCCAATAGTCTAATAGCTATGGATGTAAGGGAAGGGCAGATGAATCACTTGCATGTTCCAACCCTTGGTGTAACACTCCAGATCCCCTCGTATTCCTTCAGTCCGAATACCCCAATCTACAACCACTATCTTCGCCAATAGACAAGCCTCTGTTTGCCGGGAGGCTAGATGTGCCTCACCGAACACGGTTGCCCCCTGGACTTAGAGTGCAAGGTATCCGAACTGAGGCCGGGAATACGAGACAAGTCCGGAACGAAACTGACAGGCACACTGAGAGATACAAAGGTCAGAGACAAAAATACATGGTACAGACAAGGAGCAGGCAAAAGCAGGGTCAGGAACAGAGCAATAGGTCAGAACCAGAAGTCAGGCCTCCAGTCACGGTACAGAGGGTTAGGCAAAAGCGTAGTCAGGAACAGAGCAGAGGTCAGGACAGGCAGATACGGATCAGAGTCAAAATAACATACAGAAGTCGGTAACAGGAAATCACAGATAAAGCACACCACGAGCAAGAATAGTAAACTAAACAGCTATATCGGGCAGGGATACTAAGGGCTGATGGGTATAAATAATGCAGAAGGACCAATGGGGAAAGGAAGGCATAGATATGTGAAGGGGATAGGATAGTTTAAACTTAACGAGCCCTCCTCCATCCAATGGGAAAGCTGGAGGGGTGGAGGAAGTAGGAAGTGGTGAATGAATAAACTAACTAACCCTCCTCCAACCAATTGATGATTTAGAAGAGCGGAGGAGTTGCGGCAGTGCTGTCGCATCGTACAGCACTGGGGGCAGGCCGGCCGGATGCGCGAGCACGAACGGACGTGTGACGTCACAGCGAGCTGAGATCCGGGACCGAGGAGAGATGCTGCGGAATCCCTGAGCAGGTAAGCCCCTTGTTTACACTTGGCTAGAAGCGTTAAAGCACGAAAGTGGGCTTTTAATGTCTGTAAGTCAGGAAAATGTCTTTATTCGAGAATGTATGAAAACAAATTTTCCAGAATTCTGTGCAGTCGAGAATGCTGGGATTTGTAGTTTTCAAACATGTGAAAGGTCACAAGCTTAGGCTGCATTAGATCTAGACAGATGCTCTAGCTACAGTATATTAGAAAAAACTTACTGCAAACAGAGAATGCTGGGAATTGTGGTTTGCAAACACGTGAAAGATCACATGTTTAAACTGCTGCTCTATACCCTATCTATACACTTCTTTGCCACAGGCTATAAATAAGATACTTTGCATGTCCCCACCCATTTCTTTAAGTGAGAAATATGTGTTTATATGTTAGATCTTATAATAACATGATTCTATGAGGTACCTTCTGTTATAAGAAGGCTCTATTTCATTTTATACTCTGTGTGGCGCTTTTAGCTCCTCTATCAGCCCCTCTCCCTAACATGTATATTCAATCAGTATTTTTTGCTATCAAGTCCTAACCCCATAGTGACTGTAAATCTGGAACTTGGTGTTAATTACTAATAAGTATGAACCTAGCATGTTAATCAGGATACTGTATAGGATTTAAGGTGACTATACATATATCCGATTTTACTTACCCAACCAAGCGCTCCTGCGATATTAGATTGATCCTGCCAGAACCACCTTTCCCATTCTTCTATGCCACCGACAGGCGGTTCTTGCAGGATCAGTCTAATGTCACGGGAACGCTCGGTTGGGAAAGTAAAATCGATATATGCATGGGCTGCTTTTGATTGCCTGTTTAGATTGCCTGGGTCTGTTCTCAGACCTGCAGGTTTATTCCACATAGACCCTCTATATTCTAGCTGGCAGGTAGTATAGGTAGGGGAGGATATAAGGGTGTGTTTGTTTATTTAATATGATATATTTAAAATATTATTGCCCCCCCTGGATGTTTCCTGATCGTTCCTGTGAGCACTGCAACTACACATAGCAAAACATACACACATAATTTCACTGTGCACCAACGGGCACACTTTTGCTAATATATAATATATAATATATATATATATATATATATATATATATATACGAATATAACTGTAATTGTTTATATATTATATTTTTTTAGTAATTTTTTAAGCAAAAGGGTTTTTAGACACATATATAACGTCTCATGCACTTTACAATATGTTACATATCCCTTTAACACGTAGTCAGGGTTATTCAATAAAAGTTCTTATCGTTTAAAATGGTGCTAATTTTGCCCCAACCAATCAGATGTTAGCTTTCAAATGTTAAATAAGATCTGATTGGTTGGGGCAAAATTAGCACCTTTTTAAACGATAAGAACTTTTATTGAATCTCCCTGAGTATCTCTATAATGTTGCACTTTATAATGTTGCACTTTATAAGATTGATACAAATGTCCATATTTGCAATGTCACTTTTTAAAGCTATGTTTGCACTAGGTTTTGAACATATACTTACCTTTAAGAGATGTTCTAAAATTTCTGATGTCACTTATGTGTGATATAGATAAAATCACCTGGTTAACATGTGTGGATAGGCTTGATAAAGGTCCCAAACCCAGACCGAAATGTTGCCTGTTGGTTTGTTGGTGGAATTAAACACCTTTATATTTTGTCTTGTACCTAATATAGTAAGTAAGTAAGTACTATACTATGGTTTGTTAATAACAGTGCTGCAGCTCTCTGTAAATTCCCTCTTGTCGAAGTCTATGGTTTGGGGGGCTCTTAGAGTTTGGGTCATTGGGCAATTGCAATTTATCCCTCCCCAAAACCCTGTCAGTTGGTACTGGTTGGGGGTGGGGGTGGTATACCAGTGCTGTCCCAGGAAAGGCACAAATGTCATACAAGGGCTCTGTACATGTGTTTAAACCAACCAACAAGTGTTGAGCCTGGTGTGGGTAATGGGTTTGCACTAATGCAGGGCTCTAATTTTAAGGTTTATTTGTCAAATGGAAAGAGTGAGAGAGGCAAATTTTTAACCTTCAGAATAAATTATCTTCTATATAAAGTTAAAAACTTGTTTGTATATTTGTATGTGCCCACCTCACAGACACACCCAAATGCACCCAGATGATGGCAACACCCACTGGAAGGGGCCGACGCATGTGAAGCCAAATTTGAATAATAAAAAGACCTGCAGGCCTGCAGAGTGTGACACCTTGCTTCAGCAACTGAGACAAAGAGCCTGGGCACTGTGCGTTGCCTAACACAGACAGAGTCCACATGTCAGACGCTTCAGTGGCACAACAAAAGCGTGATGCACCCGCCTACACCAACTCAGAGAGCTGCAGACACAGAACAATAGCGTCACACCAGCATCTACAATAAAAAGAACAAGACTCTACTTTAAAGACAAACCAATTTTCTCCTGGAAGGTTTTAAATATTAACCTTGGAAAGACTATGTTACTATTGGTGTAATGAATGACATTTATATACAAATATAAACCCTGGAAAGTCTGTGTTACTACTGGTGATATGAATCACATTAATATACAAATATAAACCCTGGAAAGACTATGTTACTACTGGTGATATGAACCACATTTATATACAAATATAAACCCTGGAAAGACTATGTTACTATTGGTGTAATGAATGACATTTATATACACCATTGCGGTCCATGCAGCTGCAGACAAATGGTCTCTCTGAACAGAAAATAGTTTCTGTGTATAAAGAGTATTTCCAAAAGACTTAAGACTAATTCCAATTGACCAAGTGGCACGTTGTGGGAGGTCCTGCTTCAGAACAAAAAAAATCTTAAAAACTGAGTCAAAGGTTTTTTCAGGTTACAGACCTTGTGCCTTATGGACTTAATGAAGCAGTAACTAGAATGGTTTCTTATGAATTGCTCTTCCATGGTGAATGTCTGTGTGCCTTACCTATGATATCATATACCTGAAGCGAGTGCTGATTTGGATAATGTGATGGTAACATTATATCATTATATTCTACCCTGTTTTTATAGGTTTCTCTTGATAAAATTGATACATTTTCTTAATTGATACTGTTATTTAGTAGTCATTTTTGAGACAATAAGATACTTGCTATTAGTGATAGTTTGCTATTGTAGCAGTGTGCCTCTTTTGTTAATATATATTTTCAATTGGTTTTAATTTATGTTGCTTTCTTCTGTCCAGTAAGAACTGCGACCCGCCACCTGTGTCAACTCTGTTCTCTAGGTCCGGGGTTCTCAAACGTGTCCCTTCAGATTAAAAACTACCCATCCCTACAGAGGGATACCAGGGAATTCTGAGCATTGTAGTGTTCAAACATCTGGAGGCACACCTTTGGAGAATCCCTGCTCTATGTTGATCGCCAGGGTAAATTGATTACCTCTTGTGAGCATGCTGATAGCAGTGGATAATGTGATGTGGGGTTTCACTCTGAGTCTGATGTCTTGAGAGATTTGCTGATCGGGATCAGCAGTATGTGAATGGAAAGACGTCATACATTTAAAAGTCATGACTTAGCACACTTAAGGTGATTTTGGTTTTAATGGTCACCTTTAAAGTAAACCAAGTAACCCAACTAGTCTAACTTTGCCGATAAAACTAACTAAAGATAACCTAACAATATAAATTGATTTTAACACATTATATCTGTTACTAGGCAAAAATTTTTTTCTTGATCGTACAAGGAAAAACTTTTTCCCCCACCACTGCCTGTCTGCACCTTTCTCTTCAGTCAGGGGTGCCACCTGAGACAAATGTCTCAGTCTAGCTAATGGTAGAAGTGGCCCTGGATCCTTCTTGAAACAGGTAACTTCTGCTATAAAAAGGAATAGTCGAAATAATCCAAGAAACAAGACATCCTTCTCACTCCCAGCATGCCAAGAGAATGGGCCATGCAAAGTTTCTCCCTTTATGTACTCATGATACACAGACATCTCTTCTTGTGTTAATGTACAGTAGTTTTATTTTTATTCTCTAAGACTGTCACATGTTTTACAACAGCACTTATTAGGTGTAATACTAAATAGACATTAAAGTTTCTTAATTTTTCTAAACACACGCAGATGCTTAGCAGTGACAGAGGTGTGGCTAAATCTTCCATTTTCACTAGTCCATTTAAAATAGGAGTACCAGTTCTGTAAGTACTTTAATACGTTATATATCCCTTATATTATATAATAAATTATATTTTTACAGAGATTGCATTGAGTTTGTAGGAGCACTAAATAGGTGGGGGTATATAACACTATTACCACTAGGAAAGGTCTATATGTATGTGTGTAAATATCACTATTTAATTAATTGCCATGTATGGGCATTTATCGCCGTTCTGATGATACACGGCACAATTAGCTCCGAAACGGCGTTTGTACACGTCGTCAGGGCCACATCTACCATTAGGCAGAGTGAGACATTTGTCTCAGACAGCACCCCTGCACTGAAGAAGAAAGGCGGCAGACGGGCAGTAGTGGGGGGGGGATGTTTTTTCCCTTGACTGGTGAAGAGAAAAAATAATTTTCCCTAGTAACAGATATGATGTTGTTAAAATAATTTTGTTTGGTTGGGTTATATTGATTTGAGCAAAAAAACCTGAAAGGAGCAATATGGTAGGGGCAACACAAGCTTGTTTAAGAAAGGGATGTAATATTTGTTTCTAGTCATTTACATTATTACTAATTGACTGTCTGAGAACTGTTTAAATACCTACATGATAGGAAGTTCAAAATTGTAAAATTTAACCATGGCCACCAAGAAAGCCACCACACACATTTAATACTGCGGTGGTTCGCTTTGTGCCGCGCCTGGAAATAATCAAGGGTGGCATTCAAAAGTTTTTCTCAGGCAGTAAAAACACCCTAGAGGTGCCCCTGCACCTCATGCATCGGCACCCTTGATCGCACGTGTGTGCTAACCTTTAAACTTCATAGATTATAACTGCCAGGTGAGTAGTGGTATTTGGAAGTGAGTGCAATATGGTAAGGTTTATGACTTTACAGGGAATTCACCCTGAGGCACAAGCTCTCTGGTCAAATCTCCCGTACGGGATTTACCAGAGGCTGTGCGATTTTGGGTGAATTCTCACCTGCACATCAACTTCAGCTGGCCTTAAATACTTACACGTAAAGAGACATGTAACCTCTGGTATATTACTTTGCAACGGCCACAGGATGCCTCCCCGGTACTCATGCTGCCGCCGCAAAGCAGCCTTAAAATGTGCCAACGATTGACCCATATAATGCTTCCCTAATCCAATAGTCTAATAGCTATGGATGTAAGGGAAGGGCAGATGAATCACTTGCATGTTCCAACCCTTGGTGTAACACTCCAGATCCCCTCGAATTCCTTCAGTCCGAATACCCCAATCTACAACCACTATCTTCGCACAATAGACAAGCCTCTGTTTTGCCGGAGGCTAGATGTGCCTCACCGAACACGGTTCCCCCCTGGACTTAGAGTGCAAGGTATCCAACTGAGGCCGGGAATACGAACAAGTCCGGAAGAAACTGACAGGCACACTGAGAGATAACAAGGTCAGGACAAAAATACATGGTACAGACAAGGAGCAGGCAAAGCAGGGTCAGGAACAAGCAATAGGTCGAACCAGAAGTCAGGCCTCCAGTCACGGTACAGAGGGTTAGGCAAAAGCGTATTCAGGAACAGAGCAGAGGTCAGGACAGGCAGATACGGATCAGAGTCAAAATAACATACAGAAGTCGGTAAAGGAAATCACAGATAAAGCACACCACGAGCAAGAATAGTAAACTAAACAGCTTATACGGGCAGGATACTAAGGGCTGATGGGTATAAATAATGCGAAGACCAATGGGGAAAGGAAGGCATAGATATGTGAGGGATAGGATAGTTTAAACTTAACAGCCCTCCTCCATCCAATGGGAAAGCTGGAGGGTGGAGGAAGTAGGAAGTGGTGAATGAATAAACTAACTAACCTCCTCCAACCAATTGATGATTTAGAAGAGCGAGGGAGGTACAGCACTGGGGGGCCGGCCGGATGCGCGAGCACGAACGGACGTGTGACGTCACAGCGCGCTGAGATCCGACCGAGGAGATGCTGGCGGAATCCCTGAGCAGTAAGCCCCTTGTTACACTTGGCTAGGAAGCGTTAAAGCACGAAAGTGGGCTTTTAATGTCTGTAAGTCAGGAAAATGTCTTTATTCGAGAATGTATGAAAACTAAATTTTCCAGAATTCTGTGCAAACAGAGATGTCTGGGAATTGTGGTTTGCAAACACGTGAAAGATCACATGTTAAACATGCCTGCTCTATACCCTATCTATACACTTCTTTGCCACAGGCTAAATAAGATACTTTGCATGTCCCCACCCATTTCTTTAAGTGAGAAATATGTGT
The DNA here is from genome assembly GCA_019447015.1 of Hymenochirus boettgeri. Taxonomy (NCBI): domain Eukaryota; kingdom Metazoa; phylum Chordata; class Amphibia; order Anura; family Pipidae; genus Hymenochirus; species Hymenochirus boettgeri. The sequence continues at coordinate 99,619,240 of CM033472.1, read as the reverse complement.
TTATATGTTAGATCTTATAATAACATGATTCTATGAGGTACCTTCTGTTATAAGAAGGCTCTATTTCATTTTATACTCTGTGTGGCGCTTTTAGCTCCTCTATCACGCCCCTCTCCCTAACATGTATATTCAATCAGTATTTTTTGCTATCAAGTCCTAACCCCATAGTGACTGTAAATCTGGAACTTGGTGTTAATTACTAATAATTATGAACCTAGCATGTTAATCAGGATACTGTATAGGATTTAAGGTGACTATACATATCCGATTTTACTTACCCAACCAAGCGCCCTGCGATATTAGATTGATCCTGCCAGAACCACCTTTCCCATTCTCTCTAGCACCGACAGGCGGTTCTTGCAGGATCAGTCTAATGTCACGGGAACGCTCGGTTGGGAAGGTAAAATCGATATATGCATGGGCTGCTTTTGATTGCCTGTTTAGTTGCCTGGGTCTGTTCTCAGACCTGCAGGTTTATTCCACATAGACCCTCTATATTCTAGCTGGCAGGTAGTATAGGTAGGGGGGGTATATGTGTGTGTTTGTTTATTTAATATGATGCGATTGCTTGGGTTTTTTTCAGGACCTTTAGACTATTTTATTTGGGCCCCCTGGATGTTTCCTGGTGGTTCCTGTGAGCACTGCATGTACACAAAACACACACACATAATTTCCACTGTGCACCAACGGGCACACTTTTGCTAGTATATATATATATATATATATTATATATATTATATACAAACATAGAAAGGATATCAATGCACATTCCTAGGCCCCATACAATATCATATTATCTGCACACTGGCATACTTTATAAACAAAGGGGTTTTAGTATACATTACTGTGATCACATGAATGAAAAGCCTTCCACCACAGTAAGGTATACTAAAACCCCTTTGTTTATAAAGTATGCCAGTGTGCAGATAATATGATATTGTATGGGCCTAGGAATGTGCATTGATTATCCTTTCTATGTTGGTATAAATGTTTGACCAGATCAGTAGCACTTCCGCTAAATGTAGTTGTAAATTGGCCTAATTGGAGTGCTTCCACAACTTGTATTGTATATATATATATATATATTATATATATACGAATATAACTGTAATTGTTTATATATTATATTTTTTAGTAATTTTTTAAGCAAAAGGGTTTTTAGACACATATATTAACGTCTCATGCACTTTACAATATGTTCATATCCCTTTAACACGTAGTCAGGTTATTCAATAAAAGTTCTTATTTTAAAATGGTGCTAATTTTGCCCCAACCAATCAGATGTTAGCTTTCAAAGGTTAAATAAGATCTGATTGTTGGGGCAAATTAGCACTTTTTAAACGTAAGAACTTTTTTTGAATCTCCCTGAGTATCTCTATAATGTTGCACTTTATAAGGTTGCACTTTATAAGATTGATACAAATGTCCATATTTGCAATGTCACTTTTTAAAGCTATGTTTGCACTAGGTTTTGAACATATACTTACCTTTAAGAGATGTTCTAAAATTTTCGATGTCACTTATGTGTTGATATAGATAAAATCACCTGGTTAACATGTGTGGATAGGCTTGATAGGGTCCCAAACCCAGACCGAAATGTTGCCTGTTGGTTTGTTGGTGGAATTAAACACCTTTCAAATATAAACCCTGGAAAGTCTGTGTTCACTACTGGTGATATGATCACATTAATATAACAAATAAAACCCTGGAAAGACTATGTTACTACTGGTGATATGAACCACATTTATATACATATAAAACCCTGGAAAGACTATTGTACTATTGGTGATATGAATGACATTTATATACAAATATAAACCCTGGAAAACTAAGTGTGATTGGTGATATAAACCACATTTGCGGTTATTGTCATGAAATTTAAAATTAAAATGATCTAAGACATCATGGCCATGCCCCCAAATGGCTCGGCCACGTCACAAACACCACGTACAGCCCCTAAATGTCAAAGTCTTGCCCACACCCCCACACATTGCGGGCATGCCCCCAAACATCACAGTCACGCCCACACCGCAACCATCAAGGCCACGCCCCCAAATTTGCAACAATGCAAATGTTGTGACCAAGCCCCCATGCAGTTCATGGCCAACCCCCCCCCAAAAAAACCCCATCATGACCACGCCCACAATCATCATGGCCACACCCCAACCATCACAGTACACCCCAATCATGTCCCAAACATCATGCCCAGGCCCCTAAACATCACAGGCATGCCCCAAACACCATGCCCTCCATCCCCAAACTTGATACCCACGCCCCAAAACATAATTCCCCAAACGGCACGTGCAACTTCCCAACATTGTGGCCCTTCCCCCAAACATCCCAACAATGCCCCGCCTCCTGACCCCACAACATCACAGACACGCACCCACCATCCACATCCCAGAATGCCATCTTCTCCGCCCACCACAACGTCGCAGACATGCCCCACATCCATCTTCTCAAACCGCACAGTTGGGAATATGACCCCCATGGGAATTACCTGCATTACCTGGACTTAAGCACCAGACACACACGGCCCACATGTCCACACACTTCACAGGCTGTTACAACAATAAAGACATCATGGCACTCTTAATTCGGACAAGAAAGTAACTTTAACAGTAGACTAAGGGTCCACATGTTACATGCTTCAGGGATAGAAGAACAGCATGATGCCCATCAGTCACTCAAGTGCTGCAGTATTCAGTTGCAATCAACTGTTTTTTCCTACGGCAAATTATATGTAGCATGTTCAAAAGAGGTTCACCACAACATTTGAACATTTATACCCAATGGAAAAACTGATGCATTGTATATAAAGTTTTGCTATAAACATATGTGCTATACATCCCTCAAGCGATGTCACCTTCTCAACTCATAACTATTAAATACATTACCAACTGTGCACTTCTCCCTCCCCTTCTCTTCTATCTAAGCTAAACTCACACCTGCACGTCACAAATACTATACCACATGTGTACACGGCAACGCCGGGCACAGCTGCTCGTATATAATAATGTTAAAGCTTACCGTAGTTTTTAATTTTGGGATGACTGTTCTCTTTTTGCACAACTTTCATGCCTAAAAACATGTTACAACACGCTGTTTCTCTGGTTGTTTTCCTGGAAGACACTTTTTATGTAAAATAATTGAAATTCCTATGCAGCATTAAAGCTGTTTAAACATGTTTTACTCTATATAACACAGTAGAAAAACCTGGTATCTTGAATTAGGATGGAAGATGCTTTTATTTTAGATGTAAATAATTTTTATAACAGAAAGGGGCAGGGTGGCAGGTGCTGCTACCATTAGGCAGTGATCCTGGCTAGGTATTACTGACTTATTATGCGCTAAACTTTAGCTTTTTTACTTTAGTTCTGCTTTAAAAAAAAAATCTGTTTAGGGTTCACCCAGGAAAACCTGCAAGTATCCACAATGCAAAGCATGATGTAACATGCTTAACATGCAAATATGGCAGATTTTGTTTGACTCTTTTTAATGCAGTTCTTAAACATTCACAAATTTAAAGGGCCTGTTCACCCTTAACAGGGTGTCCACCCCCAAACTATAATTTAACCCACTACTGGCCCCACTGTGTAATGTTAAAATCCTAACCTTACATCCCTGCTCCAAATGGTTCTCCTGTAATGTCCCTGTAAGTCCAAAAAACTGACCACCAGCAGCCTGGCTGAGTCCATATAAGACTCTGCCTCCTGCCTCTCCTCCAGGAGAAAAATGTCATGCGCACTACAGCCCCCCCCCCCTTTTTCTCTCTTCCTCCCTAGCTCAAATCCCCTTTGCTGTAGTGTAGGGCTCCCTCACCCACCCCCAACTGCTATAGTTATTTCCAGCAAACCTCCCCGATCTATACTTGCATTGCCTCTTTTCCCCGACGTTCAGTACAGCCGGAAGCCATGTCCGTGATTAGCTGCCTCTCACCCAATCACGGACGTAGCTGCCGGTCCAGCCCCCTGCTTGCAGTTCATGCAAGCAGAGGGCTGGGACTGAACGTCAGAGAAGAGATGCAATGTAAGTAGTGATCAAGGGAATTTTGCTGGAAATAACTATGGTGTTTGGGGTTGGGGGGGAGCCCTACACTACAGCAAAAATTGTAAAATTTGGGGTGAACATGTCCTTTAAAACAAAAACTGGTCAATTGTCAGCTACCTGTCCCAACCCCCAACTGATATATTTTGCACTTTATTACCTGTATACTAACCAGATATTTAAAGGGCATGTCCACCCTTAATATGAAATTTTCCCATATGATAGAGTACCTCCCCCAGCCCCAACTGCTATAAAATTAATTTCAGAAGTCCCCAGTTCTTCACTTACCCTCTCTCCTCCGACGCCCGGCATTCTGCTTGCAAGACACTGCAAGCAGGGGGCGGAGACCGACAGCCGCGTCCGTGATTGGCTGAGAGGCAGCCAATCACGGACGCGGCTGCCGGCTTCCAGAATGCTGGGGGAGCGAGGGAAGGTAGTACAGTTCTGGTCACTTTCTAAAATAATTTTTATGCGGTTGGGGCTGGGGGAAGTTGTTCTATTACATGGCCCAGGGGTTTTATGCTAGGGGAGGGATAGCAAAACGGAGGGAGAGGGAGGGGGAGAAGGCTGCAGTACGCATGCCAACTTCTCCCGGAGGCCAGTGGATGCCTATATGGACTCTGCTATCCTCCTGGTGGGCAGTTTTTGGACTTTGGGGGGGACTACAAGAACCTTTTGGAGCTGGGATGTGAGGTAAGAATTAAACTATACTACATGATGGGGCCAGTAGTGGGGGGGATTATAGTTTTGGGGTGGACATGCCCTTTAAAGAGGAACTGTGGTCCAAAAATGACTTTAGGTAAATTGATAGGAATTGCTCTCCTGAAAGTTTTTGCAATTTATTTCCTTTGTTTATTTTGCATAGTTTTGAAGATATTTACATTTCTGTGTGTGATATGACAGCAGCATCACCAGATCCTGTGCACTTCCTGCTTTGAAACCTGGCAGTCAATCTGCCCTTTGTCTCCTCCCCTTTGCAGCCCCCCTGGTCCCTCCCACTTATGGACCCCATGGTCCCTCCAGTTGCAGGCCCCCCTTGGCCCATTCCCTTACAGCCCACCGCGGTGCCTTGACCCTGCCCACTCGCGGGGCGTGACCCCGCCCATTCCGGTTACGTGGCCCGCCCATTCGTGGTTGCCATGGCCACGCCCATTTGCGGGTGCCGTGGTCCCGCCCATCTGTGGGTGTCATGGTCCCGCCCACTCGTGGGTGCCTAAGCCCCACCCACTCACAGGTGCTTTGGGACACTCTGAAAGGTTGTTTTCCATAGTAAGAGAGAAGGGCTGTAGATTTCCTTACATTCTCTGCAGCTGCGGTCCTTCACACAGCAAGAGGAGGAGGGACTTCCTGTCTCCCTCAAACACTGAGGGAGTCTGAGGCTGTGCTCGCCGGCGGCAATATTTTGTCTTGTACCTAATATAGTAAGTAAGTAAGTACTATACTATGGTTTGTTAATAACAGTGCTGCAGCTCTCTGTAAATTCCCTCTTGTCGAAGCTAGGTTTGGGGGGCTCTTAGAGTTTGGGTCATTGGGCAATTGCAATTTATCCCTCCACAAAACCCTGTCAGTTGGTACTGGTTGGGGGTGGGGGTGGTACCAGTGCTGTCCCAGGAAAGGCACAAATGTCATACAAGGGCTCTGTACATGTGTTTAAACCAACCAACAAGTTGAGCCTGGTGTGGGTAATGGTGTGCACTAATGCAGGGCTCTAATTTTAAGGTTTATTTGTCAAATGGAAAGAGTGAGAGAGGCAAATTTTAACCTTCAGATAAATTATCTTCATATAAAGTTAAAAACTTGTTTGATATTTGTATGTGCCCACCTCAAAGACACACCAAATGCACCCAGATGATGGCAACACCCACTGGAAGGGGCCGACGCATGTGAAGCCAAATTTGAATATAAAAGACGCAGGCCTGCAGAGTGTGACACCTTGCTTCAGCAACTGAGACAAAAGGCTGGGCACTGTGCGTTGCTAACACGACAGAGTCCACATGTCAGACGCTTCAGTGGCACAACAAAAGCGTGATGCACCCCGCCTACACCAACTCAGAGAGCTGCAGACACAGAAACAATAGCGTCACACCAGCATCTACAATAAAAAGAACAAGACTCTACTTTAAAGAACATCCAATTTTCTCCTGGAAGGTTTAAATATAACCTTGGAAAGACTATGTACTATTACTACTGGTGATATGAACCACATTTATATACAAATATAAACCCTGGAAAGACTATGTTACTATTGGTGTAATGAATGACATTTATATACAAATATAAACCCTGGAAAGTCTGTGTTACTACTGGTGATATGAATCACATTAATATACAAATATAAACCCTGGAAAGACTATGTTACTACTGGTGATATGAACCACATTTATATACAAATATAAACCCTGGAAAGACTATGTTACTATTGGTGATATGAATGACATTTATATACAAATATAAACCCTGGAAAGACTAAGTTGTGATTGGTGATATAAACCACATTTGCGGTTATTGTCATGCTAAGAAATCGATCATGAAATTAATTAAAATGATCTAAGACATCATGGCCATGCCCCCAAATGGCTCGGCCACGTCACAAAACACCACGTACATGCCCCTAAATGTCAAAGTCTTGCCCACACCCCCACACATTGCGGGCATGCCCCCAAACATCACAGTCACGCCCACACCGCAACCATCAAGGCCACGCCCCCAAATATTGCAACAATGCAAATGTTGTGACCAAGCCCCCAGATGCAGTCATGGCCAACCCCCCCCCAAAAAAACCCCATCATGACCACGCCCACAATCACCATGGCCACACCCCCAACCATCACATGTACACCCCAATCATGTCCTCAAACATCATGCCCAGGCCCCTAAACATCACAGGCATGCCCCAAACACCATGCCCTCATCCCCAAACTTGATACCCACGCCCCAAAACATAATTCCCCCAAACGGCACGCTGACACTTCCCAACATTGTGGCCCTTCCCCCAAACATCCCAACAATGCCCCGCCTCCTGAACCCCACAACATCACAGACACGCACCCAGACCATCCACATCCCAGAATGCCATCTCTCCGCCCACCACAACGTCGCAGACATGCCCCCATCCATCTTCTCAAACCGCACAGTTGGGGAATATGACCCCCATGGGAATTACCTGCATTACCTGGACTTAAGCACCAGACACACACTGCCCACATGTCACACACTTCACAGGCTGTTACAACTAAAAGACATCATGGCACTCTTAATTCGGACAAGAAAGTAACTTTAACAGTAGACTAAGGGTCCACATGTTACATGCTTCAGGGATAGAAGAACAGCATGATGCCCATCAGTCACTCAAGTGCTGCAGTATTCAGTTGCAATCAACATGTTTTTCCTACGGCAAATTATATGTAGCATGTTCAAAAGTAGGTTCACCACAACATTTGAACATTTATACTCCAAGTGGAAAAACTGATAGCATTGTATATAAAGTTTTGCTATAAACATATGTGCTATACATCCCTCAAGCGATGTCAACTTCTCAACTCATAACTATTAAATACATTACCAACTGTGCACTTCTCCCTCCCCTTCTCTTCTATCTAAGCTAAACTCACACCTGCACGTCACAAATACTATACCCACATGTGTACACGGGCAACGCCGGGCACAGCTGCTCGTATATTAATTAATGTTAAAGCTTACCGTAGTTTTTAATTTTTGGATGACTGTTCTCTTTTTGCACAACTTTCATGCCTAAAAACATGTTACACGCTGTTTCTCTGGTTGTTTTCCTGGAAGACACATGTTTATGTAAAATAATTGAAATTCCTATGCAGCATTAAAGCTGTTTAAACATGTTTTACTCTATATAACACAGTAGAAAAACCTGGTATCTTGAATTAGGATGGAAGATGCTTTTATTTTAGATGTAAAATAATTTTTATAACAGAAAGGGGCAGGGTGCAGGTGCTGCTACCATTAGGCAGTGATCCTGGCTAGGGTATTACTGACTTATTATGCGCTAAACTTTAGCTTTTTTACTTTAGTTCTGCTTTAAAAAAAAATCTGTTTAGGGTTCACACAGGAAAACCTGCAAGTATACACAATGCAAAGCATGATGTAACATGGCTTAACATGCAAATATGGCAGATTTTGTTTGACTCTTTTTAATGCAGTTCTTAAACATTCACAAATTTAAAGGGCATGTTTACCCTTAAAGGGCATGTCCACTCCCAAAACTATAATTTAACCCACTACTGGCCCCACTGTGTAATGTAGTAAAATCCTAACCTTACATCCCTGCTCCAAATGGTTCTCCTGTAATGTCCCTGTAAAGTCCAAAAAACTGACCACCAGCAGCCTGGCTGAGTCCATATAAGACTCTGCCTCCTGCCTCTCCTCCAGGAGAAAAATGTCATGCGCACTGCAGCCCCCCCCCTCCCTTTTCTCTCTCCCTCCCCTAGCTCAAATCCCCTTTGCTGTAGTGTAGGGCTCCCTCACCCAACCCCAACTGCTATAGTTATTTCCAGCAAAACTCCCCCGATCTATACTTGCATTGCCTCTTTTCCCCGACGTTCAGTACAGCCGGAGCCCATGTCCGTGATTAGCTGCCTCTCACCCAATCACGGACGTAGCTGCCGGTCCAGCCCCCTGCTTGCAGTTTCATGCAAGCAGAGGGCTGGGACTGAACGTCAGAGAAGAGATGCAATGTAAGTAGTGATCAAGGGAATTTTGCTGGAAATAACTATGGTGTTGGGTGGTGGTGGGTGGGAGCCCTACACTACAGCAAAAATTGTAAAATTTGGGGTGAACATGTCCTTAAAAAAAAATGGTCAATTGTCAGCTACCTGTCCAACCCCCAACTGATATATTTTGCACTTTATTACCGTTTACTAACCAGATATTTAAAGGGCATGTTCACCCTTAATATGAAATTTTCCCATATGATAGATACCCTCCCCCAGCCCCAACTGCTATAAAATTAATTTCAGAAAGTCCCCAGTTCTTCACTTACCTTCCCTCTCCTCCGACGCCCGGCATTCTGCTTGCAAGACACTGCAAGCAGGGGGCGGGACCGACATCCGCGTCCGTGATGGCTGAGAGGCAGCCAATCACGGACGGGGCTGCCGGCTCTCAGAATGCTGGGGGAGCGAGGGAAGGTAAGTACAGTTCTGGTCACTTCTAAAAATAATTTTTATGCTGGTTGGGGCTGGGGGAAGTTGTTCTATTACATGGCCCAGGGGTTTTATGCTAGGGGAGGGATAGCAAAACGGGAGGGAGAGGAGGGGGAGAAGGGCTGCAGTACGATGCCAAACTTCTCCGAGGCCAGGTAGGATGCCTATATGGACTTGCTATCCTCCTGGGGGCAGTTTTGGGACTTTGGGGGGGGACTACAGGAGAACCTTATGGAGCTGGGATGTGAGGTAAGAATTAAACTATACTACATGATGGGGCAGTAGTGGGGGGGATTATAGTTTTGGGGGTGGACATGCCCTTTAAAGAGGAACTGTGGTCCAAAAATGACTTTAGGTAAAATTGATGGAATTGCTCTCCTGAAAGTTTTGCAATTTATTTCCTTTGTTTATTTTGATAGTTTTGAAGATATTTACATTTTGTGTGTGATATGACAGCAGCATACACAGATCCCCTGCATTCCTGCTTTGAACCTGGCAGTCAATCTGCCCTTTTGCTCCTCCCCTTTGCAGCCCCCTGGTCCCCCCCACTTATGGACCCATGGTCCCTCCAGTTGCAGGCCCCCCTTGGCCCATTCCCTTACAGCCCACTCGCGGGTGCTTGACCCTGCCCACTCGGGGGTGGCGTGACCCCGCCCATTCGGGTTACCGTGGCCCGCCCATTCGTGGTTGCCATGGCACGCCCATTTGCTGGTGCCGTGGTCCCGCCCATCTGTGGTGTCACTGGTCCCGCCCTCGTGGGTGCCTAAGCCCCACCCACTCACAGGTGCTGTGGGACACTCTGAAAAGGTTGTTTTCACATAGTAGAGAGGAAGGGCTGTAGATTTCCTTACATTCTCTGCAGCTGCAGGTCCTTCACACGCAGAGAGGAGGAGGGACTCTGTCTCCCTCAAACACTGAGGGAGTCTGAGGCTGTGCTCGCCGGCGGCAGTGCAGGAGAGCCTTAGGAATGTCACATGTCAGCCTCCCACCCATTAACTTTCTGGTCAGTCATTTCTTATATCTTGGGCTATGGAGGACCATAGAGAGGTGGTTGATGGCTCATTTTAAAGGTAGGAAACTCACCATGTTTAGAGACCACAGTTCCCCTTAAGTATTATTATTGTCCCCATTCTGGCAGTGTAAGCTGCCCCCCCTCCATGTAGCCAACAAGGCTTTGACAACTAACATCACAGACATGAATGACTGCTGTTTCCCCTGCTGCATCCTATGCACATGCTCAAGCTTATAAAAGCTCATTGAGGCAGGCAGCATATACCTTTGCCAGAAAGGAGAGGAATTTATGATAAATATCTGATTTAAATGCAGGTTATAAACCTACAAAAATAGCAGTTGATGTTTCCCGACAGATAACTGATAAGTCATCAGTTTTGTTTTTAAGGGGCATGTCCACCACCAAAACTACATAGTAACATAGTATTAAGGTTGAATAAAGACATTCGGAGCGTCTCAAGTCCAACCTATTCACCCTTTTTTTTTTTTAACCCTACCTAACAGTTGATCCAGAGGAAGGCAAAAAAACCCAGCTAAAAAGGGAAAAAATTCCTTCCTGACTCCAAACGGCAATCGGAAGTATCCCTGGATCAACCAGATCTATATTCATTTATACCAGTAATTCTCAATATTCTTTAGTTTTAGAAACTTACCCGGCCTTTTTTAAAGCTATTCAATGAACTTGCCATTACCACATCTGCTGGAAGACAGTTCCACATTTCACCGTTCTCACTGTAAAGAAACCTCTCCTAACCTGAAGATGAAACTTTTTTTCAATCTTAAAGGATGTCCACGAAAATTAACCCAACTACTAGCCCCACTGTGTAGTGTTCAGAAGCTTTACCTTACATCTCAGCCTCTTATGGTTCTCCGAAGTGCCTTTCCAAAGTTCAGAAAAGTGAAGAGTAGGAGCTGTCTGTGTGTGTCATATGATGCCTGCTACTCCTTGTCCTCTTGGAGGATTCTGACATGCGCAGGGGAGCCCCCACCCTCTGGATCCCTCTGTACTGTTCTTTTCTGTAATGTAGGGAATTTTCTGTGTGTAGGGCAGCCCCCCCCTAACCACCAGTTTATTGTTAAAAAAAAAAACAGCAGTAGACTTACCATGCTGTTCCTTCAGCTCTCTGCATAGCCGGCAGCCATTCACAGACGTGTTTGCCGGTCCGGGCCTATTACTACTTCTGGGAACAGATAGCAATAGAGCAGAGAACCTTGGGAACGAAGCATGCATGGTAAATCAATTTCGGGGCTTTTTTAATAAATAAACATGGTGGTTGGGGGTGGGCTGGGGTGCCCTACACTACCAGCAAAACGATTTTGGGGGGGAGATACCCTTTAAGGCTAGACACATGTTATTCAATTGTGAGCAGAGCCGTGGCTTAGTGTAGACAGTACAGAGGCTTAGTGGTTAGCATTGATGTCTTGCAGTGGAAGTCCTGGGTTTGAATCTCCCTTGGACACATCTGTAAAACTTGGGCCATATTTAATAGCTGCGGTATCAGAACCTTCCGACACTGTGGGTTATCATAGAAGTATGGCGCATACATTATGACTGGGATGGACACCAACAGTACTACCAGGAGGCCAAAAATATCATGAGGTACTGAAGTAACGCAATAGGATTGTGATATGCGATCGTATATTTACAATTGCGATCGTAATTGTATGTTGTCATTTTACGACCACTGCTTGAACCACAGTTGTAAATCCCAAAAATTTTGCTTTAAGGGCTAGGCCACGCTAGCAAGTTTTTTCACGTTTGCGCAAGTGTTTTGCGTTCGCGATTGCACCCCAAAATTTTTGTTAAAATGGAAATTGCGGGAACGCGAAAATTCCCGCGATTTCCGATGCACATGCGATTGCGTGTCCGTTCACGTTTTGGTAATGCATTCGTTCACCATTTTTGGTGCGTTTCACACATGCGGTTCCATAACCAAAACTGTCAAAATCGCATGCGCAAATGCAAAATGCCAAAGACTGCGCACATAATTGCGTGTGATAACGCTCGCAATTTTGTGCGCATTCTGTGCGTTGCAGTGTGGCCTCAGCCTAACACAATTTTACACAATTGTCTTTAGGTAAAGGGAGGGGAAATGAATTTACCTGCAAAACTATATAAGTCAGTTTGAAGTCGAGATAGGAGGGTGTGTATTGTTTGTAGTTTCCTCTAGTCCTACCACTGATATTTCTAACCAGAGGAAACCAATTCTGTTTCTGTATTGCTTGCTGGTAAACGTGTTAACAAGCACTTCATAAGTGTGATCAGAAATAGCAGAAGGACGTGTGTTAAATCACAATGGATAGAATGGAAGTGATCGAAAGACTCAATGGGATTGATTCCCCGGACACCTCATACACCAATGTCCTGCAGTTGGCTCAGAACTTTGAATTTAAGGAAGGGGATGTTCTTATTTTTACATATCCCAAATCAGGTAATCGTGTAAAGGGAAGGAAGTGTGACTGTGGCTAGAAAAAAGGAAAGTCACAGATGGGCTGCAGCTGTTTTATACTGCTACATTGCAGGGTATATTGTGCAAGGCAATGTCATTATGATCTGTTAGTGCTTTATTTGGGTTTATAGATTTGCAAATGAATTGCAGTTAACTTTACCTGAAATTATACACATTGAAACTTCTATTTGCAGTGGAGGTTTATATTACTAAAAAGGAAGACAGCACATACATGTTATTTCTGCACAAGGATTGGATGTTACGATGTTGTATTGTGCACACAGACTGCTGTTAATTAGACTGTTAGAATGTATAATAGTGTGCAGGCATTCACAAGCACAGATTTGGTGTTACCAGGGATACTATCTAGATTTGCAAATCTGAATCTATTTGATAGGTTGAAGTTTAAAGGAAGTAAAGCACTAACCCAATTTATAAACTTTGAATAGTTAAATGAAAACTACTAAGACAGCAGTAGATACAACTCCCTGCTCCCATAGTTAACTCTGAAGCCAATGGGGAGCTGCCTATGATAGGACAGAATCTGACCCCCCTTCGATAACAAAGGCACAAGTGCACCTATGTTACTGCTTGGCGTGAAAGAAAGGCTGATTTGGAGGGAGGAGCAGTCAGAAACTGTACCCTATCAGAGACGGCTCCTTGCTGGACAGAGGTAACTATGGGAGGTAGGAGTAGTATCTCTTACCTCCATGGGAAATAAACATTTCAATAAACAAGGTTTAAACATTGTGCTAAGTGTAGCTTTCATAAAATATCATAACATTGTTCTATGATATAATATTATTGTTGATTATATAGCGCCAACATCTTCCGTAAGCGCTATACTATTACATGATACATTCACATCAGGCCCTGACCTGAAGAGCTTACAATCTAAGCAACATTTATTTGACACATACGACCTATCAGTAGTTCTTATGATTGTGGGGGAACCGGAGTGCCCGGAGGAAACCCACGCAAGCACGGGAGAACATACAAATCCTATGATGTTTGCAGAGGGATATCCAAAAGGCAACAGTTCCTGCCTAGCATCCTTGCTGATTTCTAATATGCTCCTCATGTTTTTACTTAGTACTCCAAATGACAAAATGCACTAGATAGCTTATTACATGTAGCTGCATATTTGGTTTAAATGAAAAGAGGTGGCATCCTGTAATCCTAAGCACAACACTGGTAGTTCACCTAAGATTCCATTTCCTTTTATTCTATTGCTTAGACAATGCTATGATGGCTAGGTCCCTCCAGACTACGCGCTGTATTTCCAGCCAGCATTGCTACTTAAGCTCCATTGCAGCAGTAGAATTTTTACAAATTTTATTTGATTTTCATTCATTTATTATATTTCTACTGGACCCTAAATTATGAGACTAAGTACCCATAAACTTATGAGACTAAAGGTACCCATAAACTTATTAGACTAAGGTACCCATAAACTTATTAGACTAAAGTACCATAAACTTATGAGACTAAAGGTACCCATAAACTTATGAGACTAAAGGTACCCATAAACTTATAGACTAAAGGTACCATAAACTTAGAGACTAAGGTACCATAAATTATGAGACTAAAGGTACCCATAAAATTATGAGACTAAAGGACCCATAAAACTTATGAGACCTAAAGGTACCAATAAACTTATGAGACTAAAGGTCAATAAACTATGACTAAAGGTACCCATAAAACTTATGAGACTAAAGGTACCCATAAACTTATGAGACTAAAGGTACCATAACTTTAGACTAAGTACATAAACTTATGAGACTAAAGGTACCCATAAACTATGAGACTAAAGGTACCCTAATAACTTATGAGACTAAAGGTACCATAAACTATGAGCTAAATGGTACCCATAAACTTATGAGGACTAAAGGTACCCTAAAACTATAGACTAAGGTTACCAAAACTATGAGACTAAAGGTACCATAAACTTATGAGGACTAAAGGTACCCATAAACTTATGAGACCTAAAGGTACCCATAAACTTCTGACCTAAACATGGATAACCATAAACTTATGAGACTAAAGGTACCATAAACTTTGAGACTAAAGGTACCCAATAAACTTATGAGACTAAAGGTACCCATAAACTTATGAGACTAAAGGTACCCATAAACTTATGAGACTAAAGGTACCCATAAACTTATGAGACTAAAGGTACCCATAAACTTATGAGACTAAAGGTACCCATAAACTTATGAGACTAAAGGTACCCATAAACTTATTAGACTAAAGGTACCCATAAAACTTATGAGACTAAAGGTACCCATACAACTCAGCCAGGGAGACTGAAAATCTGCTAACACTCTGTGTGTAAAGCTGAGGAGAAGAAGCCTAAGTGCTTCAAAATTTGCATTTTCAGTCATTTTAGTTGGCCAATAAAAGGAATTATTTTATATCCAAGTTGTCTTCACTACATTAAATATAGCAGAAGGAAGTGTGCTGGTGTGTGTGGGGGGGGGGGGAGGAATACTCCTACATTTCCATAAAATTAGAGGTTTGGGAGGGGGTGTTTTTTCTTGGGGAATGCCCTTTAAAATTTTGGTGTTACTGTGGCTTGCTGCGTTTTATGTATTATTTGGTATGTATTCTTAACAAAGATACTTATTTCCTTATTATCCTCACCCAACCTTACAATGGGGAACGGTAAGGACTCCTTGTGGGGAGCAGGACAGACCCCAAAAAATTAAAACTTTAAGAAAAAATAGGGTGTTGATCACCAAACATTGATCACTATGAGATAAATAGAAATGTACTGTCACCTCTCTGTATCTAATCTGTTGTTCAATTAGATCAACTGGACTTGAACTGTAGTTTTGAAGACGTTTCGCTCAGTCATCCGACTGGCTTCTCAATTCAGAAGAATCTTGTACAAGAATCTGTGGCAATTATGTACCCTGGAAAATCTCCAATTAGCAATCACAGCCAAGTGTTAAGGGTGTGATTAGATAGTGGCTATCACACCCTTAACCACTGGTGACCTGTGATATGCTAATTGGGATTTTCCAGGGTACATAATGCCACAGATTCTTTGTCAAGTCATTCTGAATTGAGACGTCTTCAAGAACTACATTTCAAGTCCGTTGATCTAATGGAATACAACAAGAATACCATGACCTGGATGAATGAGAACCCTTCACAAGCATAACTCTCTGTGATCTGATTTCTCCTGTATCTGCAGGCACAAGTATATCATCAAAAACCCCATCTATATTTCCAATATAAGCTCAGTCATGGATTCCTATTTATGCTCAGATAGTGCTCAAAATATGCAGCCGTTCTTATCTGCCCATATAGACTAATGCCCAAAGTAATCCGCAGAAAACCCATGACTGTGTGATCAAGGCTCTCCTACTAAAGGGAGGGTAGTGATGCCAGCATTGAGGGATAATGACAGAAATGGCTGGCTGTACAAATAGTGTGAGTCCAACACCTCATGTGGAATTTTCAGCACAACATATGGTAAAGAAGTCTAACACTTATGTTATTTTGTGTATTGGGAAACACACCCTGGAAATTTCTATTATAATGGAATGTCTTGTTAGTTCTTGAAGACATTTTGCTAGTTTCATCCGACTGTGCCTCCCAATCTCAGAATAACTGAATTTAGGAGGTCCCTGACACCTTACTGTTATATGCTAATAGGGACACCATTCCGGGGTATTATTGGCACCAGATTCTTATACAGGTCATTATGAATTGAGAATGTGTCGGATTGAACTGGATACCACAGATATAAATAAACAACCGCTACAGGGTTTTGGGAAAGTTTAACTAAGCAACAGTCTTATTGATTTGGGGTGCAAATTTTAATGACTAGTAGGAAAAGTACGAATAGGTGAAATTTCGCTTCTTGCGACTATTTATCTTTTCAAAAATAGCTCCAAAGTTCAACTTTTCAGCCCTGGAGAGGGGAAACTGCTGTAGGTTTAATTGTATGAAAGAAACCAATTTCCTGTTACTTATTCTTTTAAAGGGCATGTCCCACCCTCAAAACTATAATCACCCCCCCCCCATACTGGCCCCCCCACTGTGTAGTTGAAGTAAGATTACTTACCTTACATCCAGCTCCAAATAGTTCCAGTAATCCCCCCCCAAAGTCCAAAAAACTGCCCCTAGGAGTACTGCAGTGCAATATAGGACTGCCATGCGCAGGAGAGCCCCCCCCCCTTCCTTTCCCTCTCCCCTCCTGTTTTGGGGCTCCCTCCCCTAGCGTGAAAACCCCTCGGCCGTATGTTAGTTCTTCCCCCCCCCTAATCCCATTGCTATAATAAAATGATCAGAGACTCCCCCGAACTCTACTTACCTTACCTCTTTCCCCCGGTGTTCCTAAGCAGCCGCGTCCGTGATTGGCTGCCTTTCGGCCAATCACAGACGCGGCTGCCGGTACCGTCCCTGCTTGCAGTTCTGTGCAGCAGAGGGCCGGGACAAGCGGTGGGGAGGAAAGAGTTAGGTAAGTAAAGATGGGGGAGTTTCTAATGATTTTTTATAGCGTTTTTTTTTTTTTTTAAAGGGTGGACTAACCCTGTACAAAGGGTTAAATGTACCAAAGGGTTAAATGGTGGGGACGATGTTAATTTGAATGAACCTATAATGTTCTAACCAATTTCATACCTCTGGATAGAGATGTTCGAAAACTGTTGAGTTTCATTTTGTTTCCGAATTAAATGCGCTACTTTCGATTTCGATAATTCTACTTTCAATACAAACGAAAATTCAAAAAAAAAATCGGTTTCCGGGGGGAAATTCGGGAGTTCCGAAAGTTCGTTGGACTTCCAAAGATGATTAGTGGGCCCTTTCCTTCACCCTTGCCAGAGTTGTCAAATACGAATATTCTTCCTGACCGTTGAGTAGGCTAATAGTTGGAAAGTCTAATAGTTATTCACTGAAGCAAGGATAGGAGAAGAGCAGAACATGATTCAGAGGTGAGAGACAGTGGTAGTATGTCCACATTAAATACTGCCACATATATGTTGTTGTAACTCTCATACGCAAACCCACTGACCTTGATCCGTGAGAAGTAATCATAGAATTGCCATCCGGATCATTACATTTTAACCTTTTGTTTGTAAATGTCGCTCATTTCCTTTTAATCTTCATTTAAAGGCCACCACCTGGAATGCAGGAGATTCGACACATGTATACAGTATTGAGAGATGAAATTGCTATAAAACAGTGCCTAAATGACACGCAGCAACACTGGGCGAGCACACCATACTGTTAAAGATATATCAACAGAAGATGATGGCCGCCAGAATAAGTTACGCCACATACTTAGGGGTGAGGTGCTTCTGCCACAACTACGAAAACTCTAAGGCCAATTAAGTTATGAATAATATTTAAAAGCAGTTGTGTTATTAACGATATTGGGGCATAGTTTATAAGAATCGAATAACTAGCTCCAAAAAATTACGACCCGCACATTAGCGCGCCACGCGAAAATAGCGCTAATCCGCCGTATTTATAATGGGCTGAGCGCTATTTTTCCCGCGATATGTATCAGCTGCCCGAGACATTGTGGCTGCGTATTTAAGAACCCCTTCGCGCGCGGCGATTACTGAGATATAGCGGCCGGAAGGGACTTAAAATCCCTTCCCGACGCCTCATCTAGGGGGGCTGGGCATACGCACACCCCGCCACACACCCCGCCAGGTGGTGGGGCGAGCCACCCGCCGCCGCTTCCCAGCAGCCCTCCCAACCTGTTTCCCCGCTCGCGGGCAATCACTGGAAACAGGAGCTAGGAGGCTTGCCAGGGAAGGGGCCGACAGGTGGTCGGGACCACCCAGGCGCACACCCCCTCCCGGCTCAACCCCTCCAAAGCCCCCCCGCCGGGTCACGACCGGTGTACCCGGAGGGAAAGGGAGGTACGATGGGAGGGGTGGAGGGCCCTCAGCAGGTCACTGGAAGGCCTTTGTGGGCTTAGGGGTCCCGCAGCCTCGGAAAACCGGAACCCCCCCTCCCCGGCCCTTAATAAGGGCCCTTGCGTCACTGAAAGTGCCTTTGGCGGGGTCACCCAAGCTCGAAACCGGCCCCATGCGGCTCTTAAAAGAAGTCCGGCGGCGTCTTCTTTCTTCCAGTCGCCCGGGGCCCCCCCGGACACCCCAACGCTCCTCCGAGGGTCGTCGACCCGAGAGGTACCACCTGCGGCCGGCCGAGGGGTACCCACGGCGGGCGTCGGCACCTCAACGAGGCTCGGCATGTTGCCGGACGTCTTCAGAACATCTGATTGGTTAATGTAAGCAAGTTTAACAAAGTGAACCAATCAGAAACGGATTAATGGGATTTCTGCAAACCTATATAAAGCTATAAGAGGCTTTTTCCCCCCGCCGCGGAACTCAGATGCCATCGCAGTAGGATGGCTAGAAGAAAGAAAAGAAGGCTGTCGGGCCGCAGGTGAGTCTGCCTGCCTGGCATCCGGCGACTGAGGGGGTTGGAGTGTCGCACCGCGAAGGAACGTCGACCCAAGGGATCTTTTAAGAGCCGCCACTGGGAGGCCCGGTTCGAGCTGCGGTGACACCTCGCAAAAGGCACTTGTCAGTGCTCGCAAGGGGCGCGTACCAGGGCCGGGAGTGGTCCCTCGGTTCGACTGCGGGACCTAAGCCCCAAAGGCCGTTGTCGAGCCGCAAGGGCACTTGTAAGAGCTCGACAAAGGCCTTACAAGGCCGGGGAGGGGTGGGGTTCCCGGTTCAAGCTGTGGGACACCCTAAGCCCCAAAAAGGCCTCTCTCGGGCCCCGCTGGAGGAGCACTCCACCCCTCCCAGCGGCTCCCCCCCTCCTTCCACAACAAAGTAGGACTCTGCCATCCAAGAAGAGCCCCCCCCCTTCCCTCTCCCTCTTCCCGTTTTGGTCTCCCCTCCAGCCGCTAGCGTGAAAACCCCTCGGCCGGTAGGTTAGGTGTCTTCCCCCCCCCTAACCATTTGCTATAATAAAATTAGGTCAGGAGACTCCCCCGAACTCTACGTACCTACGATCTCCCCCGGTGTTCCTAAGCCATCCGCTCCGTGATTGGCTGCCTTTCGGCCAATCACAGACGCGGCACTGCCAGGTACGTCCCCTGCTTCAGTTCGTGCAAGCAGATGGCCGGGGGACAATGTGGTGGAGGAAAGAGTTAAGGTAAGTAAAGACTTTACTTACAAGGCACTTGTTAATCCGCAAAGGCCCTGATAGGCCAGGGAGGGGGGTCCGTAAGCCCCCGTTGTCGGACCCGCGGTAAGTCTCCGACCAAAAGGCCTTGCAGAGGCCGCAAGGGCACGTGTAGGTGCCCGCAAAGGCCCTGTAAGCCCAGGGGGAGGGGGGGCCCGTGTCGAGTCGATGCGAGACCCCCCTACCCCCAAAAGGCCTCTCAGGGCCCCGCTGGAGGGAGCCTCCACCCCTCCCAGCGCTCCCCCCCTTTCCCCTCCCGGGGAGCGCCAGGGGTCGGGGGGCTTGAGGGTTGCCGGGGAGGTGGGGTGAGCGGGGGTGGATCGCGACAACTGATGCGGGCCCCCTTCCCGGCAGCCCTCCTAGCCTCCCGTTCCGAGGATTGCAGCGAAGCGGGGAAAGGGTTGGGAGGGGGATGCTGGGTCGGTCGAGCAGCAGCGGGGGGTGGGGCGGGGTGGGCGTGTCTCCCGGGGCGGGTTGCGACCACCCGCCGCGGGTGCCTGCCCATCCCCGCCCACGGGAGGTAGATACTAGTCCGAGCGAAACCAGTTACCCCACCCCCCAGCCGCTTTATAAAATAGAAGCGGGCGTCGCCGTCTTCGCTCCCTGGTAACAGGTACGGTCTCTCCTCCAGGAGAAAAATGTCATGCGCACTGCAGCCCCCCCCCTCCCTTTTCTCTCTCCCTCCCCTAGCTCAAATCCCCTTTGCTGTAGTGTAGGGCTCCCTCACCCAACCCCAACTGCTATAGTTATTTCCAGCAAAACTCCCCCGATCTATACTTGCATTGCCTCTTTTCCCCGACGTTCAGTACAGCCGGAAGCCATGTCCGTGATTAGCTGCCTCTCACCCAATCACGGACGTAGCTGCCGGTCCAGCCCCCTGCTTGCAGTTTCATGCAAGCAGAGGGCTGGGACTGAACGTCAGAGAAGAGATGCAATGTAAGTAGTGATCAAGGGAATTTTGCTGGAAATAACTATGGTGTTTGGGGTTGGGGTTGGGAGCCCTACACTACAGCAAAAATTGTAAAATTTGGGGTGAACATGTCCTTTAAAACAAAAACTGGTCAATTGTCAGCTACCTGTCCCAACCCCCAACTGATATATTTTGCACTTTATTACCTGTATTACTAACCAGATATTTAAAGGGCATGTCCACCCTTAATATGAAATTTTCCCATATGATAGAGTACCCTCCCCCAGCCCCAACTGCTATAAAATTAATTTCAGAAAGTCCCCAGTTCTTCACTTACCTTCCCTCTCTCCTCCGACGCCCGGCATTCTGCTTGCAAGACACTGCAAGCAGGGGGCGGGACCGACAGCCGCGTCCGTGATTGGCTGAGAGGCAGCCAATCACGGACGCGGCTGCCGGCTTCTCAGAATGCTGGGGGAGCGAGGGAAGGTAAGTACAGTCTGGTCACTTTCATAAAATAATTTTTATGCGGTTGGGGCTGGGGGAAGTTGTTCTATTACTGGCCCAGGGGTTTTATGCTAGGGGAGGGATAGCAAAAGGGAGGGAGAGGGAGGGGGAGAAGGGCTGCAGTACGCATGCCAAACTTCTCCGGAGGCCAGGTAGGATGCCTATATGGACTCTGCTATCCTCCTGGTGGGCAGTTTTTGGGACTTTGGGGGGGGACTACAGGAGACCTTATGGAGCTGGGATGTGAGGTAAGAATTAAACTATACTACATGATGGGGCCAGTAGTGGGGGGGATTATAGTTTTGGGGGTGGACATGCCTTAAAGAGGAACTGTGGTCCAAAAATGACTTTGGTAAATTGATAGGAATTGCTCTCCTGAAAGTTTTGCAATTTTTTCCTTTGTTTATTTTGCATAGTTTTGAAGATATTACATTCTGTGTGTGATATGACAGCAGCATCACCAATCCCCTGCACTTCCTGCTTTGAAACCTGGCAGTCAATCTGCCCTTTGTCTCCTCCCCTTTGCAGCCCCCCTGGTCCCTCCCACTTATGGACCCCATGGTCCCTCCAGTTGCAGGCCCCCCTTGGCCCATTCCCTTACAGCCCACTCGCGGGTGCCTTGACCCTGCCCACTCGCGGGTGGCGTGACCCCGCCCATTCGCGGTTACCGTGGCCCGCCCATTCGTGGTTGCCATGGCCACGCCCATTTGCTGGTGCCGTGGTCCCGCCCATCTGTGGGTGTCATGGTCCCGCCCACTCGTGGGTGCCTAAGCCCCACCCACTCACAGGTGCTGTGGGACACTCTGAAAAGGTTGTTTTCACATAGTAAGAGAGAAGGGCTGTAGATTTCCTTACATTCTCTGCAGCTGCAGGTCCTTCACACTGCAGAGAGGAGGAGGGACTTCCTGTCTCCCTCAAACACTGAGGGAGTCTGAGGCTGTGCTCGCCGGCGGCACTGTGCAGGAGAAGCCTTAGGAATGTCACATGTCAGCCTCCCACCCATTAACTTTCTGGTCAGTCATTTCTTTATATCTTGGGCTATGGAGCACATAGAGAGGTGGTTGATGGCTCATTTTAAAGGTAGGAAACTCACCATGTTTAGAGACCACAGTTCCCCTTTAAGTATTATTATTGTCCCCATTCTGGCAGTGTAAGCTGCCCCCCCCTCCATGTAGCCAATCAAGGCTTTGACAACTAACATCACAGCCAATGAATGACTGCTGTTTCCCCTGCTGCATCCTATGCACATGCTCAAGCTTATAAAAAGCTCATTGAGGGAGGCAGCATATACCTTTGCCAGAAAGGAGGAGAATTTATGATTAAATATCTGATTATAAATGCAGGTTATAAACCTACAAAAATAGCAGTTGATGTTTCCCGACAGATAACTGATAAGTCATCAGTTTTTTGTTTTAAGGGGCATGTCCACCACCAAAACTACATAGTAACATAGTATTTAAGGTTGAATAAAGACATTCGGAGCGTCCTTCAAGTCCAACCTATTCACCCTTTTTTTTTTTTTTAACCCTACCTAACAGTTGATCCAGAGGAAGGCAAAAAAACCCAGCTAAAAAGCGGGAAAAAATTCCTTCCTGACTCCAAACGGCAATCGGAAAGTATCCCTGGATCAACCAGATCTATATTCATTTATACCAGTAATTCTCAATATTCTTTAGTTTTAGAAACTTATCCAGGCCTTTTTTAAAGCTATTCAATGAACTTGCCATTACCACATCTGCTGGAAGACAGTTCCACAGTTTCACCGTTCTCACTGTAAAGAAACCTCTCCTAACCTGAAGATGAAACTTCTTTTCTTCCAATCTTAAAGGATGTCCACGAAAATTTAACCCAACTACTAGCCCCACTGTGTAGTGTTCAGAAAGCTTTACCTTACATCTCAGCCTCTTATGGTTCTCCTGAAGTGCCTTTCCAAAGTTCAGAAAAGTGAAGAGTAGGAGCTGTCTGTGTGTCATCTGATGCCTGCTACTTCCTTGTCCTCTTGGAGGATTCTGACATGCGCAGGGGAGCCCCCCACCCTCTGGATCCCTCTGCTACTGTTCTTTTCTGTAATGTAGGGAATTTTCTGT
Source organism: Hymenochirus boettgeri (assembly GCA_019447015.1). Lineage (NCBI taxonomy): Eukaryota > Metazoa > Chordata > Amphibia > Anura > Pipidae > Hymenochirus > Hymenochirus boettgeri. The sequence continues at coordinate 99,595,899 of CM033472.1, read as the reverse complement.
AGTGTAGGGCAGCCCCCCTCCTAACCACCATGTTTATTTGTTAAAAAAAAAAACAGCAGTAGACTTACCATGCTTTGTTCCTTCAGCTCTCTGCATAGCCGGCAGCCATTCACAGACGTGTTTGCCGGTCCGGGCCCTATTACTACTTCTGGGAACAGAATAGCAATAGAGCAGAGAACCTTGGGAACGAAGCATGCATGGTAAATCAATTTCTGGGGCTTTTTTAATAAATAAACATGGTGGTTGGGGGTGGGCTGGGGTGCCCTACACTACAGCATAAAACGATTTTGGGGGTGGAGATACCCTTTAAGGCTAGACACATGTTATTCAATTGTGAGCAGAGCCGTGGCTTAGTGTAGACAGTACAGAGGCTTAGTGGTTAGCATTGATGTCTTGCAGTGGAAGTCCTGGGTTTGAATTCTCCCTTGGACACATCTGTAAAACTTTGGGCCATATTTAATAGCCTGCGGTATCAGAACCTTCCGACACTGTGGGTTATCATAGAAGTATGGGCGCATACATTATGACTGGGATGGACACCAACAGTACTACCAGGAGGCCAAACAATATCATGAGGTACTGAAGTAACGCAATAGTATTGTATATGCGATCGTATATTTACAATTGCGATCGTAATTGTATGTTTGTCATTTTACGACCACTGCTGAACCACATGTTGTAACTCCCAAAATATTTTGCTTTAAGGGCTAGGCCACGCTAGCAAGTTTTTTTCACGTTTGCGCAAGTGTTTTGCGTTCGCGATTGCACCCCAAAATTTTCGTTAAAATGGAAATTGCGGGAACGCGAAAATTCCCGCGATTTCCGATGCACATGCGATTGCGTGTCCGTTCACGTTTTGGTAATGCATTCGTTCACCATTTTTGGTGCGTTTCACACATGCGTTTCCATAACCGAAACTGTCAAAATCGCATGCGCAAATGCAAAATGCACAAGAATCGCGCACATAATTGCGTGTGATAACGCTCGCAATTTTGTGCGCAATTCCTGTGCGTTGCAGTGTGGCCTCAGCCTAACACAATCTTTACACAATTGTCTTTAGGTAAAGGGAGGGGAAATGAATTTACCTGCAAAACTATATAAGTCAGTTTGAAGTCTGAGATAGGAGGGTGTGTATTGTTTGTAGTTTCCTCTAGTCCTACCACTGATATTTCTAACCAGAGGAAACCAATTCTGTTTCCTGTATTTGCTTGCTGGTAAACGTGTTAACAAGCACTTCATAAGTGTGAATCAGAAATAGCAGAAGGACGTGTGTTAAAATCACAATGGATAGAATGGAAGTGATCGAAAGACTCAATGGGATTGATCTCCCCGGACACCTTCATACACCAATGTCCCTGCAGTTGGCTCAGAACTTTGAATTTAAGGAAGGGGATGTTCTTATTGTTACATATCCCAAATCAGGTAATCGTGTAAAGGGAAGGAAGTGTGACTGTGGCTAGAAAGAAAGGAAAGTCACAGATGGGCTGCAGCTGTTTATACTGCTACATTGCAGGGTGATATTGTGCAAGGCAATGTCATTATGATCTGTTAGTGCTTTATTTGGGTTTAATAGATTTGCAAATGAATTGCAGTTATACTTTACCTGAAATTATACACATTGAAACTTCTATTTGCAGTGGAGTTTTATATTACTAAAAAGGAAGACAGCACATACATGTTATTTCTGCACAAGGATTGGATGTTACTGCATTGTATTGTGCACACAAGACTGCATGTTAATTAGACTGTTAGAATGTATAATAGTGTGCAGGCATTCACACGCACAGATTTGGTGTTACCAGGGATACTATCCTAGATTTGCAAATCTGAATCTATTTGATAGGTTGAAGTTTAAAGGGAAAGTAAAGCACTAACCCAATTTATAAACTTTGAACAGTTAAAATGAAAACTACTAAGACAGTAGTAAGATACAACTCCCTGCTCCCATAGTTAACTCTGAAGCCAATGGGGAGCTGCCTATGATAGGACAGAATCTGACCCCCCTTCGATAACAAAGGCACAAGTGCACCTATGTTACTGCTTGGCGTGAAAGAAAGGCTGATTTGGAGGGAGGAGCAGTCAGAAACTGTACCCTATCAGAGACGGCTCCTTGCTGGATCCAGAGGTAACTATGGGAGGTAGGAGTAGTATCTCTTACCTCCATGGGAAATATACATTTTAACTAAACAAGGTTTAAACATTGTGCTAAGTGTAGCTTTCATAAAATATCATAACATTGTTCTATGATTATAATTATTATTGTTGATTTATATAGCGCCAACATCTTCCGTAGCGCTATACTATTACATGTATACATTCACATCAGGCCCTGACCTGAAGAGCTTACAATCTAAGCACATTTATTTGACACATACGACCTATCAGTATGTCTTTATGATTGTGGGGGAAACCGGAGTGCCCGGAGGAAACCCACGCAAGCACGGGGAGAACATACAAACTCCTATGATGTTTGCAGAGGGATTATCCAAAAGGCAACCTAGGTTCCTGCCTAGCATCCTTGCTGATTTCTTAATATGCTCCTCATGTTTTTACTTAGTACTCCAAATGACAAAATGCACTAGATAGCTTATTACATGTAGCTTGCATATTTGGTTTAAATGAAAAGAGGTGGCATCCTGTAATCCTAAGCACAACACTGGTAGTTCACCGCTACATTCCACTTTCCTTTTTATTCTATTGCTTAGACAATGCTATGATGGCTAGGTCCCTCCAGACTTACGCCTGTATTTTCCAGCCAGCATTGCTACTTAAGCTCCATTGCAGCAGTCTAGAATTTTTACAAATTTTATTCTGATTTTTCATTTCATTTATTATCTTTCTACTGGTACAATAAAACTTAGTGAGAATAAAGGTACCAAAAAAATTATGAGACAAAGGTACCCATACAACTATTAGACTAAAGGTACCCAAAACTTATGAGACTAAAGGTACCCATAAACTTATGAGACTAAAGGTACCCATAAACTTATTAGACTAAAGGCCCATAAACTTATGGACTAAAGGTACCCATAAACTATTGACTAAAGGTACCATAAACTTATGAGACTAAAGGTACCCATAAACTTATTAGAACTAAAGGTACCCATAAACTTATGAGACTAAAGGTACCCATAAACTTATGAGACTAAAGGTACCCATAAATTATGAGACTAAAGGTACCCATAAACTTATGAGACTAAAGGGGACCCAGAAAACTGAGTAGACGAAAAGGGAACCAGAAAAACTGATGAGACCGACAGGGACCCAAAACGTAGGGAAGACGCGGAAAGGGACCCCCGGGAAACGGGGGGGAGACGGAGGAGACGAAGGGAAGCGAGACGAACGAAAGGGGGACCCACGAAACGGAGGGAGACCGACGAAAGGGGGGGAGGAGGGCGAAACGGGTACCAGTAATGAGAAGAAGAAACGTAGGAGACGAAGGGGGACCCATGAAACGGAGGAGGAGAACGCCTAAAGATCCCTAAACTAGGAAGGAGACGAAAGGGAACAAGTAAACTATGAGGCGAAAGGGGAACCATAGAAACGGAAGGAGGACGAAAGGGGGGAACCAGGAAACGGGAGGAGGACGAAGAAGCGGCGCGCGCTATTAAACGGGTTTGTACCCATAAACTTATGAGAGACTCTAGATACCTCGAAACGGGGGAAACATAATGTACTTAGGGGAGATGGAGACGTAAAGGGGGACCCATAAACTTATGAGTACGCCGACGACGAAGAGGTACCCAGGAAACTGATGGAGACTGCGAACTGTTTAAAGGGTCGGGGACCCCAATATAAACTTGATTATTGAGACTAAAGGTTACCATTAAATTTTATCGAGACTAAATGGTAGGGGTTACCATAAACTTATGAGACGACTAATGAATGATCTAAGGTACCCCATTAAAGATTATGAGACTAAGGTACCCATAACACTTAGAGAATACTAAAAGGTTACCCAGAAACTTTGAGACTAAAATGGTACCCATAATTAAAAACTTATGATGAGACGAACTAAAGGTTACCATTTTAAATAACTTATGAGGACTCTTAAAAGGGGACCCATAAAAAGTATGAGAATAAAGGTTACCCCATAACACTTATGAGGACTCTCTTTAAAGGTAACCATAACAACTCGCCAGGGAGAATGGAGGAGAGGACAGGAGACTTAACTAAAAAATCTGCTAACACTCTGTGTAAAGCCTGAGGAAGAAGCCTAAGTGCTTCAAAATCTTGCATTTTCAGTCATTTTAGTTGGCCAATAAAAGGAATTATTTTATATCCAAGTTGTCTTCACCTACATTAAATTATAGCAGAAGGAAGTGTGTGTGTGTGTGTGGGGGGGGGGGGAGGAATACTCCTACATTTCCATAAAATTAGAGGTTTGGGAGGGGGTTTTTCTATGGTGGAATTGCCCTTTAAATTTTGGTTACTGTGGCTTGCTGCTGTTTTATGTAATTATTTGGTTATGTAATTCTTAACCAATGGGAACCAGGTAAGGACTCCCTTGTGGGGAGGCAGGACAGACCCCAAAAAATTAAACTTTAAAGAAAAATTAGGGTGTTGATCACCAAAACATTGATCACTATGAGATAAATAGAAATGTACTGTCACCTCTCTGTGATCTATCTGTTGTATTCAATTAGATCAACTGGACTTGAAATGTAGTTCTTGAAGACGTTTCGCTAGTCATCCGACTGGCTTTCTCAATTCAGAATGACTTGTACCATAATCTGTGGCAATTATGTACCCTGTGAAAATCCCAATTAGCCACTATCTAATCACACCCTTAACACTTGGCTGTGATATGCTAATTGGGATTTTCCAGGGTACATAATTGCCACAGATTCTTGTACAAGTCATTCTGAATTGAGAAAGCCAGTCGGATGACTAGCGAAACGTCTTCAAGAACTACATTTCAAGTCCAGTTGATCTAATTGAATACAACAGATATACCATGACCTGGATGAATGAGAACCTTCACAAGCATAACTCTCTGTGATCTGATTCTCCTGATATCTGCAGGCAAAGTATATTCATCAAAACCCCATCTATATTTCCAATATAAGCCTCAGTGATTCCTATTTATGCTCAGATAGTGCTCAAAATATGCAGCCGTTCTTATCTGTCCCTATAGACTAATGCCCAAAGTAATCCGCAGAAACCCATGACTGTGTGATCAAGGCTCTCCTACTAAAGGAGCAGGGTAGTGCACCAGCATTGAGGGGATAATGACAGAAATGGCTGGCTGTACAAATAGTGTGAGTCCAACACCTCATGTGGAATTTTCAGCAAACATATGTAAAGAAGTCTAACACTTATGTTATTTTGTGTATTGGGAAACACACCCTGGGAAATTTCTATTATAATGGAATGTCTTGTTTAGTTCTTGAAGACATTTTGCTAGTCATCCGACTGTGCCTCCCAATTCAGAATAACTGAATTTAGGAGGTCCCTGACACCTTACTGTTATATGCTAATAGGGACACATTCCGGGGTATTTATTGCCACCAGATTCTTATACAGGTCATTATGAATTGAGAAATGCTGTCGGATTGAGCTGGATACCACAGATATAAATAAACACCGCTACAGGTTTTTGGGAAAGTTTAACTAAGCAAACGTCTTATTGATTTGGGGTGCAAATTTTAATGACTAGTAGGAAAAGTACGAATAGGTGAAATTTCGCTTCTTGCGATCATTTATCTCTTTCAAAAATAGCTCCAAAAGTTCAACTTTTCAGCCCTGGAGAGGGGAAACTGCTGTAGGTTTTAATTGTATGGAAAGACCAATTCCTGTTACTGATCTTTAAAGGGCATGTCCACCCTCAAAACTATTATCGGTGGCCCCCCCCACCCTAACTGGCCCCACTTTGTAGTGAAGTAATATACTTACCTTACATCCCACTCCAAATAGTTCTCCTTAATCCCCCCCCAAGTCCAAAAACTGCCCACTAGAGTTACTGCAGTGTCAATATAGACTCTGCCATGCGCAGAAGAGCCCCCCCCCTTTCCCTCTCCCTCTCTCCTGTTTTGGTCTCCCTCCCCCTAGCGTGAAACCCCTCGGCCGTATGTTAGTTCTTCTTTCCCCCCCCCTAATCCCAATTGCTATAATAAAATTATCAGAGACTCCCCCGAACTCTACTTACCTTACCTCTTTCCCCCGGTGTTCTAAGCAGCCGCGTCCGTGATTGGCTGCCTTTCGGCCAATCACAGACGCGGCTGCCGGTACCGTCCCCTGCTTGCAGTTCTGTGCAAGCAGAGGGCCGGGACAATGCGGTGGAGGAAAGAGTTAAGGTAAGTAAAGATTGGGGAGTTTCTAATGATTTTATTATAGCGTTTTTTTTTTTTTTAAAGGGTGGACATACCCTGTACAAAGGGTTAAATGTACAAAGGGTTAAATTGGGTGACGATGTTAATTTGAATGAAACCTATAATGTCTAACCAATTTCATACCTCTTGGATAGAGATGTTCGAAACTGTTGAGTTTCATTTTGTTTCCGAATTAAATCGTCTACTTTCGATTTTCGATAATTATCTACTTTCAATAAAAATCGAAAATTCAAAAAAATCGGTTTCCGGGAAATTCGGGAGTTCCGAAAGTTTCGTTGGGACTTCCAAAGATGATTAGTGGGCCTTTCCTCTCACCCTTGCCAGAGTTGTCAAATACAGACTATTCTCTTCCTGACCTGTTTGAGTAGGGCTAATTAGTTAGGAAAGCTAATAAGTATTCACTGGAAAGCAGAGATAGGGAGAAGAGCAGACAACTGATTTCAGAGGTGAGAGACAGCTGTTAGTATGTACACATTAGAATACTGCCACATATATGGTGTAACTTCATACGCAAACCCAACTGACCTTGACCGTGATGCAGAGAATCATAGAATCCATCCAGGATCATTTACATTTTACCTTTTGTTGTAAATGTAGCTCATTTCCTTTTAATTCTATCATTTAAAGGCACCACCTGGATGCAGGAGATTCTGACACTGATATACAGTATTGGAGATGATGAAATTGCTAAAACAGTGCCTAACTGGACACGCACACCCTGGCTGGAGCACACATACTTTAAAGATATAATCACAGAAGATGATGGCCCCAGAATAATTACTACACATCTTAGGAGTGAGGTGCTTCTGCCACAACTACGAAACTCTAAGGCCAAAGTAAGTTATGAGATACAGATTTAATAAGCAAGTTTGTTATTAAACAGATATTGGGGCATATTTATAAAGCATCGATAATAGCTCCAAAAAATTACCGCCGCACATTGCGGCCGCGAAAATAGCGCTATCGCCGTATTTATAATGGCGAGCGCTATTCCCGCGATATGTATCGCGGCCGCGATGTGCTGCGGTAATTTTAAGCCCCTTCGCGGCGATACTGTATAGTAGCGCCGCGAAGGGACTTAAAATCCCTTCCCGACGCCTCTCCTAAGGGGGCGGGGCATACGCCCACCCCGCCCACACCCCCCGCGGTGGCGGCGGCGACCACCCGCCGCCGCTTCCCAGCAGCCCCTCCCAACCCGTTCCCCGCTCGCGGCAATCTCGGAACAGGAGGCTAGGAGGGGCTGCCAGGAAGGGGCCGCAGCAGGTGGTCGGGACCACCCGCCGCGCACCCCCTCCCCGGCAACCCCTCCAAGCCCCCCGCCCGGCCGCTCCCGGGGAGGGGAAGGGAGGGAGCCGCTGGGAGGGGTGGAGGCTCCCTCCAGCAGGGCCCTGAGAAGGGCCTTTTGGGGCTTAGGGGGTCCCGCAGCTCGAACCGGGACCCCCCCTCCCCGGCCCTTATAAGGGCCCTTGCGGCACTGACAAGTGCCTTTGGCGGGGGTCCCGCAGCTCGAACCGGGACCCCCAGTGCGGCTCTTAAAAGAGCCCTTGGGCGGCGTCTTCTTTCTTCCAGTCCCGGCGACACCAGCTCCGCCGAGGTCGTCGACCCCCGAGAGGTACCCCTGCGGCCGCCAGGGGTACCCCCGGCGGGCGCCGGCGACCTCAACGAGGCCGATGTTGCCGGCGTCTTCAGAAATCTGATTGGTTAATGTAAAGCAAGTATTAAAAAATTATGGATTTCTGCAAACCTATATAAAGCTATAGAGCTTTCCGCCGCGGAACTCAGATGCCATCGCAGTAGATGGCTGAAGAAAGAAGAAAGAAGCGGCTGGCAACATCGGCTCCGCTGAGGCCGGCGGTGCCAGCGGGCTCACTGTCGGCCGCAGTGAGTCTGCCTGGCATCGGCGACCTGAGTGGGGTTGGTGTCGCCAGCCCGAAGACGTCGCCCAAGGGATCTTTTAAGAGCCGCACACTGGGGGTCCCGGTTCGAGCTGCGGGACCCTCGCCAAAGGCACTTGTCAGTGCCGCAAGGGCACTTACAAGGGCCGGGGAGGGGGTCCCGGTTCGAGCTGCGGGACCCCTAAGCCCCAAAAGGCTCTTGTCAGAGCCGCAAGGGCACTTGTAAGAGCCGCAAAGGCCCTTACAAGGGCCGGGGAGGGGGGGTCCCGGTTCGAGCTGTGGGACACCCTAAGCCCCAAAAGGCCCTTCTCAGGGCCCCGCTGGAGGGAGCCTCCACCCCTCCCAGCGGCTCCCCCCCTTCCCCAACCAATATAGGACTCTGCCATGCGCAGAAGAGCCCCCCCCCTCCCTCTCCCTCTCTCCCGTTTTGGTCTCCCCTCCCCCTAGCGTGAAACCCCTCGGCCGGTATGTTAGTTTCTTCCCCCCCCCCTAACCATATTTGCTATAATAAAATTATCAGAGACTCCCCCGAACTCTACTTACCTTACCTCTTTCCCCCGGTGTTCTAAGCAGCCGCGTCCGTGATTGGCTGCCTTTCGGCCAATCACAGACGCGGCTGCCGGTACCGTCCCCTGCTTGCAGTTCCGTGCAAGCAGAGGGCCGGGACAATGTGGTGGAGGAAAGAGTTAAGGTAAGTAAAGATTTACTTACAAGGGCACTTGTAAGTGCCGCAAAGGCCCTGATAGGGCCAGGGAGGGGGGTCCCGGTTCGAGCTGCGGGACCCCTTAAGCCCCAAAAGGCTCTTGTCAGAGCCGCAAGGGCACTTGTAAGTGCCGCAAAGGCAGCATAAAATCACAAGGGCCGGGAGGGGGGTCCCGGTTCGAGCTGCGGGACCCCCTAAGCCCCAAAAGGCCCTTCTCAGGGCCCCTCTGGAGGGACCTCCACCCCTCCCAGCGGCTCCCCCCCTTCCCCTCCCGGAGCGGCCGGTCGGGGGGCTTGGAGGGGTTGCCGGAGGGGGGTGAGCGCGGGTGGTCGCGACCACCTGCTGCGGCCCCTTCCCGGCAGCCCCTCCTACCTCCCTTTCCGAGATTGCCGCGAGCGGAACGGGTTGGGAGGGGCTGCTGGGTGTTCGCCGCCGCGTGGGGGGGGGCGGTGGGCGTGTCTCCCGGCGGGTGCGACCACCCGCCGCGGGTTGCCTCGCATCCCCGCCACGGGAGGTTAGATACTAGCCGAGCGAAACCAGTTACCCCGCCGCTTATAAATAGAAGCGGCGGTAACAGGTAAGTATCGCCGCGAAAGTTTAACGCTTTGTTAACTTTTCGCTGCTGTTTCGGACTTTTATAAATCGCTGTAAACGCGATTTATGCTTAATATCCGCGAAAACGGCCACGAAAAGTTAACGAACCTTTATAAATATGCCCCATTGTATCACCTGGCCCTCTTGCTTTCTCCACCTAACTTCCTCCTTCTCCCCCCAGCAGTGGACCAACGCTAGCACCCATAAGGATGGTCACTTACTGGACTTGGTCTTTATTAAAAAAATTTCTGTCTCTGTTTGCTCCTTCCCACTCACGGATCACAATCTAATTACTTTCTCTACCACCTACTCTCCCCTCTCCTTTGACACTACATCTACTGTCCTTGTTCGCAACACCCGTGCAATAGACCTTCCTGCTCTATCGTCCTCTCTCAGTTCTAGCCTTGCTGCTCTCATGTCTGAATCTAACCGATTTCCTAATAAATTCGTATAACTCTATCTTATCCACTACTATTGACTCCTTTGCCCCCCTACAAACTCACAAACATCGCCCAGCTAATCCCCGTCCTTGGCTCAATTTAGATACCAAGTTCCTACACCGCTGTACTCATGCAGCTGAGCGGCTGTGAAAAAAGTCACACAGTCAGGCGGACTTTAACCATTTCAAGCTCATGTTGTCATGTCGTAATGATTCGTCTCCTACTTTAGCACACTTATAAAGAAAAACAAAAGTAACCCATGTCGTCTATCTTCGCTATTTAACACTCCCCTCCTCTACAGATACTCTTCATTCCATTAATGCTCCTCAGGATTTTGCAGAATAGATGATATCTGTACTCTAACCCCCTCACCCCAGGACAACTCTTGCCCTCTTTTACCTGCCCCACTACCTGCAGTTCTGGAATCTTTCACCCCTGTCACCCATTCTAAAGTCTTCGACCTCCTGTTATACTCGCCGCTTACAATTTGTACCCTTGTTCCCATGACCTCCTTCTTACACTGACACTGCACTAAAATCCTTTCCCCTGCTATTTCTCACATTTTTAATTCATCCCTGACCTCTGTGATTTTTCCTGCTGCCTTTTAAACATGCGTGTGTCAAACCTCTTCTTAAAAATCCCTCTCTGGACCTTACCTGCCTCTCAAACTACCACCGTCTCCCTTTAACTTAACTCCTTGAACGTCTTGTCTCTACCGCATTCAAATACCCTCATGCTAATACTTATGGACCCGTTACAATCAGGATTCCGACCAGGTCATTCAACTGAAATGACCCTCTGCAAAGTCTCAAATGACCTACAAGCTGCCAAAGGATTGTTCTCAGTCCTCATTCTCCTTGACCTATCAGCTGCCTTTGATACTGTGGACCACTCTCTTCTTATGCAGATTCTATATTCTCTGGGCATCCAAAATCAAGCTACGGCATGGTTGTCTTCTTATCTCTCTAACAGATCTTTTTCTTTTGCTAATAAGACTTCCTCTCCTGTTCTGCTTAGTGTGGGGGTCCCTCAGGGCTCAGTTTTAGGACCCTTACTGTTCTCCCACTACACTATCTCTCTGGGAGAAAAAATCAGTTCTTTCAGTTTTAAGTATCACTTATATGCTGATGATACCCAAATTTACTTGTCTACCCCACGCTAACCCCTGAAGTTCAATCCCAAATCTCTAAATGTCTGCTCTCTATCTCTTCCTGGATGGCGCACTGCCACCTTAAACTCAATCTATCCAAAACAGAATTAATCATTTCCCCCCCTAAACTGGGACCTAGTCCACCCTTCTCTATTGACAATATGGTCATTAACCCAGTTGAATCTGCACGCTGCCTTGGACTAATCTTTGACTCCTCTCTTTGCTCCATCATCACATTAACAATGCTGCTAGGACCTGTCGTTTTCTCCTTCGCAATATTGCCAAGATCCGCCCTTTTCTCTCCACTACTAAAATGCCCATCCATGTCCTTATAATCTCCCCTCTTGCTCCCTACCTTTGGAACTCTCTCCCTCTCTCGCTTCGCCTGGTGACATCCATTAATACTTTCAAATCTAGACTACCTTTCTGAGCATCAGCAGAACAAATGATTGTTAGCCCTTTTAAGCACTTTGTACCCACCCCCACCACTTGTATCTGTATGTTGTCCCTCCCATTTAAATGTAAGCTCTTCGGGGCAGGGATCTCATTCCTTATGTGTCAAGGCTTGTTGCACTTATATCAATTTATACATAATTTATATATATGCTTTGTTAACCAATGTATGCAATTGTATTTAATTTAATTTTTATCTATCTGTATAATGGCTTGCACTTATCCCCTTGTTTGTATACTCTGTATTTTATAATGTACAGTGCTGCGTACCCAAGTGGCGCTTTATAAATAAAATTATACATACATACATCACCAAACTGATTATCCCTTATCTCCTTTACCTACGTCACATGAGTATGAAAGGTAATTAGTTCTCTGAATTCTAACTGATATGAAATTAACTCTTTTAGTTCTCCCCCCTCTTCATTATGTGTTGTTGTGCCAGCTCCACAGACATAGATGCTATCTACCTTTTCTTGCGTGTACATTTTTTTTTCTTTGCTTCTATTAAAAAAATAGAAACACTGCACTTTTATTGCATAGATTTTTAGATTATTTATCAATGAATAAGATGAATCATTGCAAATGGTTATGTATTTTTGTTTTTAATTTCACTACATTATTGTTGAAAGGAAAATATGTTCATAGATGTGATTTATCCCAGGTTATATACGTTGCAAGGAATCCAAAGGATGTGGCTGTTTCCTTCTATTTTTTCCATAAGATGGCAAAGTTCTTACCAGACCCAGAATCCTTTCAAAATTTCCTAAAGCAGTTTCTACAAGGAAAAGGTCAGAGATAAAAAATGTTACTATTGGATAATCATGTTAAATGTATTGTCCTACAGGGAAAAAAAATAATATAATAATATATATATATATATATATAGTATATTGTATATAGTGGGCTAAGGGCTAGGCCACACTAGTATGTTTCTCATGCGCTTCTGATTGCGATTTTCGATCTGTTTGCACATGATAAACGCAAAGCAGGGCATGTCAGTGTGGGTGGCCACATTGCATGAGCTACAATCATCATTTTTTTTTTAATGCAAATCACATGTGCTCCGATTTTGCAACATTGTGCGAATCGCAGAGCAAGGGGACGGTGATGCGGGAGAAACATTTTCCCCACGCATTATCCTGCATCCTAATGTGGCCTCCACCAATAGTAGTCGTCTACTATTTGTTCCATGTGCAAAATAGCAACGTTTCAGGCCTGTTTCTGAACCTTTTTGAAGCCAAAATTCCATTTTGATTCTAACTCAGCGCTGCAAAGCATATCAGTGCTAACCACTGAGCCACCATGCTGCTGTGTGTGTGTGTGTGTGTGTGTGTGTATATATATATATATATATATATATAGTCAATATCAACAGGTCAGCAGCACACTCCTTCTATATATACGCTGTACAGCTGTAAACTGGATATCATCGAACAAATACATACAGCAGCATCATTGCAATCAAATAGAAAATACTTTATTGGCTTAACTGACACAAACTGCAAACGTTTCAGATTGACTCCTTTCTCAATCAGTCAGACAAGCCTTGAATCAAATCACAAGTGAATCACATTAAATACTGTGTAACAGGAAATTGCTACAATCAAGTTAATCTCATAGTAACACTTCTAAAGAAGAACATACAAACACAGTGCCATCCTGTGATATATTAAGGTCAGATAACTTGGCTATTATAAAAATACATATAGGTTGTAGTCCCTATTAAGCCCCTTAGGGGCAAGGGTCCCCAAACTGTTAATCCACCCCACTTCTTTTCTTTTCAAAATTAGTTGACGGTCACCTCCTTTCATAGGATCCCAATGTACCTGTTCTAATATCATAAATTTAATCTGGTCTGATGTATGACCTTTTTCTACATAATGTCGTGGTATTGGCAACACCACCTGTTTCATTTGTATAGAGGATCTATGTTGAGTGAGCCTCATTTTCATTTTTTGTGTGGTCTCGCCCACATATAAAAGACCACATGGGCAGACAACATGTAAATCACATAACGTGATTCACAGGTAAAATGTCCCTGTAGTCTATATATTTCTCCTGTGCCAGGGTGAACAAACTCCTTCCCTTTAATTACCATGTGGCAGCAAATGCCCCCTAAACACGGGAACATCCCTTTATTGTCTCCCTTCAACCATAGCCCTTCACTTTCGGGGGGCTTGATCACATTAGAGGATACCACTGATTGAATTGTCCTACCTCTCCTATAGGAGATAAGAGGACACTGAGTAAATTCCTGTATATGCGGCATAGTCTCTTGTACCAAAGGCCAATGCTTACGGACGATCTCTACTATACATCGACGTCACCTTGAGAAAGGAGTTAAACCGAAATGTTGCAGTTTGTGTCAGTTAAGCCAATAAAGTCTTTTCTATTTGATTGCAATGCTGCTGCTGCAAATTGTGTACCCATATAAGCCATTATTATTCTTTTCCCACAGTTTGTTACGGTTCTTGGTTTGAGCATGTAAAAAGTTGGTACAATTGCAGACAAAGTCTGGATTTCTTTTACTACATAACATATGAAGACATGCAAAAGGTATAGTTTTATTTTGGCTACCAAAATATAATGCAGGTTATTGTTGTTTGAAATAGATTTGTATCTTACAATACCAGATGTTAAATGAATAATGCTAAGAGCAGCATAATCAAACTATTGTAGCATGTTTACGAGGAGCAGTGGATGAGATCTGTACCTTTTTATATCAATACCAGCAACCCCCGATTCTATACACATTAGTCCCTGCGGTGCACACCCCTACCCCCCGTAGGCTTCCTGGACCCACCTGTCGGCATTGGCTAGATGTCACATGGCCAGCGCCAACAGGTGGGTCCAGCATCAGTGCATATGTGACTTTCATTTACATTAAATGCCAATGGTACATTCGGATTTACATTCTTCTGGAATCTAAAATCATTTTACTATCAGCTTATCATGGTTCTGAGGCTACATGGAACCTTCTGTGAGATAGGGTTCACTTAATGTGATTTACGGAATTTCAAGAAGCCAGAATTTAGGGAGAGCTGAGTGCAAGTAATGCAAAAACTAACGCTATGGGTATTGCATCGGGTGCATGTAGGCATAGAAGTTAAACCTGCAGTTTCCTGGAATGTTTGGCCACAGTGTAAAAAAAATAAATAGTCCGTTTATATGGGAAATATGCCAGAGAGGTTTTAAAATAATATTCATTTGTAGGCTTTACATCCATATGATTCATCAAAAGCGAATAGGATCTCCTACATGCAATTCAATGCAGGCTTAAGTCAGCCATTAAAAAAGAAACAACACTGAGGACCAGAAATACGGTTTAGGGTGGTATAACAATGTGAAAGGACCATAGACTTGCTGATACTTTCACCGGAAATAGGGGTTATCATGGACAGTATACAGTGCTACCCATTAGGATGCTGAAAACAGTAATTTATAACTTGGAATATCTTTACGTTAGAAATATTTCATCTATAAATAAACACAACTGTCACAACTCGTGCTTTAGTTTATTTCTCCCCTTGCTTTAGGACTTGAGAGGATGCATTAAGAAACTGTGTAAATTCCTGGGATCTCCCATGTACTCTAAGGAAGTAGACCGAGTTGAGAAGCATTGCAAGTTTTCCAACATGAGTCAAAACAAAATGGTAAACTACATGCTCATCCCTTGTGAGATCCTCGACCACACTCAGGGCAAGTTTATGAGGAAAGGTAGGTCAATGGCAACATGCAGCTTTCTTTTAAATGCATTCTTCATTATACGAAGGGGAGCTACATTTACTAGATTGTGCTAAGATCTTTACATACAGTAGTAATGGAATAGTAAACAACAATGTAACCCACAGATAGCAAACCTTCATCATCCATATAAACTGTTATTGCAACTTTATATTTTCATTACAGAGTAGATAACATCCTGTGTTGACGGATTCTGTTTTCTAAGAACTAAGCTTGTGAAGGTTCTCATTCATCCAGGTCATGGTATATCTGTTGTATTCAATTAGATCAACCGGACTTGAAGTTTAGTTCTTGAAGACGTTTCGCTAGTCATCCGACTGGCTTTCTCAATTCAGAATGACTTGTACAAGAATCTGTGGCAATTAAGAACTAAGGGATGTGGGTGTTTAGAAAGGAGACAAGATCTCTGTACAAAAGAGAGCACTCGCATCATAGATTAAAAAACATTATTAATAAGTAATATCCTCTCGTAAAACAATTTAGAAAGTGTGTGAATATGTTCTGGACTTAGTTTAGTTTCATTAGTGCTTATTCAGGAGTGGTCCAGGACAGTGCTTTACTTTTATTTAAAATATATTTTAAAAGTCTGTTTTATCTAAAGATTTTATTGTGTGTTCTGGACTCCTGTTTAATTGTGAGAGATGAAAAAAGAACTATATATAGCCCGGCACTACTGCAAAATTCAGGGGTAAAATATATCCCCAAAACAGTCAGGGTGCTCCTTCCACAATAAGTAAACGGCAAAAACACACAGAGAGCAGCTGTGGATAAAAAAGGGCACACCCAACCAAAGTAATTATTAGAATAATCAATTAGACCATATACAATGATAAATGCAAATAAAAGGCATTTTTATTATATGTGCAAAAGTTGCCAACCCCGGAGGGAAATAGTAAAGTGCAAGAAAATAACATATAAAAACACTTCCTGTGCTATTCCTGGTTAAATAACAACATAGTAATTATGATATACCGGTATACCCATTCACTCAATCACTCATACACCTGTAAGCCTACTAAACTAAGACACAATAGCTCTTATAATAAGAAATATATCATATACATTGAATAGCAGCATATATCATAATAAAAAAATAGCAGTAATGTCTTTAGCAAAAGTAATGAATATGAAATGACAATAATTAAATGCTACAAATATATATTAGACCCCTGCTAAAGACTAGAATAGGCTAAACAGGTGGAAGAAAACAGGCAGTGAGACACTGACAAATGGCAGATCCCCAGGCTAAAAGGATAGAGAGTGGAAATACTTAGCCCATCAAGTAACCAAACAGGAGCAGTTAAAGTCAGTTCAAAACAGGACGGGTTTCGTCCGGGATCGGACAAAACGCGTCCTGTTTTGAACTGAGATAGGATAGGATGCGGTTATCATGGATAGGAAAACTGGTACTAATGAAGATGGGTAGGATAAGGAAGGATAGGATAATAAATACAATTAAAGCTGTCCAGGGGGTAGGGGTGGGATGTGGGTGGGCCACTGCGCATGCCTGAGATCTCTAAGAGGACAAAGAAGTAGCAGGTACCGAATTACACACAGACAGGCTTCTACTCTTCATTTTTCTGGACTTTCAGCAGGAACTGCAGGAGAACCATAAGGAGCAGAGGAGGACAGTAAGCTGATGCTTTTCCAGCAACTGGTTTACATCAGAAATAATATAAGATTAGACAACACAACATATATTTGTGTGTGAATAACATTGTAGTCATTTAGATAACTGTCCATGTGTTAATGTATCTACATCCAAAGCTTCATGTATACTATATATAATATAGGGTATACACTGAAATTTAGTGTATGTGGTTTTCTGGATAGTCTACTTCAGTACTGTTTTTCTTGTAGGTGTTGTGGGAGATTGGAAACAGCACTTTACTGAGGAGCAGAATGTGATGTTTGATAAGATTTTCCAAGAGAAGATGTCAGACTGTGACCTACAGTTTGTTTGGGACATGGAATAACTATTTACAACGCACAGTTATTTGACTTAATATTAAGAATAACTTATGATCCAATGATAAACTGGTCTTGAGCACATGCTAACCTTTATTACATCGGACACGTAACTTTAAGACCAGTTCTCAGCTTTGTGCTGCTTGGAGTCAGTGTATCACTCTATATAAGTTGCAGGATTCTTATTCTAACTAAGGTAAGGATCTTACTTGCATTGAGAATCTGACTCTTTAGTCATGTAGTTCATATTTCAGATTTATTTTTATATGATTCAGAATGCAAGTAAAGTTTAATATAGATAAGTAATGATTCTGGATTGTTTAAGAATCTGAAAGCAATACCAAAAGCTAAGAATAAAACTGTACTGTATATATTCCTGTACAAATGATCTGTTCGGATAAAGTTTATTTGATCTTTATATCAAAGTTTTAGGGCTGTATAAATGTATACATTAATAGAAAAACTTAATTCTCATTTCTTTTTTATTTCCAGTAATTAATCAATGTTCAATGAAATGTTTCAGTGCCAGCAGCATTTTCCACTTTTGCTGTGTTAATTTCCAGAAGATTTTTTTAGGATTTTGCTGTCAATTGGTTTAGACAAATGTAACGGTAGTGGATTCTTTCAGCATCAAGTGGACTTTAACAAGATAACGTTTTTTTTTTTGGTAAAATATGAATGAGGGGTGGATCATGGATGTCAATAACTGTCCTTTAAGTTTACGCTCAAAAATCGTGTTGTCTGGTACAACAATACCAGACATATGTAGGTACCCCACTTTTCCTGTCCAGGGGACTCCTCGAAACTAAAATAGCACAATTAATGCAAATGTATGATCTCTTTTGGTTACGGTTACTGTAGGATAACCTTTGAAAATCACTAAAATACCCCCCACATGTGATACTTTTAGAAACTTACATACCCTACAAAAACTAAAGCAAAAAGTTTGAAAACCAACACAAATGTGAACGTCTTGCCACTCTGAATAAATGGTATACCATATGTGTGGGACACAGAGACGTGGCTAAAAACAAACCCCAAAGAAACCAATGCATAAGTGCAATTACAATACAGAAAATCAAATTGCTCCGTTGTCAGGATCTGGGGGTGGAGCATCAATGTTAAAATTGGCGACACATTTACTCAATAGTGCACACGGATCGCAAAGCAATAACTAGGAACACTTTATTGCACTTCAAATCAAGCCATACCGGTGAGTCCCCTTTTGAGGATTTGTAGGATCTGCTCATCATGGGACAGGTTTTAGACATAGGCTATACAACTTTAGGATTGCCTTGTACATACAGTAGAGCATATGATCCTATATGCATCCAGGAAGCCTATGATTGATTAGAAAAGATCATCCCTGTAGAACTACAGCATCCAGGTATAAATGTCAATGTCACCACTTTCTCTGTTCAATCAGGGAAGTATTTAATGCGATTAACAAGTACTGGCCAGTACTTTTATGTGACCCAACTATTTTGAGGGTTCTTTCCAAGCACCTGAGGAGAGCTACCTATAGGAAATATAGATCGGTAGGCAATGTAATCTCCCATAGTATGTTGCACTCGGTAAAAAAGAGCAGATAAGAATGACTGGCCTAATCCTTCTGGATGTTACAAGTGTGGTTAACATAAGTGTAGGACTTGTCAAGTACTACAAACAAACGGCCCTTTTCTAGTTTTAAGAACAGGTAACAAATATAGAATAGAACAGATAATGAATTGTAATACAACCCATGTAATATACCTGGCTACCTGTGGGTGCGGACGCCAATATACAGTATTGGGAAAACAATACGCAGGTTAAAAAATTGAGTTTAAACCTTTAAACTCCATATCGATATTGGATTCCAGCCTTGGGCTTACATAGGATAGAGTGCCAACAGGTTAAGTTTGTCTGTTTTTGAGGGATTGAATGGTTTGCCTGGGATCAAGGGGAGGAGACAATCATAAAAAATACTACATTTGGAAATGTGGTGGATTAAAAAAAAAACAGATTTCTTGATGGTTTAAACAAGGATTGGGAAGTGACATATTTTATCTAGTCATTTTCCTGTTGATTACTATATCGTTTAAAACTCATTTTATAGATTAAAAATAGTTTTAAGGAGACAAATTATATATAGTATATAAATATATAAAGTATATATTTTAAAGGACAACAATATAAAAAAAACACAATATCACCCCCATTACATGTCCACACTTCCAGCAGCTGAAATCACTTACTCACATTTACAGCTGTGCTGCCCTCCCTTAGATATTATACAGCAAAGATGAGTGCTAAAAGCCCGCCTCCTGGAGGGCCCAGGGCCATGATTAACATAACATTGATTAACATTGGCTGGTAGGAATGTCTGTTACAACCTCTCTCCTCCTCCTCCTCTGCCAGTTAAACAAACTTAAAATGTCCTGTTGCTAGGATACAGCCTACATAATCAAGCTGATCAAGGATGGGTGGAGGAGTGTTTTCTCGCATGCTAGCTCTGAGTGGGAGTTAGTGGCAGACAGAATTGTTATGCCCTCTTCACAGCATGGCTAATTGAAGGCAGAGAGTGGCTCGAAATCAGGAAGAAAATGTATGGGGAGGGTTGCATACCTTAAAGGACAACTCCACCCTCATCAAGAACATCTTTTAGAAAGAATGGCCTCTTTAAAATATGTTGATATATCATACTTTGTCCTATGAATTCATTACTGTATGTCTGCTATGATTCTAGAAGCATGCTCATGGAAACTGAGCAATTTAGAAACCTGTACTGAGCCTGGGCATGCTCAGAAGAGGCAGACAGGGGATTAACATTCAGTCATTGGCTGTGATGTCAACTGTCAAACCCACAACGGACAGTTACTAACTGGAAGAACCAGGAAGCAGAAAAAGGGGAAACAGGACATTGTGCAGGATTTCAGGTTAGACTAATATATTTCACATTTCAAACTATTACAGATTAGGGTTTTGGGGGTGATTTAACTGTATGTAAGTTTTCATTTTAGGGCTGGACTTTTTTTTTTTTTTAAAGCAAATGCATTGAGGCAATACAGTTATCCTTTAAGTTATATACATATTGATAAGATTTTATATACAGATACATATACTGTCTATACTGTATATAAATGAGTAGCATTTCTTAAAATTTCTTATATATTTGTCGCTGCTATGCAATCTGTACATTAATACCCAATAAACAATAACATCAAAGTCTTAAATGTAGTGTTGCATTCTATTCTATTTTATCAATTTTTTAGGGCATTTTTTAAGTCTATATAGTATCTTCTGGTTGAAAAGGACTGCATTCACTAAAGATATCCACTCCATTAAAGTTGGACATCCAGTTTAATACTTTGGGTTTCCTAGCAAAGAAAATAATCTGTCGAAGAAAAATTGCTTGATATTTATAAACTAAATCATTCCAGATTATTCCCAATAAACATAGTTGTACAGATATTATGTTGTACAGATATTGTAGATGGGGTGTGTTACCAACTGAATTGAAAAGAAAGTTGCAGACACAATTCCAAAATTGATGAAGTTGCAAACACACAAATGATGCAAGAAATTCACATTAATTTCATTACATTTGGGAAATGGTTTCTGCCACCTTGCCTATGTTTAATAAGATATAGGCCAAATACAGTACATGTAAGGTATAAACTAGTGTAGAGAGAGGTTTCTCAGGGCTTTCCAGGTATAGCAACATGTCACCCGCATACAATGCTAGTT
This sequence comes from Hymenochirus boettgeri, assembly GCA_019447015.1. Classification (NCBI taxonomy): domain Eukaryota; kingdom Metazoa; phylum Chordata; class Amphibia; order Anura; family Pipidae; genus Hymenochirus; species Hymenochirus boettgeri. The sequence continues at coordinate 99,574,891 of CM033472.1, read as the reverse complement.
TTCCTCATGGGGCTCCAATTTAAAACCTTTTATATTGGTATTCATTCTTATTTTGAGGGCTAACGTTTTAATTAGGATAACAAAAAGATGAGTGGACAAGGGACAACCCTGCAACGTGCTTCTCTTTAAAGTAAAATTGGTGGAGACCTGACCGACGGTTGCCAATGGGAAGGCATATAGCTGCTGTATCCAGTGCATAAAGAAGTCTCCAAAACCATATTTACAGAGACAGATCCATAAAAATGACCATTCAACTGTATCAAATGCCTTTTGAGCATCCTAAGAGACTATGAGCCTATCGTCCTTATTGGTATGATCAATTTGCTTAGTTTATCGAAGTAAATTTACCCAGCATAAATTAAGATTGATCTGGATGGATAATTGTGGTTATTACACACTGAAGACTATTTGCTAGTAGTTTGGCTATAATTTTGCAGTCAAAAGTTTTATACTGATATAGGTCGACAGGAATTGCAATTCTCAACTAGGGACGAGTTCAGGAAGGACAATTGATGTGTTCACTTCAACAGATATACTTTGCTCCTATTGTTTTAATTCCCTTTCAGAATGGCACCCCCGGCACTTACTGATGATCTCTTATACAGGAGTGGGATATGTTATATGCCTCTGAAGTGTGTTTGTAGGCATAATGTGAAGGTTATTAGTGGTGTCATTAAGACTGAACTTTCTGCTTCATTGCGCCATATTTTAAATTCCCTTTAGGGGCATTGATGGCATGACGTGCTTTGCAGACTGTGTTTTTCCTGTGTTTCCTCCTCTGCAGGCAGGAACTATTGTACAGAGGACAGAAAGGAGACTTTTGCACTATATGGGTGATAGATAGATGAAAATGGACACACGAGATTGCTGAATTAATTATGGGGTCATCTTAATGAAAGAATAAGTAGCAGAAGACAACAAGGGGTACTACAAAGTGCCCAAAACCCTAAGAACACTCCTGAGGGGTAGTGAATAGAATAGCAAAAAAAGCATAGTCAAGGTGTGGTTGAATAAAATATGTGGTACAATTTATGAGGAAATAAGGGGAGCAGAACTGGAGAAGTGGTTATTTAAAAGAATGAATACAGAAAAAGTGAGCAGACTAGAATAGAAAGAATGGGAGATAAACAGAAGAGTGTAAGCTGAAAGATGAAAATGAAAGGAGAGCTGGATGGAAAAAAAAAAGAAACAGAAATCAGACTGAGATGAAGAAAAATTTAAGAAAACAAGAGAGGTTATAAATAAAAGTTGCTTAGATGGGAAAGGAGTAGACTATGCACATGAAAAAAGGAGAAATGAGAAGGGAAAAAAGTGAGGGAAATTAAGAACAGAATGTAAAATAAAGGAGTAACAAGAAAAACTTTAAAAAGACAAAAGGGAAGTGCATGCAAAAGGACTAGAAGTGTAGGATATGAATGGTAAACAAGTTAACTTTTAGGGTAAGGTCCAGTAACACACAAAGTAGTATATTAACATCTTGGTGGTTACAGATTGGCAGTAATAGTTTCTTAAATTAAATAATCCTGGATATTCTGCGGAGGCAAGGATAGTAATTTAATCAGGCATTGTGTAAGGACTCCTATGCAGAAACTGATCCCAGATTTATTAATATATAGAAATCTGCTGTAAGGACTAATGGGTCTAAAGCACCCTATACAAGGGATCGACATTTTGAGTGAATCGATCAAATTTCTGATCAACCGCTTGTTGAATGATTTATTGGAAAAACAAATATTGTACCTGGCATGTTTAGTTCTCATCTCTCTGCATATTTCAAGGGGAAACTTTGAGCGGTTCTTTCAATTGGATTTGTGATTGTTGCACTCTATTGAAAATCTGGTTGGAAAAACATCTGGCTGTGTACGGCTAGCTTAACTGATCCCTTGCTGCTTAAATGAATCAAGATTTATAAACCCATTCATTGTAAAAGAGTGCTAGATTTTGAAACATTGTTCTATGTGTTCCAGGCTTTAAAGTGACTATACATGAGCAAATCATAGCTCCCAACCATCCCAGTTTTGCTGGAATTGTCCCATTTTAAGGTGACTATTATGGCGTACTGGCACATACATCCACCCTAAAAATAAAGTTTTAGTATAAGGTTGGTGACCCCTGCCCACCCCCAACCACTGTTTTATTTCTTTAAAAATGTGCTTAAATCACTACTTACAGACCCTTTTCTCTAGTGTTGTCTCTGATCCGGCTCCCTGCTTGTGGAAGTTGCAAGCAGGGGATGGGCCAGCAGCCGCATCTGTGATTGGCTAAGATGTGGCCAATCACAGACGCCGCTAAAGTCATTGAAGACGCCGTGGCATAGAAGGGTCTGTAAGTAGAGATCTAAGCATTTTTTTTAAAGAAATATTTTGGCGGTTGGGGGTGGGCAGGTGTTTCCTACCTTATGGCCAAAGGGATTCACGCTAGGTGCTACGGTTGCACAGGATGGATCCGGATGGTGGGGGGGGGGGGCTTCCCTGCGCATGTCACAGTCCTTGCTCAGGTTAGGGAAGCAGCAGGGACCGGGTGACTCACTGACCGCTTCATGCAGTATTGGATTGGGCTTAGGCACTCCTTTTGGCAGCTTGCCACTGACGTTAAGGGTGCAGCTTCCGTCAGTCCTCTACCTTAAGGACTCCAAGCTATAGCACAAGCAATGAGATGATGGAAGCGCACACTGTTCCTCAGAATAATCTGTTTATTCATATCACACAAATGTTTCGGAGATCGCTGTCTCCTTCATCAGGTGTAACAATGTGAAAACAATGTTTGTTTGTGTGATGTGAATAAACGTATTATTATTGTGAGGAACAGTGTGCGTTTCCATCATCTCATTGACAGCTTCTACTCTTCACTTTCCTGGACTTTGAATAGACATTGCAGGAGAATCATAAGGAGCAGAGATGTAAGGTTTTTTTAAACTGCACAGTGAGGCCAGTATGGGGTTAAATTTTAGATTTTGGGGTGGACATTACGTCCTGGTGACAGCAGGGTAAAAAAAACAAACAAACCTGAAGTGAATTGGGGCGGGATTTCTGGCTGTTTTCACCCAATCATATAAGCCTCTGGATTCGGCTGAGAATGGTGTGCAGAGACACTACCTGTAGATTTAACTTTCTCCCTTCTGGCTGACTGGCAATGTGCACAGTGCAGAGCGATGGACGCTGGAAGCAGAGCGTGATAATTTATATTAATCACCAAAAATACAAATGTGGGAGAACCAAACGCAGGGATTATACTGCAAACGTGTTTTATTCAATGCGACATGTATTTTTGGTGTTTTTTTATTTCCACGCAGGACGGAGTGGAGTGGGATTGGAGCCATATATTGAACAAGTTAATATTGTGTGAGTAGCCACAATCCTGCCTTTGGAACAATAATTTATATTAACACACACACTGACCATCAGTAATATAAAGTAATATGCTCTGCTTGCTGTTGAAGGTTCTTGCTCACTGTCTGCTGGTGCGTTGCCTGGTACAATTAAGTGATTTCTGGAACAGTCACGTGAGTTAAAGGGCATGTCCACCCCCATTTTTAAAATGTAACACCCCCCCACACTACACACAAAGCATCACAGCATGATGTATTATGGTGTATCAGTATGTTTGTATGCATCAGTATGTGTGTGTCAGTACATGAGCGTGTCAGCGCATGTTTGTCCGTATATGACAGCGCATGTGTCAGTAGGTGTCAGTGCATGAGTGTGTCAGTATGTATGTGTATGCCAGTGCATGTGTCACTGTGTTTCAGTATATCAGTGCATGTTTGTATGTGTGTCCATGTATGTGGGTGTCAGTGTGTGTCCATGTACTGTATGTGTCAGTGTATGTGTCCATATATGTGGGTGTCAGTATGTCAGAGAATGTTTGTGTGTCATAGGTGTGAGTATGTGTATGTCCATGGCACAGATAGATTTATAGGTTGACACAGATAGATGGATAGACCGATATATAGACAGATAGAAAGATACAGATAGACAAAAAGATAAGAGATACTGTAGATATACATAGATGGATGAATAGATAGAGAGATATTAGATAGATAGCTATAGAAAGATGGATAGATATAAAGAGAGATAGATGGAGAAATAGGTATATAGAGATAGCTATAGATAGATAGAAAGAGGTAGAGAGATAAGAGACAAAAAGATAAATAGATGGCTATACATAGGTGGATGGATAGAGATAGCTATACAAAGATATATAGATAGATGGATGGATAGAGATAGCTATACAAAGATAGATAAAAAGACTGACCAGGCTAGAAAAATAGATACAAACACAGATAATAGATAAATACTGATTTTAGCATACTGGGTGGTGGAGTATGCATATTTTTAAAAGTGTCCTCTTTTGGCAGGAGAATTCGTCTTTAAATTTGGCGTAACCTACGCAAAGTGGGTGTGACCTAAGAAAAGGTCAAATTTACTCCCTTTTAATGTCCCTCTTTCACATTTTCAAATGTTGGGAGGTATAGAAACTTGCTGACGTTCCGACAATGTTAAGACAACCACCTGGACTGATGAGTTTGACATTCATTGACAAAACGAATGTTCCAATACGAGGTACATCACACCGGTGACTTTAGATATTAGCTTGATGATCAAACACCATCTGGGAGATTCAATAAAAGTTCTTATCATTAAAAATGGTGCTAATTTTGCCCGAACCTATCAGATGTTATTTACGGTAACATTTGAAAGCTAACATCTGATTGAATGGGGCAAAATTAGCACAGTTTTTAACGATAAGAACTCTCCCTGCATATCTTTCCAATATCTAATAAGAGAATGGTCAGTGTTCTCTGTCTTATCTGTGGATCCATCTTTCCATCCACCCTTATGTTTACCATTTAACTTTATAGGACTTTGGGAATACAAGAAGGATTCAGAGGAAGTGGCTCCCACAGATCCCCCCCCCCCTTTCTGTCAATTTCTTGCTTTTGTAAAGTTTTAAAAAGAATGTTGCATGTGTCAATTAATGTTGTGTGTAAAATCACCCAAGACCCACCTGCGTTTTAAAGCTAGTTCTTCATTAATAACATATTTCCCATGCATGCCTTTAGGCTGAGGTCACACTGCAACGTGCAGGAATCGCGCACGGAATCATGTGCGTTATCGCATGCGTTTGTGTACACGATTCTTGTTTGCGCATTCGATTTACCCTTTTTCCGTTATTAAAACGCATGCACACCGGAAATTGCGGGAATTTTTGTGTCCCCGCGATTTCCATTCTAAACAAAATCACATGCGCAATCGTGTGCGCAAAACGTGTAAAAAACGCATTTGCGTGGCATTTGTGGCCCAGACCTTTAATTTAAACATTGTAATTTGTTTATCCCAGTGAATGAATAACTAGTATTAAAAGTATGTAAATGGATCCTTTGCAAGACTAATAGTTCTTGCTATTAGTTCTGTGAGAAACCCAAGGTAACAGGAAGCTCAAGTTAAAGTTTGTAACAAACAAAATTGCAAAATGTTTACACACCTACAGGATGTGTCGTAACCTTGCAAATATCATAAAACAAGAATAGCACACCACTGGATAAATTCATTTATTTATTGGGTATCGCACAACACTTACCTGACTTACCTGGGGTCACCGAGTGAGCCCAAAGCAATAATTATAGCACTGGAGACTCCAAATTAGATTATTTACATGACTATTATATTAAATATGTGTCGATACAATCAATGTAATACAGGACACCATTACATAGATTAGCCTAACTAACAAAGGTAACTATTGAAAGCATGATTATATGGTTTATACCCAGTTACAAGCCACATTCCATCCCCATGAGTCCTACCATGTGACCATCCCTCTGGGGGTCTTCGGTCCAATCACAATTGCTACACCAGCTCACACCAAGAGGATATCAGGGCTTGTTAGGGAATGAGTTAGTGTGTATTTGTAGGAAAAAGGGAGGTGTGTGTATCTAACAAGGGGGGATTGTGTTGTCTGTTTAACATAGAGGGTTGTGGTACAGGCAGGGAATATCTGACGAAAAAACTTGTGAATTATAATGGATAATGTACCCCCTACAGAAAATCATCGGCCTGCCGTCTTGTGCTTTTATATGGTCACGGAACTCCTCTGTGACTTCTAATATCCTTATAATTTACAGTAGGGGTTACATTATCCCCTATATAAGTAAGCCACTAAAATAAGTCAAGTGCATAGGCCATTGTAAACAGAGCTATCCTGATCCTAATAAAATCAATGGCCTATGTAACTCCTGTCACTAATTCGGTTTAATCATATCACTAATAAATTTTGGACAGAGGTGATTTTCTACCCACAGTGCAGTGTACTTTTAATTTAAAGCAGGATGCCAAACTTGTGGACCACAAGATGTTTGAAAACTACAACTCCCAGAATTCCCAGCTGCAGAATGATCAGAGATTTACTAGTAAGGGATCCTCAAACTATGGCCCTCCAGATTTTGGAAAACTACAACTCCCAGTATTCACTAGTTTACCTCTGTAGATGTGGGATGCTGGGGGTTTTTGAGGATCCCTGTACTAGTTTAAAACATCTGGAGGGCCACAAATGAATGAGACACGCACAGCCACTAATTACATTGTAGTCAGGGACTACCTAACACATTCCATGATTTATAACGAGCCCCCCCATTGGTAGGTAGAAACAATGCAGCTGATGAGAAAGAGTAAATGGAGATCCCTCTGACTGTAACCTATCGCTACATAACCGGGAACGGAGCTAAAGGCGGCTCTGTCCTTCCTGGGCCAGTTCCGGCTGCCAAGCTGCTCACATTGGCTCCAAATGCTTGGGCAGTTACGAGAAGCCACCGTGGACAAACTTCCTTCAGTAATAATAAACCGCGGCTCTTCCTGTGCAGGTTAGCGGACACAATGAGTGGAGTCGCTACAGAACCCGAACCAGAACTGGAGAAAATTCGCTTTAAGAGCATCAGAGAAGGAAGTTTTATTCCGGTGCCGGAAGAAGACAGAGTGAGTGACTCGGGTGGAGAGTAAATGTAAAGATCCTAGTTGCTAGGACTGTGTAAGGTGCGGTAATGCATATTAAACTTTAACAAAGGAAGCCATTTTGATGGTGTGTAATCTGCAGTAACCAATCAGATGTTGGCTTATTACATGTCTCCTATAGTAAGATAACATGTGAATCGTTGCTGCATGTAACAGTACAGGGTGTCTGTGTTACTTTATTACAGGATCTATCATAGGAGCTCACTAAAGGCTGTAAGGTTGTGCTTGACATGGTTTGGTTGTAAGTGGGGTTTCCAGATCATCTGATTACTGGAAGCATTAAAGTCTCATACACACATGTGATTGGGGGGCACAACCTGAAATGTGTATGAAGGTCGGTTTCGCATAATCATTGATGTTCATACATATCATGCATCGCAGGGCAGCCACTGCGATACCAAGTTTGTATGAACCTTTACAGGGCATCTGAACCCTCTCAACAAAAACTGGTATATAGATTTAAACCCACCCCCACCAAAAAAAAGAGCAGTATTTTTCCATCCCAATGACCTTAATCTGCCCATTCAGCATTTTGTCTGCTTATAAATAAATACCTCCGAAATACTGACTTTCTGTTTGCAGGACCCCTAGTAGAGACCGTTATAGTTTTGCCCTTGACCCAGCGCCTGGGCTGATTCAGTTGCTCAGCCGAGATCTGAGCATCTTTGACCCATCCAACAGCCAATCAGTAGAAATTACTGTTAGGAACATTCCAAGGAAGTATTGCATCCTGGGAAGAAGATGGACCATTAGAAACTGAAATATCAGCTCACTAATGTCAACAGCAGAGAATAGCAAGGGGTAGAAATGCAAATGATTTTTAAAAATGGGAGAGAATAACAGAAAAATTGTCATACTTACTGTAATTTTCTGTTCCTGGACAGCAACATGGCAGTGGTTACCATAAGGTTAACCCCTCCGCTCCCAGCACAGGACAGGAAGTTTAAAAGGTTCCCACCCCCTCCCATAGCCAGTCCAGATGGGCCGAGCAAGAATAGGAAAAGGGTGGGATAAATGTAACCACTGCCATGTTGCTGTCCAGGAAAAGAAAATTATGGTAAGTATGACAATTTTTCTGTTTTCCTGGTCCCAACATGGCAGTGGTTACCATAGGTATATACTAAAGCCAAACACTAAGGATGGGATGCAAATTTAAATTATTTAGTTGTTTATAAGGTAGCAGAAGAGAGAATACTGCGCCCAAAATTTGAATAAGATGCTGAAACCACCTCTAGCTGGTGGTGCTTTATAAAAGTATGGGCTGAACTCCAAGTGGCTGCTCTGCATATGTCTTCCGGAGAAACACCAGCTTGAAAGGGCCAAGAAGGGGGTTAACAGAAGGGGCACATTGTTGAGTTACAGTGTAAGCCATTCTAATGCAGGAGGTAATCCATCTTGCCACAGAGGATTTTGATGGTCGAAGGCCCATCTTTTGGCCTGAGTATAAGGTGAGTAAAGAATCACATTTTCTGATAGAGGCAGTTCTTTGTAGATAAACCCTAACACATCTTGCCACATCAAGTTTATGTAGAGTAACAGATTGTTCACTATTTGAATCGGAATTGAAGGCTGGAAGGACTATGTCCTGATACACAGGACATAGTGTTTGAAACAATTTGGTGAGTAAAGGAGAAGAAAACCATCTGATCCCCCATAGAGCTGACAAAGCTGAAACATGTGATTTTAATGTAGCCGTTGCCAAACCTCGATCCAAACCTGCTTGAAGAAATTCAATAATCTGGACCTCGGAAACTTAAGAGATAGGAGGATCCTTAGATAGGCACCAAGAAAGAAAGATTTCCCAAATTCTGTAATATTTGCCTGAAGTAGAATACTTTCTTGACTTCATCAGGGTCAAAATAGCCTGATTAGATAATCCCATCTGACTTAGCTGTTTTTCAAAAGCCAGGCCGTCAAACTCCATTCTGCTGGGTTCGGGTGCAGAATGGGACCCTGAGATAACAGGTCCTTCTGAATCGGGAGAAAGACTGGTATCTCCTTTGCCATCTCTCTGAGGAGAGGAAACCAAGGTCTCCTGGGCCACCTTGGTAACACTATTTTTACTGTCGAAAGATCCCTCCTGATCTTATGTAGGACTCTGGAGATTAGAGGAAATGTGGGAAAGATGTAGGCTATAGTATAATTCCAAATGATTGAAAAGGCGTCTGTTCGAGTGGCTGAACTGTCCGGGAATCTGGAACAGTAAGTTGGTATTTTGAAGTTCTACCTGGTCGCCATTAAATCTATCTGAGGAATATTCCATTTCTTCACTAGAAAAAGAAAAACTGTTTGGTTGAAGGACCATTCTCCTGGATTTATCTTGCCTCTGCTCAGGTAGTCTGCCTGCAACATTCTGATGACTCGGGATGTAGATGGCTCTCAGATCCCAGAGATTCCTCTCTGCCCAGAGGAATATTTCTAGGACTAGTGAGCAAAGTGGAAGACTTTTTGTACCTCCTTTTTTGTTGAAATATGCAATGGCCGTTTTGTTGTGTGATAAAACTAGGACCGGCCTTCTGCCTTGACAATTGGCTCCCCAACCTGAAAAGGGCTGGCGTCCATAGTTACTCTTACCCAGTCTAGTTCTAGGAGAGGGATAGGACAACAATTTTCCGCCATTGTCCACCACTGAAGGTTCTGTAGAGTGTCCTGATTCAATCGAATTAACTGTTGGAAGTTGGGGATCGAATTGTCCCATTGAAAAAGAAAATCCAGTTGGAGAGGATGAAGATGACACATGGCCCATCTGAACGACTGAGATGTTCCCACCATCTTCCCTATTAACTGTTGACAGAGAAGGGCTGTAGATATTGGTCTGCTCATCATGCTGGAAGAAAGCTTGATTATTTCCTCTACCTTGATCTTGGGAAGGGAGATCTGAAAGTTTACCATGTCTAAGGTAACTCCTAAGAATTCTAGACTCTGGGAAGGAACCAAAAGAGACTTGTCCCAGTTTATCAACCAACCAAGATATTGAAGAAATTAGAGAACCTTGTTTCTATATATTAGAAGAGTTTGAGGGTCTTCTGCTCGTATCAAAATGTTGTCGAGATAAAAGAAAAATGCCTTGGAGCCTTAGCTAAGCAATTACAGGAGCTAGAATTTTCAAGAATACCCTTGGTGCTGTTGCCAGACCGAAGGGTAAGGCCCTGTACTGGAGATGTAGTCCCAGACACTGGAACCTCAAGAACTTTCTGTGTGGAGGGAAAATAGGCATGTGTAAATAGGCGTCCTTTAAATCTATTTTTAGGAGCCAGTCTCCTTTTCTTAGATGAGGAAGCACTGTTCTTAAAGTTTCCATTTTGAAAGATCGAATTCTGAGGTAGGTATTTAAAACTTCAGATCCAGGATTGCCCAGTAATCCCCTGAACTTTTTCTGAGGAGAAAAAGAGGAGAATTCTCTTCCCTCTCTTTTTAAAGTACAGGTTCTATAATTTTCCTTGAAAAAAGATCCATTAAAGTTTGTTGAAGTCTGTCTCTTGCCTCCGGAGATTTTGGTTCCTTTGATTTTAAAAAGATATTTGAACGGGGAAATAGGTTGCATTGAAGATGATATCACAATGATGTGATGTGTTCTACCCATTTGTCCTGAGTCCAAGCAGCTGTGAATAGGGAGAGACGTCCCCCTACTGGCCCCTGCTGGACTCGCAAACCTTCCATAACTGTTTACCTTTGGTTGGTTTGGAATTTTGGGAACGCAAAAAGGCTGATTCTGCTTGGCTTCCTGGTTTTGATTAATTCGCCATGGACGAAAGGCTAAGTTCTTCCCTGGCCTATATTGCTTAGCTTCTCGAAAGGCTTTATCTCCAAACTTCTTGGATCTCTTATTTTGAGGAAGTAAAGTGCCTTTTTCCGCAGGATTGCGGGAAATGACTTCCTCTAATTTTTTTTCCCAAAAAGAAGATCCCCTTGAAAAGGCAGAGCAGTTAGACTCATCTTGGAAGGCATATCTGCTGACCGTTGGCGGAGCCATAAGGATCTTTTAGCCAGAACTGAAAGAGCCATGCTTTTAGCTGCAAGCATTAAACTATCAAGTGCTGCCTCTGCACAATATTCCGTGGCTATACGAATACCTTAATAAACCTCCTTGAGTTTCTTTGGTCACTGCTTCCTTTATCTCCTTTAACCAAACCGATCCAGCCATGGCCATATCGATTGTTGCCACAGCAGGTCTAAGAGCTGCCCCTGCCACTAGGTAGGCCTTTTTCAGAATTGATTCCTGTTTTCTGTCCATAGAATCGCGTAGTATGGCCCCATCCTCTTTTGACCCTCGAGGATTTCTGCTGTCATTTTTAGCTTTCGCATTCTTTTTGGAGAGTGTTGATTTATACAGTTTCCTTAATACTTCATCAATGTCACTGATAGAAGTAAATTTTTTATAGAGTCAAGAACACTCAGGTTCAGTCTGTGAGCAATACAGTGAATGCCAACAAGGTGGCCTAATTTGCTCTGCATCATTGGTACAAGGCCATTTATTTCTCCAATCATCGTTGCTGCATCATCAGTTCCTAGCCCAATTAGTGTTTTGTTTTCCAACCATTTGGAGAGACCTAACTTACCAAGTACATGTTATATGGCTGTTAAATACCCATTAGCAGTGGAATCCTGGAGAGGAACAATGGATAAAAATGTCTCTTTAATTTCATTGTTCTTGATATACTGTACATACAGGATAAGCTCTTCAACACCAGCTTTGTCAGTAGAACCATCCAACAGCAAGCTAACGAATATCAAGATCACGTTGCATTACAGCGGCAATGTGTGCGATAAACTCCTGGCACCTTTTATGATTCCCATATTCACCTAAGACGTCAACTCTGCCAAAACCAAGAGCTGTTCAATGTCACTAAATGGTTTATTTTTCGCTATATACGGTAATATGAAACATTAAAGAGTTCTCAAACATTTTCATATCCATCTTTTTAAAACTTTTTGCTAATGGAGAAGCTTCTGGTTCTGCCAGTGCTTACTGAGCTGCAACACATTTTTTATAAATATATATACCCCAAAAGACAGGGTAATACAGTACCACCTCCACCGCACCGAGAAAGGGGCGGGCACCTCACTCTGACATAGATTCCACAAAGTAAATAGAACAGGGTATAAAACCCTAATAATTACTGCATGGTAATCCAAATACAAATCCACTTTATTTTCACATAAACTCTTAGCATATATAGAATAAAAAACCTGTGTATCAAAAGAGTGCACTAATAAAATCCCAGAAAAGGAACCGAGAGGATAGGTAGCATGTAGTATCAAATTCATATAAACCCCTATAGTACACGGCCATAGTCATAATTAAAACAATGATCCCGAGGTTTGGACAATCCACATACAATATAACCAAGTCCAAAGTCCAATGTGGATGTCCTTAATATCTTTAGGCAACAGTAGCAGAAATAGATGCAATGATACTGTGAATGATGGGAAATGTAGGCAACTCAACAATGTGTAAATATGATAGAATGACAAAGTTCCCAATTCACAAATGTATACAAATAATGCGAGTAAATGGAGCAATCTCACCCATCCAGGGGTAGGGTCCCTCCGCACTTCCCACAGTAGTTGCACCTGCGGGAGCTCCGATATCGGCGTCAAAAAAGACCCCCAAAATTTGCCTATTAAAAAGTTCCAATGCTGCCAATGAATCCCACGGGTTGATGGAAAGGCCGTGTATATGGTCCGGTTCCCTTCTGGTAGCGGTAAGTTTGATACTACATGCTACCTATCCTCTCGGTTCCTTTTCTGGGATTTTATTAGTGCACTCTTTTGATACACAGGTTTTTTATTCTATATATGCTAAGAGTTTATGTGAAAATAAAGTGGATTTGTATTTGGATTACCATGCAGTAATTATTAGGGTTTTATACCCTGTTCTATTTACTTTGTGGAATCTATGTCAGAGTGAGGTGCCCGACCCTTTCTCGGTGCGGTGGTACTGTATTACCCTGTCTTTTGGGGTATATATATTTATATTTATGTATTTTACATACCTCTAGCACCGGTACGAAAGTACTTATTACTGACTCCCCTCTGTATGTCTATATACCTATTTAGAGAATGGTTTTTTCCATACTCATATATTAACACATTTTTTATGCTGCAAAGAGAGGCCATGCTTTTTGAAAATTTCCAGCTTGAACGGGGTGGTATATCCTTCCACAACTTTTGATTTTTCATCTGCCAAAGCAGGAAAGTTGGCACAAACCGTGCACTGGGAAACACCTTTCTCTTTGTCAAAATGAAACCAACTAAGCAGCTTTCAAGTATTGATTGGCAATGTAACTTGTCTTTTACGACATTCTAAGACACTTTGATCTGATGTGCTTGGTACCTCATGTTTAACCGCAGAAGGCAGTTGTGTAGGTATTTCCAATTCAACTAGGTCTCTTAGCAGAGCTAGTAACTGGATTTAAATGTGCGACAGAGCTCTGAGGATTTTCGGATTTTCACGGTTTCCTTCTTCTGTTTTCCACTTGCAGATCGCTTCATTTATTGGGTCGAGCTTTAAGAAGACCTGAAAATTGCTTTGTGAGTCATTATTTGATAACAATTACTGACAAACTGGAAAGCTTTTGCCAGCAAAAGCAATGCACACTTCCAGTCCAATGTACTATTCTTTCTGATATGAACAAAAAAATATATTTAAAAAAAAGTCTAGTTCAAAAGGATTAAGCCCAGCAAGTGCTTTCGGGTTTTCACTCCGGATTAATGAATGACGCTACACATGATACAATTTTTTTACATTGTAACATAGCAATTGACGTTGTATAAAGACATACATCAATATAGTCCAACCTTTATACCCTACCCATTAACCCTACCTAACAGTTGATCTAGAGGAAGACAAAATACAAAACAAAAAAAAAACAAATGGCAAAAGTGGAAATAAAATGCTGTTGAAGCGCCAGGTGAGGAGAGGGAGGCAGGAAACTTTGGGCCAGTGATCAGAACTTCAAGAGGTAAGTCCAAGACTTAGAAGCTGAACCCAGGGATGAGGACCTAATTGATTAGGTCCTCAGTAAATTAGTGTAGAGTCCTAGCAGGAATACTGAGAGAGACACACTATAGAACAGCTTCAAACAATTAAATTATTTATCAAATACTGTGCTGAAGCCACATAACGTATCTAGGAGTCTGCGTCCCCTTCCTCAGGTGTAACAGCGCGCTTGACAGCTGAGAAGCAGCCCAATTTAAAGACCAATTCCCCTCAAAAAATAATTAAAATATGCATACTGTACCACCCAGTGTCAGTGTTTATCTATTTGTTTGTGTTTGTCTGCATCTATTATTCTAGCCTGGCCAGTCTATCTCTCTATATCGATCTTTCCATCATCTATCTATCTCTCTATCTCTATGTATCCATCTATCTCTCCATATCTATCTATCAATCTCTGTCTATCTGTCTATACCATAACTATATACATTTACAGTGTAGCAAGCTAAGTGAACTATTCCTTTAATAAATAATTTGACACATACCTAAAAATGAATTATAACTAAGCACCATTTGTAAGGATATAAGAAAAGCAGGTTGTATTACAGAGGGTACAATACAGTGGTTATGGGGGAGAGAGGCAAATGGTAAAACTTATGTGCAGATGATACTCACATAAAATGGAGTTAAAGTGGGTTGAAGTCAGTCACAGTAGGTCTTACTCTGCTCCTTCCTGGTCCTGGTTTTGGTACAGTGCCACGGCTCCAGTGGCCGAGGTAATATTAGTATTTCCTGCTCAACTGGCGCCATTAATATAAGTAAATTAGTGGTTATGCCGCGCTAGACTTTTTGAGTCACCAGGGTGCATTTTGTAATCGCCATGGTGACCAGGATTTGTCCAGCCCTGGGGTGGGCTGTCTGTATAAAGCAGATAATTAAATTACAATCATGTGAACTTGCCTCTGACCTGAGTTAGTTGTGGTTCTTGCCCTGTGTGTCTCTTCTGCACTTACTGACTGCAGCTCAGACCACCTTACAGCGTCTCTAAAGATATGAATTTCTGTGTCTCTGTGGGTTTGTCACTGGGTCCCATTCAATTGGCTAGCAGAATTGGGGTGTCTGATTGGCTATTTGGGCTGCTCTTTTCTGATTGCATTGTTTAGTTGCATAGCTATGGTTAGGTTGTGTGTTGGCCAATCATTAGATATACTACCAGATGACAGCACTCTGGTCAGATCCTATCCCCCATAAAACAAAAAACCTGTCAATTGTCAGTTACCTGACTCCAACCACAGCTGATATCTTATGTACTTTCTGCTGAAATCACATCGAAAGCTGTTTCACCTGCTGCCTCATCTGCACATGCTCAATCATCTAAAAAGCTCTAAAAACGCATAGTTTTAAATAGCACCAGTCACAGTGAAATATTGGCGTATTTGCAAGTGGGGGGAGGGGAGTCATTAATCTGTGTATGCATACTTTTATTTATGTAGTACTGTTGGATAAATGAGAGCTAGAGGCCCAAAAAAAGAAGGTAAGCCAGCCATTCTGCAGCCTGGATCCTGTCTTATTCTGCAGTGCTGAAGAGAACATCACATAGCCTCTCTGACAGCGAGTGCCTCTTTCTGCCTCTGTCAGTGTTTGTACAAGCACCACATCTTCTGGCAATTTCATCTTGCTCCAAGCTCAAACAGAAGGTCTCCGGGCACCGATGAAAGGGCTGGCTGATGTCCGAGCTGCATGGGAGTGCTGGATTGCTGCCTTTATATTTTTGAGAATTTTTATACTTTTTTACCTTTTTGAGAAGTATTATTGTCATAATATGCCAACATCTATTGTTTCTTTTTAAAATCTCCAGCTTGGCCATTGCAGAAGTGTAAAAGAATTTGAGAAATTAAATCGAATTGGTGAAGGAACATATGGTATTGTATGTAAGTACCATATACTACAACATTATGCAAGGCATTGAGATGCGTTGAAATTTGCACAAAGGTGAAGCATCAGCAGGCACTGCTCTATTCTAGAGCAGCACTTCCTTTTAAAGGACAATTATACTCACCTTTTCCCCGATCCACTGCAGCATAGTACCCAGGGTGAGGACCTAAAATCGCTAAGTCCTAACCCTGGGTACTTTCCCTAACTCCTGCACTACTTACCGCAAATCTGCTTCGCCGATCCACACTGTTCCACCTCTCTTCTACTGTCAGTGACAGTCGCGAGGCGCCAATTGGAAGACACGCCTCCTTGCAGAGCGTATCTTCCTATTGGCTGCCTCGCGATCTGTCACTGAAGCAGGAAGTGCGGAGGAATGGAGCGATCGGCGAAGCAGATTTGCGGTAAGTAGTGCAGGAGTTAGGGAAAGTACCCAGGGTGAGGACTTAGCGATTTTAGTCCTCACCCTGGGTACTATGCTGTATGGAGGAAGAGGAGCGAGGGTGAGTGAGTATAGTTGTCCTTTAAAACAAATCTTTTATTCACAAATCTTTGAAAGCATTTTCTGCCATAAAACATGGCTTTCTTTCTTACAGACAGCAAAGATAGTGCAATGTTTGAACCAAAGAAACAGTTGGTTCGAAACGTTGCACTATCTTTGCTGTCTGTAAGAAAGAAAGCCATGTGTTATGGCAGAAAATGCTTTTAAAGATTGTGAATAAAAGATTCGTTTTAAAGGAGAGTGATGCTTGCGACTACTTTGATACAAGAGTATAGAAGGTGAATATACGAGCGTGCACCCATGTTATCCCCCAGAAGGCGTGTGCTGGTTACACCTGTTGTTTGTTTGAATATACTGCTCTTATTCTAGTCCAATGGACTATGGATCTAGTGTGAACGAGACTTTACTAATCTCTATAAAGATAAATGAATATTTGTTTACTTTTGACCTACCAGCTAATTTTAATGTTGTAGGAGAGATTATTTTGTCTTTTAAATTAACTTTTTTGATATGATTTCGATATGGAGTCTGTTAGAATAAACTCTGTCAATAGAGAGTGTGATTGTGTTTACAAGCCTAGAATTTACTGGGTGGTGTGAAATACAGCAAAGGAGTTCTTAAATGTGCAATATTTAAAAATTTGGATACCAGAACTGAAAGGGGAAGGTTGAGGGCTCCAATGGCCAATTCACTAAACAATGTATGTCTGCAGCTGTAAAAGTTGACAAATTAATTAAAGGACATGTACACCCCAAAACTAATTTTGCCCATCTGTTTTAATGAAAGCCTGACCGCTGCACACCAGCAGTCCAATCTCCTGACTATCCTCCTCAAAGTCACTGGCCTCCGCCTTTCCTGCTGTCAGTCATTGAAGATGTCAAGAATGCTAACGTCATGGCCAAGCATTGACTAGGCATTTCTAGGTATGGCCACCTCTGTGCATGCTCAAGCTTGTTTTCAAGCTTGTATAGTTGTGGGTCCTTTGGGAGCTCAGCACTAACCATGCAACTACCTTGCAGCATCTGAAGGGGTGGTTTGGACTGTTGGAATGGAGTGGTTGAGCTTTCCTTAAAATGACAAACAGGTGGGTAAAACTTTTTGGGCTGAACATGCACTTTAACATAATAGATTGTAATTACTGATATAACTTTACAATAACTGTCATAAAACTCATTGTGAGTAAAAAAAACATTTTCTTAGAGGTTTTCTAAAGCAAAGATGTGTTTCTGTTTTCAGATAGGGCAAGGGACACCAAGAGCAATGAAATAGTAGCACTGAAGAAGGTGAGAATGGATAAAGAAAAAGATGGTACGTGATTAGACAAAATTCAATGTAACTGATGGACAGGGGAAATATCTTCTTTGACCATTTATCTAGAAAATGTTTGTGTTATTTATGCTGATGGCACATGGGTTTCATTTCAATAATTTGGGATTCATGCACTGAGAGCTTTCCACTGAAAATAATAGGGAGTTTGAAAGTGAGGTTGCCATGCTTTGTTTGAAGAAAACCATTGCAGTCTAACAGCCACATGTACCATCAGCCCTTGCTGTCTGATGCAGAAATGTTACAAGAAATGGGACACATTTTGCTAGAATTTAGTGATAACTATGGTGGGTAGAGGGGATGGCCTCTTCCCTCATTTTAAAAAGCCAAAGGGCTGGGGGGGAAGTGAGAGAGTCTGCTTTATGGATCCAGTGAACAACTATGAGAAATGCAAAAGTTTGCTAATGGTAATTGAAGTAAAAAAGGTTAGAAGTTAGGACCTTCCAGACTGGGGTTACCTTGACGTGGTTGGAAGGCTTTTCATTCATGTGATCACAGTAATGTATACTAAAGCCCCTTTGTTTGATATTGTATGGGGGCCTAGGAATGTGCATTGATTATGTTTGTATAAATGTTTGACGCGATCAGTAGCACTTCCGCTAAATGTAGTTGTAAATTAGCCTTATTGGAGTGCTTCCACAATCCCCATTGTATGGTGGGTAGAGGGAATACAGTTGTGGTTAAAATGCTAGGATCTCTGCATTATAAATAAATAATGTATAAGAATGTCCAGATAATATTTTTTAGTAATGTATTTGTAGATATATGTATTAACATAATATAGTGGATAATGCACCCCCAACTGTAAATTATAAGGATATTAGAAGTCACCGAGGAGTTCCGTGACAATATAAAAGTACTAGGCCGCAGTCCGAGTAACTTTTATACAGGGCACGGAACTCCAATGTGGCTTCTAATATCCCTTTAATTTACAGTTCGGGGTGCATTATTTATTATAACCTACCCCTTTGTGGCTTCTGGTTTCATTCTCCTCCTGGAACTGTAAGATTGTAAGGCTATAATCTTACAGTTCCTCCCATAGAAATCGACTACAGGGGTAGGTTATAACACGTATAACCCCTTTCTATGGGACACTTACCTTGCAGGTAATGAGGAATTTGTGGATCCCAACTTTTTCTTGATCCAGTTAAATGGTATTGGAGGCATTTTGGCAGATAAATTAAGAAGCTTTGGGTGTTTAAAAGCCATATGTGCAGTTAAGAATAGTTGAACATTTCTTAATCCCATTGCTAGTTTGGTATATTTTTTTGTGTCCTGCGAAGTCCATAAAGCTAGTTTGCATTTCTGATAAAATGAGTTTTTAGGTCCCCATTGCAAAAGGTTATTTGTAAACAGTCGTATTCCTGCAGGAATTAACAAGAGGTGATATGATTTATTTATGTTCTCCTGATCACCCCATCACATTTTTTAATAGCACTGCTAATCCCTTTTTATTTTTATGGAGTATGTTTAAGGGCTAAACTATGTAGAAGAATATCTCTGGCTTATATTATGAGTTCTGAAAGATTATCTGTGTCAAAATCCTAAATTATGTGTCCTGTAGTTAACGTGATGACAAACTACAGTATTAGTTTTATTAGTAATTTATTGTATATCTCAATATTGCATCTTAGGGATCCCCATAAGCAGCCTAAGAGAAATAACTCTGCTACTTAAACTAAGACATCCCAACATAGTGGAGCTGAAGGAAGTTGTTGTTGGTAATCATTTAGAAAGGTGAGTTATTATCGGAATATATTTGGTCCACTATTGTAGATCTCCTTAGCTCATTTGATTTTATATATATATATTTTTTTTTTAACAATAAAATGCTGAAAAGTAATTATGTCTCTTGTTTAATATTTAGTATCTTTTTAGTTATGGGATACTGTGAGCAGGATCTGGCCAGCCTGCTGGAGAATATGCAGACCCCGTTTTCTGAAGCACAGGTAGAGAGGCCGTATTTGTTTATTTGCCCCATTTCTTTCCACTTCTTGTTTATGAACAACCGTTTCTCAGTTTACCTGCATGGGTCTGTTGAACCACAAAAAGTGAGCTTAATTTAATCAGCATTTTGTGTTCTTTTATTGTTTTACGGTAAAAATTTCCTTGTTCTTAAAAAAAAATGAAATAGGAAATCATGTGCCTGATTCATTATTGTTACGTTACCTGCTCTGGGTCACAACACAAATAGAAAATTCTATGCATCTAAAGATGTCTCTGTGGCTTACCATCCTTCTTTTTTACCCTTGTTCTCTCAGTTTGTGAATCTCATAGGGCATAGGCAGTCTTGGCCAAAGACCACACATTTTCTGTGTGTTTAGTTGCCATTATGGTTTTACCCTAAAATGCACTCTCCATTAAAGATGGTGTGGTTCGTAACAGCTGAGACAATGTTTACTATTTCTTAACCAGGTAAAATGTATCTGCTTCCAACTGCTCACTGGTCTGCAGTATCTGCATGAGAACTTCATAGTACACAGGTAGGGGAAAAAAATACTATTTCAATTATATCAAACGGGAATAGGAAAGACTATTTTTAATCTAGAATAAATGCTAGTTTCTGTTCATTGCATGATAATTAACTGAATGTTCGGTCTTCTTGTATGAAAGAGATCTGAAAGTATCCAACCTGCTTATGACAGATAAAGGCTGTGTGAAGATTGGTAAGTTTGTCTTAAAATGCAGTATGGCCTATTCACTGTTTTACAAACATATGAACAGTAATATATGTTATTAAAGCTGATCCCATAATTCTCCTATTATATATGTTAGCTGACTTTGGCTTGGCTCGTGCATACAGCATTCCTTCAAAGCAGATGACTCCTAAAGTGGTGACCCTCTGGTGAGTACCTAGAAGTAAAGTTTTGTTTTTTTTAAAGGTAACCTTAGTACAGTTTCACCACTGTTATCCTTCTTTTTGTTAGCATTTGTATACCTGCTCTTTTTTCCAGGTACCGGGCCCCTGAGCTTCTACTGGGAAGTACAACACAGACCACAGCAATTGACATGTGGTAATATAGTTTTCCTTTAAGTTATGGTTAAAGATGGTGCTGGCGGCTTAGCTATTTGTTTTGTTTTAAGATCAGTGTCAGAGACAACACAGTCAGAACCATGGGAGTGTTCACCAAATACAGCAGTCCTGTCATTTTTTTAGTCCTTTGATGTGCCCTGTTCTGCCTTTAAAAAAAAAAAAAAAATGTTACTAAAATAGCCAACTTTGATTAGGATTGTCAGATTACTCATGAAACTGTATTTTTGTTACTGGTGTCTATGTAGATATCCTGCCTGTTACTTGTTACTTTTATGTTTAAGCTGGACACCATATTGCAAGCTCAGAATCCGTGAATATGGTTTTGTACATTAACTGAAAAAACAATTAGTTTTTGTTTACTATTAGCCACAGTAAGTCATATCACATGCAAATATGTATAGAAATGGACAATTCTTACCAATATTTGTGGTAAATACTTATATGCCCATATGTCGTATAGCCAGATATTCTATGTATTCTTTTCTTTATTTTGTATACCTTTCTGTACTTAATATTTTTCTTGTTTGCAGGGCTGTGGGCTGTATCCTTGCTGAGCTTCTAGCTCACAAGCCTCTGCTGCCAGGCAATTCAGAAATACAGCAGATTGACCTGATCATACAACTACTGGGCACCCCAAATGAAAATATTTGGCCAGTAAGTTTGATACTGTAACATATTTCATGGTCTCTGTTTTGAGAGGTCATTTGGAGACTAAAAACATTTCCTTTCTCCATAGGGTTTCTCAAAGCTGCCCCTAGCAGGTCAGTACACGGTGCGTAAGCAGCCTTACAATAATTTAAAGCACAAATTTCCGTGGCTGTCTGAAGCTGGGCTAAGGTTACTCAACTTCCTGTTTATGTATGACCCCAAAAAGAGGTGAGCTAAATCATTGCAGATTTTTTCCAGATTTTAATATTTACACTACTTGTAACATTTCTTTTATTTTTCTCCCATTAAGAGCTACAGCTGAGGATAGCCTTGCAAGTTCATATTTTAAGGAAAAGCCTTTGCGTAAGTAGACAAGTAGTTAAAGGGCAACCGTGGTCTCAAATCAAGTTAGGGTTAAATGAAAGCCTGCAGTATTTCCTTTAAAATGAGCCAACAATCACATCTCTGGCTGGAGCCTGTGAGAAATTACATTGGGGTGAGTGTTCAAACTTCCTGCTTCCAGTAGGTTGAGTGACATCACCTGACCTCTGCCCCGGGGGAGAAGTATGCTTAGTTAAGACTTAATGCTGGAGAAATCAGGAAGTAACTCTGTAAAAAAAATTGACAGTTGAGAAAGAGAGCCTATTAATGCAGGAGGCTGGTCACATGACTACAAGCTGGTCACATGGATGAAAACAGGAAGCATTCAAGCAGGAAGTAATATTGCCAAACCTTTCCAGCAATAACTTCTCATGAATTTCTTCTAGAGATGTGATTTAGGTTTTATTTTGAAGGTGTGATAGAAGGCTTCATTCTTACTAGTTTGGAAGATTTAAAGACCACAGTTACCCTTTAAACACCTTTATTTTAATTTCATTCATGCAAACAAGGTCAAAACAATCCCTTAATCCCCTAATAAGTAATTAGAATAATGAGTAATGCTTGTGAAGGTTCTCATTCATCCAGGTCATGGTATATCTGTTGTATTCAATTAGATCAACTGGACTTGAGGTTTAGTTCTTGAAGACGTTTCGCTAGTCATCCGACTGGCTTTTTCAATTCAGAATGACTTGTACGAGAATCTTTGGCAATTATGTACCCTGGAAAATCCCAATTAGCATATCACAGCCAAGTGTTAAAGGCGTGATTGGATAGTGGCTAAGAAGTGTTATAGGAACGCCCAGAGTAAGGTGTCAAAACAGCATTTTACATGGCAGACAGTTGGTGTCAAACCCCCCCCCCCCACCTCTATTTAGGCTTGGTTTCTTTATTTTCTCGTAAATGGCCTCCTTAACACCTCTCTTGAACTGCTTGGTAAAAGTTAAGTAAACTGGAAGTAGATGTTTACAGAAAACCAACACACACAGATCAGTATTTGATGTTGACTCCCACCACCCTTTAGATACAAGCGTGGTGTCCAGAACTGAAGTCCAGATCAACTGGACTTGAAGTTTAGTTCTGAAGACGTTTTGCTAGTCATCGACTGGCTTTCTCATTTCAGAATGACTTGTACAAGAATCTGTCGCAATATGTACCCTGGAAAATCCCAATTAGCATATCACAGCCAAGTGTTAAGGCGTGATTGGATAGTGGCTAAGAAGTGTTATAGGAATGCCCACAAGCATAATGGTTTAGTGTTTATTAGAAAGGCTAGTTGCTGCTATTACTTTTACACTTTTGGTTTTTACATATTTTGGTTTTGCCATTATTTAATTGAAATATTATTTAAGTCTTTAAAAATGTTTTCAATAGCTTGTGAACCCCAATTGATGCCTACATTCCCACATCATCGCAACAAGAGGGTGAGTGGAACAAGGCATGAGAACCAGAGCAAACGCAGCAAACCATGATTTTAATCCACCATCTAAACCTCAATGGAACTCGCCAACAAACCTGCACTTTTTTGGTTGTGTTAATTTGTAGACTGCATACCGGGCCTGTGATTAACTCACTGTGAAAGAATTGTTTCCGAACACTTGAAGGAAGCTGAAGCAATACAATATTTTTATTAAAAAAAAATTTAGAATTCGTTTTCAGGTTCCATACAGTGTACTCGGGCTTAAAGTACTCCCATCATTTTATTGGGAACTATGCCAAACAAGAAGAAATCTGAACATTTTAAAGCAAAATGGAGGATTAAATAGCTTTCTCAAAAATAAAGACTTGTATTACACTACAAATATATTTCAACAATAGATTGAAGTTATGTAACCAGTTACCCAGCAGCTGTGTATCTTAAAGTAATGTTTGTATTTAAAATGTAGTAAAAGATCGAATCTTTATTTCTTTTCTATTGTATGTCTTATAAATATACATTATAAAGTACCCACTGATTAACATGGGATGCACTACATATATAGAGCAAAATATAACTGGACCTAAAACTACCTTTTACCTTACATTAATATTATTTTAAGTTTACAAAGTGCACAGACATTTTCTTATGCAAATGTTGCTATTTATATAGCATGTAATGCTCTTGATATAGATAATGTGAGCAATAGTCCTCATGCACATTTTAGAGCAGTGATGCCCAACCCCGCATTTTTTTGCGGCCGCATGGAGCCACGAGTAGGCATGGAAAGGCGGAGCTACTCCCCCCGGCCTGCTCATTATTCTCAATACCGCTAATGGGCACCCCTGCATTAGAGCTCTCATTTGAAAGAATCGCTCTAAACAGGATTTTTCTTACAATTCCCTATGCAAACTGGATGCTTGGAAGTAGCTGAGCATCTTGTACTGTACAATGAGAATGAATGGGAGGAGCAATCAGGAGACCTTCCTCAGCATGCAACAACAATGCCCAGACTTCTAGCGATCCAGCAGGACCATTCAAAATGGTTGTTGTTTGACTTTTGGGATGACTATCGTATAAAACGTGTATAGATCTTTTTTTTTAAAAGGAGAACTAAAGTCTCCAGACAACATTGTCCCAATAGAAAAAGAACATTTACAAACATCCCTCTCTTTGCTGTGGCTGCTGCGTGATCTATGAGATAATCTGTATGTAGTAAGGGTCATAACCCACAATAGCTGGATAACCCCCCCAGCTAAGTGTCGCACTACATGCACATACTCTGTTGTGCTCAACAGATCAAAACAAGGAAGTTGCAGCCTTGCTTCCTAGAAGCTGACGGACAATTGCATTAACAGCACTGGGATCCTCCCTCTCCCTGACACAGAACAGGGTGCGGCGAGATGACGTCACACGTAGAAATCTCAGAGGGGCGGAGCTTAACATTGCGCATACCAGTATCCAGATGTCAGCAACTTTGAATCTACAAAGGTAGAAGACTGCATGGGCTGTGGGCTGTACTGGCAACAACATGGAAGTCTTCTTAGTCACAGAATCTATTTCTTACTGTACTAATGTACTAAATGCAACTTACAAGAAAAGAATCTTACAATGTATAGGCGTTCTGGGGAAAAACACTTTCATATCAGGATTAAAAATGTAACTTTAGTTCTCATTTAAAGGAGGACCAAAGCTCAAAGTGTACATTTTAGATAAGGCATCAGTTGGCTTTTGCTCTTCTTTGCATAATTGTGTTCTGCTTTATTTGGAATCCCCTTGACTGTTGAATTTTCATAACATTAGACAATCATTGCTTAATTTGTCCATATCATGTGTGCAAGATAATATAAAACAGAATCAGAAATGCATTCTCTAGGAATGCATACCACAACATTATTTTTCTCACTGCAAAGTATTTTTTTACATTTTAAAGGGGAACTGCATTCTCTAGAAGTACATGATATTAAAAAGTGCACACTCCTACCTTTTAAATTGTATTCAGGATCAGACTTACAGCAGTATAAAGGGTGGTGTTTTCTGCTAGCACTGTGAGCTGTGACATCAGCACCATTGGTCCTGCCTCCAAGTGTCAGCTTTGAGCATGCCCAGTTGCATCCTACTGCCAGGAAAAAGCATCATTAGTGGGACCATAAACCCCACCCCTAGCTTCTTCTCAAGCTAGCCACAAGCCTGAAAAAAAAAAGCCCTAAGGTGTCCACTAGTAGAGATTTTTTGCTCATTGTGTGCCTGGCACAGATTCAGACAGTCAAGGCAGACCAGGAATTGTAACTTTATAAGCCTTTAACTTAAGATCCAGAGAAAGCTAGAGACCTCTTCCTAGGCTTGTTTTAAAGGGCTTGTAGGGAGACCACAGTTACTGTTTAGGGCATGTCCATCCCCCACAGTATTTTTTTTAGAGCCTGGACCTCCCCAAAGCCTAGGTTCACAATACTTACCTTGATCTCCAGCATTCCTGAACAGAGATGTTAAGCTCCGATTCTGCTGGTCCCTCAGCGAAATGTTTTTTTACCTGCTCTGATGGCTTTACGAGCTTGTTTAGCTGCAGAGGAGGCAGCTCAGTAGCTGCTGTTAAGTCACTGGCCATGATTAGCTGCTACCTGGAAGGTAGAAGAGGGATTGGTAGACTTGGAGCTGAATATCTCTGTTCAGAATTGCTAGAGACCAAAGTTAGTATTGGGTTAAGATGTCATCTGCGTGACTATATATTTATTACCCTATTGAGAATCTGATAATGAATAGAAAGAAAGCAGTTTGGCTGCAGGTGCTCTCGGTCAAAACACATGTAAAACTTTCAAAAGCATTAAAGATGTAAATAAGTAAATTGCAAAGGCACTCATTTACGTAAGCAATTCAGGAAACTTTTTAATCAAGAAGGGATTTTTAAGGGAGTGAATTTTTAATAGATCTAATAAAAAAATAGCCATAACATTTGGTATAGATATCTAGGACAATTACCTTAACAGGTTGTGTAACCTCCAAACCCATGATGTGGTTTCAGTGATTAAGCATACATAAATCAGGATTCTCTGAACTGAAAATATTAATCACAGATCATTCTGAATGAGTCAAGAATAGTCAAATTTTATGCTTTTAAGATGAACTTTCTTTGGACAAATTTCACTGTTATGAAATGTTTGCAATTAGTGCTGTTCATTGATGTGCTCTCCACATAAAATACCATTTTAAATGAACAGCTCTGCTTTAAGCTACTGTATGTTATGAAATATGTTCACAAAAAAACCTCAAGTCTAGGTTTATAGAGCTAGGTTCTCACGAATGTCTATAATTTGTTTTAACTTTTTTTTTACCAATGCTGCTGGGACAATGCTGCATGCAGTGGCACAACATCTGAAAACTCAATTTATGAAGTAGGGGTGAACGATCGTATTTATAAAGTTTTTTTTTTTTTAAAGTTTGGCCATTTAAAAGTGTCAAGTATGAGGTGGCGTAAGTGCCCATATATGTAACATAGTAATTGAGGTTGAATAAAGACATCAAGTCCAACCTATGCACCCTCTTTTTTTTTTTTTTTTTTTAATTTTATATATATTTTTAACCCTACCTGAGGGTGAGGCCACACTGCAACGCACAGGAATCGCGCACAAAATCGCGAGCGTTATCGCACGCGATTGTGTGCGCGATTCTTGCACGTTTCGCGTTTTGCGCATGCGTTTTCGCCTTTTCACGTTATGGACACGCATGCGTTAACGCACCAAAAATGGTGAACGCATGATAGGAACGCCCAGAGTAAGGTGTCAAAACAGCATTGTACATGGCAGGCAGATGGTGTCGAACCCCCCACCTCTATTTAGGCTTGGTTTTTTTATTTTCACATAAATGGCCTCCTTAACACCTCTCTTGAACCAGTCCCGAGCGTGAATTATTGAGGGGAGGGAGATTAGTGACCACTGCCATGTTCAGTCCAGGAAAAGAAAATTACGGTAATTATGAAATAATTTTCTGTTTTCCTGTTCCTTCCATGGCAGTGGTCACTAATGGGATATGCCCAAGCTGTGAAAAAAAAAATGAAATGAGGGGAGGGTATGCAGATTTTAGAACCTCTTCCTCAAATCTTGTGGAAGATAAGTCTAATTTGTAATGTTTGAGGAAAGTATGAATGGAGCTCCAGGTTGCTGCCGTACAGATGTCCTGGATGGATACCCCCGCTTGGCATGCCCAGGATGTTGCCACTGCTCTTGTGGATTGTGCCTTGATGCCCATGCCCAGGATGTTGCCACTGCTCTTGTGGATTGTGCCTTGATGCCTTAACGACTGTTATCGATAAATAACGGTCGTTATCGGTAAATAACGACCGTTATCGATAAATAACGGTCGTTATCGGTAAATAACGACCGTTATCGATAAATAACGGCCGTTATCGGTAAAAACCCGGTCGTTATTTTACGATAACGATCGGTATTTTACGATAACGATAACGATTTTTTATAAATAGGGCCCCTGCAGGGTCTTTTTGGATAGTCTTGACATGGCTGCATCCAGTCTTGGATGATTGTCCCAAAATTTGCAGTCTTCTGCTTGCATTGGGTATTTGTTAGCAAATGCCGGTGAAATAGAAAATTTCTTGTCCGGATCTTCCCATTCATTAGATATCATGTTGGACATGGTGGGGTGAAGATAGAAGGTACTTTTCGTAGAATGGCAAGAGAACATTCTGTCTGAAGTGGAAGGAGTATCTACTTCTTGTTCTGCAAGAAGGGTCGCCCTCATGGTTTTAATCAATTTTTGTATGGTTTCTGGGGAAAACGATTGGTCTGTATCATTATCTGATTCTTGACCTTGTTCTCTGGATTGATTGGCCGGTCCCGTGGACTGGCTAGTTTCCATGAATTAATCTGATCTGTTAGGCTCAGAAGAAATTTTATCCAGAACTGTTTAGGTAATTTGTTGGGACCATTGTGTCCATCATGCAGGACATGGATTCCTTTATCCATTGATTGACATCTTGTTTCTGTTGTTCTTTATCAATGAAAAAAGCTGCAATGCATTCTTCACAGAATTTTTTGTGTGAAATGGCAGGGTTATTGCAAGATAAACATTCCCTTGTGGATTTCCTTTGTTTCTTCTCAGAAGTTCAGTGGCGAGATGAATCACTGAAAAATATAAGAGTACAATAGTAAGTATAAGCACCCCTCCCCCCATAGTATACTTTACCCATTGATATAGGTGCTCACCCCCTGGACCTGGATCGTGATCTAGAGTGGTGCCCCCTGGAGCTCATGGTCACCAAGTAAACTTAGGATAAAAAATAAAATATGTATAATCCATAGAAAATGGTATATGATATAGGAAGTCAAGACTTGAATGTACCTATATTAAGTGTTAGAATCACTCAGATAGCAACCAAAACAAAGGATTGCAGTGGATTGTGCTTGGAAACAGCAGCACCGGGAAGAGAGCTTTTGCGCTATGTCTTTTTAAATAGACGCGATGACGTCATTGCACAACCCGGAAGTGCCGGTCGTGATCGCACAAAGACCCAAGATAGGGCTGGGGCGATGTAAAAAAACTGCTCTTTCCACCCAGAATGGGAGTGAGGCAGTCTGGAGACCTAGAGAAGGTGGCACCAACCTTTGAAGAGCAGTAAGGGTGAGTTGAGCCTGCGTATTTCCTTCTGCGAGGGACAGGAAGAAGGACTGACTGGGGGGGAGGGATCAGACTTTAAAGCCTTGCATACTTCCTGTCCCACGTGGTGATGGAAGGATTAACCCATTAGTGACCACTGCCATGGAAGGAACCGGAAAAGTTATTTATAAACAGATTAAACAGAAGCGGCCCCAGCACAGAACCCTGAGGCACTCCGCTTAGAACTTTAGCCCACATAGATGTAGCTCCATTTACCTCCAGGCTCTGCTTGCGATCCAATAAACCATTAATAATTCTCTATCCATGCACAAATGTTTTCTTCATGGCCAACAGTCCTCAGTTTATACATTAGTTGCCTATGTGGCACAGTATCAAAAGCTTTCACAAAATCTAAGTATACCACATCCACTGCTGTGCCTGAATCCAAATTCTTACTCACTTCTTCATAAAAACCAATTAAATTTATCTGGCATGATCTATTTCTCATAAATCCATGTTGACTACTACTAATAAGATGAGCTCTGGAGACAAAGTCAAGGATATGATCCCGTAAGAAAGTTTCCATCACCTTCCCTACCGCTGATGTTAGGCTTACAGGTCTATAGTTACCAGGCTGTAAACGACTACCTTTTTTGAATATTGGTATTACATTGGCTTTTTTCCAATCCAGGGGCACATCCCCAGACCAAAGTGAATCTGAAAAGATAAGAAACAGTGGTCTAGATAGAACTGAACTAAGCTCTTTTAAAATCCGAGGGTGTATTCCATCCGGTCCTGGGGCTTTATTGATATTAAATTTATCTAATTGTTTCCGTACCATATCCTCCTTCAGCCAATGTGAAGACTCTTCATTTCTCCCCTGCATATTATTACAATCCCTGGACTAGGATTCTCAATAGTGAAAACCGATGTAAAAAAACGGTTTAGCAGATTAGCCTTTTTGGCATCCTCTACAACCATCTCAGCCCCATTATTTAATGGTCCTACATTCTCAGTCCTCATGTTTTTACAATTTATATACTTAAAAAACAGTTTAGGGTTGGACTTGCTTTGTTCGGCAATCCATATTTCATTTTCTATTTTAGCTAATTTTATTGCTTTCTTGCACTCTTTATTACAGCTTTTATACTCCCCGTAAGACTGTTTTGTTCCCTCTGATTTCAACATTTTAAAAACCTTTTCCTTTCTTTCCATTTCCTTTTTTACCTGAGCATTAAGCCACGCAGGAGAGGATCTACTTTTTTACACTTGTTGCCTAAATTTAACAAATTTATAAATGTAATAGTTTAATATCCCTTTAAAAGTGGTCCACATCTGCTCAGTATCTTTACCTAGAAACAATTCCCCCCAGTCAATGAGCAGGAGTGATTCCTTTAACAGCACAAATTAGCTTTCCTAAAGTAAAAGATTTTGTTAACCCAGTGCACTTTAGTTTTTTGCAACCTATATTAATGACACTATGGGGCATATTTATAAAAGAGTGAAAGTAGCGAATTTTTTCGCATTCGCTTTTCGCATGGTTTTTCGCCAAAAAGACAGTTAACGCTATTTTAAAGGTAGCGTTAACGAATGGTGAAACGTTTCCTCGCGAGCTATCGCTAAACCCTTTTTCGCCTTACTTCGCAATGGTAATTTTAGCGAAAAGGGAGCGAAAAGGCATAAGCGATTTATAAAAGAGCGAAAGGTGGTTTTTTTTGCGTTAAAAAGCAAAGATTAGCGGCGCCCTGAAGGTGGTGAAAAGTCATTGTTTGTTAGAAAGGCGAAACGCCACTTAGAAAGGCGAACGCACATTATAATGGAATATGCCTTGGAAAAGCGAACGCGCATTAGAAAGGCGAATATGCAGTGCAAAAGAAAATTGTATTCCAATTGAGAAATTCTAAGAAGACTTTTTTATAAATAAGGCGAAACGAAGCCCCAAATGGCGCTATTTTCGCTGCGATGTGCTGCGCTAATTATTTGGCGAAAAAAAGACAATCCTTTATAAATATGCCCCTCTATCATGGTCACTATTCCCTAAGCTTCCTATTACCTTCATCTACAAAATGAGCTCAGGGTTATTAGATATCACTAGATCCAACAACGCATTCTGTCTAGTAGGAACTTCTACCATCTGTGAAAGAAAATGTTCATATAGGAAATTTAAGAACTTTATACCTTTTGAGGTGCTGGCAGTTCCCTTACTCCAATCTATGTCAGGGTAGTTAAAATCCCCCAATTCTCCAACTGCATATGGAGATTCATTTCCACCTCCTCCGCGGCATTTGGTGGCTTATAACATACCCCAACAATTAATTTACCTACCTTCTTGCTTCCTGTTTACAGCTTTACCCATATTGTTTCTGCCATATCGTTTATGTCCCCATCTATTCCATCTTTTAGATTTTGCTTCAATTCCTGTTTAACATACATACATACTCCTCCTTTCTTATTAACTCTGTCATGTCTAAATAAGGAGTGTCCTTTAATATTTACTGTCCAGTCGTGTGAATCATTTAGCCATGTTTCTGCTATACTAATTACATCATACCTTTTCTTTAACGCTATTAGTTCTAGTTCCCCGGTTTTTCCAGCATTTGTAAATATACATTTTAGATTATCAATTGCTTTACTTCCATACTTGGTCGTACATGCCTCCTTATCCTCTATGCTTCCCCCTTCCCCTTCTCCTCCCTCCGTTGTGTTATTAGCCCCCTGATCCCTAACTTCTCTATCTACCCCTGTGTAGTTCAACGTTCCCTCCCCCCCATATCTAGTTTAAAATCTCCAACCCCCTAGCCATCTTCTCCCCCAAAACAGCTGCACCATCATCATTGCAATCCGTCTCTACTAAAGAGCCTGTAGCCAACAGAAAAGTCAGCCCAGTTCTCTAACTAACTAACCCAAACCCCATCTCCTTACACCACCCTCTTAGCTAGCATTTATACTCCTGAGCTCCCGTTGCCTCCTTAGCGTAGCATGTGGCTGCGGTAGTATTTCTGAAATCATTACCCTTGATGTCCTTGCTTTTAACTTGGCCCCTAATTCTCGGAAATTCTTTTTTAAGAACCTCGCTTCCACCTCTGACTTTGTCATTGGCACCAATGTGAACCAAGACTGCCGGGTTACTCCGGTGATCTACACGATCCACCACATGTCGAACCCTGTATCCTGTCAGTAGGGGCTTGGAAGTTGTCAGTACATTGTGGAGTGTTGCAATGGTAATAAGGGTTCAAGTTGAGACTATTTACAAGCATTTACCATCCTTTGCAGGCACTTTCACTTTTCTCCGCTATAAACACTGTATCGCTATGAATAATGATTTTTGCCATTGCGATGTCCTGCGATAGGGGAATGGGGAAAATAAAGATAGTTTATAAATATGCCCCTAAGTTTGCATGGTGGGTACAGTACAGGGCATCTTGAACTTGATCCAGGAACTCCTTTTTAATACTAAGAGGAAAGCAGAATAGCAAGAATAAACTACATTGCTTTTGAAAAGGAATTTGGCACACATTGCCCAAAGTCCCAGTATGCCCCATTACTAATTATCGACCACATAATGCAGTGATGTCACAACTTGAAAAGAGAAGCAATATAGTTTAGATATTTGCATTTGGTTGCTACAAAAGCAAATGTGGCATTGTTCTACACTACACTACAAAAAAAGTACTTTAGTGATATGACATTGACTAGTCCAGCCCTCAAATGAAAACTTATATACAGGTAAATCACCCCTCAAAACCCTAAACTCTAATAGTTTTAAATCTGAAATATATTTGTCTCACCTGAAATCCTGCACAATGTCCTGTTGCCCTTGTTTCTGCTTCCTGGTTCTTCCAGTTAGTAACTGTCAGTTATGGATTTGACAGTTGACATCACAGCCAATGACTGGATGTTAATCCTGTCTGCCTCTTCTGAGCATGCCCAGGCTCAGTACACATTTCTAAATTGCTCAGTTTCAATGAGGCATCCAGAAGCATTGCAGGCATACAGTAATGCATTCAGAGGACAAAGTAAAATATATCAACATGTTTTAAAGAGACCGTTCTATCTAAAATATGTTATTATGAGGGTTGAGTTGTCCTTTAATTGTTTGCATTTTATTGTCTTTGTAAATTAACTTGAGTTTATCCCGAATAGAATTACAGTTGAGCTAATGTTGGTCTCATTCCAAACAAAGGAACTGGATTTCATTTTGTAAACTCGAAGATTAAATTACTAGACAGTGCTCAGTGTCTCTGGGCCAAATTTAAAGGCTGAGTTTAGAATATGCAGTCAGACAAGGATAAATGGAATTTACCCAGAGTTGCAAGCGCCATATTAAATCATTTAATTCTCCCCCTGCACTTGTGGTTCTTGGTAAATAAGCCCAATACTGCATATAACATACACAACACAATATTAATGCAGCCAATCATATGCATTACTTTCTAAATACTTTTTAGGACACTGCGCCGCAAGCGCGATCGCATGCGATTCTGATGCATTTGCACTGAATGTGATGCGATTTCTGAAATTGCATGCGATTACGCTTTTAAATGGTGATTGCATGCGATTGCTTATTGCAGTTGCATGCGTTGTAGCGATTGCTGTATTAGAAGAAAAAACCACGCAATCGCGAAAAATTTGCAACAGTGTGGCCTAGCCCTCACTATGCTATTTATATAGACAAGCCTTTCTTAAAGTACAGATCCTAACCTTTCTTGAATGAAGGCCTCAAGGGAGGAAATGATATACACCTGTCAACACTTGTAACTAGGGGCAACTGTCACCATGCAAGCAGCTGGGTTATACCATATTCTGTATGTTTGTAAGGGGTGTTTGAGTTTAAAACTGAAAATAAAAACAAAAGTAAAAAAAAACTTTAAATTGCCACCAAGAACTGCTTACTCACTTATTTCGCTATTGTCTGCTTTCATTTCACATTACTTTATTACCATTTTTACAAGGAACTACACGTGTTTGCACTTACAACACTGTAATTCCCCTATTTCTATTTTAGTAAGTCTGGAAACAACCTGGGTGTGTGTATTCTTTACTGGAATCAGAAACTCAAAGGCTCTGTAAATAAAGGTAAGTTAATTAATATTGTCCAGCCCATCTTGTGTTTGCACCATTGTTGTCATCCAGATAATATTTTGTAGGGCTCAGCTGTTGGTGGTATTGGCAAGCTGTTGGTAGATGTATTTGAGTAAACAATAAAAGGCACTTTATAAGATATTTTATATTTTAATTGCATAGTGTTCTATATTTAGCAGGTCCTGTATTTTACTCTTCTGCTTCATGGGCAGTAAGAAAATCATCTCATGCCAGTGTATACTAGATGTTTATACCAAGGTTCTAGACTTTTATATCATGAACTCTCAATAGACATTCAACAGTGCCAAACTGATGTGCAGGGTTCCCACAATTAAATATTACAACTTTGCTTATTCCTTTTAACAGCCCAGAAACAGTATATACACTATTTATTTCTAGCTCCGGGGGTATTTCTAGATTTTTTGCTTCATCTGAAGCAAACATTGAAACACACCAGTTAATGAGATAATTTTGAAAAAAGGTTTTTGTTTTACAAATCAGCCTGCCACCCCTTTTAGGTATCAGGACAACTGTCAACAATGACATTGTTTACATTGGTTTTCCCAGAACTCATCCATATTGAATTTACGAGTCCTACAATCAGAATGGGGACTTTCCGAGCTGTTGTATATTTGAAACACATAAAATAGAAAACTTTAAACATACTTAGGGGATATTTATAAACTATTTTCGCCATCGCAGGACATCGCAATGACAAAGGGCGCTATTTTTGCCTTGTTTTGCCTTTTCACAGAAAAGTAACGCTGCAGCAATGTGTGATGGTAATATCGCCTTATTCATTGCTTTAAGTTTGGTATCGTGGTGAAAAGAGAAATACCAGACCAGAGAAAGTGAACTATTAATGCTATTTTTGTCATTTTTTTTTAATTTAAAGCTATTTCTAAATAGGTGAAATTTGCCTTTTTGACACCTTTTCTGTCTTTTGTTGCATTTTTACCAGAATTTTCGCCAAACATCATTACTGGAATGTTCCATTAAAGGGGAACTGTGGTCCAAAAATGACTTTAGGTAAATTGATAGGAATTGCTCCCCTGAGAATTTTTGCAATTTATTTCCATTGTTTATTTTGCATAGTTTTGAAGATATTTACATTTTTGTGTGTGATATGGCAGCAGCATCACCAGGTCCCCTGCACTTCCTGCTTCCTGCTCTGAAACTGTCAATCAATCTGTCCTGTGTCTCCTCCTCCCCTTTGCAGCCCCCCTGGTGCCCCATGTGGCCCCACCTGCTCACGGGTGTTGTGGCCCCACCCACTCGCAGGTGCTGTGTCCCCGCCCACTCATGGGTGCCTTGGGCCCCACCCACCAGTGGGTCCCTAAGTCCCTGTCCGCTGCGGCCACATGCCTAAGCCCCACCCACTCTGGGTGCATAAGCCCTGCCCACTCCTGGGTGCCTAAGCTCCACCCACTCGCGGTGCTTTGCTCAGTCAGACCCCTCCTACAGAAAACTCTGTGGAATCAGCCTTTTCAGGCAGAGTGAGAACTCTGCCTGAAAGCTGTTTTCACACAGTGAAGGGCTGTAGATTCCCTTACCTTCTCTGTCAACTTCACACAGCAGAGAGGAGGAGGGGCTTCCTGTTTTCTCAGAACGAGGAGTCTGAGGCTGTGCTTGCCGGCGGCACTGTGCAGGAGAAGCCTGAGGTATGTCACATGTCAGCCTCCCACCCATTAACTTTCTGATCAGTCATTTCTTTAAATCTTGGGCTGTGGAGCATGTAGAGAGGTGGTTGATGGCTCATTTTAAAGGTAGAAAACTGGCCTTTCATTTAAACTTAACTTGTTTGAAGACCACAGTTCCCCTTTAACATGACTATTTCTTACACAGCACTATGGTATGTTCCCATATTAATGTAACTGGTTTGAGAATTAGCTGCAGTTTGCTGAAAATAAGCAATATTAAAACATTTGTCCAATTAATAAAATAGAGAAAATTGGCCTTTGTGAGTTTTACACTCTATCATATTAATAAAAAAAAGGAAATTCACCTGGGTGAGTTATACACTATTACATCGTTTCATGAAAAAAACACCACTTGTGTTCAGTATGTATTAACCAATTTTATACTACTTTGAAAATTCACCAGGGAGTATTACCTATTTACCATCATATGTGCTGAAATTAACTTTTTGCCACATTTTCAGCATTATTAGTGCTACTTTTTGCTACATAATTTTCTCCTTTTTAATCCTTCCTTTATATAAAATTATTTTCCATTTTGTGGAGATTGCATTGAGTTGTTAGACTGTACTATGTAGGTGGGGGTAGGCTAAAATAATATTATACATGGTTACAGTGCATATTGTAATGTAAAAGGTATAACATGAATTAGTTTATTAATATGTACAAAATGAAGATATATAAGCGTGTAACAGTGTGTAAATGGCATATGAAATAAAAAATAAAAAAGTACTAACATACAGAATCTCCCCCCCTTGAATGGACTGGTCAAAATGGGAGCTATAGACACACCTGTCAAATGTATAATTCTGCATGGAAGTTTGCTGTCTTTCCTTATTGTCCTTATTATCCAATAGGTGTGTTCTTGTAGCTGCTGTAGACTACATCACATCCTGACGCAATGCTGCTTTACAGTAACATCCTTTACTTTGCATTGTGGTAGAGACTTACTGAGCATGTGCGAGTTAATGGCCAATCAAAAGAAAGTTAGCTTTCCAGTAAGTGTAGATGATATCTAGCTGTATTGCATTGTGGGAGAGAACTTCACATCCTGATGCAATTTGTAGTGGGATTGGGTGGGCGTGGCCAAATGACACTGCTTTACTCACTTCCCCTGAAGGCTGGTAAGTGTCTAAATGTGATTAGTTTTTTGCTTTAGTGAACACTCTCTCTCTGTGTGTGTCTCTCTCTCTGTCTCTCTCTCTCTCTGTTTGTCTCTCTCTCTCTGTCTGTCTCTCTCTGTGTCCGTCTCTCTGTGTCTGTCTGTCTCTGTGTCTGTCTCTCTCTCTGTCTGCCTGTCCTCTCTTGTGTCTCTGTCTGTCTCTCTCTCTCCCTCTGTCTGTCTCTCTCTCTCTGTGTTTCTGTCTCTCTCTGTGTGTCTGTCTCTCTCTGTTTGTCTCTCCCTCTGTCTGTCTCTCCCTCTCTGTCTGTCTCTCTGTCTCTTCCTCTGTCTGTCTGTCTCTCTCTCAGTCTGTCTCTCTCTCTCCTGTCTCTGTTCTTCTCTCTCTCTCTCTGTCTGTCTCTGTCTCTCCCTCTGTCTTCTGTGTCTCTCCGTCTCTCCCTCTCTCTGTCTGTCTCTCTCTGTCTGTCTCTCTCTCTGTCTGTCTCTGTCTTTCCTCTGTCTGTCTGTGTCTCTCTCTGTCTCTCCCTCTCTCTGTCTTTCTCTCTCTATCTGTCTGTCTCTCTCTCTGTCTGTCTCTCTCTCTGTCTGTCTCTCTCTCTGTCTCTCCCTCTGTCTGTCTGTCTCTCTGTCTGTCTGTCTCTTTGTCCGTCTGTCTCTCTGTGTCTGTCTCTCTGTGTCTGTCTCTCTCTCGTGTCTGTCGCTCTCTCTGTGTCTGTCTCTCTCTGTGTCTGTCCTGTCGGTTCTCCTTCTGTTGCTGCTGTCTCTCTCTCTGTCTGTCTGTCTCTCTCTGTCTGTCTCTGCTGTCTGTCCTGGTCTCTCTCTCTCTTTCTGTCTGTTCTCTCTGTCTCTCCTCTGTGTCTGTCTGTCCTCTCTGTCCTGTCTCTCTCTCTCTGTCTTGTCTCTCTCTCTTTCTTCTGTCTCTCTCTCTCTCTCGTCTGTCTCGTCTCTCTGTCTCTGTCTGTCTCTTCTCTCTCTGTCTGTCTCCTCTCCTCTGTCTTCTCTCTGTGTCTCCTCTCCTCTCTCTCTCTGTCTGTCTCGCTCTCCTCTGTCTGTCTCTCTCTTCTTCTGTCTGTCTCTGTTCTGTCGTCTCTCTCTCTGTCTCTCTCGCTCTCTCTGTCGGTCTCTCTCCTCTCTGTCTGTCCTTCTCTGTCTGTCTGTTTCTCGTCTCTCTGTCTCCTGGTCTCGGCCTGCTTTGTCCTGTCTGTCTCTCTGTGTCTGTCTCTCTCTCTGTCTGTCTCGCCTCTCCTCCTGTCTCGGTCTGTCTCTCTGTCTCTCTCTGTCTCTCTCTCTGTCTGTCTCTCTGTCTGTCTCTCTCTCTCTTCTCTCTTCTGTCTGTCTCTCTCTCTCGGTCGTCTGCGCCTCCTCCATCTGTCTGGCTGTCTCTTTCTGTCCTGTCCCTGCCTGTCTGTCTGTGTTCCTGGGTCTGTCTGGGGCCCTGTGTCTTTCTGGTTTCTGTGTGGGTTTGTGCCTTTCTGGGTGGGTGTGTTGCTGTCCTGTGTTGGGCTGTGTGTGGTTGAGGGTTGGGGTGGGGGTCTGGCTGTCTGGTGTGGCTGGGTCTGTCTGCTGGGTTGTGGGGTGATGTTCCTGCTGTCTGTCCGGGGAGTCTTTCTTGGCCTGCTGCTGGTTCTGTCTGCTGGTCTGGGTCTGGTGTGGTTGCTCTGTGCTGGTGTGCTTAGTGTCCTTGCTGGTCTGTTCTGGAAGGTCTGTCTGCTGGTGTGTCTGGTGTGTGTCTGTCTGTGTACGGCTGACTGGGGGTCGGCTTC
This sequence comes from Hymenochirus boettgeri, assembly GCA_019447015.1. Taxonomy (NCBI): domain Eukaryota; kingdom Metazoa; phylum Chordata; class Amphibia; order Anura; family Pipidae; genus Hymenochirus; species Hymenochirus boettgeri. The sequence goes on along the minus strand of CM033472.1, from coordinate 99,536,438 downwards.
TGTCTGGGGTGTGGGGCTGGTTTCTGTCCTGTGGCTGCTGGGTAGGTGGTGTCTGGCTGTGCCTGGTGTTGGGTCTTGGTCTCCTGTGGTGTTCGTCTGGTCGGCTTGGTGGCGCTTTTCTGTGGGGTCGGTCTGGGGCTGCTGTCTGTGTGTGGTGAGGTTGTCTGTGTCTTGGGTTCTGTGTCTGTTCTTGTGGTTTGTCTGTTGTCTGTCTGGGGGTCTGGTCGCTGTGCTGTGTGGGAAACAATTGTCTGGGATGGTGTTTCTGGTTGTGTCTGGGGTCTGTGTGTCTGGCTGGGCTGTGTGTCTGGGCTCCTGGTGGGGGTGCTGGGGTGTTCCTTGGGCGCCTGTTCTGCTGTTGTCTGTCGGCTGGGTTGTCGTCCTGCTGGGGGATCTGGCTGTGTTGTGTCTGTGGTGTTGGGTTGTGCTGGTGGGCTGTCTGGGGTCTGGTCTGCGTGTCTGGTTGTGTGTTTGTGAGTGTGGTTGTTGTGTTTTGTCTGTCTGTCTGTCTGTCCTGGTCTGTGGGGACTGGCCTGTCTGTTACTGGTCTGTCTGTCTGTCTCTCTCTCTGTCTCTCTCTGTCTTTGTCCGTCTGTCTCTCTGTGTCTGTCTCTCTCTGTGTCTGTCTGTCTGCAGGGGCACTTTTAGGTTTTCTGCTGCCTGAGCCAAAGTTTTGAATGCCGCCCTTGATTATTTCCAGGCATGCTGTGAAGCCGCTGTTTTAAACTGGTGACTCTTTCAGCAGGGCCCTAACTAACCCAACTAACCTTTCCCTAACAAACTAACTAAAGCTAACCTAAATATATAAAATTATTTTAACAACATTATATCTGTTACTAAGGAAAATTCCTTTTTTTCTTGACTGGTCAAGGTAAAAAACATTTTTTCCCCACCACTGCCTGTCTGCCGCCTTTCTTCTTCAGTGCAGGGGGGCCACCTGAAACAAATGTCTCACTCTGCCTAATGGTAGAAGTGCCCCTGTCTGTCTGTCTCTCTGTCTGTCTGTCTGTCTCTCTCTCTCAGTCTGTTTGTCTCTCTCTGTCTGTCTGTCTCTCTCAGTCTGTCTGTCTCTCTCTTGGCTTGCCGGCGGCACTGTGCAGGGAAAGCCTGAGGTATGTCACATGTCAGCCTCCCACCCATTAACTTTCTGATCAGTCCTTTCTTTAAATCTTGGGCTGTGGAGCATGTGAGAGGTGGTTGATGGCTCATTTTAAAGGTGAGAAAACTGGCCTTTCATTTAAACTTAACTTGTTTGAAGACCACAGTTCCCCTTTAACATGACTATTCTTAACAGCACTATGGTATGTTCCCATATTAATGTAACTGGTTTGAGAATTAGCTGCAGTTTGCTGAAAATAAGCAATATTAAAACATTTGTCCAATTAATAAAAATAGGAAAATTGGCCTTTGTGAGTTTTACACTCTATCATATAATAAAAAAAAGGAAATTCACCTGGGTGAGTTATACACTATTAATCGTTTCATGAAAAAACACACCACTTGTGTTCAGTATGTATTAACCAATTTTATACTACTTTGAAAATTCACCAGGGAGTATTACCTATTTACCATCATATGTGCTGAAATTAACTTTTTGCCACATTTTCAGCATTATTAGTGCTACTTTTGCTACATAATTTTCTCCTTTTTAATCCTTCCTTTATATAAAATTATTTTCCATTTTGTGGAGATTGCATTGAGTTGTTAGACTGTACTATGTAGGTGGGGGTAGGCTAAAATAATATTATACATGGTTACAGTGCATATTGTAATGTAAAAGGTATAAAATGAATTAGTTTATTAATATGTACAAAATGAAGTATATAAGCGTGTAACAGTGTGTAAATGGCATATGAAATAAAAATAAAAAAGTACTAACATACAGAATCTCCCACGATTGAATGGACTGGTCAAAAGGGAGCATAGAACAACCTGTCAAATGTATTAAATTCTGCATGGAAGTTTGCTGTCATTTCCTTATTGTCCTTATTATCCAATAGGTGTGCTTCTTGTAGCTGCTGTAGCAACATCACCATCCTGACGCAATGCATGCTTTACAGTAACATCCTTTAGCTTTGCATTGTGGAGAGACTTACTGAGCATGTGCGAGTTAATGGCCAATCAAAAGAAAGTTAGCTTTCCCAGTAAGTGTAGATGATATCTAGCTGTATGCATTGTGGGAGAGAACTTCACATCCTGATGCAATGTGTAGTGGAGTGGGTGGCGTGGCCAAATGACACTGTTTACTCAAGACTTCCCCTGAAGGCTGGTAAGTGTCTAAATGTGATTAGTTTTTGCTTTAGTGAACACTCTCTCTGTGGTGTGTCTCTCTCTCTCTTGTCTCTCTCTCTGTGTGTCTCTCTCTCTCTGTCTGTCTCTCTCTGTGTTGTCTCTCTGTGTCTGTTGTCTCTGTTCTTGCTCTCTTGTCTGCCTGTCTCTCTCTGTGTCTGTCTCTGTCTGTCGTCTCTCTTGTGTTTCTGTCTCTCTCTGGTGTCTGTCTCTCTCTGTTTGTGTCCTCCCTCTGTCTGCTCTCCCTCTCTGTCTGTCTCTCTGTCTGTCTGTTCTCTCTCTCAGTCTGTCTCTTCTCTTCGTCTGTTTCTCTTGGCTGTCGTCTCTCCCTCTGTCTGTCTGTGTCTCTCTCTGTCTCTCCCTCTCTCAGTCTGTCTCTCTCTCTGTCTGTCTCTCTCTCTCTGTCTGTCTCTGTCTCTCCCTCTGTCTGTCGTGTCTCTCTGTCTCTCCCTCTCTCTGTCTTTCTCTCTCTATCTGTCTGTCTCTCTCTCTGTCTGTCTCTCTCTCTGTCTGTCTCTCTCTCTGTCTCTCCCTCTGTCTGTCTGTCTCTCTGTCTGTCTGTCTCTTTGTCCGTTCTGTCTCTCTGTGTCTGTCTCTCTGGTCTGTCTCTCTCTGTGTCTGTCTCTCTCTGTGTCTGTCTGTCTGTCTCTCTCTGTCTGTTCTGTCTCTGTCTGTCTGTCTGTCTCTCTCTCTCTTTCTGTCTGATTCTCTCTGTCTCTCTCTCTGTCTGTCTGTCTCTGTCTCTCTCTCTCTCTGTCTGTCTCTCTCTCTGTCTGTCTCTCTCTCTCTGTCTCTGTGTCTCTCTCTCTGTCTGTCTCTCTCTCTGTCTGTCTCTCTGTCTGTCTCTCTCTCTCTCTCTGTCTGTCTCTCTCTCTCCTGCTCTGTCTCTCTCTGTCTGTCTGTCTCTGTCTTGTCTGTTGTCTCCTCTCTGTCTCTCTCGTGTCTTTGTCCGCTGTTCTCTGTGTCGTCTCTCTCTGTGTCTGTCTCTCTCTGGTCTGTCTGTCTGTCGCAGGGGCATTTTAGGTTTTCTCTGCCTGAGCCAAAGTGTTTGAATGCCGCCCCTGATTATTTCCAGGCATGCTGTGAGCAGCTGTTTTAAACTGGTGACTCTTTCAGCAGGGCCCTAACTAACCCAATAGCTAACCTTTCCCTAACAAACTAACTAAAGCTAACCTAAATATAAAATTATTTTAACAACATTATATCTGTTACTAAGGAAATTCCTTTTTTCTTGACTGGTCAAGGAAAAAACATTTTTCCCCACCACTGCCGTTCTGCCGCCTTCTTCTTCAGTGCAGGGGGGCCACTGAAACAAATGTCTCACTCTGCCAATGGTAGAAGTGCCCCTGTCTGTCTGTCTCTCTGTCTGTCTGTGTCTCTCTCTCTCAGTCTGTCTGTCTCTCTCTGTCTGTCTGTCTGTCTATGTCTGTCTGTCTCTCTCTGTCTGCCTGTCTCCCTTTCTTTCTGTTTGTCTCTCTCTGCTCTCTCTGTCTGTCTGTCTGTCTCTTCCTCTGTCTGTCTGTGTCTCTCCCTGTTTCTCTCTCTCTCTCTGTCTGTCTCTCTCTCTCTGTCTGTCTCTCTCCTGTCTCTCTCCCTCTGTCTGTCTCTCTGTCTGTCTGTCTCTTTGTCCGTCTGTCTCTCTGTGTCTGTCTCTCTCTGTGTCTGTCTCTTCTGTGTCTGTCTGTCTGTCTCTCTGTCTGTCTCTCTGTCTGTCTGTCTCTGTCTGTCTCTTCTGTCTGTCTGTCTCTCTGTCTGTCTGTCTCTCTCTCTTCTTTCTGTCTGTCCTCTCTCTGTCTCTCTCTCTGTCTGTTCTCTGTCTCTCTGTCTGTCTCTCTCTGTCTCTCTGTCTGTCTCTCTCTGTGTCTGTCTCTCTCTCTCTGTGTCTGTCTCTCTCTCTCTGTCTGTCTGTCTCTCTGTCTGTCTCTCTTCTTTCTTTCTGTCTCTGTCTGTCTGTCTCTCTGTCTGTCTCTCTCTCTCTGTCTCTCTCTCTCTGTCTGTCTCTCTCTCTGTCTGTCTCTCTCTCTATCTGTCTCTTCTCTGTCTCTGTCTGTCTCTCTTCTTTCGTCTCTTCTTGTCTCTCTCTGTCTGTCTCTCTCTCTCTCTCTGTCTCTCTCTCTCTCTGTCTCTCTCTCTCTGTTTCTCTCTCTGCTCTTCTCTCGTCTGTCTCTCTGTCTCTCTCTCTGCTCTCTCTCTCTGCTTCTCCTCTCTGTCTGTCTCTCTGTTGTTCTCTCTTGTTCTGTTCCTGTCTCTCTCTCTGTCTGTCTCTCTCTGTCTCTCCCTCTGTTGTCTGTCTGTCTCTGTCTGTCTGTCTCTCTCTCTGTCTGTCTCTCTGTCTCTCTCTCTCTGTCTCTCCCACTGTCTGTGTCTGTTCTGTCTGTCTGTCTGTCTCTCTCTCTTTCTGTCTCTCTCTCTCTCTCTCTCTCTCTCTCTCTCTCTTTCTCTTCTCTCTGTCTGTCTGTCTCTCTCTCTCTCTCTCTCTCTCTCTCTCTGTCTCTCTCTCTCTCTCTCTGTGTCTGTCTGTCTCTCTCTCTCTCTCTTATTCTGTTAGCAGCAGTGCTCACAATGATCAGCTTCCAGGTTAGTACTATCATTATAAATTGTCACATTACTGTAATAGTGGCCGACTGTATTCTAGCAGCCAATAGGAATACCCATATTAAACAAGCACCAGGTTCCTCCTTACTGCCGCATGTGTGTTAACTACAGCATCTAACAAAGCCCTTCCACATTGGTCGTAATCCAGGTAAAAGCCAATAGTGTTCCGTTTAACTGGGAGAGAAGGCATTGCCTATAGAAATGGTTGGCGATCCCTGCTGTTGATAGGTATTGAGACGCTGCCTGTTCCTGCTTGAGAGTCCTGGGGATTAGCTGGAGGAGGGAGTTAATGTGTGTACAGTATTGTATGTATACAACTTGACAGCACCTGGTCTGTCTCTCTCTCCTGGAAAACGGAACTACAGGGAATGGCTCCAAGTGCCGCCTCCCAACACTCGCGGCGGGGCCTGGGAGCCTGGTTTTCAGCCGCGACCAGCTGCAAACTACCCCTGGAAGACGGAACTACCAGGAAAGGCTCCAAGTACCGCGGGAAGTTATCATTAGGAAAAAACATATCCAATACATAATAATTACACTACAAAATTAACAGCATTATTACTTAAAATGTCATTCTTAGATAGGACTACCCTATTATGGAGGGCCTTGTAAGTAGTGGGTAGCTTACACATATATTTTAATCAATATATGTAACTAACACTCCAGCAGATAAAACTAAATAAAATTAACACATAAAAAACCCACTGTGCACCAATGGGCACACTTTTGCTAGTAACTATATATGAAAAGTTGAAAGTTTAAAAAACTGTGGTGGCAAAAATAATGCCCCCATTTGACTTTATAGGTAAATAAAGAAAATCGGAACCTAAAAAAAAAAAAACAACAACAAAAAAAAACAATCTTAAAAAAGTGAAAAAAATATAAAAAAGCAAAATCTCAGATCATATTACAGTAAATGCTGTAAAAATAGTATAACACCCCCTTGAGTACTTATTAGTATTGAGAAACACACCTCCATGGACCCATTGGCAGGCTAAATAAATGGCTAGTTATGCGTTTTCAACACCTCAGACTTGGCGAATTTGAATGGCTGAACTTAGCGCAATAAAACACTTTTTGCCATTTTATGAATATGATCGAGTGGTTACCGCAGCGATGTATGGCGTAAAGCAAAAAGTAGTGGTAATGACTTTCCACCACTGGTTATCAATGCTTTATAAATATCGAAAAGTCCAAAATTAATGAAAAGGCAGCAGTAACGGAGGCAAAAAGTTTAATAAACCTTTATAAATATGCCCCTTAGTACCCAAAACTAAAACCATGGTGAAAATGATGAATCATTCTGGCTTCCTTCACTGAGCCTACTAACACCAGGCTCAGTGAAGCTTTCATTGTCATATGATTCTATTTCCCCATCCATTAAATTTACCTGTGAAGCTCTAGTGAACTTCATGCCCAAGAGAGTTATGGCAGTGCTGGAAAATAATGGTGGACGCACACAAAATATTGACACTTTGGGCACATTTTGGACATTGTTCACTCACTTTAGTTGCCGGGGGTTCATATATTACTGGCTGTGTGTTGAGTTATTTTGAGGGACAGCAGCAAATGTACACTGTTATACAAGCCTCACAGTGACTACTTTCAATTGTATCAAAGTGTCATTTCTTCAGTATTGTCCAATGAAAAGATATAGTAAAGATATGCTTTAACAATGATTAACATAACATACAGCATTAGTAATTTGGAAGTATATATTTTGGTGCCAAAATTCCACTGAAATTGAAGAAGTGGTGTAGAAATGAAAAGGGGAAGAACATAGATATAAATAATTAGAAAAAAAATAGTGTGTACACATAAAAATTCCTTCCCAGTGTTTTTGGCATATAAAAGAAAAATAAGTGAAATAATAATTTCATACCAGTTTTAAATACCATATCATACCAATTATATACTAAAAAGATAATAAACTAGCACCTTGCGGTAATCCATACAAGCACTCACATCTGGTCAAAATGAATATTATATAATAGTGTGGGTGAAAACAACAAAGGTGCAGAAATAAAATTCAATAAAATTCACCCAAAACTGAGATGTATAGTGGATAAAACTTTTTCTGATCTACACACCTGTGGAACCTGTGGGGGTGGTGGGTGAGGATTGTCCAAATTCTGCAACTGGGCCTTTAGGTTTGTAGCTACAGGTTGACACAAAAAACTATTTTCTCCCACTCTTTACCAGATATATGGGCTGTTACAAACCCAAGAAAGTCCATTTATGTAAACCTTCTGTGGAAGCACCTACTGTTATTATGTCTACATCCTTTATTCTATTAGTGCACACACTTGTTTTGTTTCTTAGATGGATAAGACAGCGGATGCTCTCAAAACATCAACTTTGCATGGGGGTTTTGCTCCAGGATCTATTATCTTGAGAAGATACACCATTAACCAGAAACTGGGAAGTGGGTCCTTTGCTACAGCTTACTTGGTGGCTGATGCCAAAGATGCAGGACAGCAGTGAGTATTAATGCCCTTTGGTGATACACATGCAAGTCGGTTTTACACTTTGTGTTAAATTGATCTGACGAAGGGCGAGACAATAAATGTCAGCAAATTACCTTATGTGTTGTGGAATAACCAGGTTTCATCCATTAATGCACTACTTGTGGGAAAAGACCATAGAACACATACATTTCATTAGAAATTAAGTGCAGTGCGATCCAGATAGGAAGTGACCAATAGTTGTGATTACATGTGTTGAAAAAACAGAATGTGTTTAGTGTGATTGACATGAAAAAAGGGACATTGGTGCACTCATAGTTGGATCTCGTTCTACAGGTGAAACAGCTGTTGTTGATTTTTGACAGGATGGACTTTCCTGGGCAGTGTTATATCATTAAACCACTGTTACTGTATGTGCAGAAAATTAGCCAGGAATTGTTTACCATCCCTAGAAGAAAGGAGATAAAATATACTTTAGAGATATAGCAACAGAAGGAAGTAAGCAGCAAAGATAAAATCACATTTTCTTTGTTTTTTCTGTTGTTTCTATTTTTATGGCTGCTAGCAAAAAGCAAATGTGGCATAGCCATGCCTAGGGAACTCAATATGGAGTTATGTTCACTTGTTTGTTTCTGCTTTTTGTACAGCGTGATGCAGTTGTTTGATTGTGCTGGATATCTTCATTGTACTTCATGACTCTGCAAGTCTCTTTGTTTTAAATCCCCTGCCTAATGAGTTACCTCTCAGGTTGCATTACAGGTGGTTTGTTTGGTTTCTATGGAAGGGAAATGCAGATGGAAAAATCTTCTGCTTTTCAGAAACTGTGAGTTTCTGGAAAGCAGAAGATTCTACTAACAATTCACATTAAATTGTCCGACCTGTTCTGTTTCTTTTCACCGAATGTTCATGGACAAACAATAACATTTCTATGATTCCTTAGTGTTTGTGAATTAGCCAAAGTCTTTACTTCCTTACATAGGAGGCTTAAAGGTCAGAAACCGTTAAAATGATGTATCATTTGTATTTCTAGGTAATTCCTACCTAAAGATATACCTATTTAAAATAAAGAACACCTTTCACTATAAAAACTCTTTGTATATTTCTTCAGGGGCACTTCTAGGGTTTTTGCTGCTTGAGCCAAACTTTTGAATTCCGCCCATTGTGCACCACCGCGTTAAAGTGGGTTTGTCCATGGGCATGGTTTGGCCAATGACTGTGGCCTCGCTGGTGGGTGTGGGTAAAATTTTACAATTTTGAACTTTCTAGCACATATGTATTTAAACAGTTCCTCAGACAGTCAATTAGCAATTATATAAATTACTAGAAACAGATATTACATCCCTTTCTCAAACAGCTTGTGTTGCCACTACCATATTGCTCCTTTAATGTTTTTGTTGATCAAAATAACTTATTTTATAGCCTGTGCTATATATGTTGGTTTAACTGTTACAATACATTAGAAATGCCATACTTTCTGTAGTATAAAAGATTATAGAGAAAAGATGTGTAAACCTGCCTTGTCAATCCCTAACTAGCATAACTAGACTTACCTAGCCTAACAAACTAAACTAACCTAACCATATAAAATGTTGAAGTGAAGTTGAAGCAACTTCAAGGTACCGTGTATTGGAGTCATGTGGGCTTCTCTCACACTCCTCATGCACGTTTGCCATTGCCAGTTTAGGTATTTTTTTTACTATTGCCTGTTTGCCGTCTTTCTTCTTCAGTGCAGAGGTGCTGCCTGAAACAAATGTCTCACTCTGCCTAATGGTAGATGTGGCTCTGTATTTCTTTCTTCTCTATTTAGAACAGGGAGACAATGCCCCACCCCCAACTGTCCCTCCAAAACCCTGTTATTTCCAAGGCCCACTTTGTTTTGTCGGAAGTTCTACAAGCTAGGGGATGGGGTAGCAACTGCACAACTCTCTGTACTGTAAGATTTTTTGTGTGTATCTTTGATTGGGAATTACACACAAAGAAGCCCCAAGGCACAGAATGGTCCCAGAGGGGCACATGACTGCAAGGCAGGAGGGCACAGGGTAGTTTAGATGGGAGGGTTTTAGGCAGGAAATAGGAAGAGAGGAAGAGCAGCATAGCAGTCAGAAGTAGTAAGTGATAGGAAGTTGAGACAACCCGCCTGCCCACCCTGTTTGTTAATTTGGAGTGTCTGGTGGTGGCAAATCAATAAGGAGTAAATAAGCAAAGAAGTTGGCAATGTCTCGGTCCCTCTCTAAGGGCAATGGGTCCCTGGGAGGCAGTGGTGGGTAATACCCCCCCAGACCTCAACAAGTTGGTGACTGGGTTTTGTTAGGTGAGAACTAGGAGCGCTCAAGCTAAGTGCCATTGCCAGAGGACATATTCTGTTACAATGTTGTTCATATTGAATTGGGTAATTTTCAATTACCGGAATTGTATCGGTATGTTTTCAATGGTATTTACAGAGTTAATTTAATTAAATACGTTATATATTTAAAATTGTATGCCACTAATAAAGCTGTGGCCTATTTACATTATACCATTCGGAAATTTGTGTATGTGTGAGTTATTTAGAGGGGTAAGTAGCTTCAGTGGTATAGGTCTAGCGACCTGCATTAACAGGTTAAGAGGCACATTATTTTACTCATCATTTTTTGACCTGTAAATCAGAAAAAATGTGTTTAAGAGAACAGATTAAAGCTAAGTAATGACATTAGACAATTGTCAACTGAATCTCCCAGAAATGGCCACAAGGACTGGCTATGTAGCATGTGTTACATTAAGTTATCCGTCCAATCAGATTGGGAAGTGATCCTATAGCCATGGGAATTCCCCATATTGCTCTCCCCCCTTCTCTTTCCATTTCCACAGTAAAGAATCAGTCTGTACAGAAATATTTGGATAATTGTCTTAGAAACAACTGTACATTTGTATTTGTCTTAAGACAAGAACTGGATAATTTAATAGTGCAGTGAGCCTCCTCTGTCAGTATTCTGTAGTTTTTACAGCAAATAATGTAGTTGCACAGTGGTGCTTTAAACAATTACAAATCTTTAACTAAGGTTATATAAATGCAAAAGCCTTCCATCCAATGATTAGTATCAAAGGCACATGACCTCCAATTAAAGGGACAGGTTGAAGTTAGGGTGCTATCACAACATGAAAAAGGCTCTTGCATTTATATAACCTCGCTTCCTTAAAGATTTGTAATTGCCATTTGGTCAGGGCTCGTTTACGATCCATTTCGGCCGACAAAGTGCCAATACACGGCACGATTATCATCCGAAATGGCCGTGCACACACATCATACGTCGCCTGTTGGCCCCCGCAATCGCATGTATGTATGAGGCTTAATTCTGCTACATTCCATACAAAACATAAGATGGAATGGTGGAGCATTCCTTAGGCAAAATTACAATCATACAATATACATACAGTATGTGAAATGCTGCTATTCTAACCAAAACATGTACAAACAAAAAATATAGATGATCAGTCCCAGTCCTGGGCCCCATATTATCAAAGCATCTGTGTAAGTGGTTAGCAGTGGTAATACTACATTTTAGACATGGTAATTCCACTATTTAGCATTTTGATGAAGTTGATCTGCTGTAATTTTGTCGAAGCTTTGAAAGCTTAAATAACCTCCTTTTCAACCTTTTTCAAATGTTATTTTTCTTGATTTGCTGCACAATGATTTATTCATGTAGGAAATTATATAAGAGCGTCTACTGATGTTAATTTCTGTTAATGATTGCACCTGGCATAAAAAATGCTCCTGTAAATATGCATATCTTTACAATGAATGTCTATACTTCAGATTGTTCCAATGATCCCTCCAGCTGTGAAAAACGAAAATTAGGCAAGGGATGTTAAATAAAACGCATTTACCGGTAGATATGCAAGACATGTTATTCATGTTTATGACCAGTAAAACATGCTTTCTACATCCACATGGTTCATCAGGGAGATTATTCAATATCCTGCAGTAAAAACCATTTGCAATATTTCATAAAACTGTAAGAAGAAATACTTTTGTATTTTACAGCTGTAGTATTTAATGATAAATATTTCCCCTTCCACAAGTATTCCAGTGTGAATGGGGGTATACTTTATTTGTATACACTAACACAACTAACTTACAGTAATTGTCACATGATAATTGTTAGTGTTTGATTTGAGACTTTGGACACGTAATCATTTCTTATAGATCTCTAATGGAGAAAATGTAAAGCAGCTTAAGTCCTCCACCCCCATGAATTGTATGTTGCTCCTTCATCAATGGCTGCCTCAGCTGGTGGGGATGTACCCCGCTATCTGGTATCAGGGGATGCTCCCTGGAAAATACGCAACTGAATTGCTATAAATGAGTTCAAGTGTTTTAATACCTTCACAGTGGCTATTCATGTACATAACCCCGAAAACATTGCAAAAATGTTTTTTCTGCTCCCTGGTCCTTTTTAATAACATTTATGCACCATAGAATTAATATTAAAAGGGTTTCAGAACAAGAAAGATGATGTTCCCAGGAGTTAGATTTTGCAAATTATTAACAGAACTGCAGATCAGATGCCCAGAGAATTTTAGTATATTTTTATATATAAACAATGGGGGCTCTGCCTCATCCTTCTGTATCCTGGACATTCTGGTTGAATGTATGTCAGGTAATGAAACAGATGTAACAGAGGTGCTAGGAAAATAGGGCAGACAAGTTATATAGAATATCTCAGCCCTTGCTACCATGTAATTAATGTATAAAGCGTACCTTTTATTGATAAATATTAGAAGTTAATATCAATTACTGTACAGAAAAATGGTGTAGTATATTTCATGTGTATTTATGCTGTAAGCAGCAGAGGGCAGCAAAATCCCAGTTATTTTTCTACATTTTACTCCAAGAAATAATTGAATTAAAAAACATTAACAAGGTTTACTTATTGCATTTAGCCTTAATTACCCAATATAAATAATTCATATATATTGTCACATAGTCAGTAATGTTAAATTTGTTAATGGCCAGACAGGTATACAGTATGCTGAATGTCTACATATCTATAAATGGTTAATGGTCTATACATAAATCCACTGATAATGACTGAAAATAGCAAAATACAGCCCAGCATTCTGACATGCTTTGAGGGCTCTCTCAAAATGGTGGGCTCCATTTGGACCATCACATCGCGCCTTAACTGACAGCTGCAACCAGGAAGATATACATTTGTATGGCTAGGGACGGTGACAGACACAATCTACTCTTACATAGAGAATCCTTTTGGATTTTTACTTAAGTTTCTCTCCAGCCCAAAGGATTGAATTTTAATCTGGTACTTTCCTACTTTTTGCCTAAAAGATGAACGTTTGATCTTTATATCTGTACTAGCAGTTGTACCCGGCATTGTCCGTGTACACTTGTGGGTAAAGTATTTTTTACGTGCAGGTGTGTGTTTGGTTTAGATGGAAGAGACAGGCGAAAAAAGAAGTGCACAGTTGGTAATGTATGTCATGTATTTAATATAATGATGTGAGGAGGTGACATTGCTTGCGGGACGTATAGCACATATGTTTACTGTAAAACCTTTTATACAACTTTATCAGTTTTTTCACTTAGAGAGTAAATATACAAATGTTGTGGTGAACCTACTCATGAACATGCTACATGGAATTTGCCGTTGGGTAAACATGTTGATTGCAGCTGAATATCGCAGCACTTGAGTGACTGACAGGCGTCAGTGTCTCTGATCATGTGACATGTGTCTCTTTGTGTTGTTAAAGCCGGAATTCATTATGTTGTGCTGTCAGAGTGTGTTCTTATTAAGCGTGCTCAATTTTTTGCACATTTGTTAGCAGTATGTCACCTTGTTTGCACTATAACACTTTATCCTTGCTCAAGGACCACTTTATATTGACTATTAGATCCCAATCAATAAAGTTAGTTTCTGGTCCAAATTGAAAGTGCCATGATGTCTTTGTTCTTTTAGTTGTAACTATCTGTGAAGTGTGTGACATGTGGGCAGTGTGTGTCTGTTTCATAAGTCCAGGTAATGCAGGTAATTCCCATGTAGTCCATACCCCCCAACCATCCTAGTTTGAATAGGTGGATGGGGCATGTCTGCAACGTTGCGGTGGGTGGGGGCACGGCATTCTAGGGTGTGAACAGTCTGGATCGTGTCTGTGATGTTGCGATGTCCAGGAGGCTTGGACGTGACATTTGGTGGTCGCAATATTTGGGGGCATGGCCATGCTGTTACAAAGCGGGGGTGTGGCTGTGCCATTTAGGGGCATGGGTGTGGTGTTTGGAGGTGTGCCAGTGATGTTTGGGGGCATGGACAGGATGTTTGTGTATGTGGGTGTGATTCTGGAACAGACCTGAGATGTGTGGGAGCATGGCCATGACATATGGGGGCGGACCATAATGTTTTGGGTTTTTTTGGGGAGTGAACACAATATATCTAGTAGCGTGGTCACAACATTTGGGGTCATGGTTGCAATGCATGCCACTTTTCTTTGGGGGCGTGGCCTTGATGGTTGGGGTATGAGCATGACCGTGATGTTTGGGGGAGTGGCCGTGACAGCAATATCTGGGGGCGTGGTCACAATCCAGGAGGCTGTGCTTTAAATTTCTTAGCATTACAATAACTGCAAATGTGGTTCATATCACCAATAGTAACATAGTCTTTCCAGGATTAATATTTAAAACCTTCCAGGAACAAATTGTGATGTCTTCAAGACCGTAAGTGCACGGCACACACTGCGGCGCGATTGTGTGTGGTGTTTCCCGTGCATTTGCGCATGCAATCTCTTTTTGAGATACGAAATTGCGTGCGATTGCGTATAGCAAACGGAAAGGCAATCGTATGTGTTGCCGCGATTGCAATGTTAGCAAAAACCGCATGCGCAAACGCAAAAAAAAAAATTGCGTTAGTGTGGCCTATCCCTAAGCGAAATGTCTGGTTCCCTCTGTTATAGGAGCTGTTGTTCTGTGTGTGCAGCTCTCTGAGTTGTGTAGCCATACATTAGGCTGTTGATGTGTCACTGAAGTGGACTCTGTGTCTGTGTTGTTGAAGTCGGGCAGCACACAGAGCCCAGTGGGGAATCACACTCTGCAAGTGACGTGCAGGATTTTTATTGGTCAAACTGGACTTCATGTGCGTCGTCATTATGTTGAATCATTCAGGGGTGTGGCTGTGTCTCTGGGCAGCACTAGAGTTCTTCTTCCTGTGGGTATATAAGGTGTTTTTTAGTTTTCTTTTTTTGTTTCACTGAAGAAGGTACATTACAGTACCAAAACGTTACACTTTGGTGTTCTTGTGTATGATGTAATAAGAATGCAAGACTGATGTGCAAGGTGTTTCTTTCTTTCTATAGTTGTGACCGATGACCACAGTTTGCCATTCACACTCAACATTAATTACTCTTTTCCTATACAAGGATTGCTCTCTTTTCACAAAACCATTACAAATGTATGTATAGTTTATTTACATAGCCCCACTTGGGGATATACAATAAAAATATACAAAAAAGTCATACAAGGGGACAAAAATATAAAAACATTAATAGTCTAGTACATAATAATATTTATATATAAATTATATAAATATATTAGTGCTTGAACCTTGCCACAAGAGGAAAATAGGTCCCAGAGCTTACAATTTAACAAATGAAAACATTTACACAATCTTTGAATGCATGTTTTTAAGTTGATGTTAAAGGGCAACTATATTGAAAAAATGCCTTGTCTTAATCTATAATTAAATCCATGTAAACTGCATTTACTCTGAGGTGTGGAGTTGCTGCATGCCTCCAATCCAGTAATTGTTTTGCTCAAACTTAGTAACCCTTCCCACACCTCCCTCCATCTGATGTGAGTTTCCCACAATGCAATTCACACATACCAACTTTCAACCTTCCAGTAGATATGGCCGAACTTCCTTAATTTTCGTTAATTATCGAACTGTAGAACTTCAGAAAAAGTTCTATAGTTATAAGGTTAGAAAAATACAGTTAAAATAGAAATGGTAACTTACTGTAAATGGCTCTGGGGTCTGGGAAACACATACATATCATCAAAACTTGTTCAAATGCTAATTTTCCTCATGATTGGGTAATTGTTGGGTTTCCGCAATTTTTGAGGGTTACCTAAATCGATTGCCATATTCGAGGGTTATAGCTGAATTTGAGGTTGACCGAATGCCACTTTCGAGGGTTATAGTCCCCTTGAGGGATAAAGTCTGAACTCATAAAATCAGGCTTAAACTCGAGTTCGAGTTCTAGTCCATCCCTACCTTTCAGTTACAGCAAAACTGCACACAGCACAAGAGTTTATGATAATAAGGAACTTGATTGACAGCTGAAATATTAGATGTTTCATATTGATATCTAAAGAAATAGGGGACAGATCAACAAAAAATTGTGCAATGATAATTTTAGGCCTGTGATGAAATGCCAATCAGGCAAGAAACGCGTCAGGTGTTATTAGATTGGAGCGTTATGTTAAAAAAATCCATGCAATGATGCTGGTGTGCTTTCCCAGTTGAAGCGAATACCTCTTTTCTTGTTGATATTACTGGACATGGAAGTATTGAGTCCAGCGAAGGGTTTTTCGGCTGGTGCGCACCTGAGCCAACTGACATGAGAGGTTAATTAATGATCGTTAAACTGATCGGAAATTAACCAATCGTTAAAGACGCGTTATCGCTAAAAAGCGACACTGCGCCTTTATAAATATGGCCCTATGTAATAGACATTTAGGGAGATTCAATAAAAGTTTTTATCATTAAAAATGGTGCTAATTTTCCCCCAACCAATCACATCTTATTTAACATTTAAAAGCTAATATCTGATTGGTTGGGGCAAAATTAGCACCTTTTTTTAATCCTTTAAACCTTTTATTAAATCTCCCTGATTGTTTCCTAAAGCTTTGTTTAAAGCTTTGTTCATTGTGTGGTGTGGGTTGGGTTAAACTTCTACTATAGTACTGTACTCTACTAGTACTATACTATAGCTATAATCCTGTCTATCAGATTTAGTTGATACAATGATAGTTGGGAAGAATTATAGTTTCCAACAATTTTATTTAGATGCCCTTTAAATAAATAGACCATAACCTACAGGCTATAATGGGGTTTCACTAGATCATATGGCTTGGGATCAGGGTCATACTGACCTACCAGGGAAAACCCATGTGGGCTTATTGCCCATTCACCAAGAGAAAACAAAGACAAACTTTAACATTTGGATACAGACAAGAGGGGGACATTGATCTCTCCTGCAGTGATTTAATATCACAATTGAACCTCATGGTAAACAGCATTTTACTCCTACCTACTATGTGACTTTAACATTAGCTATGCAGCAAGTGCAACCTCACAAAGCTAGTGCAAATCCCATCTTAAAGTCATTTTAATGTTTGGTAAATTTGTTGATTTTACCAGTGCTTCTGGTAACACCTCCCAATTTGGAACCATCCCAATAGACTTTAAAGGGGCTTACATTACCAGTAGCACAGGAACATGGCAAGTAAGAAGAAAGGGAAAATAAATTATTGGGAAAAAAAACAGCAGATAAGGTCCTTTAATTACATTGGGAAAATCATATGAACTTAATTTATAAAGGGAATGCTGGGAGTTCTCGTTTTCATATATCTGGAGGGCGACTGGTTAGACATCCCTCGTTTACACAATAACCAAAAGAGTTGTTTACCTGTGCCACGAATTACAACTAACCAGCTTTTCATCATGAAAATGTATATTTACTTTAACATTAATTTATAAATAGATATCACAATAATGCCCAAGAAAAACATAACATTATATGTTGCACCATAGACATAAACTGAGGCAGAGAATAGTAGTAAATTTAATCTGTCAGCTTGACTGGACTCCCCAGTAATTGCTCTTTTTCTCATTTCAGTGAAATCCTCTTTGCCACAATTTCAATTTAAGAAGTTATCTGCTACTCAGCAAAATAAGTCTTGGACTTGCTTTACTGACAGTGCAGAGGGAAGCAGTGAATGCAATACAAGGAATAGTGTACTGTAAATGCAGTAGAAATATATTATTTTATAAATACACCTTTAGAAAAAGTCCTCAGGTCCCTTCTTTACTCACCCCCCTCTCATTCCCCCTGCACACACATGCATTGTAGCCAGGGTGAGGACCTAAACCCTAGGTTCTCATCATTGTATTCTTCTTAGTTAAGCAGAATTAATTTAAATATCTTTCACTGCCACAGTCCTCTCTACCTCACTTGATCTGCAAAGTTCTGCCTATTGGCCCCATCGTGCACCAGAAGGAGGGAGGGAACATTAGGTAAGCAATGCTGGTTAACTAAGAAGAACCCAGGGGTAAGGACCTAGTGGTTTAGGTCCTCCGCTTGGGTACAATGCATGGAAAATGAAGAGGATTGGGGGGAGGAGAGTATAATTATAATTTAATAAAACAGGTTAGTGTTACTTGTGGCTCTTGGTGAAAAGCCCCTTGGTGTGTTGCCTTTTCTTCTATCTAACCTGTATAATGTGTTGCATGCAATATTTTGAAGTACCCTATAATATAAAACAATAATTTAAACTGCTTGTGAAGGTTCTTATTCATCCAGGTCATGGTTTATCTGTTGTATTCAATTAGATCAACTGGACTTGAAGTTTAGTCTTCAAGAACTAAACTTCAAGTCCAGTTGATCTAATTGAATACAACAGATAATAATTTAAACTATTATTCCAACGTCTTCCCAAATCTTAATCTATAATATGTAGTTAAAGAGGAACTGTGGTCCAAAAATGACTTTAGGTAAATTGATAGGAATTGCTCTCCTGAGAGTTTTTGCAATTTATTTCCATTGTTTATTTTGCATAGTTTTGAAGATATTTACATTTTTGTGTGTGATATGGCAGCAGCATCACCAGGTCCCCTGCACTTCCTGCTTCCTGCTCTCAAACCTGTCAGTCAATCTGCCCTGTGTCTCCTCCCCTTTGCAGCCCCCCTGGTCCTTCCCACTCATGGACCCCATGGTCCCTCTAGTTGCAGGCCCCCTTTGGCCCATTCCCTTACAGCCCCATGTGGCCCTGCCCACTCGCGGGGGTGGTGTGGCCCCGCACACTTGTGGGTGCCTAAGCCCTGCCCACTCACGGGTGCCTAAGCCCCACCCGCTCACAGGTTCTGTGGGCCACTCTGCCCCCCCCCCCCCCTAAAACTCCGTGGAAACAGCCTTTTCAGGCAGAGTGAGAACTGTTCTGTGCATGCCGGCGGCACTGTGCAGGAGAAGCCTTAGGAATGTCACATGTCAGCCTCCCACCCATTAGCTTTCTGGTCAGTCATTTCTTTATATCTTGGGCTGTGGAGCACATAGAGTTGATGGCTCGTTTTAAAGGTAGGAAACTGGCTTTTCATTTAAACTCAACTTGTTTGGAGACCACAGTTCCCCTTTAAGAGCCTGTCTAAAACCACAGTCTTACAATTAACAATATAGATTTCAAGCAGTCCATAACTGATCTTAACAAAATACCGTGCACAAGATCCACGAATATACATGAAAAGAAGTAAATAATAAGAATATTTAAAGCCACAGAAGTGTTCCATGTCCACAGACAGAGTAGTGTGTATTATCTGTATATCCAGTAATCTATAAGCTTGTTAAAGGTGTTTATAATTTTAACTCCCATTTTTAGCCATCTCCCCTCTTACTCATTCTATTCCTGTGCCTCTTCTTCCAAAGTCAGTGAGTAACTTTAAAAATGTTCTGTCTCCATGTGCTTCTTTAAGTTACAGGTGGCGCTGAGGGAGATTAAAGAAGCACAGGGGGGTGATTATCCATGCATTGGAGATTACCAATGCAACACAAGGTACTATTCCAGTAAATAGCATTTACATACAGTACATGTATGATGTAGATTCTATAAATAAGAAGGCTTCTGTGTTGATGCCAGTATTTGTCTTTGTCTATGTAATCTTCAAACAGCCTTGCCACACCCCAGTATTAACTATCTCTATTCACAGATTATTTTCTATACACATGTCTCCACATCAATATGTAAATCCCTAATAAAACTTTGAAAACTGCTGTTACTCTGCTATTTGTTTTCCAGCCAGCATGGCAGAAGGTTTCTGGTTCAGATTTCCAGAAATATAAAATTTGTTTCGGCCATCTATGCTGATTAGGAAACAACCATCAATGATAACTTTACTTTTTTTATGAAAAACAAAAAATTGTATAATTGCTGGAGAAAGGGCATCGTTTGCGAACACAACTGAAAAATACCGGTTTATTGTCTGATTGAGGCAGGACTAGTGTGCTGTAACATACAGTATGTGCCTAACAGAGGCAGGTCTCTGTGCTGTAATACAATTGGCTGTCAGTTTCTACAGGCCAGCATAGGATGCAGTTTCCTTATTTTGATGTGCTGTGCACTAGAGAGCATATTTACAATTAGGAGTCAACTCCTATAATTAATCTCTCTGGGTTTGCTGGGAGTCTTTTTATAGTACAAACAGGTAAAATGCGAAGTTCAGTGCAAATACATATACTTTTAAGGAAAAAGACAACATCCAGAGGCAAGGGAGCGATGAGGCACAACTCTTTGTACCATTGTGAATATGCTCTGTATATTGGTACAATTTTGTTTGGCGACTTCAGTTCCCCTTTAAAGCATTAGTGGTGCTGGTCTCTATAAAATTAGTTAAACTCATGCTGCAGTTGATTACTTCTTTAGAAGGGCCCCCTCAACCTTTGTGAGGTTTAATATCTGTTTCCTATATGCCGATATGCTTATGTAGTAGGGTGTCAATTATAAAGGTTTTATTTATTTAGTCTATACTCTAACATCTACTCTCATGTGCTCGGATGCATAATTTATATCAGTATCCAACAATGTGTATATATATTATGCTAGATTCTTGTGAATTTTTAAGTGAACCACAATGTATTACCTGTATAAAATGCTTTATTGGTCTATTTCTCCTAGCATGCTTTCATGTGCAAAACAATAAAATTACTTTTCCTTGTTAATTAATGTCTAAAAGTGGAAAACCCAAAACATTCAGGATGGGGATATTATTACATAGAATTAGAAGCAGGGCACTGTGACATGGTACCAGTTATTTTGCTATTTTTCAGCTGAGTCACCTGGGACCACCATGCTTAAAAACAATTTAAAAAGAGATTACTCTTTTTAGTCAAGATATTGGATTACAATATGATTTTGTGAGAAAATGATTTCATTTATTTGCAGTTTAGATGTGCAATTCCTAGTAAAACTTTTATGGTTTACATTTTATTTCAGTTTCATGATAGTATCATCATGTTCTAACTGATGCATGGACATCAGAAAATAAAGGAGAAATCCAGATAGGGTAGAGACAGGGGAGTAACTATCAGGGGAGCAGGCCCTGCAAAAAAACACTGTAGATTAAGCATGGATATGGGCCACATTATTGTTTTGAGGGGGCCCCAGTGACTCCTAGTTATGCCATTGGGTAGAGACCCAATTTATTACATGGGACTCACACCAGATTGACTTAGGGGGACCTGATTGAAAACTGGGAACTTGCAAACCAATACCTTGTTTTTTTCTGTTTAATGACCAGACCTGCACCCTATCTGTACCCACAAGTCCTTTACCCACTATCTGTAAAATAATTTTTAAGGGCACCAGAACCCAACCCAGAAAATCAGATACTCAGTTGTAACGTAGCCAATGCAGGTATTTATGATAGGGTTCAAGTAAATCTTAACAAGCATACATAGGTAAGTGCACTCTTTTATCCAACGTGTGATCAAGGGTCGCACTCCATGTAACTCCATGTAACTCCATGTAAATAATAACTTATTTGTTGGTGACCACACATCAACTTACAAAGTTTTGGGGGATAAGTAAACCTTCAATATAAGGGATAAGTTGTGTGGTTTGATTGGTACTTCCCAATTGAGTTTTAATTGAGAAGTATTGATAGGCTACAAGCCCTGCAGTTACTCCACCCCACCTTCCCATTTTTATGGGGAGATTCAAGGTACAGTAGCTCACGGGACAATTTTGCTATCCATTTTAAAGTTCAGTGAACATAGCTTAGCCAGTTGCATGAGGAGAAGAATCAAATAGAAGTAACTAAACGGCTAAAAAGTTAAACATTGTTTTTTACATTAGACATTTAACCATATATACTCGAATATAAGTCGATCCGAGTAAGTTGAAGTACCTATTTTTACCAAGAAAATGAGTAAAACACGATTGACTTGAGTATAAGTTGA
The DNA here is from genome assembly GCA_019447015.1 of Hymenochirus boettgeri. Taxonomy (NCBI): domain Eukaryota; kingdom Metazoa; phylum Chordata; class Amphibia; order Anura; family Pipidae; genus Hymenochirus; species Hymenochirus boettgeri. Next base: position 99,514,878 of record CM033472.1, on the reverse strand, counting down.
GGGTAGAAAATATGACCACTACTGCCTTCTGATTCCGTATTGTTTTGAGGCTTTAGTTGCCCTTTAAATGGACAGCAGAATTCCCATATAGTAGTCCCAGACAGTAATAGCCAAATCCAGTATGGCTATTACTGTATGGGACAACTGAATGGGAATTTTGCTGTCCATTTAAAGGGCAACTAAAGCCTCAAAACAATACAGAATCTGAAGGCATCTTTTTAACAATAGATAAAATGCTCCTGGTTCTGTATTGTTTTGAGCCATTAGTTGCCCTTTAACCTCATAGAGTAACCCCCATTCCTTGGCACTCAAGATGTTTGAAAAACTACAACTCACAGCATGCTTTATTTGCTGGGAGTTGTAGTTTCCAAACATCTTCAGTGGCAAGAATTGGGCTTACTGTATGGGAATACTGTCCCCCCACCCAGAGCGAAGGTGCATGTAGGATCACTGAGAAGAATGTAGGATCAAAAGAAGGTAAATGTAGGATCAAGAGAAGGTACATGTCGGATTAAGAGAAGAATGTAGGATGCATACACTAACCTTTTATCCTGTAAGCTGGTGTCCGCTCGCTCCACTCCACTGCTCTAGGGCATGACGTCACTACGTCATTTCTCGGCGCTGGGTAGTGACATCACCCGTCAGAACAGTGGAGCGGAGTGGGTGAATGCCGGCTTTCTGGAGTTAGTGACTCGAGTATAAGCTAAGGCTGGATTTTTAGGCTTTTTTAAAGCCTAAAATCCTTGACTTATACTCGAGTATATACGGTAAAGTGTCCTGCTAAAAAGAGAACTTTCACTATCCCAAAAGAGCTCCTAGCTAAAATATAATTACAATATTTTGCTAGGAACATAATGTAAAAAAACAAACAAAAAAGGTAAAGGTGGCCATACATCAGGGCGATATTACTTACCCGACCCAGCGCTCACGCGACATTCATGCGATCCTGCCGGAACCACCTCTCCTGATCTTATATTCGACCGACATGCAATCGCAAAATCCCATTCATTTTGCGATCGCATGTCAGTCGGATATAAGATCGGGAGAGACGGTTCTGGCAGGATCAATGAACATCGAATGAGCGCTCGGTCGGGTAAGTAATATCGCACTGATGTATGGCCACCTTTAGTCTGGGGATTTTAACCTGTGAACCAATGGTCCGTGGGTTTCTAAAACTAGCAGTGAACAACCACTGCACATGCAGAAGATATATTTAGATACATTTAGAATCTTTATCTTTTGCTAAGGGAAAAATGTCAGTAAAATCAGTTGACTGTTTTATATTGCTCCAGTAAGGCTGTCAACAATTTACACTGGTTGCTTAAAGGGCAAATCCAGCCCTAAAATAAAAACTTACATACAGGTAAATCACCCCCCAAAACCCTAAATGGTAATAGTTTGAAATCTGAAATATATAAGTCTAACCTGAAATCCTGCACAATGTCCTGTTTCCCGTTTCTGCTTCCAGGTTCTTCCAGCAGTTAGCAACTGTCAGTTATGGATTTGACAGTTGACATCACAGCCAATGACTGCATGCCCAGGCTCAGTACCTGCTCAGTACAGGTTTCTAAATTGCTCAGTTTCCATGAGGCATCCAGAAGCATAGCAGGCATACAGTAATGAATTCATAGGACAAACTATGGTATATCAACATATTTTAAAGAGGCCATTCTTTCTAAAAGATGTTCTTATGAGGGTGGTGCAGAACTGCTAAATATAAACAGTTATTTAATAAAAGTTCTTAGCTATAAAAATTGTGCTAATTTTGCTCCAACCAACCAGGTGTTAGCTTTCAAATGTTAAATAATATCTGACTGGTTGGGGCAAAATTAGCACCATTTTTAGGGATGAGAACTTTTATTGAATCTCCCTGAATGTTTTTGCATATAGAAACTTTATATATTTTCAGAAAAATAATGGAAACAAACAACAACAAAAAATACAATAAACCTCTTTTGTTTTTACTTTTCATAAGCATGCCGGGGGATTGGAACCTGTTACTTCTTGGGCTGTGTTTTTAAAAACATGGCATTTATATGTTGCGTCACTCGAGACACAACACAGAATACAGGTTGGTACATTTAGAAACTATATTTCGCTAGAATCAGAAGCTAAAAACTGCATAGAGACAGTGAATACTGGGGTCAGGGGGTGGGGCTTTTTGATGACTACATGGGCTTTGCGTTGTACTGGCAACAACATGGAATCCTTCTTAGTTACAGAATCTATTACTTACATATACACTTACATATACTAAATGCCAGAGGCGAAACTAGGAATCACTGGGCCCCCCAGCAAAACTATGATGGCGCCCCTATCCATGCGTACTCCACAGTGGTTTTCTGGGAAGGCTATATATGTCATAGGAAAAATAAGAAGATGGGCGCCCTTTAGCTCCTAGGCCCCCCTGCGGCAGCTCCCCCTGCTCCCCTGTAGTTACGCCCCTGCTAAATGCAACTTTCTCAAGAAGAATCTTACAATGTATCTGTTGTATTCAATTAGATCAACTGGACTTGAACTTTTGTTCTTGAAGACGTTTTGCTAGTCATCCGACTGGCTTTCTGAATTGAGTAAGCCAGTCGGATGACTAGCGAAACGTCTTCAAGAACTAAACTTCAAGTCCAGTTGATCTAATTAAATACAACAGATATACCATGACCTGGATGAATGAGAACCTTCACAAGCAATCTTACAATGTATACAGTAGGCGTTCTGGGGAGAAAAGCTTTCACATCATTTTAAAAAAAGTTTAGTTCTCTTTTAACTCCTTCATTGCGCCCACGCAGCCGGTGCAAAAAAATGAATATCTGTTTTCAGCTGAATTTAGCGTGACTCTTTATTGCCAGCTAAAATGGAGCTATGGGTAAACCAAGCAGCAAAACTGATATTAAATTTGCTACAGGAGATTTACTTGGTGGCTCTGGTTAAATCTCCCTCTTAATGTGCTGTTTTCCCACATATCATAATTTCCCATTATCCTTTATTTTCAATACATTATTTAATATAAACAGTTTTATCTATATTATATAGTCATGCTTTTAAGATGGTATTTACAGAAGCTCTAAACAGCAGAACATGCGTTTTATATCTGTTTTAGAGCACATTAATAGTTTTAGCAATTATCTTTTGCAGCCAGACAGCTATTCAAAGGTCTCTTTACAATCAGTAGTTTGAAGGCACTAGGGAGAATTGCACAAGCCAATTAAAATTAGAAGGAAAATGCAACTCCCTAATGTTCCCAAACCAATTAAGCATCTCAAAATGACAAACTAAATTTAAGGAGGGACTTCAGGACCATGGTTAGTGCCGTATGTCAGTAACAAGGTGGCTGGTAATTGAGACTCACTGCTATAATTACATTTTATCTGAACAGATATATTTTAGTTATCAGTTTACTTTAAAATACTGGAAAATTTAAATAGGGTTATTATACACCCAGATTAAAGTGCAAAAAGAGACCCAGATCCGACACGGAACTCCTCGGACCACACAGATTTATTATGATAGATATGTTTTATGATCTCAGCGGTTTTAAACTGTTTTATCTAGGGACACACAGTTTTGGTTATGCGTTTTTAGTATACTGCCATGTATGTTGTATGTGATTGGTGTTTTAAATTTAGATTTGCATATTAATAAAGACCTTTTAGAATTTACTCTAGTACTTCATCATTTGTTGGCCAGAATATTATGCTGGCCAATCTCTATTATTTTCCCAATTATATTGTTCGGAGGAGTGCCTCCCCCTAGGGGGAGTTCAAATAGGTAACTAGGGATCCTTCTTGGACCCATTTTTTATTTGATTTATCAGATACTCTTGCATATCCATAGCACAAGTGTATGTACTGATTTAATAGGAGGGGATTAACCTTACAACTATGTATTTTTGTTTCGGTTCTGAACTCTGAATGTTCCACCCGAAACCGGATGGATTGTTCAGATTTCGGAATTTTGGAGTGTATTTTCAGTTTGAGCTATTTTCAAAAATAGCCTTGAACATTCGAAAATAGTTTCCGATCATATTTTCGAGTATTATATATATATATATATAGCTCAAACGTTCGATAAAAATCGAAAACACACTCCAAAGTCCCGAATTTAAGTTCCGTTTTTTGGATTTTCGGATCTTCAGCATTTTCCCGAGATCTGAAAACCTGAAAACAGGACTTAAACCTGGCAGTTTCGGCAATCTCTAGTCTGGATCAGTCTCTCCAGACTGTACCTGCACAGAGTAATTTAGAGGGAGTAGGAGTTTAACTCTCCCACACTCCCACGTGATCTAAAAAGGAGACAGTAACACAGGAAAACTGACTCTTTGTAGACCCGGTGCTTCTGGTCCAGAATCTGAAACTTTGTTGCTCTTTTGCAGATTACCACTTACCACACAGCCCCCTAGCGACAGTGGGGCTGCTGTAGCGTAGTTACGCTACAGGTGGGATATCAACTGGCCTCCTTGGCTGTGGGCCCCATAGCACCTATTATGGCTGCTATGGTGATCCCTTTGCCACTTCCAGTAACTGCTGTAAAAGGGGGCCCAGTAATTTATCTAGGTATAGCTATTTACAAATGAATACCTCTGGTTTTTAGATTTATTTCATTTTTTTTTTAAATTACTTTGTTTCATTTTTTTGGTGCTCAAAATTAGTGTTTGTACCATAAACATTTTTTTACAATGTTTTCCTTAGTGAGGATGTATAGATACATTTTCGTTCTTGGCTCCCTTTACATTTTGTTCTTAGCTCCCTTTGCATTTCGTTCTTGGCTCTCTTTACATTTTGTTCTTGGCTCCCTTTACATTTTCGTTCTTGGCTCCCTTTACATTTTGTTCTTGGCTCCCTTTACATTTTCGTTCTTGGCTCCCTTTACATTTTCGTTCTTGGCTCCATTTACATTTTCGTTCTTGGCTCCCTTTACATTTTCGTTCTTGGCTCCCTTTACATTTCATTCTTGGCTCCCTTTACACTTTCGTTCTTGGCTCCCTTTACATTTTCCTTCTTGGCTCCCTTTACATTTTCCTTCTTGGCTCCCTTTACATTTTCCTTCTTGGCTCCCTTTACATTTTCCTTCTTGGCTCCCTTTACATTTTCCTTCTTGGCTCCCTTTACATTTTTCGTTTCTTGCTCCCTTTACATTTTCGTTCTTGGCTCCCTTTACATTTTCGTTTTTGGCTGCCTTTACATTTTCCTTTTTGGCTCCCTTTACATTTTCCTTCTTGGCTCCCTTTACATTTCATTCTTGGCTCCCTTTACATTTTCCTTCTTGGCTCCCTTTACATTTCATTCTTGGCTCCTTTTACACTTTCGTTCTTGGCTCCCTTTACATTTTCATTCTTGGCTCCATTTACATCTTCCTTCTTGGCTCCCTTTACATTTTCGTTCTGGGCTCCCTTTACATTTTCGTTCTTGGCTTCCTTTACATTTCCTTCTTGGCTCCCTTTACATTTTCCTTCTTGGCTTCCTTTACATTTTCCTTCTTGGCTCCCTTTACATTTTACTTCTTGGCTCCCTTTACATTTTCCTTCTTGGCTCCCTTTACATTTTCCTTCTTGGCTCCCTTTACATTTTCCTTTTTGGCTCCCTTTACATTTTCCTTCTTGGCTCCTTTACCAATGTTCGTCTTGGCTCCCTTTACATTTTCGTTCTTGGCTTCCTTTACATTTTCTTTCTTGGCTCCCTTTACATTTTCTTTCTTAGCTTCCTTTACATTTTTTAACACATGTGCAATGTATTGCTTTTTATGGTTGAAACATGCCGCTCTTCTTGAATCTCTGTTGCTACATGTACAGATTGGCTAAATTACAGTGATACTGCAAATAAATTATTTTCACTGTATTGGCTCCTTCCTTTCTCCGCAATTCCAAAGTATAAAAGCAAAAAGTTTTAAACATTTTATTTGTCTGGTTGTACGACAGTCTTGGAAGTCTGGCAGTTGCATCAAGATGTTCTTTTCAGACAGGAGACATCGGCAAAGTGTTCTTCCAGCCAATCTTCAAGAATGTGTGTGGATGCAATCCTTCTAAATTTTTCCAATGATGCATCTTAACACTGTTTCTCAAATCATTCTTTGTATAGTTCTGTATATTTCCTGCTCAAATAGTTAAACCACTTAAAACACACTATGAGTAGACACTGGCTGTGCAGCTAAATAAGGAAGTGTTTAGCTCAGATGCCAGTTGCTCATGCATTATTCATTTATTGCCTAGTATTGTATAGCAAAAAGCTTATCAAAATGATGGATAGACCGACACTTGAAATCTTTGCTTGTAAAGCTTGAAGCATGACAAGTAAAATGGAAGAGTTAAAGGTAATAGGAAATGTGATGTGATAGCTATTACATAATAGGGCAACTCATTTGGGGAGCTATGCATTACATTAAAAGAATGAACAAAAGAGGAATGGAGCAGTGCTTACAAATCTTCTGCATTTAAAGACATGGACATTTAATAGGCGAACATGACAATTAGAGGCACACAAGATTACATTGTAGTGTTACATATGCAGTGCAGGAAAAATACTTGAACTATAAATTATGTGGGTTAACACAGGACAGGAGAGATCAAAGTAATTCATTTAGGTTCCATTTAGCTTTCTTGCATGCAACAGCAATATTACTTTTTAACCTTTTGGCTATATGTCAAGATGCAAGTCACATTTTATTATAAGCAAATTGTGATGCCTTCTGGACTTAAATCTGAATTTCCATTTTACTTATGTCCTTCAGGCAACACACATTACAGGATGGAGCAAGATGTAATTACTAAAAAAAAGCCTCAATTCTAATATTTTGCTGTTTAAAGCTGCTAATTCTGGTCTGTAAAATCTTGTGAGGGCCTATAAATTGCTCATAAGAACAGAGTATAGGAATAAACCGCTGCAATTGCTCTGGTTAGATCTCCCTTTTGGTATTCAGTACTGGCTTTGCGGCTCTGGGTGAATCCAAAATGGGATTTAAAGGGCATCGGTGCTGTAATTTTTATTTTTAAATTGCCCATTACTTGAAACTATAATTCTTCCCAACTATCACTGCACCATTTGTATTGTTGATTTGGCTCCCATTTCTTTAGAAAAGCATCTTTCATTTCAGTTGTCAATCATGTGCCTTATTATCATAAACTGTTCTGCTGTGTGCAGTTTTACTGTAACTGGAATGGTGACAGTTGGCATTTGCAGATTGCATCTCTCCCAGTAATTACTGAGCATGCTTGACTAAAAAGAATTGCATGTCAGATGGAAGGAGAAGCCGTTAAGAGTGGGATGGGATACTGAGCGTGATCAAGTGCTGTATTAAAAGGCATGCAGCAACACACACACCTCAGAGTAAGTGCTACTTTATAGATTAAGGTGACGAAAAGCAATTTATTTAGTATAGTTGCCATTTTTTTAACCCTTCTGCAACTTAAATTTCAGCTAGCTTTCAAAAGTTGCAGGAAAAAAGCTGCAAAACCATCTTTTGTGATGCCCGCGCTACTGCAGCAAGTATCCCTAAGTATCCCTGCCTTGCTTTTAACTGACTCCTGCTTCCAACTGACATGACTCCCTGTTAAGTCCAGCATGCTCAGCATTCACCATGAGCCAGCACTGGGAAAGGGCATTTCCCACCATGCAATTCACACATACCAACTGTTACCATTCCAGTTACAGCAAATCTAACACAGCAGAAGAGTTTATTATAATAGCTTGATTGATTGCTGACATGTGAAATTGGGGGCAGATCAACAAAAAAATGGTACAGGAGAGTTATAGTTAAACTTTTCTTTTCTGTTTAGATGCCCTTTAAAGTCGTGCTAACCGGTATTGGATAGATTAGCATGACAGAGGGGTGGAGCTTAAAGGGCAAGTCCAGCCCTGAAATGAAAACTTGCATACTGGTAAATTACCCCCCAAAACCACCTTAAATCCTGCACAATGTCCTGTGGCCCCTGTTTTAGCTTCCTGGTTCTTCCAGTTAGCAACTGTCATTTATGGATTTGACAGTTGACATCACAGCCAGTGACTGAATATGAATCCCCTATCTGCCTCTTCTGAGCATGCCCAGGCTCAGTACAGGTTTCTAAATTGTTCAGTATCCATGAGGCATCCAGAAGCATAGCAGGCATACAGTAATGCATTCATAGGACAAAGTAGGATATATCAACATATTTTAAAGAGGCCATTCTTTCTAAAATATGTTCTTATGAGGGCGGAGTTGTCCTTTAACATTCAACAAACCAGTAACAAGATGCCAGCAACTTTCAAGGCACAAAGCTTGGCTCTGGAGGGACATAGGTAAAAAAAAAATGCCAACAGTATTTTAAAAGCTACAGCTTCCAAATGAACATAACTTGATTTTACAGTGCACTTATCCTTTAAGATGTGTATGTACATGGCTGACAACAGATGAATCCTGTTGGATCCGTCTAGATTTGCTTATTATCAGCCATGTGCATATCAAGAAAATCATCCAATCCCCTTGCCAGAAGGTACTGATTGAAATAAATGTACAGATGTGATCATTGTTCCTATTTTTATGGTCTGTTTGCATTCTCATAATCTGTGCAGATACACAATTCAATTTTCTGCACTAAATATAGCAATACGCTTGTGAAGGTTCTCATTCACCCTGGTAATGGTATGTCTGTGGTTTTAGTTAGATCAACAAACTTGATGTTTAATTATTGAAAACATTTTGCAAGTCATTCGATTTTCTCAGCTTAGAATTACTTGTACTAGAATCTGTTGGCATTCAATATCCTGGAAAAGGTTTAAATCAGCATAGAACAGCGAGGTGTTAGGGACCACCTGAATACAAGGTTTTTAATTGCATTGTAGCTAAGAGTATATTTAAATGCCCAGGGTAAGGTGTCAAAACTGTATTAAGATATGGCAGACAATTGGCAGACTATTCATGCTTGGTTTCTTTAGGACGACACAAATGGCCTACTTGACACCTCTTTTAAACTAATTTTGTTCATTGTCCAAGATGCATGAATTTATACTGCATAGAGAAAGTTCAACCAAACAGAAATGTATTGAGTAACAACAGGAGAGTCTATCAAAATTACATCTACTACATTTATATTTCTATTTATTGTACAATTCTAACATTTAAACAAATACAATAAGGTAGATTCACCCAGAGGAGCAGGTGCATTACAATAGCACTTCTTAGCCACCAGTGGCATAGCTAGAAATCACTGGGCCCCATAGCAAGATTTTAGATGGGGCCCCTCAACCGTCAAAAAACAGTTTGGTGCAGTTCAACCCAACCAGAACATTTTTATGTCACATAGTTCAGCCCCACAAACCCTGTTTTCGTTTTAAGTTTATCTTTCAAAGATGCTCCCAGGCTCAGATATTCTAACCCCCGATCCCTCGCTAGCATGGACACTCCACCTCTGATGCTGTTGCAAGCTGGTTGGTTACGAGCATCATGCACAGTAGCAGAGGAGTTTCGTTCTGTGACTGGCATCAGCCAATGGCCATAATGTTAATAGAGATGGACTAGAACTCGAACCCGAGCTCGAGCCGAACTGTAAGAGTTTGGACAAACTCGAATTATTCGAAAGGATTTTCGAAAACTATTTTCGAAAATCCTCGAACATTCAAGGATTCTCGAATGTTGGAGGATTTTTTCGGCACGCCTTGAACAGCTGCTTCCGAAAACCCCATAACGACCGGAGATTCCCGAAAAGGCTGCTCGCGGATTGCTGAACGGCCGTCAATCCTGCGGCCAAACGTTCGGGGGTCCCGCAGCTCAAAACCGGGTCCTTACAAGGACAAAGGCCCTTTGGGGCTTAAGGGGTCCCACAGCTTGAACTGGGACCCCCCTCCCCAGCACATATAAGTGCCTTTGCGGACCTTCAAAGGGCCCTTGCAGTCCTGACAAGGGCCCTTTGGGGCTTAAGGGGTCTTGCAGCTCGAACCGGGACCCCCCTTACACGGCACTTATAAGTGCCTTTGTGGCCCTTGGAAGGGCCCTTTGGGGCTTAAGGGTTCCCGCACCTTGAGCCAGGACCCCCCTTCCCGCCCTTGTAAGGGCCCTTGCAGATGTTAAAAGAGCCCTTGGGCGGCGTCTTCTGTCTTCCATGTGGTGACACCAGCTACCCCGAAAAATACCCCTGCATCCACCAGGGGTACCTCCAGCACCAGTGGCCTCAACAAGGTCGATGTTACCAGCATCTTAATCTTCTTTCGGAAAATCTGACTGATTAATGTAAACCATGTAAACCAAGCATTGAAAAATTGACCAATCAGAAACGGATTAGGGTTTTCTGCAAACCTATATAAAGAGCTGCAAACCTCAGCTAAGTCATTGCATTAGATGGCAGAAGAAAGAAGCGGCTAGCAACATCGGCTCTGCTGAGGCCACAGCGAGCCTGCCTGGCATTGGCGACTTCAGTGGTGTTGGTGTTGCTAGCACGAAGATGTCACTTCGGATCAAGACTCCGGCAACATCTACCTCGTTGAGGCCACCAGCGCCAGAGGTACCCCTGTAGGCTCAGTGGGACTGGTGTCACCGGATGGAAGACAGAAGACACCACCCAAGGGCTCTTTTAAGAGCCGATGGGGGTCCCGAGCTGCGGGACCCCCAACAAAGGCACTTATTAGTGCCGCAAGGGCCCTTCCAAGGGCTGGGGAGGGGGGGCCTGGTTCAAGCTGCGGGACCCCTTAATCCCCAAAGGTCCCTTGTTAGGGCCGCAAGGACCCTTACAAGGGCCGCAAAGGCACTTATAAGTGCCAGGGAGGGGGGTCCCGGTTCGAGCTGCGTGACCCCTTAAGCCCCAAAGGGCCCTTGTTAGGGCCACAAAGGTCCTTGTAAGGACCCAGGAGGGGGTCCCGGTTTCGAGCTGCAGGACCCCTTAAGCCCCAAAGGGCAATTTTTTAGGGCCACAAAGGTCCTTGTAAGGACCCAGGAGGGGGTCCCGGTTTCGAGCTGCAGGACCCCCGAATGTCCGGCCAGATTGTCATCAATCCGAGAACTGACGATTTCGGGAATATTCGGGGATTTCCAGAAGCAGCCATTCGAGTTTTATCGACCGTTCAGAAATCCAATTACCAAAAGCGGCACGCGGAAAGCAGAAGTAGCACATGTGTGCGCTACATCCGTTTTTTTTGCTGGTCCCCGCGCACGGACGTGTTCCCCAGACCATCTCTCAGGTCCCAGAGGCCTGTAAGGTAGGAAATTCATTCGAACTTTCCGAACTATTTACCCCCCATTGACTTTAATGGGTTAGAAAGAAGAAGTTAGAAAGCTCGAAAACGGACCGAACTTTATGAAGTTCGGCCATCTCTAAATGTTACTATCACGGATGAAGAGAGGAGCCACAGTTTTATAAGTAGAATATCTGAACCTGGGAGCCTCTTTAAAAGGTTTAAGTAAAACGAAAAGGGGGTTTGTGGTACTGAACTACGTGAGGTAAAATTTTTCTTAAGAGGGTGTACATGTCTGCAGGGGACCTGGAAGGGCCCCCTTTGTCTTCAGGTCCCATAGCAATTTCTATGGTTGCTATGGTGATCCATACACCCCCTGTTAGCCACAATGCAACACCTTGCACATACGCATTCCAGAGTATTTATTGCCAACAGATTCTTGTGAAAAATGTCTTCAAGAACTAAACTTAATAGTCTAGTTGATCGAACTGAATACCACAGATAAATACAGCTATATTTCTGCAGATTTTTTATGTCTTAGCTCATGTCAGCAGGTTCATCTAATTGTTTGAGTTCAGTTTAGAGGGAATCAGCTAAATCTGTTTTTGTATCAGATAACAGTCAATAGGCCCGCAATTTAGCGATACCGCGCGCTATCGATAACGAACAACTGCGGCCCTACATTTACATTTAGGCCGAATGTTCGTTAATAAATAAACGTTCAGTATAATAACATGTAGTAGTAAACTACCACAATAGTATTTTATGGGGATCGTAAATCTACAGTCACGGTATCTTAGATTTACGATCCTTATCTGTAATTTAATTTGTTATTTAACGTTAATGATCATAAATTAACGATTGCTAACCTGATCAGAAATTAAAGATCATCAACCGATCGTTAAAGGCGTGGTATTGCTAAAAAGCGATACCGTGCCTTTATAAATATGGCCCAATGTATGTGTAAAACCGAAGTTTAAAGATATCACAATGCTAGATTTATTGAGTTCCCACAATATTGCCGAGTCAAACTGTATGATGCTAGTATATGTAGGGAAAAGGCCAAACTTGTTGTGTCTTTTTTTTAGTGCTGTAGTTTATATGGAAAATGGTCATGAAATCTGAATTTAATTAGCTCTTCAAATCAGCAAGTGGCTTCTAATTAACTGTATTTTTAAGATATCCTTTCTGAAATATAGTTAAGCTCTCTCGGCACCGAGGCTTTTGCACAGGTGATAGTTTGAAGTCTGTAACTGGAAATTGCAATCCAGAGTTTGATGCTGAAGCCCCATGATGTGCAAATTGTCCCTCTCTGAGTAATTTATTCAGTACAAGGCTGAATACATATCATAGTAATTGTGCATGTTTCGGTGACCTCACTGGATTGTTCAGTTTCATGCTGTTCACGGCTGTCGGTACAAAGCTAAAGTTTAATTTCATCTTCCAAGCACAGAACAAAAACTCTGCAAATTAGGATCCCTCTGTGAAAAGGAGTCTTGTATTACAGAACTTCATAACTGGACCCAAGCTGTATACAGTACATTATGGCCCAGGCCACACTAGAGCCCATCAGAGCGCTTCCCAGAAACACACACGGCAGGCTCGTGCGAGGTGCCATGCACTATGCTCACGCAATGTTACACAACCGAAACGCATGCGATTGGACAAAGAAATGCAGATCTCATGTGCTCCGATTAACGGATTGCATGTACAGCGCACCCCAGAGCATGGCAGCCCACTAGTAGGGCCACCACAATTGGGCCACATTAGTGTGCGATAATTCCAATCACAATTGGATCACACTTAAAAGCTCATTAATGTGGCCTAGCCTGAAGCATAGACTAAAATAGTCTGTCTTTCATAGTGTTGTGCTTTGTGTTCCTTTTAGAGTAATGTCAAAAGCATGTGGGATGTGTATACTTAACTGTCTGGAGGCGCTGTGCCCAGCTGTGAATTGCCCTGATAGAATCTATTCAGAGGAATCGTAATGTGTAGAAGAATTTACTGGATTATATGTTGTAGTGAAGTATTTCATTATTTTATTCACTAGTTTCTACTATGTTTGCTTGTGAAGGTTCGTAGTCATTCAGGTCATGGTATATCTGTTGTATTCAGTTAGATCAACTGGATTTAAAGTTTAGTTCTTGAAGACATTTTGCTAGTCATCCGACTGGCTTTCTCAATTCAGAATGACTTGTACAAGAATCTGTTGGTAATATAAGTACCCTTGAAAGTTCAATTAGCATATGACAGCCAGGTGTTAGGGACCTTCTGAATGCAAGGTGTGGATGCATTGCACCAATGTATGGCTCAGCACAGAAGAGACAATTCCTCGGGTCAGGACTCAGGCCGTGTGGGTGGGTTTCGACACCAATTGTCTGCCATGTACCTTCCTCTGTGGCTCAGTGTTTGCACACTGTCTGATTTACTGCAGGGCTCCACACTCCTCCTCCCCTCTCTGGTCATTCCCCCGTTCATTTAGTCTGGCTGTAAATTAAGCCTGTGAAACAAGCCGCTCATGTGCATTAATCCTCCTACACATCTCCTAACCTTTGTAAACAAAATAATAAAAACTCGGTATGTAAGCCTGTAGAGAGGAAGTTTCTCCGTTGTTCTGAAGATAGTGCTATGTAAGGAATGGGAGGGGGGAGTTTGGAGAGAAAGAGTCCTGAATCACTGCAGCCAGGTCTCCCTTTGACAGGCAATAAATCGGTAAAAGCTTGTGGAGGAGGGGGACTTCTCCTTCCCTTTACTTCTGTTTGTAACCCAGTATTTGCCAAGCTTTTTAGTGAGAAGTAAGAAGTCATTGGGAGACTTGCTGTAAATCCTGTGTAAGCCTACACACTATACCGGCATGCTGTCAGGGAATTTGATTGACAGCTCAAGCAGGAGTGGTGTATTGAAATCTTCACTTCTTTTAACTTGTATATCTCAGGACAGAGGTGGAATCTGTAGAAAATAAAGGTACTCTGGGGGTTGGGGGGAATTATAGAACACATAGAAAGAAGAAAAAAAATTTTTTTCCCCCACTATAGATGCCCTTTAACACCTCTTAGCTTCTATGCATCCACACCTTGCATTCAGAAGGTCCCTAACACCTGGCTGTCATATGTTAATTGGGACTTTTCAGGGTAATTAATTGCCAACAGATTATTGAACAAGTCATTCTGAATTGACAAAGCCAGTCGGATGACTAGCGAAATGTCTTCAAGAACTAAACTTTAAGTCCAGTTGATCTAACTGAATACAACAAATATTTCTGATCTGTTCTGTTCAAAAAATGCAATTCATTATTACAAAAGTTTGCATGCTTTAAAATTTCAACTCATAATTTGGCGACATGTTTACTTGACTATGATTGCTGATTGGCTTTATAAACTCACTCTACCATTTAAATCTATTTATATGTTCTTTATTTTTGACAATGATGTGGGATTTTTTTACGGAATATAGAAACAAGAAGCAAAGAATTTGAGAAATCCAAAAAGCTGCAATTAACTCCCATGTCTGTTATTTTAATGGCGCATTTTCTCAGATCAGAGGAGCAAATATGGGCCACTATGCAGCCTTTTGAACTCTTATCGTTTATTCGCCTTCATTAATACCCTCTGTTATGTCTGTGTTATATCATTTATGGAGAACAAGATGGTCTGGGCATGTGATGAAAGAACAGCAAGACAGAATGATGAACCACAGCAGTCAGCCTTCACTTTGGTCTGTAAACTTTGAAGGTTCTTTGTGGTTCCTTTTATATTTTAGATATCATTAAGTCTGGTTCTGGTAGTTGGTAGGTCTGTTTTATTAATGGGTTTCTTATGGCTACTAATATGCTGGCTCACATTTCTCATAACTTTGAAAGCTGCAGGATTAAGCTCAGGGCTCCCATTTTTGCTCTATGTTAGTTTTTCCCTAATTAATATTTGTAATAAAGGCATCACTAATTACTGTGTTTTCATGACACAGGCTGCTTTGTGTATGCACACGTTTAATTTATTCAGATGATTATAGCACTCAGTGTTTATGGAAGGTCAGATACACAAAATTACCTCACTGGTTTCCAGAGCAACATTGCTTCCGAATCTCCACACTTTGAATAAACCTTTTTAAACCCTCTACTAATATACTGCTTCCACATGACTATTTGTTTTAATGACTTGTGCTTCATCTCCATTTCATATTACAGGGCTGCCGATCTTTTTACTGAACTGAAAAGCAAACTGAATTAAGTTCATGCCTGTAGGTTAATACATTGGTATAATAAGCAGTGTTGCTAAGAGAAAGAACATAGTGGGGTCAATTCTGACATAGGGTATATGTAGGGTCCCCAGTGATGTATAGAATGCCATTCACCTTAAAGGAACACTAAACTTAAAAAACAAGTATTTGCCATCCGTTTCTATTATTCACAGGGAGGTGAGAACGCTTATTCCCACCTCCCTGTGAATCATAATTTGCTCAGGGGACCTGGAACTTACCTTACTGCGCTCCTCTCGCAAGTCACTCCTTCACTGACAGCCGCTCTGTCCCGACCGCGTGCCCTATCTTAGGTGCATGCGCCCCAATACTAAAGATAGGGCGCGATCGGGACAGAACAGATGTTCTGTGCAGGAATGGCTTGCGAGAGGAGCGCAGTATATATATATATATATGTAATCCAGAGATCCACTGCACACCTTTTTTCCTTTTAAAGTACCTGGTGCTGGTGTGTAAGGGTACAGCCGTATACCCATATATCATATATGTAGAACCAGAGACACACCGCACCCAGGATTATTAATTATTAATCTTTTTTATTTTAGCTCATGTGAAACGTACAACATTTCGGGGAGAAAATTCCCCATCTTCAGGTACAACAAAGAGCTATCACAATCTGCTAAATTCAAACACATTAAATACCCTCCCCATACAGGAACTGACATCATCACCCAACCCTCATTCAAATCCCTGCTAGATCATTTAACCCCTAAATTCGTAAACATGCTTGAATACAATCTAACTTAATCCATCCTTTTACTAGATAGATAACAAGAAGAAAAAATAATGATAGGAAAGTAAAAATGGTTTAGACTCACAAAACCCGATTATGGGTTAGATGCTAATCAGAGAAAATGGTAAAGATCATAGTCCCTACTTAAACCTTTTGGATGAAAACTGCCCAGATGATGTACCCACCATACCTCCCTTTTCTTAAGGGCAAGGGCCCTGTCTCCCCCCCTATCCGCATAGGGATCATTTCCAGCACCCTAAACTTAAGATCTTTTTCTGAATGGCCAACCTCCATATAATGCTTAGGGACCGGCAATTTCACATCCCTTTTTTTGATACTAGACCGGTGCTGGAAAATACGTGATTAGGAGAGGCAGCACTCCTACCGGTCCATGCGAACGACTTGCCCGGGTGCATCCAAAATCAATAAGTAGAGGTAACGGGAATGGAGCACTCCAATGGCCTTTCCAAGCATATCTTTATAGTTTAACACATCTACGTGTTTCAACCACCGCGTGGCGGTTTTCAGGATCCCGCGTGGGGGACGGGGGGTGTCAGTGGGCAGGAAGGAGGCATGGACAGGGGCATGTAGAGATCCGTCAGAGAAGAGCCAGAGCAGGAGTTAGAGAAGTTCCAGGGGTGTTGCAGCCAGGTAAGGGGTGTTCCCGGGCAGAGCTTCCCAGTCCTTGAGGTGACAGGAGCATGGGATGGTCTTGTGGGAGACCACCACAGAATCAGGGAGACTCCCGCGACTCGCAGGAGGGGTGAGATACCTGATATGTTGTGGAATTTAGCTAAATGGTATACTTATTCTACAATAGGTAGCAACACACATGGACTATACAGGAAAGGCAAAAAGTCCAGTTTTATTTGTATAGGTGACAGCCATGTGCAACAGACTGAAAAAAACAGTACAGACAAAAAAATTAAATATAAACAAAATCCTGCTTGTGTTAGCTTCTAATTAAAACATGGACCAGACACCAGTGTCTGCTAACAAACACTGAAACAAAACCATAGCCAATATCTTTCTGTTACTCACTGTGTCCTGCAGCTTCCAGCTCTTTGGCCCTTTGCACAGACTACTCTGGCTATACCTTACCATGTGTAGGTGAGAAACCTTAAAGGACAACAATATAAGAAAAATAACATCACCCCATTACATGTCCACACTTCCAGCAGCTTAAATTGCTTAATCACATTTACAACCGTGCTGCTCTCATCACACAGCAAAGATGAGTGCTAAAAGCCCGCCTCCTAAACGGCCCAGGGCCATTACTAACATATCACTTGTCATTGGCTGGTGGGAATGTCTGTTATAACCTCTCTCATCCTCCTCTGCCTCTCCTCTACTATGAACATAAAGGAAACAAAAAATAAATCAAATCTGGGGATTCGAACTTGCTACCTTCTGATCTGTGTGTCTCAATTACTGGCATCTTTCCAGGTGCACCACCACTGAATAATCTGAAGATATATGTTCATTTAAAAGCTTTATCTTTTGCTTAGAACATAATGAAAAACAAAAAAAAGGAAAGTCTGGAGTATTAAACTTGTGCCCTTCTGAATAGTTTATTTATAAACCGGGTGTCTTACCCAGTGCGCCAACACTGAAGAAGCAGAGTATTTATTTACATTTGGAAGCTTTATCTTTTGCTAGGAAAAGAATAAAAAAATGGGATATGGAAGTCCCTGATAAGCTGATTGTTACCTTGCAGATTATCTACCAGTAACTTACACTGACTGGTAGATAAATTCCAGAGTAACAAGCAGCTTTCAAAGTCTTTTCAGGGATTCCATATTGGTGCGAAGCCATCTGTATAGAAAATACTCTGTGCATAGAGACAGTGAATATTGGGGTCAGGGAGCGTGGTTCTTTGCTGACTTCATGAGCCATCATGGAAACCATCTTATTTACAGAATCTATTTCTCACGTGTACTAAATGCAACTTACTAGAGAAAAATCTTACAATGTATACTGTAGGTGTTCTGGAGAGAAAAGCTTTCACATTAGGTTATAAAAAATGTAAGTTTAGTTCTCCTTTAATTGTATGTTCTCCACCATGTTGGGTAAAAAAACAAGTTTAGCAGCAGTGTGGCCAATAATGTAAGAGGGACAAGTGCGTCCTCATAAGGCCACGGTCTTTAGCGTCAGGATCTATAAGGGTGGCGTGTCTAAAGTCCTAACAGGGAGATTCAATAAAAGTTCTTATCGTTTAAAATGGTGCTAATTTTGCCCCAACCAACCAAATCTTATTTAACATTTGAAAGCCAACTTTTATTGAATAACCCTGTAAGTTTTTAGTAAGACATTGCTTACTTACCGATTACTGCAGTAATTTGAGATCCGTCCTTGCAGGATCAATGAATGCCACCCGCACCCACGAAACTGCAGGGGCCTGGCCCCCTAGAAAGATTTGTGGTTAGGCCCCTAACACACCCTGTCCCCAGCACACCAAGATCAGTTCTTTATAAACAGCTTATTACACGTATGCAGTAAAGATACGCATGATCAGCAGTTTAAAAGGCCAGTACCGAACCGGCAGAAGTTTAAAGGGCAAGTCCAGCCCTAAAATGAAAACTTACATACAGGTAAATCACCCCCCAAAACCCTACACGGTCATAGTTTGAAATCTGAAATATGTAAGTCTAACCTGAAATCCTGCACAATGTCCTGTTTCCCCTGTTTCTGCTTCCTGGTTCTTCCAGTTAGTAACTGTCAGTTATGGATTTGCCAGTTGACATTACAGCCAATGACTGAATGTTTATCCCCTATCGGCCTCTTCTGAGCATGTCCAGGCTAAGTACAGGCTCAGTACAGATTTCTAAATTGCTCAGTTTCCATGAGGTATCCAGAAGCATAGCAGGCATACAGAAATGAACTCATAGGACAAACTATGATATTTCAACATATTTTAAAGAGGCCATTCTTTCTAAAAGATGTTCTTATGAGGGTGGAGTTGTCCTTTAAACAGCTGATCATGCATATCTTTACTACATAAGTGGGATGAGCTGTTTAAAAACAGCTGATAACAGGCCCTCTCTGTCCTTGGGCCCCTCTGCCGTTTTGAGTGAGTACATGAGTTTATCAGGGGAGATATACCGTGGATTGGGCTACAAAATGGCAAATAAGGTCTATTGCTGAGAAATGTAATGTTATGTATAAGGAGGAACACAGAGCTGAGACAAAAGCATAATTTTGTTGCTGTATAGATCCCTTATTTGAAAATAATGTGCTGGTTTGTTAACCAGTCCACAGAAAACATATTGATGAATTAGAAAGGATACAGAGACAAGCATCTAGCAAGAAGGAATCGAGAATTTGTTTCATGAACATAGGTTCTTCACTGTTTCAGGCAACATTACTGTGCTGGTTTGCCCAACATGTTTTAAAGACCCAGAGGGGGAAAACAGACTTTCAGGACCCAGTCAGCCATATATATATAAACCTTCTTATACCTTAATACTATAATGAAGACACAGACCACTTTCCTTTTTGGGTAACAAATAGGCCACGGCTTTTATTAATAAATTAACATATGATTTAAATAAATTTAAATCAATTTAAATAAATATGCCCTTTATTAATTTGCATATTATTTCCACCACTGTACACCCTTGTGTACCATAACCATGTTTGTTGTTAACCAACCTAGCCGTAGATCTCAGCTTGAATGCCAACCTCTGTCTTGCCAGAGGGCATGTAACGGCTCCATAACCTCTCCAACAAGGGTGTACCCGCCAGCCGTGACTCCAACTTTTCCCAACATAAAAACTTTTTTTTTTTTTAAACTTTTTACATAATATCCAAAATAACTTATAACAGGGTGGGAGGGAGGGAAGAACCTACTCCGGTCACCAGCGCTGCTAAAATGGCGCCGGTGACCGCGTGGCTCCACCCTTTGAAAGCGAGACGCGGCGCAATGACGTCACGCCGGCGCCGCGTCTCGCGAGACTTTGCTCCCCTGAACCCGGAAGGAAGCCGCTGCAGCAGACGTGCGGCCGCCGCCTGCCTGGACGGAGGGGAAGGGGATGCCTTCCCCCTCTGGGTCAATCGCCCCATCGCCTAAAACGGCGCGGGGCTCCCAGGATATGAAATAAAGAGATACTTTTAATTAAAATCCCAACCTATAATCCAATTTCATTAGCAATGCAGCCCTTAGACAGGTACACACCTAATTACTAATGTTGTTTTTGGTGTTGGGGGGGGGGATTCTGTTTATGGTTATTTATTGAACAAAAAGCTTGGTTTCCATTTGTAGCTGAAGTTTATGGAAGCATGATGCCTAGTTTGGAAGAACTTCTTAAAGCCGCACAAGGAATATTATTGATTCCTATGAGTCTTTAGAGGGATTTTGAAATTAGATTTCTCTGTACACTTCTCCAATGCATGGAGAAGACTTAAAACCACTCAAACATCACATAGCTACAAAATTTCATTAGGAATTGGAAATACCTTCAATCAATGTCAGGACTGGTAGATGATTCTATAAAATTATTAATTTGGGTTTTTCTGGAAACAGATCAATATTACATAATGATAGAGACTGGTGTATTTATTTTCATTCTCTTCATATTTCAAAAATCTGCTACCTACATACAACCCATTCAGTTTTACAAATAATATACTCATGGATTTTTAGGGAGGTTTTCCAATTACCATTTTTACATGAATATGTCCTTCATAGTCTTCATCTTTCATTGGTTTGCAGCTTACCTTGATGGTAATTTGCTCTGTGTGGGGCTAAATTGGCACCCAACCCTTTTATTGTATTTCAGGTATGTAACTTTTTAAAGTAATATTCTTTTATAATGAAACTCTACAGCAATGTTGGTCTTGTGTAGTCAAAAGAGACCCCTGTGTGCACACTATAGATAAGGAAGACTGACAGTCCTAAAGGTGCTACTCAATGTGCCCATATAAATTAACTTTACCTTCTTTTGACTATTCCTCAATAATACAATGGCCGAAGAATCATCTGGTCCGACCTTTCGAAAGATTTGATGAAAATAAACAGGTCAAACAGAGAATGATGCAGCATCATCGTTTAACTACCTGCTGGCAAAAAAAACTATATTTAGGTGTATGATAGATTCTCGGGCCCCATTTTAATTTCTAGCTGTGGGACACCCTTAATCCCCAAATGCACTTCTCAGTGCCGCAAAGGTACTTGTTATTGCCGGGGAAGGTGTGGGTGGGGATGGGGGGTCCTGGTTTTAAACTGCAGGGCCCCCCTAAAGGAGAACTATCATGTGTATAATGTTTTTTCTTTTTAACAATTGTTAAAATGAAAAGTACTTGAGCAGGGATATAGGATTGGTAATTCCTACCTCATAATATTATTTCTGTGAGGAGCACTAGCCCAAAGAAAACTGATTCTGCCAGTCTTCCTCATGGCTTCAGCATTATCTTTAATACGGGACGGGACTAGTCCAGGACAAACCTGGCAAATGAAAACCGTACGTGCTGTAGGTCCACAATGAAATGATATTGGGAGGTAGGAATAATCAATCCTACCTCCCTTCTCCAGGCACTTTCCATTTTTATAGTTATTTTTTTAGAGTATAGTTATCCTTTCTAAGGTTACCTGGTAGGGTGCAGGCTCAAGCATACATGTGTTTTCGGTGGAGCTTGTCTTTTAAAAACTTTATAACTAATTTTATATTGTAATATAGGGAATTGCATTTAGCATACCACCCAAATGTCTTGATTTGAGAGTACTTGTGTTTGTAGCACTGTTCCAATTTACTGTGCTTGTTCTGGGATTAGGCAGATCTGGGTGGGAGAAAAGGATGAATGGAATTGGGTAACAACAGTCACCCAGTAATATGCTGACATATTATTGGCTGTAGGAAAAGAGCACAAGCAAACTTTAGCATTTCTTATTGCATTAGCCTCTAGATATTCTACCTGTGAAACAAAATCCTGTAGGATATAGAAGATTTATTTATTAAAAAATTCACCCTTTTGCTACAAACTACTCAGTTTATATCTTTGTAGATGTTAAACATTTTCATTCTTTCTGTAGCTAAACATTAATAAGATAAACAGGAAGCTGTCTTGCTGTGTGCCCCCCACAGTTTGTACATGGATACTGTTGCTTTGATTTAAATGCCAGCCATTTATCTCTGACTTCTCATTTATGGGATGAGCCGTGGTTACTCAACTGTGCAAGCGAACACTGTGTAGCAGATGGGGGGCAGTTATTAATGTCCACATGTCACAAATCCTGGTGCTTATAGGGGACAGGCTGATTAATGGAATCACAATACAGCTGCCAACACTCTACAGTTCACAAATATAAAACATATAAATCAAATATTTTAGGTAATCTGGTAAAGCCACACTAATGTCAGTGATCGCTCCATCTCCATGGTTCTTCATCTGCCAATTGAGAATTTGTGTGTCATACTGCACGAACAACTTGGACACTCGCTAATTTAGAATATGGAATGCCAGATAGAAAAAAAGGGAATGCAAATTTAGGGCCATATTCACTAGCCCGCTGTATAGGAAACTTCCAACACCACGAGTTATCGTAAAAATACGGCAACAATAAATCTACAACATGGTCATACATATACGACTGTATGAGCGTACAATACAATGCGGTAGTGAACTACAGCAATGGTATTGTATAGGGGATCGTACAATTACGTGCAGATTGTGTAAAATTTTTGCTTGTTATAGGTATAAATTTGGCCCTTAGCCTTTAAATCACTGGTGTGTGATGGCTTGGGAGTCTATTGCCTCTAGCCAGTTTGTTTTTTAAATACAAGGACAATATTAATGAGGCACAAGATCTCAAGTAGATTTCAAGTATTATAAACAAAAGATGGCACAAATAAGCCAGGTGCTGGTAATGCAAAACAATATATAATCTAAGAAACGGAGAAAAGAGCATACCGCACTCAGGAATTGCTGCATAAGTATAAAAGACCCTTTATTAAGAGGACCATAAAGGTCCTCTTAATAAAGGGTCAGACTGTGTCTGCAGCACTTCTAGACAGATAAGTCTACATTGTATCGAGACTGGTTCTTGACTGACAGACACTGTGTGGTGAGGGCTTATACTAGTGCACTGTTCACTTTACTATTTTTCACTTTACAAGTTTATTGAGTGGGATTCCTGTATGTTTTGTGGTTTTAATACGATTTTAACTTTATGTATGTCCTGTATTTTTGTACCCCATTTTTGACCTTTATGGTCCTCTTAATAAAGGGTCTTTTATACTTATGCAGCAATTCCTGAGTGCGGTATGCTCTTTTCTCCGTTTCTTAGTTTGTTTTTTAAGTTACATTTATTCAGGGAAAACACAAAATCATTATACCCTCTGCTGTCTGAGTTATTTTGAAGGTGCTTGCCCCCATTTATAGTGGTGATCTTATTGATCTTGTGTCAATCAGAATTAAAATAGTACCACAAACCTAATATATTTTGATTTTTGTTTTGATTATTATTTAGCCAGTCTGCAATAACATTCTATGACCAAGTCCTATGTCTCACAGAGCAGATTGCAGAAGCACAGTTTTCCAAAGTTCTTGAAAAGGTAATTAGTATGGATGTATTACATTTACCTGCATACAACAAAGAAGTTATTAACTGACCAAAAATAATAAATACCAATAGGGAGAAACCAGTAGAACAGAATTAGGGTCCATGTAGACCCTTATGATGCGAGAGGGGCCAGAATCTGAGACGATATCTTAACTCTTATTCTTATCCTAATTTTATACCTTCCAACATTATTCTTGTCATTCTGTCCTGCATTTGGGGGCAATTTCCTAATTGCACAAATCACAACATTTCTAAAAATTAGTGTAATTTGATATTTGTGGTGTCTAGGTGGGGGTTTGAGACTCCAGAATGGTTATGCTCTTTTCATCAACTGGTCTGATTAGCACTTTCAGGGTTATTCAATAAAAGTTCTTATCGTTTAAAATGGTGCTAATTTTGCCCCAACCAATCAGATGTTAGCTTTCAAATGTTAAATAAGATTTGATTGGTTGGGGCAAAATTTGCACCATTTTAAATGATAAGAACCTTTATTGAATCTCCCTGTTAGTGTCTTAAGGCTCGTACACACGCTCGATTTATGAGCGAGGAACAACCCTTGCCTGGCGGATCGGCGAATTACCCTCGACTGAACGCATGCACACGGATGATTCTCAACCGAAACGGCTGTTCGTCGCGTGTAGCACTGTCCATTGGGGGTTGTTCTTCGCTTGTAAATCTAGCGTGTGTACGAGCCTTTACTCACCTTTTTTTTAGCTTGAGTTCTTTTTTTTTCTTAATGAATGACAGTAAGCTGCTCTGCTACTGTATCAGTATCACTGCATAACAGATACTGTATCAGCATGACTGCTTAACAAAATTTGCAGACGATACCAAGCCCTTAATTTAGTTAGGCTTTTTTTTTTGAAACAGGATTTTAAGGATTATTTATAAGGTAAAAGCAGTTTCAAATGATTTGCAATACAGCTTTAGAAGTAAAAGGCCATTACTACCTGATAATTTTGACACATCGATTTGTGTGTTCATGCTCTATAGGTATAGATGAACTTTATATAATAACAGAATGCTGGAACATTTGTTCATTTCAGATTAGGACCTACCTACAGTAGCTCAGTAGAGATAAATAAAGGCTACATTATAATTTATGGTATGTCGCTTGGATTTTAAATTCCATACTCAAGCAAACTAACATCACAGTAATATTTTTGTGAAAAAAGATTTAAATTATTATTTTAAGTAATAAAATGGTACGTAACCTTTCTTTCCTACATACATTTGTGGCGGGATAAAACCAGACGCTGACATTTTTGCAATGAGTCAGACGCAAGTCATGGCAAACACTTTTACCTAAATTCACCACTGTCCGCACCGCACAATAGTGACTCGGGAAGCGTGACTTTAACCCTTAGCTTGTGGTATATGTGCAAGATTCACAGTCTCTGGTGAATCTCATGCATATGAATCTACATGGCTGGCATAGAAAGAAATCCCAAAACATCTTCAATATGTTTTGAAGCAACATTATTACTAATATATAAGATTATTTAAAGTGTGTTGTCTTTTCTGAATAGTCTATGAGACAAAAAGAGGTGTTCAACTGAAAAAGACTATGCTTAGGATTAGAGATGGCCAAAACTCACCAGTTTTGTTCCGTTTTCATATTGCCGGATCTTGGGGAAAATCCTGAAGATCCGAAAACGGAGCGAATTTTCTATTATTATTGAATACTCAAGCTATTTTCAAAAATAGCCTTGAACATTCGATAAACCTCAAAAACACAATCAGAGACTACTTTCGAGTTTCCGGTTGTATTTTTGAGGATTATCGAACGTTTGATTCAGACAGATCTTTTGGATTTCAGAACCGAGGGGTTCCGTGTCGGATCCGGGTCGAACTCAGATACCATCTCTACTCAGGATTTCTTTTTGCATTTATTGGGACAAAATATTAAAAACATCAACAAAAGTACAGATAAATAGTTCAAATAATTAATACATACTGGAAGACTGATGAAGAGATATGTCTAATTCCACTGTTGGTAGCTGCCTCATGTTTTGTCCTCAAATGTTCTGCCCCAGAACATGTAGTAATATTGAAGAATGTGAAGCCATGAGGTAACTCAGAAGGACTTGAAACAACGCTAATAACTTTCTCAAGTGTGATGAAAGTACCATGTAATGTCCGAAACATGTTGTGTAAATAAATATTTAGCAATATAATTTTGAGTTGTGTCAAGTACTTCTAGGTTTCCTCATCCATTCACATACTCCGATAATGCTGTAAGATTGGAGCGATGTAAGGTAAATATTGTATGGACGGTTATGGATTACTTTATCCGAATGGTTTAGCTCAGATGGCCAATTCCTTTTTTTGGTCATTAGTAAAAACCTCCATTCTATCAGGCTGAGAACACACTACAACGCACCAAAACGTGAACGCAATCGTGAGCGTTATCATGTGCACAATTTCTTTGCGTTTGCGCGTGTTGTTTCGTTATTTATAAAGACACATGCGATTGTGCGAAAAAATGCTTGGACGTAAAACTCAAACAGACACGCAATTGCATGCGAAAATCGCAGGCGCAATTGCAAGTGAAAATGCGTGTGCAAACGCGCAAGAAACGCGCTAGTGTGGCCTAGCCCTCAAGCAATCAAAAGAAGTAAGTTTTCCTCTTTAATTCTGCTTTAATTGGCCTGGTATAGTCATATGATATGCACTGATTTACACTGGCCTATTTAAAGAAGTAGAATTAAGCCAATCAGATTTTTTAAAATTGCCTCTGAATGGTCATATAGTATATATCGTGTCTAATGTGATTGTCCCCATACTGCTGGTCTAGGGCCATAGCTGGTGTAGTGCAGGGCTTGGATGGTCTGGAGTGTAATACCAGTGCAGACCAATATAGGGCTAGGGCTTATAATGATACAGCCTTATAAAAGTTCCTATCCACACCACACTCACACCCTAAATGTAAGACTGGGGTTTGGGAGTTATGGAAAAATTTGGATCAGACACTACACACATTTTGATGGGGTTTTGAATGTTCCATGTAATTACTTACAATGAAATATTGGCAGTATTACTGGTAGTAATACCAGTAATACCACAGAAATACCAAATAACCCAAAGCCAGGTTCAGGACAGTACTCCATGATATGCCTACTGATCAGTAGTCTGTCTTAAAGGAATATTGGTCCTTGTCTACAAAGCCTTAAAGTTCATTCACACTAGACACGTTTTATTGTTTTTTGGTGCATTTTAATAATGCATGCATTAGGGAAAAAAGCAAGGCCATAAAAATCACATAAGGATGATTAGTCTTAGCTGATGGTGTATTCTTGAGGTTAGGTGATTATCCAAGCCCCTCCCATCTTGACTTTAGGGCCATGTTACAGTTATAAATTCTTCCCTAGTGACACACATTTATATAAATGGATACTAGTCTCTATATCCTGTACCAAGATTGTATTAAAAGCCCATACTGTATTTTGTACATACTGTAAAGCAGAAAAAGTCCAACCTACAGTCCTTTCTTGAAAAATTGTGGCCAATGGACCCATGGAAGGGGCTAGGGCAGGGCTTGGGCAGGCTGGGGGTGGGGTCTCAGTGGTTCGAAGTTGGATTTTCATGAGTGGCCCTCTGTCTGGGGCATGTTTGGCACCCTTGCTGTATATACTTACGGACAGATCACCATTGTGCACCCCTGGGCCAACCACATATAGGGTTCCCCTTCTCAACAAGCTTTTAAAGACCGAATCATGTAGCATGTAGAGTGTTAGCTCACAATTAAAGGTTTTCAGTTCAATTTTGCATCCTTTTTTTTACCAGCGCCACCCACAGCTGCTCTCTGAAAATAAGCTTAGTCTAGGGTGGGATGATGAATTTGGCCTGAATAGGGGCGTAACTAGTAAAGCGCCATTCAGTGGAACTGGAGTTTTTATTGGGGGGTTTGGAGAAAAGAATAGACTGTGGAAAGCAATGGGTTCTACTGCCAAAACTGTCAACTTCCACTTTTCAAAGATCATGTTCAACTTTAAGAGGCCACTTACATTATAAATGTATTTTTTTTTTTTATTTATTATTATTTATTTATTATTATTTATTATTATTATTTATTTTATTTCTTTTTATTTCTGCCAATTACAGATGTATAGCTGAATGAATCTAAAAAAAGTCAAATTAGGGTAAAGTGTTCACTTCCCTAATTAAAAGTGACCTGAGTACACATAGTCGTTCCTGAAATCAAAAGTACCAACCTGACAGAAAATGCTGTAATTGGCACTTTAATAAAACGATCCAATCTGTAATAAGCTCCTGACACATTTACTGGGATTGTTCAGTATACAGTAGCAGTCCATCACTAAGGCAGATGTACTACTGGTTACATCACAGGCACAAGATTTTTTGCAACTCTAATACACATGGCAAAAAAATATCAGATTTACTAATATCGTCCTGACGTACAGAAAATCCCATTTCATTTCAGTCAGTGCATAAAGCAATTTCCAACTAGTAGATCTTTCTAGCGGAAGCAGGTTTAATGCCTAATGAATGCTGTTTGTTGCACTTTACAATGGAATACTCCTAATGAATGCTGTTTGTTGCACTTTACAATGGAATACTTTCCAACGCCAACAGCATTCCTGCTTCATTATTGCACATAATTAACTGATAAATACTTTTCACTAACAGGACATTCTCATTATTTCCTGTGGACTGAATTAATTAGTCTCTATTGCACAGTACAAGGGACACTGCAAACAAATCAATTTCTCTGGGGGTTAATTGGTTAAAAATATCAACATATTTTTTTAAGAACTGTAACTAAAAGTATTTAATGATGTCTGAGGAAATTATGTTTATACATGGCTATGCAATAAAAATTCTTTGGAATCATGACAATGGATGCTGAGAATTGTTGTTCCAGTGTTACCATTAACTACTTAACCTGCCTTAGGTTAAGAGAGCAGTCCCTAAACCTTGCTGATCTAGCAGTATGTACAGTATGTTCAGGAGTTGTTTGGAATCCTTTTAACAGTACAGTAGAAAGTGACAGTGTGCTATTCAAGTCATAAATGCATGGCAGCTCATATGATTTATCTGTCATTCTTTTTTTATCAGATGTGTCCGTCAAAATACTGTAAGCCTTTAGCAGTTATAACATTGTTATTACAGGAAAAAAACAAACAACTTTGGTTGTGTAATGGTGTACTGACTGGTGTAATACAAAGGTTGTAATTTCAAGCTGAACTGTCCCCCCCCCTAGCTCTCATTATATGACACAGAATAGGGTATCTCTTAAAATGTATGTATTGCTATTTGGATATTTTGCATACTAGCACCCTCTGGTTTTCCAATTTCTTCAAGTTGTTAGACATTTTTTCTTCCTCTGGAGATTTTATTTGAGCAGTAATTGGTGGCATACCTAGGAATCGCTGGGCCCCCCCAGCAAAACTATGATGGGGCCCCTATGTGTGTTTCATCCACAGTGGTTTTCTAGGAGAAGGCTATATCTGTCATAGGAAAAATAATAAGAAGGGGCCCCTTTGGCTCCCAGGCCTCTCTGCAACTTACTGAAGTTTGTATTATTTATTGTATTGTAGGTAATTATAGAAAATTATGCTTGGCCTTTGACCTTTTACTACAATATACTGTAGTAAGAGAACTTCTTGGGGACTTAGCATCCTTCCATTACCATTTAAATCACCATCAATAAATGTATATAATGTATAGCACTGACTTACATTAGGTACAAGACAAACTATACAACTTACATAAACTTACTTACAGAGCTCAGATTCCTATTTAAATATCGGAGAGTCAAATTGGGAGGTTAAACCACTCCCCTGTGACTGCCAAGGGGTCTCCATGTGGATACTGAAAGGAAGTAGTAATGTCAGTATAACATCCAATAATGTGCTGTTTGTAAAACATGCGACAGTCTTAGCCAATCAAAAATATAATCAGACGCTGTGAGGTACCTTCTGTTATAAGAAGGCTCTATTTATTTTTATACTCTGTGTGGAGCTTTTAGCTCATTTAACCTCACCTTAACCTATAAAGTATCCTGTGCTCCTAACCCTATACCAACTGTAAAACTGGGACTTGTTGTGGTTAATTCTAAAATGAACCCCTGGATTCTTGCTGGCAGGTAGGTGGAATAGGAAAGGGAGGGCAAGTTTGGTAAGGTTCATAACTTCTACTGCCTAAAGTGACCTATATAATCCTTCCCTTATCCTAATTCCTTTGTCCTAATAGTGTAATAGCTATGGAACTAAGGGAAGGGCTGATGGATCACTTTTTTAATGTCTGTAAGTCAGAAAAATGGCTTTTTTACTGGATATATGAAAACAAAATTTTTCAGCCTTCTGTGCAGTTTAAAACTACAACTCCCAGGAATGCTGGGAGTTGTAGTTTTAAATATGTGAAACACATGCTCTATATCATTAGGCTGAATTGCATCTGTATACATTCTTTAGCCAATAGACATACAGAAGAAACTTACTGCCAGCACAGAGAATGCTAGGAGTTGTAGTTTTCAAACACGTGAAAGGTCACAAGTTCAACAGCCCAGCTGTATACCATTAGACTGTATTGCATCTGGACGCATGCCTTAGTTACAGGATATTAAGAAGAAACTTACTGCAAATAGAGAATGCTAGGTTTTTTAGTTTTGAAACATATGAGAGGTCCCAAGGTCAACACCCCTGCTCTATACCATTAGGCTGTATTGCACCTGAACACATGCCTTAGCTACAAGACATTAATACGGAACTTACTGCAAACAGAGAATGCTGGGAGTTGTAGTTTTTAAAATGCGAAAGGTCCAAAGTTTAACACCTCTGCTCTATACCATTAGGCTGTGATGGCATATCGACACATGTCTTAGCTACAGGACATTAATAAGAAACTTACTGCTAACACAGAATGCATGCCAAAAGGGAGGCTTACCCAGGAGCCCAGGCAGCCAGCATCACATCTCAGAAGAGCTCCACAATCACCAGGCATAAATCTGACAGGTTTTATTCTGCTGGCAAGTTTTGTGTCGGTGTGGAATTTTGCCAGTCTAAACCATTTGATTTAAACTTCAGTTTTGATGACTGAAATTGTGATGTTAAAACCAAACAAGATTTTAATCAAACCTCCAGTACATTCCTTCATAAGGACTATATTGATATCATTTTATTAGGTTTTTTTCATCACTGGCAAGATTAGGTAGAATGCAAAATGGGCGCCAGTCGTTCTTGAACATAAACAGTATCTTATTTATTAACAGAACAATATTAAAGGGTATGTCCATCATAATTTTAACTTTCTTTTTAACTGTTTTACTGAAGAAGAGGAGGTAAATGCACTACAGTTGAGTTCAAAATGATTCAACCCCCAATGCTGTAAAGGGTTTTAGGGAATTCAGTGTACATTTGTAGTTGTGTTCAGAATGAAATCTTACAAGGACCTTTTAAAGAACCAATTGCAACTAAAATGACATTAATTGTTTTTGTAATACAGTATTAAATGTTTTTTTTGTGATTTCTTCATTGACACAATTATTCAACCCCTTAAAGACTACCACTCTTAAGAACAGAGGTTCATTCAAGTGTTTTCGATCAGGTATTGAAAACACTTGTGGATTTCAACGAGCAGCAATCAAGCATAAGCACCAATTAGGCAGATTTAAAATGACTGTGATACTTTAGATATTTACTGGTGTGTTTACAAACATGATGAAGTCAAGAGAATGGTCCAGGAAGACAAGAGAAGTGGTGATTTCTCTTCCCAGGAAGGGCAATGGCTATAAGAAGATGGCAAAGATGTTAAACATACCAAGAGACACTTAGGAAGCATCATTCACAAATTCAAGGCAAAGGACACTGTTGAAAAGCTACCTGGTCGTGGTAGAAAGAAGATGCTGACTTCGACTGCTGTGCGCTACCTGAAGCGTAAAGTGGAGAAAAGTCCCCGTGTGACTGCTGAGGAACTGAAAAAAGATTTGTCAGATGCGGGTACTGAAGTTTCAGCTCAGACGCACACTGCGTAATGAAGGTCTCCATGCCAGAACTCCCAGACGCACCCCCTTGCTGTCTCCAAAGAATAAGAAGAGTCGACTGCAGTATGCCAAAGTCATGTGGACAAACCACAAAAGTGTTCTGTGGACTGATGAAACAAAATTAGAACTGTTTGGGCCCATGGATCAACGCTATGTTTGGAGGAGGAACAAATGAAGGCCTATGAAGAAAAGAACACCTTGCCTACTGTGAAGCATGGCGGGGGGGTCAATCATGCTTTGGGGCTGTTTTGCTTCTGCAGGTACAGGGAAGCTTCAGCATGTGCAAGGTACCATGAATTCTCTTCAGTACCAGGAGATATTGAAAAAAAATGTGATGCAGTCCGTCAGAAACCCGAGGCTTTCAACAGGACAATGATCCCAAGCATACCTCCAAGTTGCAGATTAAAGGCTGGAACATTTTGGAGTGGCCATCGCAGTCACCAGACTTAAATCCGATTGAGATCCTCTGGTGGGACTTAAAGAAAGCAGTTGCAGCGCGCAAGCCTAAGAATGTGACTGAACTGGAGGCTTTTGCCCATGAAGAATGGGCTAAGATACCCGTAGATCGCTGCAAGACACTTGTGTCAAGCTATGCTTCACGTTTAAAAGCGGTTATAACTGGAAAAGGATGTTGTACTAAGTACTAAGAATGAATGTCACTTGGGGGTTGAATAAAATTGATAATGATGTGAGCACAGAAAAGACAATTGTGGTTATTTCATTATAAATGTTATGCCATATTTGTCTGACTTACAAGTGTCTCTTTGATTTAATTGTAAACAAGATGACTGAAATGATCAAAATCAATGTCAAACTGGCCAAAATACTCGATTTCATGTTCCTAAATGACTCTATATTAATGCGTACGGTAGGAGCAATATTCCTACCTTTCCTTGCAATCATTAATGAGTTTAATTGCTTTAGAAAATTGGTTGTGAATACCTTCCTGACTTCAAGAAAAGAGTCCCCTGTCTGACTCCCGTACTCCCTTCCTGTGTCCCCTGTTTGACTTCCCTACTCCCTTCCTGAGTCCCCTGTCTGACTCCCCTACTTAAAGTATGTTTCTGTAAAGTTAGCATTTATAATTTGTTTGTTTTTTGTTCGTTATAAATTATGAACGCACCACGTGTTCTTCGAATTCGCATTGTATAAACCATCATCTCCCCCCTGTGGCACCCACTGGATATTACTTCATTTACAGTGTCAGATATTCTCCTGGGGCATAAACCACTTTCTGAACAAAAAGATTATTAACATTGAAAACTTATTTAGTGAATCTGCATTTTATCTGAGTGTTCATTAATTCTTAATTGATCGATACATACTTTATGTCATCTTAGTCCCATTGTACTCGTTGCTGTCAAAATATCAATTTATATGGAGACAAGTGTTCTTTTGTAAGTCATAATATCTTTGCCGTAGCAAATTAATCTTGTAAAAGGGCAATAACATGTGAAACAACTTAGCAATTATTTTGGCAGTTCCGGCATACAGGGATATTCAATAAAAGTTCTTATCATTTAAAATGGTGCTAAATTTGCCCCAACCAATCAGATGTTAGCTTTCAAATGTTAAATAAGATCTGATTGATTGGGGCAAAATTAGCACCATTTTAAACGATAAGAACTTTTATTGAATAACCCTGTTAGCTCCTTAACCTGCCGGCAGTTGAGAATGCCGGGGGAATGAAGTGATGTAATTACATTCCTGATTGTTGAAGTTGTTTTGCAAACTGGGGTTGCTAAATTTTATGTTAAATGTTCCATGCTTTTCTACAATTTATAATATTTGATGAAATGTTTATTGGATTCTTTCGTTGAAACTGACCAATGCTCCCTGACTGTTTTTAGCACATACACCTATAACTTGTGCTTTGAAAAAAGCTGCTCTCATTCATCACTGATGTTGCTGTGCAAGAAGTGATCTTTTTCCACCTGCTGAATAAAATCTCTTAAATTCGATAAAAATTAGATCTGAAATTCAATAATAAACCTCGTTATAAAAACAAGTTTACATATAATGAAAGTCTGTTGGGAAAACCTAAATGTCAGCAACATTAAAGCCTGTACTGGCCCCCAGTCAGCCACACTTAGGTTATTGGGAACAAATCTGCCTTTGTGTTCATTCAGAGACCTGATCTCTTTGTTAGGTTACCGCAATGATTACAGGCGCATGTTAAAAATAAAGATATTTGAAATTGCTTTTGTGGTTCAGGTGATTGTCCAGTGTATGATCTGTTCACCTTCCCAGCAGCAAAATTGTCTAAATAGGATAAGAAAGCAGTTACAGAGATGAAATATTACTGTAACGTACTGATCCAAATGATAATTGGTATTATTAGGGTTATCACTGTATTTTTATAGAACTCCTTTGTGTGTATTTGACATTAACTGGAGTGTATTCTCTCGGACCAGATCACCACATATTTAACCAAGCTATAGTTTGCCCTTATTACTACTCTCTGTTTACCTGATCTTGACACACAGGTGGCAACTCACATTTATTGTAGAATGATTACTAAACAGTGTTGCTTGTAATTAGATGAGGTGGAATTCCAATCCTTTTATTTGCTATTCTGTATTCTTTAACTGATTATTTTACAGATGGGTATATATACAATCCCCAACTGGTTTCCACATGCTGTTGGGAGCTAAACTAACAAATAGAAGGCCAGCTTATGTTCTAGGTTGCTTCTATTAGCTCTGTTTCTACCACTTAATTACTGACAGCCAGATGGCAGCTGTTTTTGATTCTGCTGTGTAATTAAAGTTACATTTTGCTATTTCCAACAGGAAAGACAGAATGTTGGATATTTACAGATGAGTTTCTTCTCATTTTTCGTTGGAGGGGCGCCTTCCTTTAATCAAGCAGCACATCATTGAATGATGAGAATTCATTAGCGCGCCAGGAAATCTGCCCATGTTTTTTGAGCTCATAACAAGAGAGGTTTGGAGACGGACTTGCATTCTGGTGCCACTCGTAGGATATGTGCCAGGGAACACAATGTGTGCAAGTCCCACTGCTTCTCCCACTAATTCTTTTTCTGCAGGGGGATTACAGACAAGAAGAAGTTGGAGTCTGGGGAGGCTTTAATGCAGCATTAGTGTTACTGCTTACCTTGTCAATTTAAAAATGTGCATCATATATTATAAATTGATTCTTATGAATATGCAGATTGTCAGCTTCCTTTCTTTAATGTATGCACACCTAGAAAGCTTTTCTTAACAACCCCCAAAAGCAGCTCATAATAAGTAGTCCCAATCATACAAAGCTTTTTTCAAGATGTGCAAGGTGGTGGCTTTTCCTTGGTGATCAGACTTATTGCTGTGTTCATTCTGCAAAGCCCCAGGCTCCAATTCACCTGTGTTATGAAAATCTAATATAAAACCACAGTCCAATGTCAAATAAATGCTGCCTGGTCCAGTAAGCCAGTCATTTTTCTCACTGCTGTTATAACATTTAATCCCTAGGGACTTTGTATGTAGGTTAGATGGAAGAAAAAGCCATTTTGCTCATCAGATATTCACTGCTGTCAATCTGAAGATATTGTTATGATACAGGACAGATATGTTTATACTTCCCTAGTTCTGGGTTTAGAAAAGAAAAAAATGCTTGTATCGCATCATTTTCCATGCTAAATAAAAAATCAAGGGTATTCCCTGGCTTGAGAGATGCTTATTTAAAAACTACATTCAATCTAAGCATTAATTGAACCAACCTTAGTGGCAAATAATGTAAAAAAAAAAAAAACCCCAAGAAGATTGTAAATGAATGTTCTTGTTTTGGCAAAGAAATATCAGTTATCTCTTATAAAAATATTCAGGCAAGGTACTGCCACTATGATCCGCCTGGCCCTCACACATTGCGGTGGGGCCGTGAATAACCCACAGCTATAAAGGGATGTCCCAACATAGTCATTTTAGGGACCTTTCCTGCAATGGGGGCATAAGAGGTAGCTGGAATATGGCCTGGTACACACTGGCTGATATTTTAGCCACATCAGCTGTCTGGTCCAATGTTTCTGTTAGAAGTGTGACTCATAGATGCGTCCAAATCGTTTTTTAAATTGTCCGGTCTGATGATTGAACATGCTTTAATTCTGACTGAGAGTACTGATGAGTATATCTGTTGAAGCAGAATAATGGGATGAAGTTGACTTGTGTGTACTAGGCTTTCAACTGCGTACAAATGGGTCGATATTTATGGCTGATCAAATGATGTGACTAATATTTTGGCCTATCAGGACAAAATACAGTATTGCTCTTAACTGATGGCTTCAGGCTGATTTTTGAGAAAAATTAATTATGGTTGATCCTTTGATCTTAATGATTGGACCAAAATAGTGGCACGGCCGGATGCTTTCATTCTCAACTACCAACGGTTTACAAATGGGTAGGTCTGTTGGCAGGAGTATCTGCCTGTGTACGCATACACTATAAACTTACCTTTTCGTGTTCCTGCGACATTCGTGCAGTGTCAGAAGATCTGATTGGCTGGATCTTATTTTCAATCAACTTCCAAACACAAAACAAATTGGCCAGGATGGGAAACAAAAAGGGAACTTCAGAAGATAAAATCAGCAGCTATAGTCATTTATTAAAATCAATGGTCAAACTATCAAATGCCTGACCAGCATGACAGTAGTCCTTTAACACTATAGAAAAAAAACAAACAAAACACCCTCTATTTGTTGTTACACCATGGTTTAAAGGCACACTAAACTCCCCTAAAGCCAAAAAAAGAACTATTTGCCATTCGTTTGTATTATTCACAGGGAGGTGAGAACGCTTATTCTCACCTCCCTGTGAATAATATTATGCTCGATGGACCTGGAACTTACCTTACAGCTGATCCACTCGCAGCCGCTCCTTCACTGACAGCTGCTCTGTCCCGACCACGCGCCCTATCTTAGGCGCATGCACGCCAATACAAAAGATAGGGTGTGCGATCGGGAGAGAACAGCTTTTCAGCTGCGAGTGGAGCGGCGGTAAGATAAGTTTCAGGTCCCCCGAGAGTAATATTATTCACAGGGAGGTGAGAATAAGCATTCTCACCTCCCTGTGAATAATACAAACGAATGGCAAATAGTTATTTTTTTGGCTTTAGTGTTCCTTTAACTACAAATAGTTGGTTGGGACAATCTGAGTGTGGTTGGAATGGACCTAAACATGGGAATTTAGTAATAGATACCCAATGGAATTTTCTCAATGTTTAGAAGCATTTCTAGTTTTACCAGTATATTCCCACAACAGTCTTTAAATAGGATACCAACATGTTATGTTTACCTTATTGGACTCTAATTGCAACATACATCTAGTATTGTTTTCCCTTGACAGCGCCTATTGACTTTAGGCATTTTGACTATTGACTTTCTCAACAGCCATTAAGTGACCGAGATACAAAGCCAAATTCCTGCTCTTTCTATTTCTTCTTCTCTTTTATTTTCCATATTTTTCTGACTTTATCTCCTCCCATATTTTTGAGCTAGAGACACGCGTCATACACAACCCATCATTGAAGTTTGCTTTTAACTAGCTAAGGAACCTGAGAAAGTGTTTCGAAATGTATGGACCTTTTTTGCACATTAAAGACCTGCCTCTTGATGTATTCAGTTGAGTCAGTACTTATCACCTCTGATCTCTATTGACTTCATTCAGTTGTGTCACAGGTGCAGGTTTTAAAACTCACAGCACACGTTTATACTTTAAAGTTCTCTTCTAGTCATTTGTTATCAGATGTAATCACAATTAATAAAGGACTTTGAGTCCAAAACATGTTGTGTGTTTAGAATAATAAAGTGCACCTATAGCAATGTGTATCTAAATTTGTGTTTGTTTGGACAGACCAAGCAGGTATACCTTAAGGCAGTCGCACTAGCAGCCTGTTTGTGCGACCATGTTCTATTGTTGATTATAAATATTGTGGCGAACACCATGTACTTATAAAATGAAGTAAGTCATTATATATATACACACTTATTTCTAGATTGTTTTACTGTTTACTTATCACATTCAATCTTTGGTTCTCCATACTACAATTCAAAACAATTAGTGGTGAATAGAGATGGACTAGAACTCAAACTAGAACCCAAGTTTGAGCCAAATGATTCGAATTCGAACTAATTCGGACTTCTCGAACTATCCCGGATTTTAAATATTTTCAGACTTTCGATAGATATCGAATGTTCGACCGTTCGAATATGCATGTAAAATGCCTATTATACCTATACGCGAGCATCGAATCCGCGAGTAAAGTGTGCATTAAAACCTATACGCGAGCATCGAATTTGCGAGTATAATGTCCATGATACCTAGATGCGAGCATCGTATCGGCGAGTAAAGTGTCCATTAAAACCTATACGCGAGCATCGAATCTGCGAGTAAAATGTCCATGATACCTAGAGGCGAACATCGAATCCGTGAGTAAAGTGCCAATTAAAGCCTATACGCGACCATCAAATCCGCGAGTAAAATGTCCATGATACCTAGGCGCGAACATCGAATCCGCGAGTAAAGTGTCCATTAAAGCCTATACGCGAGCATCGAATCTGCGAGTAAAATGTACATGGTACCTAGGCGCGAACATCGAAAATAGCGCGAGTGAGAGTAAAATTGATTTTTCAAATGTCCTGGATATTCGAACATGTTCCCCAGACCATTTCCCAGGTCCCACAGCCATTTACATTAAGTTACCATTAATATTTTATTTGTATTTCATTCGAACTTTTCAAACTATTTGACTCCCATTGACTTTAATGGGTCCGTTTTCGTACTTTCGAATTTTCCATTTAGTTCGAAAGTTCGAAAACGGACCGAACTTTCGAAAGTTCGGCCTCTCTAGTCCCGAAATTAGCTGATCCACAGTCTCTGAAATAATGTTGTTGCTCTACTGTTGATCCCCATTCTCTTATCATTATAAAGAAAACAACTTTGTCTAAAGAAATGTTTTTCTCTCTTAAAATACAGTGAAAGGCAATCTTTGCAAGTCACATCCAGTGAGGTTACCTTGAGGTGAAGGGTTGTGGCATATTCAGGGATAGCTGGAGAAAGATGAAAACAATTAGTTGCAGTAGAGTTCATTTCCAGAGACTGCACATCAATAAATTGGAGCGTTAAGTCATGTGTATTGTGCATTTTAACATCTTACACTGATTAAAGCAGCTATTTTCTCCTGGGGATGAAGACATCTATAAAAATTCTTATCTTATTCTCAGGGGAATCAGAATACTTTTCACCACCCTGTATTGCTCTGCCTACATTTCCAATAGACTGGACAAATTGAATAAGTTTGACCCATAGCAACAGCCTGGAAATCAGTTCATTATAAGGGTACCACGAATCACTAAAGGATGCTTCATGCATTGGAACTGGCAGGAAATCATTCCTTACTATGTCTAATTGAATGGACCTCACTAATTCCTCATATCTTGTAAGGTTTAAGCCATTTGAATTCATTAAGGTCAGGAAAAACATGTTACAATTAATTATTAAATTATACTTTAATTATTAGAAATTATAATGTACCAAGACTTTCTTTATAAATAAAATATAGATCATATTAAGGGATAAAGTTAAAATGTGACCTTATTTCCCTGGAGTTTTACAGTGGCAGGATGTAAATAGTTGGTAACTAATGATTTTTTTTTCTATATTATCTCATTTTATTTACTTTTGTGTTGATGCAAATCAATTAAGAAAATGAAAATGTTAGTAAAGACTAGGCCGCACTAGGAGCTATTTCTTGCGTTTTTCCTATTGCTTCCATTTCCGTGTCTATTTTAGAGATGGCCGAATTTAGCGAAGTTCGGTTCATTTCAGAACTACTGAACTTCGGCAAAAGTTTGGTTGTTCAGTAGTTCATAAACAAACCCATTATTGTCTATGGGAGACTAATAGTTCGGAACGTTCGGGTGAATAACAGTTAAAGGGTATGTCCACCCCTGAAACGAAATTTTAGTATGTGGCAGGAAAAGGCTGTAAACCTCTTCCTCGCAAGGTTCACAGCTGGCAAAGATGTTCCGAAATGTACTTACCAGTCTTTGTTCCTCCGCTGCCTTCTGCTGATCTTTCGTTTGGGGGGGTGGACGTACCCTTTGTGTGCACGACTTTTGGTCCATGTGTTTCAGAATCGCACTTAGATAATATGGGAACGGGGGGGGGGGGGGGGGGGGACACATGTGGACAAACTTATTTTTTGTGTTTTCTCCAATATTTACTGTGGTTTTCTAAAAAAACCCACACTGCCGCAAACAGAGCGGAAACACTGACACACACGGACAATGCATAGAATATTCCATGTCTTTTACCACGTGGACAAAGCAAATTGTTCAAAGTACACTCAAAATGGACTACACAACACACTGCCATAACAGTCTACAAGTCTGCTGCATTGTCCTCTGTATGGTTGCTCTCCCTACCCAGAACTCCAAATGTAGTAACCGAAATGAATGGCCAGTCATATAAAATCTGTAGAAAAATCAATATATTTTGTAAAAGTAATGTTATACTCCACATCATACTTACTACCACCCTTTCTTCATCAGCCACCCACTCTCCACATGCTGGACTTTTATGGAAGATCCTGTCTTAGGAATGGACATACTTAAATGGAATGTGAATTTGATTATGAGAATGGGCTTTCTTTGTGTCACTCACTGAGTTAGAATATTTTCCCTATTGGGGAGGGGTTAAAGTTGAACCTAGGTATGTATGGTTGGGAATAGGTCATCTTTGTATTACCCAATTAAGAAGGATTTCCTCACACTACACAACAAAAAATGCGTGGAAAAAAATGCAATGAATTGCATTATGATTTAAAGCGTTTTAATGCGGTATGTTTTAGCGCGTTTTTGGGTTAAATGGCAAAAAATGCGTGTTTCTATGCCTTTTTATGCGTTTCTATGTGTTCCCTTTTCCGCATAGACTTTCATTGAGTGTGTTAACACACTAAACTGCTGCAAGCAGTGTGGTACAAAAATGCAACAAAAACGCAGTAGTGAGTGAACGGTATTATGACATTCCTATGTGAATTTTTGGCTTCAGGGGCATAGGGATCACTATAGCAACCATAGCAGTTGCTATGGATCCCCGAGGCAAAGGGGGCCCATCCAGGTCCCTGCAGACATGTCCACCCTTCTAAAAAAATGTATTACCTCACTTAGTTCAGCCCCACAAATCCAATTTTCATTTTACTTAAACCTTTCAAAGATGGTCCCAGGTTTAAGTAAAATGAAACCGGGGTTTGAACTACGTGAGGAAAACTTCTTTGGGGGGTGGACATGTTTTTTTTTTTTTTTTTTAAAAACCTCACTACAGTTTGACCGGTGACTGCACCATGTAGGGGGCCCCATCTAAAATCTTGCTATCGGGCCCTGTGATATCTAACTACTCCCCTGTTTGTGCTTGCTTTTTTCCCTAATGCACACATTAGAGAAATGCACCAAAAAGCAATAAAACAAGTCTAGTGTGAATGAGACCTAAAAGTTGTGAAGTGATATATGTAAAAGACTCATTAAGGGCGATTTACCCAGGAGTGCTGCCGGCGCGCAGCGCTCCTGCCCCTTCATAACGTTGCGCTAACTGATTTACGCTGAGTTGGCGCGACATCGAAAACCTATTTACCAGAGGCTGCGTGTAGCTGTGTTAAATATTTACGTCAGGATGAGATTCACCCAGTGCCGCGCAGCCTCTGGTAAATACCATACGGGAGATTTGCCCAGAGCAGTTGCGGCTCTGGGTGAATCTCCCTAATTATACCTTTACTTAGTATGTGTGCTACTCTCTCCTGCTATGCTTTGAGAATACCCATTAACAATCCTATGCTTGTTTCAAAGAAAAAACTGATACCATGCTGCAGCTACATTGTATTCTTAGTGACTGAATACTGAAAACTATCAACTGGCAACAGCAAAAGGAAACTGAAATAGACCTGGGGTGT
Organism: Hymenochirus boettgeri; assembly: GCA_019447015.1. NCBI lineage: Eukaryota > Metazoa > Chordata > Amphibia > Anura > Pipidae > Hymenochirus > Hymenochirus boettgeri. Next base: position 99,473,263 of record CM033472.1, on the reverse strand, counting down.
AGGACAGTTTTCTTAACCAATCATTTCACTTTAGTATCCTCCAGATACAAAAGCAGCAATTTAGAAAATCCCATCACTGTTTCTGCATCAGTCTCAAGATATATAAATGGTGACACATTAACCATGGGGCACCTGCACCATAAGTCGACAGTCCATGGTCTAGAACCTTTGCCTCTCCAGTTGTTTGATCTGACATTTCTAACATCCACATTCTTTCCTGTTTTATATATTTGGCATAGCTGCTGAGACAGACCACAGTGGGTTTAAAATATACTATTTCTACGACTTGGTTTCAGGTTAACGGGAACCATTACATAGGTTTAAAAGTTAGGGAAGTCTATGTACTGATGCACATGAGAAATATCAGGCCACACACACACACACACACACACACACACACACAGCTGAGTTCACTAATTAATGGAGGAGTAATCAGGTACTACCTTTTTCTATCTCCCAATACACCCTCTCACATCTGCTTGTGTTTCTCTCCCACCCCCTCCCATACCAGATTGCCTCATATTCCCAGCATCCCCTATAAAATTAATCTTAGATCACTTTTTTAACCACCCCTGTCAGAGTTTGACAGAAAAAAAATCTTTATTAAAAACAACACAAGTTCCCCCTGCCATTGTTAAAGTATTGTGGGAAAAGGGTTTTAACTTTTCCTCTCGGCTCTTTGCATGATCAGCTGTAAAAATTAACTTTTTGAGAGTCAGGGAGGAAAGGATTTCTTTACTGCAGGCAAGTGGGTGTGTTTGCTACCATGATAATGCACATTGAGTGACTGCACTCCCAGCACAGGGAAAGACACGTCCCCAGGAGCTAGAACAACTTTCCCATGCTGCTGCAAACAAACGAAGGGGAATTCTGAAAAAAAAAAAGCTTTTTCCTCAGTGGAGATACCCTTTTATTCTTAATGGATTGGTTGGTGCTATGTCAGCAAAAGTTCCATTGAGAATTGTTTATATCAAATCCAATATAGACACACACTCCATTGGGCACTAGAGGTACTAGAGAAATTTCATTGTCGCATCTTCAAATTAAATTTGCCACAAAATGGATATTTCATTTTCAGTCTGCCACAACATTTCCTTTTTTCGTCATCAAATTTTGTGAAGAGGCGGAGATTCTAAGGCAGAATTTCTAGTTTCGTGAATCCTTCCATTGGATGTAACCGGCAGGTTTGACCATCTCTATTGCACGCGCCTGAACAACAATACTTCTTCAAATTGTGATAAGTCCTGGTTTTGAGGTAGATCTGCAGGTTTCAAAAATCCAGTGGAGCTTTCAGAATTTTGAAGGAAGGATCTTTGCACAATTTCTTTGAAATGTGATGTTGAAAATGGGTTTGAATTCCACAGAACTGTCATTCTCTGTCCTTTTTACCTTCCCTTTACTTAACCACCTCACCTTGCAAAACTTCTTAGTGCTACGTTATAATCTAACAGCCTACTGTTAATTGTTCATTACTTCCATTTATTCATTAGAAGTTCAAGCAAAATTGCAGTGAGAGTGGAGATAAAATGTAAACAATGTGGCTGACATGTGCTATATTGATTTATACATAAACAGAACTCCCCATTAAAGGTATTTTATTCTATGGATGGAGCACATCCTAACTCTATATATTGTATATTATATATATATATATCCTGCCAATTCATCTCTAAACCTCTTGAAATTAGTATTGCGTTGACGTGATGGGCTGTTGACATACTTTGACATTTTAAAGCTTCTATGGGGGGGCTTGTCTGACCATATACCATTAATTTAAATAAAAGCAGAGTAATCTTGACACAAGTTCTTTTCTGAGCTTTATTAGTCTGTAATCCCCTTTGCAAGTTGTGGGGATATTAATTTTCCTGTAAGTTCTTTTCTGTCCTGTCATACAGGATGGATTTCTGTCTTAGTTAAACAAGCTACAAAGCAGCCCCACTTGACATTGTACTGTCACTCTCTGAGGTTGATAAACTCATTACCAGTTGCTAAGTGAATCTGCTCTGTTCTCGGTCAGCCAATACAGTGTATAAATTCTGTCAGATCCCCTCTGCCCTTTTCTTTTCTCTTCTATATCCCCCACAATTAATCTTGTTTTCTGGTGTCCTCTTTGTTTCTCATTTGTTTGTGTTTTCTCTTTGGAACCAGTTTATGGTGACAGCTGACAATCTGGGTGACACAAATCTTTGTACTTTAGTTGTGTCTGTGTGTTCCATGCGCCTATCATGCAAAAAATAGCCTGGAGACTTCTGAATAATCCTCTTATCCAAGTTCTTTTGTCTGTGAAAGTCCTTTGACTAATGACAGACCTATGATTCATAGCCCTTTGGGATACGTATAGGATAAAGGTAGAAACATTATTTTGCAATATTTATTTTTGCCTAATATTCACAGGAGAGACCATTGGGATATAAATGAATAGGTGTGTTGTCTTGTTATAAACATTCCTATTTCTATTTGTATTCAGTGATGGCCCTAAGCAGCTTGGAAGCTTTTTCCCCCAGCTGTTTTACAAAACTTCACAGTTTGCGCCACAGTCACAGTTTTTGGTTTGGCTTATGAACAGGGTACACATGGTAACCTTTATTATATCTTATAAGATAGCTCTGTATTAAGTTATTTGCTTGTTTTATCTCACTACTATATAGACTGGTCAGAGGTAATGTCATCAATAATATACGATTATAACAAGCAGGGATAGCCACAAGTATCACCTGTGTTTATTTTATAAATGTTTATGTATAATGTAGTAATATTAAAAAGGTTCAGAGAAGGGCAACTAAATTAATAAGTGGATTGGGGAAGCTTGAATATGTAGACAAATTGGATAAGTTACAATTATGTACACTAGAGAAAAGGCGATTGTGTGGGGATATGATCACTATGTATAAATAATTAATGGGCTATAAAATCTATCTGGGGCATTGTTCACAAATAGAACATGTCAGAGGCAGGGTAGTAACTACCAGGGGAGCAGGGGGAGAAACCAAAGGGGGGCCTGGAAGACAAAGGGGCCCCATCTTCTTTTTTTCCTATGACAGATATAGCCTTCTCCCAGAAAACCACTGTGGATGAATCACAAATAGGGGCCCCATCATAGTTTTGCTGGGGGCCCCAGTGATTGCTAGTTACGCCACTGGTTAGAGGACACGCGGATATCCCTTTAGACGCAAGGGGCTAGGAAGGGGTTTTTGGTAAAACTTTGGAACTCAACTGGAAACCATTTGACATGGTGATGGCAGGTTCTTTGGACAGTTTAAAAAAAAAGAGCTGGATGAGTTTCTAAAAACAAAGAATGTTGCATGTTACTTGTATTGATACTGTACCACTTATATAATTAGGAGATCTCCACTCTAAAATATGCCTTCCTTTTTTCAGTTTAATTGAAGAATGGGAGGTAAAGGAGCTATGCTTTACCTCTCATTCTTCAATTAAACCTGCAGGAGACCAGAGCAAAGCCAAATAACTTACATGCGTGTACATTGCAAAGGGCTAACTGTCGGCCGCTGCTACTTTTGGTGAGACTGACAGTCCTGGCCAACTGGCCACAAATATCCAACGGTCGGTCAGGACAAAGGATCCCAATGTGTTTATCCAGCCCTAGTGACTATAGACATCTAACAAGGATCTATACATTTAGGCTCCATTGCATGGTATAATAACAGTAGTCGTGGACATGTGCATATAAAGAAGTGACATGTCTCCAATTATTTAGGTCTGAGGTATTTCTTTAGGATGTGAGCAATGCTTCAGGTTTCAGGAAGGCTCTGCTTTTTCTACCATGCTTCAGATTTTTTGAGAACCTTAACAACACCTCTTGTCAGGGCCCATACTTGGCAGCATCCCCAATCACTCCCCCCTGCATCAGGGCATCAGCAGCATCAAAACCCATGATGACCTTGATAAATCCATTGTGACTTATCACCATGTATCTGTTTCCATTTCCTTTTCTTTCAGTTTCCCCCATTGCTTCTGACTGTAATTGTCTTTAATAACAAAAAATAATTTACTTCTTACCAAGTTCAAGAATTTGAACAATACTTGTGTACACAGTAAGCCATTCAATAACACTTTTGCTGCTATTTTTTTTTTAAATCACATTTGGGTAAATCACCCTGTTAGCGTTATCTTTAAATAGGGAATCAATACATTTGCAGTGTATTTACTATTCTTATAGCTACAGTATGTGTGCTTAGAGTGACATTTAGGAACAATTCACCTCTAACTATTTCTCTTGATACTAGCAAATAGGATGTGAATAAGAATACAGAGATCGCACTTAATTGTGGTAGGAAAGCAATCTAGGCAACAGCCTGATATCAAGCTGTCATTGGAAGGTTTCATTTTTTTTGTGCAATATGACAAATAAATGTGATAGTATATTACACCATTGTTCTCATCTAGTAAGGGCAACAGCACATGAAATTCTAGCTTTATGGGTTTTATTTAATCAGAGCTGTCATTATCAATTGCCAATCCACCCTGTAACCTGACAGCGAGGAATTAGCACTTCTAAATTTCCATTTGTGTAAAACAAAAAATGAATAAGAAGTAGAGGTGGCAGTTCATGTGTTAACCTGGTCTGAACTTTTCACTGTTATTAGACTATATCTGGAATGCGATCAAAAAACAATACAGATTACTGTATTCTGGTGGGCTTTAATTGCATGAAACTAGGCCTAATACACAGGGATACCTAAGCCAATGCAGAGAGTAAAGATTACTTTATTAGTGGGTATCACTTATCTGGATATCAGGTAGCTTTCAATCTTGTATATGGAGGTCAACATATATGTATATGTATATAGTAAAGTGTTTTCTTGAAAAAAAAATTATTTTCCATTTCAGAAACAAAAATACAATTTATTGGCTGCAATACATTTGTAATCTTGTATTTCAGAAAAGTTCTAAAAAGAATTCCATGTGAAGGCCTCAGACCAGACGCCACACTTCCTTCAGCCAGAGAGGCTAACCTCCTAAGTAGCCTTAGACATCCTTTCATTGTAAGGTTTCTCAATAGCTTCTTGGAGAAAGATGATTTCTGCATTATCACTGAATTTTGTGAGGTAGGGAGGAACATTGCACTGCATTTTTGTGTTTTTTTCTGTTCTTTTCAGGTTATTTTTCATGCCATGCAACATGTGGCATGAATTAGTGTAAAAGTAGAATTTGTTGGACAATACATAGTTGCCTGTTACTAAAACACATGAAAACCAATTAATCTTTAAGTGTTTGCAGTAATGTAAATGTTTTGGTTCTCTGATGAACCAGCTACTGTATGTGTAATTCATGTACAGTCCCTACTAACAAGATACATTAACCTCATTTGTGTGTTTTTGTTATAGGGTGGGGATCTTCATAATCAAATCCAGCATCAACGACAAAAAGGTCACCTGTTCCCCGAGGCCCATATCATGGAATGGTTTATTCAGCTGCTTCTTGGGGTAAATTATCTCCATGAGAGGTGAGACATTTCTACCCTGGTGGCCTTTTCTCTGTTAGTGGAATTGTTTGTCTGCTGCTTTAGGCCAGGTATAAACAGGCCAATATTTTTCGGGCAAGAATGATCCAACATTTTAGAGCCGACCAATAGTTTACAGTTAAAATCAGTTGCTCTAAACAATTGTTCTTGCTGGTATATCATAACTTATTGTTTGTGTTTACTTGAGTCCTAACTAACTGCATTGTTTGTCAAAAAACCACCCAATGTTTATAATGCTAGAACCAGAAAAAATGTCCATCAAAAGATAATTAGGAAAACCTTGTGTGTCTGTATAAAATCTTGTAGGGCAGAGAGCTCATACAATAATGTGCTTCTAGAATTCTCAATTTAATAAGGAACCTCAAATTAAGTGGCTATTGACATTTAATAAATTGATTTATGTCCTTGTCCAATCAAATGTGCTTCTGCATAATAAATAAGTTGTTTTATAATTATGTTTAAACGGGTGATTATCAAATGGAAAATATTTGGTAATAAAGTTAAAGAATCAGGTGGTCTGCTTACATAAGGACATAGTAATGGAGGTTGAATAAACACATACGTTCACTTGCCATTTCCACATCTGCTAGAAGACGTTCTTACTGTAAAGAAAACTTTCCTAACCTAGTGACCAGTGGCACCAGAGAGTTTATAATATGGCCAATTAAAGGGGAACTGTGGTCCAAAAATGACTTTAGGTAAATTGAGGGTAACTGGGTATTTTTGTAATTTACTTTCATTGTTTTTATTATATAGTTTTAAAGATATATACAATTTTGTGTGTTATACGGTTGCAACATCACTAGATCCCCTGCACTTCCTGCTTCCTGCTCTAAAACATGTGACAGTCCCTCTTCCCTGTGTCTTCTCCTCTGCTTGCAGGCCCCCTCCACTTGCAAGCCCCCCTTGGCCCCTTCCATTGCAGCCCCTATGGCCCCTCTCACTAAAAGGCTCCATGGCCTCTCCATGGGCCCCATAGCCCCTTTCCTTGCAAGTTCCCCCTTGGCCCCTTCCCTTGCAGACCCCATGGCACTTTCCTTCGCGGGCCCACTTGCCTCCACCCACTTATGGGCCCCTAGGCCCAGCCCACTCATGGGCCCCATGGCCCCTCCCCACTCATACCTCAGATGCATACCCCCCCCTTTACAGGCAGAGTCATAATCAGCAGTTTCAAACTTTCTGTCTGATTATGACTCTCGGTTTTCTGTAGAGGGGTATGGATGTGTGGTATGAATGGGGGAGGGGCAACAAGGCCTGTGAGTGGGCAGGGCCATAGATTCATGAGTGGGTGGGGCCATGGGCCCAGGAGAGCCCAGGGAGGGGACATGAGAAGATTAGAGGCTGTAAATTCCCTTACCTTTTCTCCTGGTATCTTCACACAGAAGTCTGAGGCTGTGCTTAGCGGCGGTGAGGTGGGGGAGCAGCCTTTGGAATGTCATCTGTCATCCTCCCACCCCATAACTTTCTGATCAGAGATTTCTTCATTTCATCGGCTGTACAGCATGTAGAGAGGTGGATGGCTCAGGTACCTGACCTTTCACAGGTAACCCACCCCTCCTACGACTATCGGGATTCAGACTCCTGCGACGGAGAGGAGCCTCTAATCTCCTCCTCTGTCCTGCTCCCTTTAGGTTGCCTTGCCCCTGGAATGCCCCTAAACATACAAACTTATAATTAGGGTTGTCAGGACAGACATTACACATGTCCGCTAACCTCCTAACTGACTTTAGGGGTTTGTCCCAATGATTTCTTGTTACGATTATTGCACTTTTGTAGAACCTAGATAGTAGTAAATAGATTATAGAAAACTGCTACATTGGAAATGACAGAATATGTGTGTCTATGATTCTTCTTTCCAGATTGATTTTGCATAGAGATTTAAAGACCCAAAATATCTTCTTGAGGAATGGAACACTGAAAATTGGTGAGTGTCATATTTTTTGGAAATGTTTTCATTGGAAATGGTATATATGTTCGTTCTCCAGCTTTTATATTTTAATCTGCTATGTGTACTGCCCCATGGATTGCTATTTAAAGGAACACTAAAGCCAAAAAAAGAACTATTTGCCATTCGTTTGTATTATTCACAGGGAGGTAAGAACGCTTTTTCTCACCTCCCTGTGAATAATATTACTCTCAGGGGACCTGGAACTTATCTTACCGCTGCTCCACTCGCAGCTGAAAAGCTGTTCTCTCCCGATCGCACACCCTATCTTTTGTATTGGCGCGCATGCGCCTAAGATAGGGCGTGTGGTCGGGACAGAGCAGCTGTCAGTGAAGGAGCGGCTGCAAATGGATCAGCTGTAAGGTAAGTTCCAGGTCCATCGAGCATAATATTATTCACAGGGAGGTGAGAATAAGCGTTCTCACCTCCCTGTGAATAATACAAACGAATGGCAAATAGTTCTTTTTTTGGCTTTAGGGGAGTTTAGTGTCCCTTTAAAACTTAATAGGAGCAGGCCTCTCTTTCAGCAAAATTTACACACTTTAAATCAATTTGTGCTGTTGGTACATAACATTTTATATCTTCCCCTCCCTCAGGTGCCTCACCCCAAAACTTGTGTACCTACAGCACGTATTGATTAACAGTGCGTGAATTCTGTGAAAGAGAGTGCCTCTACGTTTTTCTGTTGATATTATATGTTTCCTGGTTGGTCCGGGTTTGTAGTTTCCTCTGATTTTTCCACCTTATCTCCATTATTTGTGAACAAGCTATAAAGACTTCTAGAACTGAAATGTATTTTGTCACTACTAATAAAATACAAATCTTCCTCTAGCAATGTTTTAATAGAAGGAACAAAAGGGCTTCAGTTTCATAAGAAGTTTGTGAATATTTTCATTTCTTATTTTTGTTAAATGAATGCAAGATAATTCACTCATAGCCCACTAAACTGGCACACAGGCTGCAGGAAACAGGGTGTAGTAGCCAGGGTTACTCAAGATTCATCTGTTATCCATTGGCAATGAGCTGCAATTCATTTCTGCAGAGCTGCCACCCCAAAGAGCTTGCTGAAAGATTTATCTCTCGTTGAATACAAAACAGCTAACAATAAGTAGCAGTAGGCAATACATACACCTATGAGGCAAGGGGAATAATGGGGAACGGGGGTGAAGAAACAGGGTCTGAAGTGACATTCAGTTGAAGGGCTGAATTATTATCCAATGGTATAGCAAAAAGTGGCAGACATGTTGTAATCCCCCATAATTTGCAAAATGATTTACTAATTAACTAAAACCACATTACATTGTAGATATCTGTGGATGAAAAACTGTTTATTGGAATAACTGGAATATTATTAACTTTAAAAAGCATGGGAAATGCAAAAATAAAGAGTTCAGGACTTGAGTTGGATAACCCGCAAGGCAACCTGGGTTCTTACATTGGGTCCAGAAAACTGTTCCCAAAACAGTTATACGTCCATTTGCTGTAAAAACAAAAACACTCTTTTATTCTTTACATTTAGCATACTGTCCTTAGTTCTGTAAGCTCACATGAGCTGGACCATGTTTTCTATTGTCACTCTGTCATACATGAAGTCTGTCACAATAGAAAAAACATGAAAATAGCATGCCTTTATAAATATGCAAAACTGTTCAGGACCGTGGACAGTAATCTGTATTCATTATTTGCATATTTGAAAGGTTACTGCTAGTACTTAATCACAGACATGCCAAGCATACATTGTCAATCAGGAGTATCTTTCTTTGCATACAGCACCTACAAAAGGACTATATACCATTGAAAATGTAATTAAAAATGCAATAATACACAAATGTGTCAGCACTGGCTGCTATACTGATGCAAAGTCCCTTTTTTCACTCACTGTAACAGAATCACACATTTTCTGAAGGGTTTAAGGTGACAGGATTTCATTTGGGAAGTGATTTTCAGTGCAGGACTGACACAGTTTATCAAGTGATATCTAACTGAATGCAATTCTGTACAGTAAAATTTCTTTTCATAGTAAACTTGGTTTTCAAGAAATCTTAAAGCAATCATTGCAAAATGTAATATTAGAGATTTACTGTATAGTGCTAACATCCTCTTATTGAGTTTGTTTTCTGGGATGATAACTAATGGGCAATCAATTTCCATTGTGGAGTTCCATTGCTAATATTAGCCACTGTGTTTATGGGGAGAATAGCGTGATGATATGTTTGTACATGTGGGTAATTTTCCTTTTACAAACCCAGCACAATCTGTGTATTCTGCAGTTTCAATTCAGGACCTGCTAATTATTTTAGAAGCAATAAATGCAGATGTTCAGGCATAGAATGTTAGTTAAAATATCAGCAATCAGGGAAAACATGAAAGATTGGGCAAATGCTTGCACTGGTCCTCTTGTATATTGCCCACTAAAAACACACCTGTAATGCATAGGTACACTGCCTAAATTCAAAGGGAAAAATGCAAAGACCCTTAAAGAGTCTGATGTATAGTGCTTCTCTTTTTATGCATAAGCCTTATGCACTGCATACACATTAGATATTTGTTTGCTGAAAGGGCTAACAATGTCCATTTCAATTAATAATCTAAAGGTTCATACACACGTGCGATCGTGGGTGCCAACCCGCGACGCACAATGTGTACGAATGGCCGATAATCGTCCTGTATATGGGCACTTTATTGGGTGAAACAGCCGTTTGTTCGGGGATCGTTGCCCAATTCGGCGGGCGGATCGCCAAACGAGCATCCGTTTCGGCCGATAAAGTGCCTATATATGGGCCATCTTTGCCCGAAACGGAACACATACACATTGTGCGCACGTGTGTACAAACCTTTAGATTTAAGTGATCTGTCCAGCTAAAGAACTTATAATCACTCCCCTTCCCTCCAAATAGTACAGTAATGGCTGCTTAGCTACTGCTCTTGTTTGGAGCTATTGCTTCAATCAAAATTTGATTTGACATGTGTACAAGACCTTAGACATTTGCTCTGCATGTCTCACATTTCTTTGTGAGTCTATTAAGTGGAGCACAATTGGGTAAAGCACCAGTGATAATTGATGGTGATGATTCTCATGAATGGCAGTTCACTGGGTATGTGATCCGACCAATCAATCGGTAATTCGCCCCAAACACCCCATGTTTTATGCTTTCAGGGACACCCCACAATCACTTGACTCTCACTAGCTATACACACCATTACCCTGGCAGTTAAATTATTAACACTACACCACTCAATCCAACTACCAAAGAATTGATCACATTCACACATTCACACTTGATCCTGCCAGCAGTCTCAGCATTAATTACCATTCTAACAAGCATCCATTCAAACAGGGGTATTGCCATAACAAAACAGTTATTTAAAATAAAAAAGGAGGAAATACACAAAGCAAAAGCATAACTTTACTACATGTCCTAAACCTTCCATTACACAGAATACCTATAACTTAATATCTGTGCATTGTAATATCCCAACAACCCAATATATATACAGTATTGGTATATGTTTATGACATCTCCATAAAATAATAACCTTATGCTTCATGTTTTACTGGCCCATCTGTGACATTTCTGGAACTCTTCCCTCCAGACTATCCTCCCTGATGTTTATCAGGCCCAGTGTCTGGTTTGGAGGAAGGTTATAACTTTTGTTTTGAAATGTCAAGGGTCCATTAGCTTGACCGCTAAGGTATGACCATAGAGGTCAACTTTAATCCTTCCCTGCCTTACTATGTGGCTTAAACATTACTCTGTCATGATAAAAGCAGTGCACCAGCGATAATTCATAATTATAAGGGGTAACTATGCCTACTACATACAGATACAGAAAGGCAAAAAGAAAAAATTGACACGCAAGTGTGCTGGGTGAAGCAGATATGCCTTTATGTTGATTCTCATTATAATACCTGACTGTAATTGAAAAACATACATTTTTTCTTAAAAATATTTCAGATAGTATCCTTGTGAATTTGGATGGAAACACTGTGTCTATATATATAAAACCTGCAAGGACAGAGAAATAATAATTCAAGCAGTCATCAAACACATCCCCTAAAATACAATTTCTGTCACTGCTCAATTCTGAAGATTCAGTGACTAGACATTTTATCTGGTTTGCAAAAGGGCACAAGCTAAAATCTGATTTGTGAGAAAAGAATATAATTGTCAACCACTAGAGAGAGCTATAGTGTTTTCAGAACTAAATAAATAATCAAGATTTATTTATTGAGCTTCTTTAAGTCTCAGAGTTTTTGCAAATGTATAATATTCCTTGGGTGACATGTACAGATATTTCACGTTGCTGATCTGTTTCTTTCTTTTTTTCCTTATTTCTGTAATCCCACAATCTAAAGGTTTAAACTGATGATAAAAATGTAATTACCAGTCAGAGGAACCAGCAATACCAATGAACTTTATTGTGATTTTGTTTAAGGACACCTAATAGACTACAAGGCTACTGATGAGCCCATAAAGAGCGCATAATTTCAGGCTTATTTAATAGGAGGTGCAAAGAATTGCCCGTGCTATTAATTTGCAGCATCCAATCAGATGTTACCTTTAATCATTTAAAAACATCTGATTGGCTGCTGCAGATTAACAGCACAGCATAATTTGGCACCTCTTTTAAAAAAGCCCCATCTTGTCTGAACATAGTAGTACTCAGGCTTCTATAAATCCCCTTTGGAGAAACAGGACTAGTGCACATTTAATATTCATGCAGACTTTTATGTAAATTTATATAATCACATCTGTAATTTAAATACCAGCACTTATGTAAATACAAATAAACAATTCCATACAAAAGGCATACAAATCTACACATATAGGCCTTTGGCCTTGTATTGGAAAGGATGCCTCATAGTGCAACTATCAGTAGCCCTGGATGACCAATGCATTCATTATTATAAAGATGTTCCTCACTCTATATTATGCAGCTAAAACTATAACAGTTTCGGTTTCTATTTACATTTAAAAGTGTCAATACTAAGGGGTCCAGGAGATACCAGGGACACAGAACATGCTTCACTTTGTTTTAATCTGCACACAGCACTTTAAGTGCTTCCAATTCATTGGTGGTTCTGGTCCCAAGATTGACAATTAGTCTGTAATAAATGAAAATTTCAAGTTAAAGACCACAACTCACTCCTTTTTGGTGCAAAAGGCTAGCCAATTTCATAAGAACAAACCGAAACAGCGTAACATTTCAGGGGAACGGTCTGACGAAGGCTGTTTGCAACCCCTCGGAACGTTACGCTGTTTCGGTTTGTTCAGATAAAATTGGCTAAAAGCCTTTTGCACTAAAAAGGAGTGAGTTGTGGTCTGTAACTTGGAATTGAACAGAACATGCCACATCCAGATAATTACAAAACCAACTTTTCTGTAGCATTATGGAATTATGATCATCTACTGCAATAAATATTATGTGAACCATTAGCTATAAGAATCATAGTTTATAAAAGCATCTCTTGGGGCGATTGTTTTTCCAAACAGGTGACTTTGGAGTGTCTCGTGTCCTATCAATGCCATCAGACATGGCAAAAACATTCACTGGAACGCCTCACTATATGAGTCCTGAGGTACTCATGCATCATGGGTATAATGCCAAATCTGATATCTGGTGAGTATGTCTTTGAATGTGATAATTCCCCAATTAAATTAATAAATAAGTTAATATGTGATTTTCCTTTACCAGGCCTAGTTTTTAGATTTTGTGAAATATATGCAGTGTGTAGTAAATCTGTTCTAAATGTACAGTTTAGATGGGTAGACACAGTACAGATCTTTTAAAGATGACAGACAAAATCTGCAAGATTCTGTCTGTCATTTTTTAAACATCAGGCTACTCACATGATCTATGCAAAGCATGGGGAGAATGCTCGGTACTGCACATTTTCCTCAGCCACAGCCGACTGCCAATTTTTTAAGTAAAGGGAAACTAGCACGGGTGAAATTTTGTCCATTTCCGAGCGATTGCAAGGTCAACAGTGAACATTCGTCGGCCTCGGGATCGCTTGTTAATGCGCTAAACACACTAACGATAAAGGAACTTTACCCTGGGATCTTACAGTATCATCAGTGTGAGTATTCACCTTTAGTTTGCCATAGTGGGCATCTTAATTCAATGTTTGTGCTACCTGTAATTTATCACATCTATGGATCCTATATTCAACAAAACAAAAAGGTGTCGGCTATATCCAACAAGGATTTCCAGTATGACATATGGCTAAATCAAACACATTTTAGATACTTATCTCATTGTGTTTGGCATTTCTAACCTTCTGCAATAAATCATTTAGTCTAGTCCATAACCTACCGTACATCCTTTCTTTGTTTGCAATGATTTTATAGGGCTTAAATGTCCCACACTGACATTAATATTGCAGCTGATGTTTAACTCCTTTGTCCTTGCAATAAAGTAAGGGATGGTTGTGTAGTTGTTTACCTTGATCTAACCTATTGAATGTTTTATCTTTGTTTTTATGTCTCTTTTATGTTTCCATTAATGTACATGCAGTTTGACCTTTTCCTTTTTCAATCTATTCATCAATTAATGTTGAGAGTATAAATGGATAGCTTTTACATAGCCTGAACAAGAGGGGTGGGAAAATTCACATGTCTTTTTCCATGCCTTTATCACTCAACCGTTTTTCTATATATCAGCTGTCATCTCTTTAAAGAAAGTTGCCAGATCAATGACATCTGTGTAACATAAAATATTGTCTCTTTATTCTGAATGTTCCTGTCAGTTGTACCATCTCAACAAGAGCTCTAAATATCCATTCAAAAATGTTTTTTTTTAAAAATGGTCAGGTTTAATGAATATATAAAATCTATAAATTATATGAAGGATACATCAACCTAAATGTATGTAATAGAACTAAAACAGTATACCCTGCAGTTAACAGATAAACAATACAATAGAAATCTTGTAGTTTGTAGTCTGTAGTTGGCTCTCTGGTTTTGCATTTAGCTCTAAACGTTCACACACACATATGATTTGGAATGGAGCCATGACCCCCGTCAACGACGCACTTGTGTGATGAGAATCGAACGTGTGTATGCGTTTGGTCTGGGGTCGTTCGCCAATCCGCCTGGTGGTTTAACAAACAACCCCTTTACCGAACGCATACACATGTGCAATTCTCGGCTGGAACGGCTGTTCGTCGCACGGATGGACGAGGGTCACGGCTAATGCCTCTTAGAAGGTGTGGCATTTCCGAAAGGGCTACCATGGAAACATGGACATTATCCAGAAGTCTCTGTTCCTTATAAAAAAAATACAATAGTTTTTTTAAAATACACACCCAAACAGCAATTACAAGATTTATGTTTTTAATTACACTGAAGTTGCCTACTTTTTTGCCTCATCCTAATCTGTAATTAAATAAATGTAAGCATTAAGGGCTCGTTCACCCTAGAAAGTGACAGAAACGCACAGCATGGGTTTCTGTCCATTTTTTGCATGCATTTGTGTCCATTTTTTCACAATGATAATAAATTCTAGGTTTCCTTGCATTTTTAAAAATGGTCTGTTGCAAAAACGCACCAATAAACGGATCTAGTGTGAACAAGCCCTTACTCTGATGTCTGTGTGTTGCCTTCACTTCAGTAATTGTTTTGCTCAGACTAAGTATTCCCAATTCCTTTCTTAACCGACACCTCCTTTATCAGACCTGAATATTTGTGAGGGCAAGCATGCTCAGTAATGACTATGAGGCACCACTGGGAGGATGCAATTCACACAAACTGTCACCAATCCAGTTACAGCAAAACTGCAGACAGTAGTAGAGTTTATAATAATAGGGCACTATTAAAAGATAGTGGAAATACAAGATAGTTCAGATTAAATTTCTAAAGGAATAAGGGACAGGTGAACAAAAAAATGGTACAGTGATAGTTTGAAGAATTATTCAGGGAGATTCAATAAAAGTTCTTATTGTTTAAATTGGTGCTAATTTTGCCCCAACCAATCAGATGTTAGCTTTCAAATGTTAAATAAGATCTGATTGGTTGGGGCAAATTTAACACCATTTTAAACGATAAGAACTTTTATTGAATAACCCCGATAGTTTTCAGTAATGGGTAATAAAAAAAATATTATTCCAGTGTAGATACCATATAAGGATTTTCTACCAATATTGTCAGTGGTGTTCTACATTGGTTGTACTGTTTCTAATTTACTCATAAATGACCTAAGGTTAGGCACTGGGAGGAGTATGATCTCTGTATTTGATAATGAAACCAAACTGTATAGCACTGGAGGCACAGTCCAAGCTGTCTGCATTTTGCAAAGCAATTTAAATGAAAATGGCAAATGTGAGTTACATTGTGAAATGTATAGTTATGCATTTAGGTAAAGCACAGTGAAAGAATTGTAAGGCTTAAGAACTGCCTTACAGACCGAGAGACTACCAATCAATGTACTGATGGCACATCTAATATTTCAGCACAACAGATTGTGCAGCCCATTGAAAACAAAAAATTTCCATCACATTCAAATCTGTAGGTCAGGCAGCCAATCTGGAAAGGTCAATACAGAGTAAATGTTGTCTTTGATAAGTATATACAGTATATAGAAGGACCAGTGATGGGCCTGGCACAAAGGGCACACATCTTAGGGATTCCATTTCCCTCGCAGTGACATTTTAGTGCAAAAAGGGTGCCCTGTGCTGTCTCTGGGTATTTAATGCTTCAATAACGTCTGTAATTTTAAAGAAGCAAATACTGTGTCTTTGAAATCCTGTTTGAAGCTACGACTAAAATATTAACCACTGCACCCATTGCTGCTGACACATGTATTATTTAGCGTGTATGTGTTTATCAGGCTCTGGTGCCTACAGCAACTGCTGTTGCGTTTCCTGGGTCCTGTAAGGTTAAATCATCAAACACAAAACAAAAGTAACCTATGTATCATCTCAGAATCTATATATTGTACTAACTTCGTATAACAATATTTACAAAGGTTTGTGTGAAAATAAGATCTAGGGGCATATTTATAAAAGAGCGAAAAGTAGCGAAATGTTTTCGCATTCGCTTTTCCCATGGGTTTTCGCCAAAAAGACAGTTAACGCTATTTATAAAGGTAGCGTTAACGAATGGCGAAACCGTTTCCGCGAGCTATCGCTAAACCCTTTTCGCCTAACTTCGCAATGGTAATTTTAGCGAAAAAGGAGCAAAAAGGCATAACGCGATTTATAAAAGAGTGAAAGGTGGTTTTTGCGTTAAAAAGAGCGAAAGATTAGCGCGACCCTGAAGGTGGTGAAAAGTCATTGTTTGAGCGAAAAGGCATTCTAATGGGTAATATGCCTTGAAAAAGCGAACGCACATTAGAAGGGCGATCGCGCATTAGAGTGTAATATGCCTTGGAAAAGCGACATTAGAAAGGCGAACGCGCATTAGAATGTAATATGCCTTGGAAAAGCGACATTAGAAAGGCGATCGCGCATTAGAATGTAATATGCCTTGGAAAAGCGAACGCGCATTAGAAAGGCGAACGCGCATTAGAAAGGCGAACGCACATTAGAAAGGCGAACGCACATTAGAAAGGCGAACGCACATTATAATGGAATATGCCTTGGAAAGGCGAACGCGCATTAGAAAGGCGAATGTGCAGTGCAAAAGAAAATTGTATTCCAATTGAGAAATTCTAAGAAGATTGACTAAATAAGACATGGCTGACTTCTTGGTAAATGTGAGGTGGCCATTTTGAACTTGACATCATTTTCTAGTGGGCTTTTCTGGTTTCGAATGGTTTTCACAATGCAGTCTTCTTAGATGCGTTAAGTTTTCGCTGCGATACTTTTTGCTCTTTATCACGCCCGTTCGCCTTTTTCAGCCGCGATTTTATAAATAAGGTGAAACGAAGCCCCAAATGGCGCTATTTTCGCTGCGATGTGCTGCGCTAATTATTTGGCGAAAAAGACAATCCTTTATAAATATGCCCCATAGAGTGTGAGTGTAAATCACTGCTCACTGTTTCAAATGGTTGTGGGTGCAAGGACCTTTGTGTAATTGGATCCACAACTAATGAGAATTTACCTTTATCCTCTAGTATCACCAAGGTTTCATATACTTACCTTTTTTATACCTTGAGAGTTAGTTGAGTGCCTACCATTTTAGCCCGGACTATATATATATATCAATACACATTCCTGGGCCCCATACAATACCATTTGTTTGATCAGTTCAGTAGCACTTCCGCAAAATGTAATTGTAATTTAGTCTGAGCAGTGCTTCCATGGTCTATGTATTTATTGGGAAGCATGGTCAAGAAGCTTCTATGTGGTATTAGTACCCCCAACACGGCCCTTTAATTGGAGATCCTAGCACTGGATGGACGTCCTCTTTCAAAAGTTTGCTAATCATAGTATATATACAGTGGTGTGAAAAACTATTTGCCCCCTTCCTGATTTCTTATTCTTTTGCATGTTTGTCACACTTAAATGTTTCTGCTCATCAAAAACCATTAAATATTAGTCAAAGATAACATAATTGAACACAAAATGCAGTTTTAAATGATGGTTTTTATTATTTATTGAAGAAAAAAAACCTCCAAATCACATTGCCCTTGTGTGAAAAAGTGATTGCCCCCCTTATAAAATAAGTTAAAAAAATAACTTAATTGAGATCTATCAGTTGGTAAAGGTTATAAAGCCATTTCTAAAGCTTTGGGACTCCAGCGAACCACAGTGAGAGCATTATCCACAAATGGCAAAAACACGGAACAGTGATGAACCTTCCCAGGAGTGGCTGGCCGAACAAAATTACCCCAAGAGCACAGAGAAAACTCATCCGTGAGGCCACAAAAGACCCCAGGACAACATCTAAAGAACTGCAGGCCTCACTTGCTCAATTAAGGTCAGTGTTCACGACTCCACCATAGAAAGAGACTGGGCAAAAACGGCCTGATGGCAGATATCCAAAGCGCACAACCACTTTTAAGCAAAAAGAACATAAGGCTCGTCTCAATTTTGCTATAAAAACATCTCAATGATTGCCAAGACTTTTGGGAAAATACTAGTGGACCGGCAAGACAAAAGTTGAACTTTTTGGAAGGTGCGTGTCCTGTTACATCTGGCGTAGAAGTAACACAGCTTTCAGCAAAGAACATCATACAACAGTAAAATATGGTGGTGGTTGTGTGATGGTCTGGGGTTGTTGCTGCTTCAGGACCTGGAAGGCTTGCTGTGATAGTGGAACCATGAATTCTACTGTCTACCAAAAAATCCTGATGGAGAATGTCCGGCCATCTGTTCGTCATCTCAAGCTGAAGCGATCTGGTGTGAGCAGGACAATGACCCACCAAAACACCAGCAAATCCACCTCTGAATGGCTGAAGAAAAACAAAATGAAGACTTTGGAGTGGCCTAGTCAATGTCCTGACTGAATCCTATTGAGATGTTGTGGCATGACCTTAAAAAGGGGTTCATGCTAGAAAACCCTCAAATAAAGCTGAATTACAACAATTCTGCAAAGATGAGTGGGCCAAAATTCCTCCCAGAGCGCTGTGTAAAGACTTGTTGCAAGTTATCACAAACGCTTGATTGCAGTTATTGCTGCTAAGGGTGGCCCAACCAGTTATTAGGTTCAGGGGGGCAATCACTTTTTCACACAGGGCCATGTAGATTTGGAGTTTTTTTTCTCACTAAATAATAAAAACCTGCATTAAAATTAAACGGATTGTGTTCAATTATGTTATCTTTGACTAATATTTAATGGTTTTTGATGAGCAGAAACATTTAAGTGTGACAAACATGCAAAAGAATAAGAAATCAGGAAGGGGGCAAATAGTTTTTCACACCACTGTATATATATATATTGTGGGAGGATTAGCTCTTGGTAGCTCTTTTACCACGACTCTGCCAGTAAGGGAACGCAGACACCAACGGTTGGCTTAATACAGTATTTAAACAGTAAACAGTAGGGCGGCTTACAGTTTCCTCTGTCCTCACACAGTTTATTATTCAAACAGAAAAACACATTGGTTCATCTGAACCGCCAGCCAGTGGTTCAAAACAAAACGTCTTTATTTTCCAGATATAGGTAAGGCACAATAAAGTCCAATGTTACTCACTCAACCTTAAAGGAAAACTAAATCCATTTTTTTATACTCCAGAATCTGAAAACAACCCCCCTAAAAACACCAATAAGCTATAAAATCCCACTCCAGTAAATTGTATTAAAGTAAATGTAAGCCTGTTAAGAACTGGATGAAGTATCTGTGTGTATGTGCAGTGTCAGACCACACCTCGCAGCCTCAGTCACATGCTTCCTTGCTTTATCTGTCCTGTCAAAGATGGTAGAGATTATTAATGGGTGTGACCAACTGTAACAAGTTCTGCCATAGCTAAGGACTGAGCATGTCCAGAAACATAATGGTCGTTGACCAGACTGTGTGATATTAGAATGCTGTGATGTAAGCACAAACCATATATTATTTAGGTAAATTTCCCAGCCACCCGTATCACAATGAGAGGTAAGACATAGATTACTTGCTTTATATCAAGGTGTTCTGCCTTCTGGTTCAGTGTTGTTCTGTGGCTTTAGTTGTCCTTTAAGTGCAAAACAACATAAAAACATTTTTTGTACCCTGGTGCTACCAGATAATGATTATATATATATATATATACAATGTCCATATAGTCCAGTGCACACAACAGGATTTAGTAAAAAAGTGGCTTTATTTGGCAACGTTTCAGTCTTTAACCCTTTCCCTGCCACAGATCGTATATTCACGATCTGTGCAGTGAATGTTCAAACTGCCACAGATCGTGAAATACGATCTGTGGCTTCCCCCTCCCCAAAAAAATTTTCCCCCTCTAGGCGCGATCGGGGGGCAGCATTCAACTGCCCCCCACCCCCCTCGATCCCCCTCGTTTCGGCCAAATCCGAGGGGGGGATCGGAAGATATTCCTACCTTAACATGGCCCCCGCAGCTGAAAGCGGTCCCAACTGGAGGAAGTTCCTTGTTCCGGAAGGGAGACCCCGGTGATGTCACTGATCTTCCTCCTTCACGGGTGTCTTCCCATAGGAGGTACACTGCTGCCCCCGGTGGTCCAGTGGAGGTACTGCAGCATGATCTCATATAGATCATGCTGTGTACCTAGTATAGAACAAGCTGTCAAGCTGACAGCTGTACTATACATTTTGTGAATGGAACTCAAATTTCCATTCACAAATGGATTTTTTCTAAGTCTTTGCTACTTAGCGAAGACTTAGAAAAAAAATGGGGACAGAGATATAATTGGTGATCACTTCTGATCACCAAACTTATTGATCTTGCCAATGAATGAAAAATCATTCCTAGAAATGATTACCGAGAAGGAGTGTTTTTCCGATCGGATTTCAAACTGGAAAACGGCATTATTGCCCGTATTCAACAAGTTCGGTATCATTCCCTAAGATGATTTGATGATCATCTTTGGGAATGATCCCAAAAAAAAGGGAAATGCACACAAAAAAAATCTTAAAGTGATACACACACCTTTTTTTTTTTTTACCTAAAACTATAAATTAGCAAAAACGTTTGTCTTCTCCAAAGCTTCTCAATGTCCCCGGTGATATCGGTAAAATAAACGCGGATCATTTATTTGTTGGATTTCAAAGGAAACTAAGCCTATTTTAGTAGGAAATTTTGCAGAGGGTACCAAAAAAAGACCGTATTGATTTTTAGGATCAGTTAAAGTGTGCAAAAACTTGTGTGACTCTCCGTACTAACTGGTTTTCCACTAAAAGGGGGAGGTGGGTTATAGGGTAATGGGGTGGGTTGTGGCGTTTTTTAATTTTTCTTGTAAGCAACTGCGCATGGATCACATTTGAGCTAGTTGGTGGCCCCGTCTCTGTTTGCACCCACCCTTAGGCATACCGTTTGATTCAGGACATGTGAGAGTTGCCATTTAGTGGGTTTTTTTTTGCCAAGTGGGTTTAGGTAGGATTCAACCATTGAGTCCTATTTTATTTTTTCACAAAATCTCCTAAAAGCACGGAGTTCTATGAATAGCAGCGGCTGGAATTCTTCACGTATATCGAAAGCATGAACCCATCACGTAGCTGAAGGTGTGTAGCTTCCAAAAATATATAGTTTGTGGGGGGTATTTCAAATTGATTAGGCTGTTCAATTACAGAACACTTTGTTTTTTTCTTGAATTACACTTGTGCATGCGTCCAATTTGAGCTAGTTGGTGGCCACGTCTCTGTGTGCACCCACCCATATGGCATTACCGTTTGATGCAGGATATGTGGGAGATTGACATTTAGTGGGTTTTTTTGCTTGTCAAGTGTGGTAGGTGTTTTAAATTACAGAGCACTTTGATTTTTTTGTAATTTGCATTTGTGCATGGTCCATTTGAGCTAGTTGGTGGCCACGTCTCTGTGTGCATCCACGCATATGGCATAACGTTTCATTCAGAACATGTGGGAGATTGATATTGTGGGGGGGGGTATTTGTGGGGGGCATTTCCAAGTTTTGGTGCTGTTTGAAATTACAGAGCACTGATTTTTTTCTTTGCAATTAACTGTGTCATGCGTCCTTTGAGCTAGTTGGTGGCCCGTCTCTGGTACATCCACGCATATGGCAATACCGTTTGATTCAGAACATGTGGAAGAGTGATATTTAGTGGGGGGTTATTTGTGGGGGGCATTTTCAAGTTTTGGGGCTTTTTGAAATTACAGAGAACTTTGATTTTTTTCTTGTAATTACACTTGTGCATGCGTCCCATTTGAGCTAGTTTGGGGGCCACGTCTCTCTGTGCACCCACCCATATGGCATACCATTTGATGTAGGATACGTGGGAGATTGACATTTAGTGGGTTTTTTTGCTTGTCAAGTTGGTTTAGTAGGATTCAATCTTTGAATCATCTTATTTTATTTTTCACCAAAAAATCCTAAAAACACAGAGTTCTTTGGATTCTTTGGTCTGGAATTCTTCATGTATGTATGAAAGCATGGCACCGTAACGTAGCTGAAGGTGTGTAAATTCCAAGAATATATAGTTTTGGGGGGTATTTCTAATATAGAGGGGTGTTTAGTCTGACAAATCTGAAAAGTTGCTGTAATTGGGCATGTGTTCATGGCTCACTTTGTGCTAGTTGATTCCACGTTTGCGTGTGTAACCATACATAGGGCATACCGTTTGATGTCAGGACATTAGGAAATTGATATTTGGTAACTTTTTTTTACATTACTTGGGATTTTGGCATGATTTCTACCTTTGAGAGTGTTTTTATTCAAATTTTTTAGAAAATCTGCTAAAACTGCGAACTTCTACGAGAACTGCGCCCACACCATTGATGGTAAGAATGAACAAACTACAGAATTTCGATAGATAAAGGTGTGTGGATTTGAGAAATATATGTGGTGGGGGTTGTTTTGTGGGGAAAAATTGCAGACTGTTCAAATTCAGATTTGACTGAATATTTTTGCGTTTCTGAGCCATTGTGCATTGTTCACTTTGTGTCTTTTGGCTTCCACGTCCACGTGGTGTAACCCACACATATGGCATACCGTTTGATTCAGGACAATTTGGGAGATTGAAATTTAGTAGCTTTTTTTACATTCCATGGGGTTTTGGCATGATTTCTACCTTTGAAGTTGTTTTTTGTTCATTTTTCCGACATACGCGAATTTTCTACGAAGAACTGCGCCCACACCATTGATGGTATGAAAGAACAAACTACAGCGTTACGTAGCTGAAGGTATGTAGATTATGAGAATATAAGTTTTGTGGGGTATTTCCAGTTAGAGGGTGTGTTCAGTTTGAAAAATTGGGAAAATGCTGTTATTGGCGCACTGCGCATGTGTCAACATTTTGTCTAGTCGCTTCCACGTCCGTGTGTGTAACCACACATATGGCATACCGTTTGATTCAGGACATTTAGGAGATTGATATTTGGTAAGTTTTTTTTACATTACATGGGGTTTTGGTGTGATTTTGTAAATTTGAAGTGTATTTTTCTCTATTTTCCAGAAAATTGTGTAGAAATGCGAAATTCTACGAAGAACTGCGCCCACACCATTGATGGTATGAATGAACGAACTACAGTGCTACATAGCTGAAGGTGTTAGATTTAGGAATATAGTTTGTGGGGGGTATTTCTGAGTTATCAGGGGTGTTTTGTGGAAAAAAACTGCAGACTGTCCAAATTCGGAGTTGGCTAAATTTTCGCTGTTTCTGAGCCATCGTGCATTGTCTCACTTTGTGGCTTTTCGCTTCCACGTCCGCGTGTGTAACCACACATATGCATACCATTTGATTCGGACATTTGGGAGATTGATATTTAGTAACTTTTTTTTACATTCCATGAGGTTTTGGCATGATTCTACTACTTTGAAGTTGTTTTTGTTCATTTTTTCAGACAAATGCGAACTTCTATGAAGAACTGCACCCACACATTGATGGTTATGAATGAACAACTACAGTGTTACATAGCTGAAGTGTTGTAGATTTCAGAATGTATAGTTTGTGGGGTTATTTCTAAGTTTGGGGGTGTTTTGTGGATAAAACTGCAGACTGTCCAAATTCGGAGTTGGCTAATATTTTCGCTGTTTCTGAGCCATCGTGCATTGTCTCACTTTGTGGGCTTTTCGCTTCCACGTCCGCGTGTGTAACCACACATATGGCATACCATTTGATTCAGGACATTTGGGATTGATATTTAGTAACTTTTTACATTCCACGAGGTTTTGGCATGATTTCTACCTTTTGAAGTTGTTTTTGTTCATTTTTTCAGACAAATGCGAATTTCTATGAAGAACTGCGCCCACAACCATGATGGTATGAATGAACAAACTACAGTGTTACATAGCTGAAGTTGTGTAGATTTCAGGAATATATGTTTGTGGGGGTTATTTCTAAGTTACGGGGGTTTGTTTTGTGGATAAAACTGCAGACTGTCCAAATTCGGAATTGGCTAAATATTTTCGCCGTTTCTGAGCCATCGTGCATTGTCTCAACTTTGTGGCTTTTCGCTGTCCACGTCCACGTGTGTAACCACACATATGATACCGTTTGATTCAGGACATTTGGGAGATTGATATTTGGTAACTTATTTCATTCCATGAGGTTTTGGCATGATTCTACCTTTTTGAATGTTGTTGATGTTCATTTTTTTTGAAAATCTTGTAAAAGTGCAAACTTCTACGAAGAACTGCGACCACACCATTGATGGTATGAATGAACGAACTACAGCGTTACATAGCTGAAGGTGTGTAGATTTCAGGAAAATATAGTTTGTGGGGGGGTTCTGAGTTGGGGGGGTGTTTTGTGGAAAAACTGCAGATGTTCAAATAAAAATGGCTAATTTTTTTTTGCTGCTACTGACATTTGGCACTGGTCACGCTCTGGGTTAGTTGGTAGCCATGTCTCTGGGTACACCCATGAATGTGGCATACCGTTTTATTCGGGAGGGGTTAGGCTTTCATATTTGAGATGCGTTTGAACTTTCTCCACAGTTTTTAGCTGAAATTCGCATTTGATTTTGTCTCTGATTTTACAGTTGAGGAAAAAAAGGAAAATGTGAGAAAATAACTTACTATTGGACGAAGAGCTGCGTCCGGGTATACTGCATTTTGATCAAAACTTACCTCACTCATAAAATCTTGTGGGTGTGTAGTTTCTAAAAATATCTCACTTGTGGGGATATTTTAGTTAATTTGGAAGATATTCTATGTTAACTGTCAGTAGTGGTTATACATTTTAATTGTGTGTAATATTCTTGAAGGTGCAGTTTTAGTTTGGGGGGGTCTCCTGTACAGGAAAAGTGGGGGGTACCTACATATCTGGTATCGTTGTACACGGGAGTATCTGAGTTTTTAGTAAACATATACTTTTTTTTAGTAAGATTTTTGTGTGTAACCTTAAGATAACTATAAGTAAAAATGGGAAAAATCCATGAAAATTTGCAAATTTTTCATTTTTTTTACATATTTTACCCATAATTCCAGTAAAATTTCCAGAAAAGTTACAAAATTCTGTTACCATGTTAAAGTACACTTTGTGCTGAAAAAAACAATGTATAATATTCCTGATTTACTGCAAGGTTTCCTACTGTAAAATTAGTCTAAAGTGATTGAGGGCAAAATCCTGAAAATTCTTCTGGCAGTTAACGCAAAAAAAAATGAAAATCTCCTGGCAGTGAAAGGGTTAATCATAGACCTTTATAAAGCCAAGTGTAAAGTCAAATGCAAACAACATCACAATTTAAATGCATTCAATCCAACATTTCCTGTGTCATCACATCCTGTTGAAAAATTATTAAGGAATAACATTAAACCATACATATTGTGGGTGCTACATAACTGAATTAAGTGAAGCTATATAAAATATATACTGTAAAAGTGCCTAAAAGCATAATCTATTTTTCATATTTATTGATGTATAAAGTGATAAACTGCCAATAAAATTACCATAAAAAATATTTAATTTCAAACACTACCTGACCTTACTATTCCATATAAATCTGTGATTATATCTTATACCACTAAGCAATTATAGAGATATCAATTACTTTAAAATATCACCAAAGGATTTATATATCTATTTGTTAAAGTGTGTAAAAAATGCATATTACTGGTTAGGCAATATGCATCATATCAACGTTTCGGGACATAGTTTGCCTTTAACAAGTTTGCAAGCAGGTCCTGGTTATTTTATTAATAGAAATGTAGGGCAAGTTTTTAACTATGGGGGGAGGGATTTTAATGAAAGCAGTTTAAAGGGTATCTCTTCCCCATAAACAAAATTTTTTTCACCCCACCCCACCCCAACCGCTGAATTAGGCTGGGAAGAGAGGCTAATTCATAGGGAACTGCATGATCAGCTGTGATTTACCAACAGTCCCGATCACCTGTTCGTCCGATACAGGTGACCAAGCTCGGCTGTGACCGGGCATCCTACACCATCAGATATTTCCGGCCGACTGACTGATGGTGCCGTGTATCAGTTGGTTGGCCTGAAATATCTGCTGGTGTGCAGTCTTAGATTTGCAAAACAAGCCCCAGAAAAAGACTTACCAGTGATTGTTCCCTCTGCTCCCGGCTCCCTGATTGGCGGAAGTTGCAATCAGGGGCCGGACTGACAGCCGAGTCTGTGATTGGCTTAGAGGGGCCAGACTGACAGCCGAGTCTGTGATTGGCTTAGAGTCAGCCAATCACAGACGCGACTGCCAGATATGCAGAGAGCCAAGGAAACAAGGTGGTGTAAGTCTGTCTTTGGAGCTTGGCTTACAAATCTAACACAGCGGTTGGGGGTGGGCTAGGGTGCCCTACACTACAGAAAAAAGATTTTTACGGCAGGTGGAATAGGCAGCCATTAAGGGATCCTAAGCATGGGAAGGAGTGGAGGGAGGGTTGGGCTCCCCTGCACATGCCAGAATCCTCAGGGAGGACAAGAAAGAAGCAGGGACCGGATGGCACACAGACAGCTTCATTTTTTCACTTTCTTGGACTTTAAACAGGCAGTGCAGGAGAACCATAAGGAGCAGAGATGTAAGGTATGGCTTTTTTAACACAACACAGTGGGGCCAGTAGTGGGTAGTGGGAGAAATTTTAGTTTTGGGGGTGGACATGGCCTTTAATACAGGAAAAGTCATCCAACATGTGAAGAGAGGTGGCAGTAACTATTTTATAACCAGTAGGAATCAGTGGGTTAACTTTACATTTAGATTATTTGAGCCGATTCCCCTATATTTGATGTATTTAGGTTGATATTTCTTGGTGTATAAAGCCAGGAGAAAATAGCCCTTTCTGTATAGAACTTGTGTTTGATATTTGTTTTTATGCTGCTTTTCACAAAATTTGAAAATCATACTTAGTTGTGTTGTGGTATTTGGGTATAAGTACTTATAAAATAAATTATTTAACTCACAGAAATTTACTGATAAATTATTAACTTTGAACAAGTAATAGACAAAATAAGCTTATAAACAGGGCTTTCTGGGAATGCTCATCTAGAATTCACATAAAGAAGAACTAAATGCTAAACGATAAATGTTGTTTTAGTATTAAATTGACCCGTACACCCATATAAAAACTTACAAGGAGATTTACACAGAGCTCTAGGTAAATCTCCCTTATCAAATTCAATATCAATTTAGCGGCTGTGGGTATCGCAACTTTAACGGCAGCTGTTCATTTTTTTTTTTTTTACATTTTAAAAGCTTTAAATTAGCGCAAAGCCAATAGTAAATCTTTTATGCTGGTTGCGCCTGCTCGGGTGTCTTTTGCGATACTAGCACAGCCCACACAATGAAGAGGTTAAAGTCATACTAAGCGATATTTAATAGCTGTGGCTCTGTCATTTTTGATCTTTATATAGATACAATAGTAAATAGATGGACATACCATGACAGTATGATATCTTGTCGTATTGTACATCAATACATATTTAGCATTGTCTGTATAGAAATGCAATATTTAATGTCATGTCCACCCCTGACATCCCTTACAACCCCCCCAGTACCTTCACCACTTACCTTGCATTCAGAAAGATGCTCCCAGCTATGCTGCTTTAAGAAAGGTTGCTCATGCTCATAGGAAAAAAGGCACATATTTCATCTGTTCCAGCCATGACTAACTGCTGCTACCTAGAAGAACCAGGATGCAGCGAGACCCAGGAGCAGCCAGGAACATTGGGCTGAATATGTGTAATTAGTTTTAGGTTTTTTTTGGTGGGTGGTGGGGGGTCTGCTTAGGCTGGGTACACACCAACAGATATTTTCAGCCGACTGACCGATTCGTGGTACTTTTGGTTAGTCGGACGAAAATATCTGCTGGTGTGGGGTGGCTGGCCGCGACGGACCTCCATCCAGCTTATACGAACGGCTGATCGGACGTGTCGCCAAATTTTCCACGACCGATATACATTTGTCCAGGCTGAGCACTCACTCGTAGCAAGCACTCAGTCGGGACAAATAGTCCCTTCGTGTGTACCCAGCCTTAGATACAAATTCTAATTAGTGTTGTGTGTTTTTAAATTTAAATTGCACTAAAATGTTCTCCAAAAAAAAAAAAAAAGTTAAAAAGGTAAAAATATTTCCCTTCACTGTACAAAACACTCTCTAAAGTCCTGACTACAATAATGGAGACAATAGAATGCCTGGAGCATGCCAGCAGGAACCAACTGACACTGGGGAACTAAAAATACTCTGTTGGTAAACGGCCTTCTAACAAACCAATTGTTCTTGAATCAGGTACAAATCACAGTTGAGATGGTTGATGCTCACAGCAATCTATCATCCTCCCTTTATACTCGTATCATTAGAGACCAGCTTTCCACTCCTGTCAATAGAAAAGGCCATAAATTGGACAGAAACTTCAATTGATAAAATGGTAACAACAGATGACACTTTAAATTGTTAGTAATTTAGTAGTTAGTACCATATAGTAATGTCAGCCAATAGTAAACATAGATATAACTAAAGTAAAACATGCTATTCTTATTTTTCATTTCCCCCAAAGGTAAAAACAAGGCATTAGAAAACCAATTGCCTAAAACAATGACTCTGCACTGAGTGATTAGCATTCCAAAAATAGATGCTGTCGATAAGTAAGACACTGGAATTCCCTTCCTCCTGCATCCTGACATCCATAGAAACTCTCTTGGATTAGCCCTGACATTCACACATTCCATGTGACAGTAATAACTACAGTTATCAGAAATCAACAATACTGAGCAGAGCACAATTTTTATTTTGTCAGCTAATTCCAGTGCTTAATATAGTTCTAAGCCATGTAACATATTAAAAATGTTATGTAAATATGCCATTTTTTTAAAATAAAAGAGACATTCCATCACTCCCTAAAGTTCAGTCTACCTGATATAAATAACAGATCCCTGACTTCCTGAAACTATATACAATCTCCCAGAAATTCATTTATAATTAGTGAGTAGAGACCAACAATTCCAGAGCTTGTTGGAGTAGAGTGATTGATAGAAACACTAATTTAATGATTATGTGAGTCTGTCACTCTCCTCCAGACATAAGCTTATGGATCACCAGCACTCGTTTTATACGTGGTAACGAGTAGAGATGTCTGAAACTCAGAATTTTCATTCTGTTTTTGGATTTACGGTACTCGGCAAATTCCAAAAACCTACAGAACACCCAGATCTCATTTCTAGTAACATAAGAGCACTGAGAGAACTAGAGTGTACTAGAATTCTGGAACATGCATAAAAATTTGTTATTCTAATTGGTAATGACATATTGGAAATGTTGTTCTTATATAGCTCACCTTTTTTTTGTGAGTCTTTGCAGGGTGGGATGTCTGCATGGGCCGATAAGAACGGATCAGTTTAGAATTGTTTGTGGGTCAAATACTACTACAGTTGTAGTAAAGGAGTAAAGAAGAGTAAACGAAACTTGCATTAAATAACACTAACAATACTGCTCACTTTTAACACATTCCCTTAGGTATCACTTCTGGAATTATAGATAGAGACATGCAAATTTATTTTTGGCATGCTTCTTTATACTTATTTGACCAATATATGCATCCACGATCTCTGGTATCGTAACATACAATACAGTTGTTAATCTAGCTTGTAGAGACATATATCTTGTTTTATCTCATTACTGCAGGAAATTAAAAAATTCTTTGAGGCAGGGAATTTAAGCACTAAATACCTAGTAGCTAGTTATAAAGCTAATGGTAAGGTGGACTTTAAGGGTAGCTATACTGAAAAAAAATCGTGTACCACTGTACTGTTTTTTTTTGTTGATCTGACCTGATTTTTTTTAGATATCTAATCTGAAGCATCTTACATTTCGGCTGTTAAGCAAGTGCCTTATTATCATAGACTCTTCTGCCGTGTACAGTTTTGCTGTAACTGGAATTGTGACAGTTGGGATGTGTGAATTGCATGGAGAGAAATTCCCTCTTCCAATGCTGCCTCATAGTGATTACTGAGCATGCCTGACTTCACAAAAAGCCTGGTCAGATGGAAGGAGGAGTTGGTTAAGAGTGGCAGGGGGCGCAAAACATGTACTTAATTAAAGACATGTAGCTGCACACAAACTTCAAAATTAGGGCTACTTGCATGTATATATTTATAGATTAAGATGAGGCATAGTATTTCTTCCCCTTTTTTTAGTGAACAAATATCCACTGGACATGACAAATAGAGTTTTCTTAAAACAAAAGGTACTTGGTGATGCTGTGTAATAGAAGATGTGAAAGAAAATCTTAACAGTATGGATGTGTGGTAGTTTATTCCCAGGGGTATTTCTAGACTTTTTGACACTTTTAAAAGGTACCCCCCCATATATCTTCCTACAGTGTGCGTAGTGCACTGACGCAGAAGTGGATGTGGCTTGTGGAAGTAGACCTGGCTTGTGGAAGTGGGCATGGACTGTAACACTGGCAGGTTAACTGGAGGGCTGACAACACTGGCTGGTGGACTGGAGGGCTGACTTAACACTGGCCAGGGAACTGGAGGACTGACTTAACAATGGCTGATGAACTGAAAGGAGGATTGCAACAGTTGCTGTGAACTGGAAGAATGATTGTAACAGTGGCTAGTAAACTGGATAGCCACACAGAGAGTGGTAATATTTGTGCCAAAGAGAGACTGACACTATTTGTGCCCCGCACAAAGATAAAAGTCCCCCCCCACACACAAAATGATAATATAAGTGCCCCACACAGAGAAAGGTAATTTATGTCCCCCCCACACAGAAAATGATAATATAAGTTCCCCCACACAGATAAATGTAATATACAGTAAGTGCCTCCATGCAGAAAAGCGCCCCAATATAGAGAAATGTAATATAAGTGCCATAGGGCTTCTTGGTAACTTGTAATACCCTTGTTTTTAAAGGGCATGTCCACCACATTTTTAATTTTTTGCTGTAGTGTAGGGCTCCCTCCCACAGCATCAACCGCCACAGTAACTTTTGCAGAAACTCCCCCAAACTATACTTATCTTACCTCTTTCCTCCAGCGCACTGTCCCGGCCCTCTGCTTGCATGAAACTGAAAGCAGGGGACCGGACCAGCAGCCAATCACGGACACGGCTTCTGGCTATCCAGAATGTAGAGGTAATGTATGTATAGTTCGGGGGAGTTTCTGCAAAAGTTACTATGGCGGTTGGGGCTGGGGAAGGGAGCCCTACACTACAGCAAAAAATAAATGCTATAAATAAACATATACATACATACATAAATATATACTGTACATTTCCCCTTGCCAACTAATCACCCTGACACCTGTCATTTCCTTTGCAGTTAGGGGTGCCTAGGTACCGAAGCAAGGAAAATTCGTAAGCCACACTATTCCAGTTGGCACTATCCTGGATACATCATCATTATAAGAAGTTGTGTAGTGTAGCATACAATTGCACAGAGCTGTTGCTGTGTAAAGAAGCTTTTATTCAACAAAACACGCGTGCAACATGTTTCTGACCCACTCGGTCCAAAACATGTTGCACACGTGTTTTGTCGAATAAAAGCTACTTAACACAGCAGCATCAGCTCTGTGAAATTGTATGCTACACTACACAACTTCTTATTCTGACACATGTCATTTCTACCTACAGTATAACATATGTCTGTGGTTTAAATATGCCATAGTCTGTTTCATGCAAAAGTATCTGTGCTGCAGTAGTATGTCAGGATTACAAACGAAGAATTACAGATTCTAGAAAAAGTAGTTAGATAAAGTCTCAGGGCTATTTTAGAATGCAAAATGTATGAGAAACATGTCAACGGCAATCTATACAGTATATCTTCATATACAGTATCTACTAATGGAAAGCTAAAACCACAATTTTTCCTGCAGATTTAGTTTCTTCAGGTTCTCACAATGCTGATGCCTTCCAAATTATTAATCCAAAAATAATTCCCTGAAATATATATTTACTTAACTATTCAGTATATTTCACTGTTTTACATTACATGTGTGAGATCACTGTGCATGCTGGTAATTTATTTTAAAAGCAATGAATAAGGGCTTAAAGGGTATGTACACTGGCAAATTTGCCCATTAGTGGAAACTATAATTTATCCCAGTGATCACTCTAAAAATAATTTGGTGATCTGCCCCCTATTTTTTTAGATATCCAATCTGAAACAGCTTACATTTCAGCATTTCTGTAACCAGTTTTGCTGTAGCTGGAATGGTTTGACTGTTGGTGTGCTGTATATTGTATGCAGTATTGACAGTTGGTATGTGGGAAATTAGTCAAGTCAGTGGTCAGAGCCTGAGAAAAAAAAGTACTTTAATGAAGGCATGCAGCAACATGTCCATAGAACTGCAAGCAGGGGGCGGGACTGGCAGCCGCGTCCATGATTGGCTGAGAGGCAGCCAATTATGGAATTATGGACACTGCTGCCAGTAGTGTAGAACGGCGAAGGAGAGAGGTAAGGTAAGTAAAGATCGGTGGACTTTCTTGCTAAAATAGTAATGCGGTTGGGGCTGGGGGACCAATAACTATAATATGGCAAAGGGGTTGATGGAGGGGGGGGGGCTCTTCTGCGCATGGCAAAATTCTCCCGGAGGGGAGCCAGGAGGCAGAGTCCTATATGGACTCTGCAGTACTCCTGGTGGGCAGTTTTTGGGACTTTGGGGGGGCGGTTGCAGGAGAACCATTTGGAGCTGGGATGTAAGGTAAGGATTTTTAAACACTACAGAGTGGGGCCAGTAGTGGGGGGGATTATAGTTTTGCGGGTGGACATGCCCTTTAAGGTTGCCAACACATAGTGATATTATTGGGTGGTACCCAATATCAGGCAATGATCATTTAGGTGAGGGAAGGACAGGGAAGTGCCCGGCAAGGAAGATTAATATCTAAATTTGGGGAAATTATCAGAGGTTTGGGGGGTCCTGCATTTAAGAATAACTTATTGTGGGGTTATCATGGCCTTAAATGAATTTGTACTTAACTTTGTAGCATTCAGATTTAAAGGGAAGAGCTGACAACACTTTTATATTCGTTGGTCTATTTAGAACAGTCTGCTAACTCACTGCAATATGTGCAGCTTTAGTTGTCAAAAAATGGCTTAAAATGTGTTTCATTTGATTAGCTGACAGGTAGACCAGGTTTGCCTTAAGTCGGTGATAATGTGAGGGAGGGTAAGCCTTTTTAAAGAAAAACTATGCATAAATTAAAATTATATTTAGATTTAAATAATTAGCTTAATGTAATCACAGAAAACAGGTATGGACTGAACATGACACCCCCCGCATTCGGATTATAAATTTTGTTTGCTTTATCTCACTGAGAATATCCAGGCAAGTGGGGTATCATTAGATTTACCTATGGTAATAATTGGCTATTCACTGTTCTCCATTCCAGACTTGCCCGAGAAATGCGCAATTGCAATGTTGCTGTTTCACACGCATTATGATTTGCCCAATATTGCCTTATCAGAGTGTATGCACTGCAAAAAATGGTTATAATTTGTGCACTGTAAACAGATTGCAGAGCATAATGTGGCATCTAGTAATGCACTAGTGTGGCCTCGCCCTAAATAGCCGACCATTGCTTTAATGTCTCCTGTTAAGGCTCGACAGTGGTGCTGTGAGGGGTGCAGGCACCCAGAGCGATATGCATCCAGCAAATCTCCCCCTCGCAAGTGTTCTCCAAACCTTTCCAGAGCAGGCCATTTACTTACTGTGGTGCCTGCGCTCTTTTTTTCAACCTGCCTCATGAACGTGGCCTGGGCATCCATTATAACAGTAAAACAATTTCCCAGGTATCCCAAGCCAAGGTCAGTTCTGATCAATTGTCTAGATTTTCAGCAGAAAGTTATTTCTTTGGAACCAAGAGCGGTAACTATTCTTTTTAGCCTGCAGTTAAAATGCTTTAAGGAGACAGCTGACCGCTTTTACCAGCTGTGGATGATAAGATTTGAAAAATCTCATTGGGAAAGCCTACAGGGAAAACATTTCTGTTTATTGCAGCCTGGTACATATCCACTGAGCAAAGGACAAAACACTAGCTCTCAGCAAACGGAAAAAAACAACATTTTTATTACTGCCATCTTATAACCGGCCTATTCTAAATTATGAGCTACGCTGTATTTGTTCCTGACATTTATGATTTAAAACTTTTTCTTTGTTTCCTCTGGTCCAGCTAACTTTCCTTATCTCTTCAAGCATACCAGGGCTGTAAATACACGGATTTCAATTATAGGGTGATTGATCTTTCCATAGAAGAGTTTATGTCAGACTTAATCTAATCGGGGACGAAGAAGAGTATTTTCTATTATGATAATCTTTATCTGCCCATCCAGTGATTTCTCTGTGTATACATATTTGCTTCCAAAGTACTTCTTGTATGCAGGATACATGGCCCAATACTGTCCTGTCCCTTCCCTGGACAGTTGCTTTGCAGCATGTTTCAATAACCCAACAGCTAACTAAGTAGAAATAACTGTTATGGACTTTCCAAAGTGATGGAGGGAAGAAGGTTTTTCAGGACCTGAAATGGCAGCTCACAACTAACCACAGCAGGGCATGGCAAATAAAAAAATTCAATGAACTGAATATGTAGAATTACATAACTAAATTAAAGGGTAAGTCCACCCCAAATAAAAATTATATATCTCTAAATCACAATAAAATGATGAAATAAGCTGCCATTTACCACAATAATTTCTTCTTCCTCTTACAATCTTCAGGGTCTTTCGGGTAGCAGCAGTTAGTCATGGGCATGGCCAATGATGTCATGTACAAATGGGGAATAGTAAAATAACCGACAGCTGTTTCCAGAGCCCCCTCTGTTCATGTGCAAGCTCATAAAGAGCTTATACAGTTTTAAGAGAAGGTAGAAACCTTTTCTGAAGGCAGCCATAGGGGACAGGAATCATAGTGGTCATAGCAAATGTAAATATTGTAGTTTGGGATTTGGGGGTTTGATTAAGTAAGCTATTCACATTTTTTTTTATTTTGAGGTGTGGATTTATATTTTTACTGAACTTCCCCTTTAGTGCAGTTATAAGGAGAAAAAAAGTGTTCTTTACCACAAGTACTGTATTTAATTTTGGTTTCAAAATACTGTGGGCAACATTGTCTATTGTTTCTAGATACATATAAGCCTTCTGTCTGCTATTACAAAGTAGTGCTTAAAGTTGTATAACTGATTGTCCGAATCTTTTAGGATCATCTCAATATAACCAATGTTTCTGGGTTACTTTGGTTTGTTTCTTGTCCATAAAACAATTCATACACTTCTAGGTACTGGATATAATGGCGCTTATGGGGTTACAGCTATAGTCTGGGCTCTTGACAATGATCTTTAATAGCTGCTAGATGACAGTTTGTTTGTCTGGAGGTTACTTCCTTTTCTTGGCCATGGTATCAGTCTTCCAGTTAAATAATATATAAGGAGATGCTTGTCAGACATTGTTATTGTGCATGACAATGGGTACACAAGATTATCCTGCCTGAGAGAAAAAGAGATTTGTATTCTTTTAATAGAAAAAGCAGATGCTGTGATTTTGCCAAATTCTCAAGCAAGCAGCTGACACCATTGCACAAATCACCTCCCTGTTCAGAGGATTCACAGCGTGTGTACTTCTTCCAAATCTTCATGATGTGATAAGATGATGTGAGTCACAGGATCTTCAGCAAAAAAAACAAAAACTTCCAATTTGTATTTCATTCCTTCTGTGCCTTTCTTCCAACTCTTATACCAACCCCATCCCCCCCTGAAACACACAAATGAAAAAGAAAATATCACATGCCTTGGAACAAAACCAGAGCGGAATTCTGGCAGACACTACACCCTGTGCCTCAGACAAGTGATCCTCAAAGCTGCTTCTCATTTTAGGATAATAATCACAGCACATGAAAGATGTAGCCATGCTTGCTGGATCCAGAGAACATTGCTTTGTACAAATGCTTTGATAAGGCTCATCTATTTCCACTGTAATTCATTCCTCCTTTCTCCATTTGCAGACAATTTGCTTTTTTCTTTTTCAAAGTATTTTCCACAGTTGAGTTGAGAAAACTGCTTGTTAGATGATGATATAATAACTCCGCATGTCGATCTCACAGACTTAACAATCCAACTTTTTTTTACATGTCAGCTGATGGTTGGTGACAATAGTTGCATGTTTGATGTTTTATATTTATATTATATTAGTCTGTTAAGCAATGAGAATTTCATTTCAAAAACAAAAGGCTACACATTCACACTAGAAACGGAACAAAACGGGCCACAACGCAGAGTCCATTTTATTTGTTCCTTTATTTGTCTTTGCTATATTTTTAATCAAACATGACCATTTCCGGACTGAAATGCATGTAGCAGTACTTGTTTTTTTACGGACCGGGTCAATCTGATCTGTTAAAATAATGGCCGCAATGTGCGTTTCTGTCCGAAAATGGACAGAAACTGGTCTAGTGGGAACGAAGCCTAAGGCTGGGTACACATGGAGGGACAGTCGTGGAAAATTCGGCAGAATTTGCGAACGATCGATCGTGCGTTCCTAGAGGGAACCGCATGATCGATCAGAATTTTCCGACATGCCCAATCGTTCTTTCGTCCGATCCGAACGAAGGAACGATCAATGTCGGTCGCGGCCGCCCGGCCCACACCAGCCGATATTTTAGGCCGATCGACTGAAAGTGCCGTGAATCGGTCGGTCGGCCGAAAATATTGGCTGGTGTGTGCCTTAAGGAAAAACAACATGAATCCCCAAGTGAGAGCAGAAAGAACTAATTAAAATGAGCCTAATCTAATCTATGTGATCTGCTTCATAAGAAAATCTATTTATTATCACCTGTCCCCATTTCTTTGACTGGCAAGGCCATTGTTTGCTTTTTTTCTGTGCACAGAATGCACTTAAAAAATTAAAAATATATATATTTTAAAGGTGTCCACCCCAGAAATCTAAATTTTACAGTAACATTTAATTACTGATCTAACCTTTATTTATGGTTTACTTCACAAATAGTTCACTGCTTTCTTCAGAAATTCCCCTGGAATAAATTTGTGGCCCACTACAATGTTCTATTCTCTCTACAATGTACTATTCACACACAAATCGCACCAAAACTGGTGAACGGAGTGGAACAGGCACCAGCACAACAATCGGCCAACACTACTGTAATGCACAATCGAAACACAATCGGATCTGGCATTAAAACCTATTGGGGTGCCCTAGCCCTTAGTGTTTGTTTATAAATACAGACTTTCCCTGCAATTGTGAACTAGAGTAGTCTCATTTAAATAACTCCACGGGGGTTGGCATAGTTGGCGAATATTGCCAAATTTTTTAGAGACAGCAGTGTGCAATGTGTGTCTAGTTTTGACCACATCTTGTTTTAGAAGACCACATTAAGGCTGGGTACACACATGGGATTTTTTTGTCCCGACCGATCGTTCGCTACTAGCGAGTGCTTGGCTAGGACAAATGACTTTCGGTCATAGCAACAGTTTGTGCGACGATTGTGCAGTCCCATAGGGAACCACACAATCAGTCATGATTAACCAGCATGTCCAATTTCCCGTTTGTTTGATCTGATCTGGTCGCAGCCATGGCAGAAATCCTCCACAGATTTTTCGGCCTGACTGACTGATACATGGAAGTATCGCTCAATTGGACAAAAAAAAACTGCCGTGTGTACCCAACCTTACTTTTCCTACTATTTTTATATTTTTCCTACTATTAAAAGTAATAGTCCAAAGATTCATCTGGTTGCATTTTCCAGGAAAGTAAAAAAACACAAAAAGAATATGACAAATGTATTGCTCATTCTCATTCTTGGTTACGGAAGTAGTTGGCCTTAAATAAAGTTCATGATATTCAATTTATAACATCCCATTCTCTATTGCATCCCTATATGGACCCCATATGTTCTCAATACAGCTCATATTTACATTGATTGTAAAAAGAATCCTTACATGTAACATAATAGTGGCCCTACAATATTTCTGGAACTTTATTAAATTACAGTGAATATCTATCTGTAATGGAACATAAAATCAATTTCATACCTACTGTAGTAATGCAATAGAATAGTGCTTACTAGAGATAAGTCCTGGCTTCAAAACAAACCTGTTTTTTAAAGTGAATACACTGGTTTCAGAAATCTGCAGATCCTTCAGAATTTGGAAAGTCAAAACTTTATAAAAATGCCAGTTGAAAATCTAGTAATGCAATTCAATAAACACAGTAGAAAATTGCAGTTGAAAAAATGAAAAATTTCAGGGGAACTGCTGGTAGAAAGAAAATCACCAGTTTTGTTCATCTCCACCCAATGGGACTGACCAGTAACTAAGGCTTTTTACATGTCATGCATAATGCAAACACTTCCCACTGACTAATGAGTTACACCTACAAGATTGTTTGCAGACTGCTCCTTTAACACCTGTAAAATATATATGTGCCAGCATTCATATGTAAAAAGAGAGACTTGCGTATGGTACTTTATGTTATGTGAAGTAGCAAAGCATATTTTACGTTAGTAAATTCCAGCCAATATCCTTTAAAACGGTACAGATTAGAGATGTTTCTAGACTATGCATATTTTATTAGGATATTGATTAAGGCTAAGGCCACACTTCGCCTGACGGCACCCACATTGATATGAACTGCTTTGCGTTTCTCATGCGCAAATGGATCCAAAAACACGATTGTAAGCACTTGACAAACACGCTAGCGTGGCCTAGCCCTTAAAGTGGAATATTGAGGGCTAAATTTACAAATTGAAAAATTTTAAAAAAAGAAAAATTTAAAAAAAGAAATTTTAAAACAACCTGCATTGTGCCAGTGCGACTCTGAATTAATTTAATGTAAGGTACAATTACGGGGCTCATACTCAATCCAATCTCTAGTTGTACAATGTTGCGATATCTTACGATCGTTGGATTGTTGGCCCATGTATGGCCCACTTTATAGAACCAACATGGTACAGAGCTGCAGGTAAAGTGAACCTGATTTTAGCACAGCTTTGAGCAATGCATTTCTCAATAGTGTACCTATTTTATGGTGAATGTTGGGTGTATGGTAGTGTTAGATGGTATACAAAAACAGAATATTTGGGGAATGGGGCCGCAGCCTTACTTTGCATTTTTATTTTCCTGTTCCTTCACATGGCAGAGGGCACAAATGGGTTAACACTGTTCGCCATGTGGAGGGACAGGAAGTGTATAATTTGAAGTCCCTCCCTCTGCTCCTCAGTCTTACCTGTCCTGAGCGTGGACGGGTAGGAAGTGTAGGATAGATGTTAGTGCCTCCTCTCTCTCAGGTACAACTATGGCCGACTGGTTGTAGTTTACTCCTGTGGTCTCTTTCATATCGCGGCTACTTCTGCATTGGAGCCTGCGCAGGCATGTGACGTCATCACGCGGGGTTTTAAATCTCCCGCGATTGAACAGCTGTTCACTCTGCTCCAGTTCTGAACAGCGCTGCACAGAGATCTGCCCGGAGTCTCAAGTTTGCCTGTTTGCTGTTAGTACTGTCCCATTTGGAACATGTGTATGCAATATTTACAGGCTGCTTATGTCGCTCTTTTCCCTTACAGTGCCTGTCATGTATTCTAAGAAGCACTCAAGGTCTGGATCGAAGGGGTGAGCTGTGTGATTGAGAGAGAGGAGCCTTATATTTTTTAAGTATAGTCTCTTATTACTTTTTTTTTTTGGTTAGGTCTTCATCTTTCCAGGAAGAGGAGGAAGATTCAAGAAAAAGATCAAAAAAGGAGTGCCTGAACTGTAACAAACCACCGCTAAGGGATAAGAAATTCTGTTTGGAATGTGCCACATCTCTCTTTGGAGGGCCGTCAGATCAATCTACATCTATGGTTGAGATGATTCAATCATCAATGGATCAAGCTATGGACACTATGGTATCAAGGGTAACTGACACAGTTTTGATTAAATTGGCTCCAGCTGCTCCAATTAGACTTACAGAACGTGAGACACTTACTGCTGCTAGTGCAACTCTGCTATTGGAGGGTGAATGTGAGGATGAGGACACCTCAGCACCAAGTTCAGAGTTTGATTTAAATTCTGTAGAAAAGTTTATAAAATCAATGAGGAAGACGTTAGTGTTGGACAAACCCGATGAGAGCGATAATACGGAAGATCTGATGTTTAACAAACAAACTTCAAAACCAGCGGTTTTTCATGTTCATTCTAGGATGGCTAATATAATATCAGAAGAATGGAACAATCCTGAAAGGAAATTTTCTCTGGTACAATCTTTCACAAAGATGTATCCTTTGCCAGATGATAAGGTGGCATGTTGGGATTCACTACCTAAGGTAGACGTAACCTTTGCTAGAGTAGCAAGAAGAACAACTTTGGCTGTAGAAGATAGTGTCACATCAAGGGATCCTATGGAACGCAAGCAGGAAACCATCCTAAAGAGAGCTTATATGGTGGCAAGTGCGGCTTGTAGACCAGCTATAGCAGTAACAGGATTAGCTAGAGCCCAAAGGATTTGGTTTAAAGAAATAGAAGATATGCTGTATGATGGTATCCCTAGAGAAAATATTATTGACGCATTGCAGAAGGTTAAACTATCTACACATTTTATGGCGGAAGCTTCATTAGATTCACTTAAGTTAGCACCAAAAGGTATGACACTGTCGGTGTCAAGTAGAAGAGCATTGTGGCTAAACCAGTGGCAGGCGGATGCACCATCTAAACAGAGTCTGGCATTTTTTACCCTATGAAGGTCAATCACTTTTTGGGCCGAAGTTGGACGAATTAGTTTCCAAGACTACAGCAGGAAAATCAGTTTTTTTGCCACAGTCAAACAGAAGACCTAAATATTCAGGATCTTCTTCAGAAAGACCTTCATTTAAAGAAGCTAGACATTATAGACCCGGGAAGCA
This sequence comes from Hymenochirus boettgeri, assembly GCA_019447015.1. Taxonomy (NCBI): domain Eukaryota; kingdom Metazoa; phylum Chordata; class Amphibia; order Anura; family Pipidae; genus Hymenochirus; species Hymenochirus boettgeri. The sequence continues at coordinate 99,432,047 of CM033472.1, read as the reverse complement.
GCAGTTTCAACGTCAGTGGAGACAGGAGCAGTCCTTCCCTCCATTTTGTGGCCGAAGAAGGGGAAAACAATTATGATGGTCAGCGAGCCCACCAGTCAATCGTAGGAAGGAGACTCAGTCTATTCAGGACTGTGTGGGCTCAATCAATAGAAGACAAATGGGTACTAAACGTCATAAGGTCAGGATACCAAATTGAATTCCTCTCTCTCCCTCCGGAGCCAAGACCAAAAGCCAAGAGTACCAAATTCAGAGATAATGAGAACAGCAATAAAAGACACCCTAAAAGAGTTATTCAGCAAGAAGGTCATAGAATTTGTGCCCATAAATCAGAAGAATACAGGAGTGTATTCTCCCTTTTTCCTAATTTGGAAACCGTTGGTCAGTTTCAGAGCAATTTTAGACTTCAGATTTCTCAATTCATTCCTCAAGAAGAAGTCTTTTCGGATGGAGTCACTAAGATCGGTGGTATCTCAAATAAACAGATTCAAGTTGATGGCCAAAATAGATCTAAGCGACGCATATCTACATGTTCCAATATTTCCAGGACATCGGAATTACTTGAGGTTTCAAATATTGGGAGTCCATTGTCAATACACGGCTCTTCCGTTTGGGCTAGCAAAAATAGTATTTACAAAAATACTAATTCCCATAATAGCCCATCTCCGTCTAAAAGGTGTACACCTGTATGCTTATTTAGACGACATACTGGTAAAGGCTCCAGACCACACTACACTAACAGTGAATGTCAACAAAGTTCTGACGACTTTGCAGAAACATGGGTGGCTTCTAAACAAGGAGAAATCCCAGTTGGAACCAGTCCAACAAATAACATATCTAGGGGCAGATATATGTACCAGGAGATTTCAGGTATCACTGCCTCCGGACAAGCAGAAGAATGTTGTAATACAAGTAAAAAATCTGAGGAAACATCCTGTGATTTCTGCAAAGAAATGCCAACAGATCCTGGGGAAGTTGATATCAACAATAGATATGATCAGGTGGGTCATGATTCACATCAGACCCTTACAGCTGAATTTTTTACAACAGTGGAACAGATCAGAGAAGTTCCAGAATATCCTGTTATACAAATCCACAATCAGATCTCTGAGTTGGTGGATACACAAAATACATTTTCAGCCAATCCCTTTGACTTCTCCCACCTGGATTCATGTCACCACGGATGCCAGCCAAGAGGGCTGGGGGGCTCATTATTTACATCACATGGTACAGGGGGTCTGGTCAAAGAAAGAGAGAAAATACTCATCAAACCACAGAGAACTTCAGGCAGTGTATCTGGCATTAATCTCCCTACAAGATTATCTCCAAGGGAAGATGGTGATGGTACACTCAGACAACCAGACGGTAGTTGCCTACATCAGGAAAAAAGGGGGAACGAGGAGCAGTTTGCTATGGAAGGTAGTGGAAAAACTACTCAGTTGGGCAGAGAACAATCTGTTAGATATATCAGCTGTTTATGTTCCAGGGGAGAGAAACATAATAGCAGACCGTCTCAGTCGGAAGAGGATAAATCCATGGGAATGGAGATTAAATCCCCATATTTTCCGAAAAATTACAAAACTATGGGGTCATCCTCAAATAGATCTGATGGCATCCCCAGCCAATACCCAACTGAGGAATTTTTGTTCCAGGTATCAGACTCCGACAGCAGCTCATGTAGATGCATTTTCGATTCCATGGAAGTTCAACCTATCTTACATATTTCCGCCCTTTCCGCTGATCACCAAAGTCTTGAAGAAAATCAGACAGGATCAGGCCAAGGTAATTACCATTCTCCCTTGGTGGCCCAGGAGACCATGGTTTCTGGAGGCCCTGTCATTATCGATCTCCAAGCCGAAAAAACTGCCAATACAACACCTATTGACTCAGGGCATGGTGGAACATCCTGGATTACAGAATCTGGCATTAACGGCCTGGCTGCTGAAAGGGGAACCCTAAAAAGAAAAGGGTTATCAGATGCTGTAATAAATACACTTCTTGCAGCTAGGAAAACCACCACCTCTAGAACATACTACAGGGTATGGAATATTTTTAAAAACTGGTGTGACGAAAGACAGATTGATTTCTCCACTGCCACCGTAATAAATATTGTAGAGTTTTTACAGTATTAAAAACAGTATTTAGAAAAAAGGCCTAAGCTTGGACACCTTAAAAGCCCAAAGCTCTGCATTATCGGTACTAACTGAAAAACATCTAGCAGCAGACCCGTTAATAACAAGATTTTCAGGCAGTAAAACATTTAAGACCCAAAAGAACAATTAAGCAAGCTCCTTGAGATCTTCAGTTGGTATTACAACAGATGATGGAACCTCCATTTGAACATTACAAACAATTCCTTTGAACATGTTAACAATTAAGACGACCCAACTTCTTGCCTTAACATCTGCACGTAGAGTAGGGGAGATATCAGCACTAAGAGCCTCCGGAAATTATGTTAACTTCTTTGAAGACAAAGTAGTTCTTAGATGGAATGATACGTTCCTACCTAAAGTAGTTTCTGCTTTTCATGTTAACCAAGATATTGTTTTACCAGCCTTTTATCCAACACCTCAAAATGAGCAAGAAGAAAAGTGGCACACCCTGGACATGGTAAGATGTCTTCAGATCTATCTACAAAGAACAGGCAGTATACGCAAAGAAGATTCTTTGCTTCTTCTATATGCAGGACAAAGGACTGGATATAGACCATCCAAGTCTACAGTTGCAAGATGGATTGCATCTGGGATTAAACAGGCTTACAAACAGGCTGTGGTAGAACCTCCCTCAGGTATAACCGCACACTCTACCAGGGCAGTTTCAACAACCTGGGCCTGCCAAGCTGGCGCTTCGGCAGAAGAAATTTGTAAAGCAGCAGCATGGTCGTCTTCTCAGACCTTTCTAAAGCATTATAAATTAGATGTATCCTCAGCAGCCCTGTCTGGGTTTGGTACAAAAGTGCTAAATACTGTTACCTCTGTAAAATAAATTCGAATTACAATCCCTCCCTTTTTTTCTTATTAATGCTTGGGTATGTCCCATTCGTGCCCACTGCCATGTGAAGGAACAGGAAAACAGAAAATGTTCTCATACTTACCGTAATTTTTTTTTCCTGGACTGTAGTCCACGCTCAGGACAGGTAAAACTGAGGAGCAGAGGTTGGGACTTCAATTTATACACTTCCTGTCCCTCCACATGGCGAACAGGGTTAACCCATTCGTGCCCACTGCCATGTTACAGTCCAGGAAAAGAAAATTACGGTAAGTATGAGAAAATTTTCTGTTTTTTGGTTTGTTAAAACACATTGAAACTCTTATAGTGGGAACATATAAAATTGACATAATTGGGGGGAAATTTGTGTATTCAAAAAAAATCCTGTAATGTGAATGAGACCTATATACAACGGCAAGTACTGACAGTCTTCTTAAAACAAAACTTTCTGGAGAGACAGCTGGTGACCCCCATTGCCTAGTAATTCTGCTGATCCTTTGAGAGTGCCGGGCTGTCAGTCTTTTAGGCCTCAGATGTGCCCTATCCTAGAGATGTGTGAAAGCTGATGTGCTGTATGTCAGATCACTGAACAGCACCAATACCATTTTTTATTTTACTTCTAATATTCAAGAACATTGTGAAGGTTTTTTTTTTACTTTCTTCCCCTTCATAAGAAATACATTTCTGTTGCACTGTCTGACTGAGATTGGTTGAATATCAGCACCACTAATGAAGCACTTCGCTGTTCTAGATCTGCAGAATGTTAATTTACACCTCCACGGCAGGATTTTTTTTTTAACTGTTTACTTGATTGAGCACACAGGAAAGCAATTAAGCATTTTCCTGGCGAAATATCTGTAGAGCAATAATTAAAACCTTCTGAAGACAAGTTGAGTATTAACATCTTCAGTACAAGGGATATCTCCAGATAAGGAACTGCATAGTGTTAATTATAGCTTAACTCTTTTCCTTCTAATAATCTGCAAGCCAATGTTACCACCGTCCCTGATAGAAATATCTGTACTCTTTCACGGTCTGAGGATTTTTCCGTGCTCTCTGTGAATTCCAAAATACGATAAATGTCCATGTACTCTTTGTATCTTCTTTCTCCTTTTGTGAGATGCAAAATGTCTTTTCCTTAGCAGTGTGACAAACATGTTAATTAATTAGAACCATCATCCATTCTCTGTAGTTACTTCTAGTTCTGGCAGGGTTCCTACTTCATGGCTGTGCCAGTTTAAAAAAAAAGAATGTAGAAATTAACGTTTCCTATGGTTGGATATTTATAATTAAAATTAATTATATAACAAATATAATTAGAATCAGCTGGGGCCCATTTATGTGTCCCACACGTCTGTACCGTCTCCATCTCAAAAGCTGTGGATGGCAACGTGTTAAAACTGCGCAATAGTCTGCAATGGAGCCGAGAACGAATGGCAGAGCATGCAGTGTGGCCACAGCAGAGAACATGTGAGAACATGCGCCAGTGTGGCCTAGCCCTCAATTGGATCTTTCAAGACAAAGACAAAAGCTACAGACATAAACTGATAAAACTGAACTCATTTCTACCACCACTTCACCACTTTAGACCAAGTGGATTATATATTACCACAGTAACACCACTGTTTAAAGGGGCCACACCAAATCAAAAAAAAAGTTTGTTTGTAAACGTATTCCTGCGTGCAGAGGTTTTGGGAGCTACATAGCATCAGAACAGCAGAGGATCATGCCTGCTATAACCTTAGTGGTAGACAGGTAAAAGTAAGTGTCTTTAATGGGTTGTCCTCTATTTAAAAAATCTCTCTTAAACCTTTCAAACAAGCCTATGATGATGTCTCTAGCTTCTCTGAGTCTTAAATGGTATGGTAAGCAGGACCCCTTAAAATGTAATTTCCGAATTGTTTAATGTTGTTAAATATGCTACCAGACAGAGTTCTCATACTTACCAGTTCCTTGATCCATCTCCTCTGCTCTCTTGTTCTTCTGGGTAAGGCAGTCAGTCACGTTGTGACCTCACGGCCAATTCCTGACTGCCATTCCCAGACGAGCCTCCACTGCTGCTGCTCGGGAACAGAAAAAGAACGGAGCAGCAGCAGTGGAGAGGAAGAAAACGGTGGTGGACATTCCATTTAAGTTATAGGCTTGTAATTTTACACTCAGACAGTCAGGATAAACAAGGAAGCATGTGGCAGTTACATGATGTACAGTGTAATAAGCCCCACCCACCCCAAAAAATATTTTATCGAGATATTTAAAGACCTGCAACCATTCTCTGTCCATTCCACTTCCTAGTTTTCTTTTCAGGCTTGTGGCTAAATAATTAAGAATTTTTGGAGCGACAATTATGATACAGCAAATAATGCTCTGCTACAGCATTAGGATACAACTGGTAATGTTCAGTTCCTCAGGCATGGGGGGCAGAGCAATGGTGCTGGTGATGTGCTAGTTGGAAACACCACCCGTTAAACTTCTGCAACTTTGGAAACTTTGGATAGACGGCAGCTAGAAGCCTGATCCTGCAGTCATTTTAAAGGGAATTTTCTCCCCCCAAACTACATTTTAACCCACTACTGGCCCCACTGTGTAGTGTTGAAAAATCCTTACCTTACAACCCTGCTCCCAATGGCTGCCCTGCAATGGCTCTTCAAAGTCTTAAAAAGTAAAGAGCTGGAGCCTGTCTGTGTCAAATACTGTTTCTGCCTCCTGTCTCTCCTCCGGGAGGTAAATGACATGCACACAGAAGCCCCCCCCCCCCTCCCACTTCCTCCCATTTCCCTCTCCCTACCCCTAACTCCAAATGCCTTTTCTGTAGTGTAGGGCTCCCTCTCCTACCCTCAACCTCTATATTAGTTAGTAAAAAAACTAAGCCTCTGCATTCTGTACTGCCGGAAGCCGTGTCCGTGATTGGCTGCCTCTCAGCCAATCACGGATGCGGCTGACGGTCTGGCTCCCTATTTGCAGTTTCATGCAAGCAGGGGGCCGTGACTGAATGATGCGCAAAAGAGGCAGTGTAAGTAGTGATCAGCTTTGATTTTTTACAAATAACTATAGCAGTTGGGGGTGGGAGAGGGAGCCCTACACTACAGAATCTTTTTTAAAAAGGGGTGGAGATACCCTTTAAAGGTATATATGTGATCTTTTTAATAAATGGCACTTGTTTGGAAACCACAGGTACCCTTTAAGAGTTTTAACACATAGAAGTCACTTGCAAAATTGCCAGAGTGAGAAGGTAAACCCAAGGTGAGGACTTTTTAGGTCCATACACTAGGTACTTTATATTAGTTTTAATGGAAGGGGATGGAGGAAAGGGTATATTCCTTAAACCAATTTGTATTATACTATTCCTGTGAGCACAACTAAATGATTTTATTATACACTGGACAACTTTCAGCACAGCCAACCTCATCCAATCAAACACAGCAATGTGTGGGAGTATTTTTACTACTAGGAACATTAAAGGGCAAGTCCAGTCAAAATAAAGTTTAGCTATAAATGTTAAAAAAAAAACAACCTAGCTTTTTCATTACTAATATGTTCCAAAGATGCCCCTGAAGTCTCTTACCTGACATGGTCACTCGCCGCCTAGGTGCCGCCCCCTGCTCCTGTTTTGAGCAAAAACAGGAGAAGGGGGCTTCTGCACTGACAGCCGCTCTACTTCCTGGTTTTTTTTTTTGATCTGTAATGCAGGAAATGTGGGTATTGCTGAGAAGGGTTGAACTAGATAGACGTATGTCTTTATTCAACCTCTAATACTATACAAACTGTTGATTTTTTGTGCGACAATTTAATGCTAGCTTTAAAGACATACGGAGGGGTAGACCAAATTGGTATTTATACAAAGCCACAAGCGCAATAGTAAATGGAACTAAATCTGTCTGTTTGCTCCCTGCATGCTTTTAAAGACGTAACACACATAGAATAAGGTTATTCTGTTATCAGCTTTTTCACATAGTTTCAGGTGATGTATGAAGACACTGTTATAGGTAGGATGAAGATTCCCTTTAAAAGCTTTTTACTGCTTAAGCCTCATATTAAGCATTATTATGTACCCTGTACTCAAAAGGAACTTCTGAACAAGCAGTTCCCTAATATATAGCATATCCTTGTATTGCTCATATTCATCTTGCTAATTGCTACTCTACAGATGGTTTCCTTTAAATAATTCTATATTGAAGTCTGTCAATAGCTTTCCATTTCGGGCCAAAGCTTTCTGAACACAATGCACTTCCTGTTCTACCTTTAGTGTTATCTACAAATATAGATACAATTGCTACTTTTTATGGCATTCTCGAGATCTATCAGTGAAAAGAATGAAAGGATGTAAGCCTAAAACCTCCGTTCAATGCATGACTTTCTGTCTTCAAATAGATTATCTTTCTTTAATAAAAAGTCATTTCAGTTTATGGATGACAAATAATTGCTCAATTTTATTATTGCTGTTATATCAGTAGAGCTGGGATTCTCAGTAACATGCTTTTCTAGTAATAAAAGATATTGGGGGCACCTCATGAATTGCAAAACCTGGCAAGAAGGCCAGTGGCTGTAAATGTAATCACTAGAAAGGGCATATTGCAACAAATGGGACTCTTTTTACTGGGATAAGAAATGGGATGAGTGAAACATGGACAAGAGAGCTATCGGTGGTCTAAAATTTCCATATTACGGACTCAATATTGTGCTTTTCTTTCTATGAGATTCCCTCCTGCAATATTTCAAGAATGTACCAAGACACTGCTCCTATATAAAGCTGGGACAGAACTATCGGCTCAGTAACTGTTTTCCTATAACAAGTCTTTGGGGAGAAAGTGTTATTAGGTTTCACTATTAAACTAGGCCATCACCACTATAAGATCCATCAAAATGTCTTTTTCTTGTTTTCTCACTTAACATTTGCAAAATCACAGTTATTTTTTCTCACCATAAATCATATTGATGCTTAGACAGGACCGTGACACAGAATGCCAAAGTTGTGTTTTTGAATAAATCACTCTAAATCTGGTTACTAATCTTTATTTACCAAATTACCCATGGTATTAGGTTGTTATTTACCAAGAGTAAATGCCATGGTTAATACATATTGCTGGTAAATACCATGGTTAATATTTAATAAGTTTCTTGGTTCATACCAGGGTAATACAGAGGTATTTAATATTTTATTAACCAGCTATAGCTGTGTTAATATGCACTCAGTTCTCCACAGCTAGGAGCTCTTTACTAGAGATGAACAAAACTGGAAACTGGTGTTTCCTTCCAACAGCAATTCCGCAGAATTTATTGATGTTCCAAAAATCTGATTTGAGCCCAATTGAATTGGAATTTTAGATTTTTTTGGATGTTCAAACACATTTTTTTTATTTTTAGATCTAATTTTCGATTTTCTAACATTCAATATGTGATTATCTGAAGTCCGAAAATTTAGAACGTGGATCAGTTCCAAGCTGAACCCGGGACACATCGCTACTCTTTACCTAGTGGTGCTTTGTGCATTTATAGAGATAGTGAGCTAGAGATTTATCACCAGCTGCAGTGAAATAAAGAGAAAGAAAACTTTCAATGTAGGCATGTTCTACTTCTACAGTACATTACATGGATTGAAATATTTACAAACTTTCCCTGCAGGATCCTAGAAGAACACAGAATTGCAGGCTTTGCTTTCTAAATATCTTTTTACAGTCAAATTCTTGTTCAATGATTAAATGGAAAACTAAACCCTGATATTCAAAGTTTAGCAAGAGATAATTCAATAGTGCTGCACACTGATACACATGTTAAAGGGCTTTTCCTGAAAGGAGAACAGGGATGCTGTGCCTGGCTTATGTCAGTTTCCCCCATTCCCTTATCAACCCTAAAAGACATTCCCCAGGGGAAAGTATATGTTTACTTTTCATTTTAACCTTTGATCGCCTGGTCATTAGGTACTGTAGTAATAGACGGAACTGTCAACCAAATAGGCCACAGTTATAATATATTACAAGTCATAGACTTGGAATTTAAAATGTGTTGATAGTGTGCGATATTGTAACATTTTGGGGCTTTTATTCCATATCCATACACTGAAAATTGATTGCAATGTAAAAAGCAATTTAGTGGAAACGTGGACTGCTAATCAATAGAAGGTTTTAATGCTTTATACACAGCTGGACCCTTCATGACTGGAAACACCACATTCTGTTGCTGCAAGACTTAAGTCAGCATTAATAATCAATATATGCCCCCCCCCCCCCCCAAAAAAAAACAGGGCTCATTTTACAAGGACATGTTACTTTAATGTTCCTACAACCTCCTAAGTTTTTTGTATGTTGGCAGTGGAGGTGCCAGGCAGGGTACAGACAGGCAGATGTTTCAGCCCAATCAACCCATTCTAAGCATTCTCACTCAGTGAACATTTAGCATTGGAATATTAATGCTGCAATGATTTCTGCATCTCAGTAGTTATTTAGAAAGATTGACATCAGTATAAATGTAGTATGAATGGAATTACTATAATAATAATTACTGCACCATTAAGATATATGACATTCAGAGCTGCCACACAGATCATTATATGTGTAGAACTCCTACACATACAAAATGATGACCTTATTAGTTTGGAACTCATTTATTGTATAATCAGCACTAAATACTCCTTTTTTTTATTATATACAGCTCAGAAGAGGATGAACATTGCCTTAGGTTTAAAGTAATCAAGTAAATTAATTTCACGAGTCCCTATACTCAATGAGCTTTTGCGTGTACACAGGAGCCAGCAGGTGAAAACAGTGGTTAATCATTTGATGTGATTTCAACAGACACAGCCTTGATTGACTGCATGGGGGAGGGGCCAGCTTTCTCTGCCATAATGGGGCCAATAATTATACTTAAATATCGGGTTAGTATTGTAGGTAATAAAGTGCAAAATATATCATTTACTGTTGGGGGCAGGTAACTGACAATTGACCAGTTTTTTGTTTTAAGAGTGGACATTCCCTTTAATTAAGTTTGCATGACCTGACATCATACGATATCGGGCTGGATACGTTTCTAAAACTAAAAATCATTGAAAATTACTGGTATTAATACATGTAGTTCTGGTTGATCCAGGGATCCTTTCCGATTACCATTGGTGTCAGGAAAGAATTCCCCCCTTTTCAGCTGATAGTTTTTTGCCTTCCTCTGGATCGACTGTTAGATAGGGTTAATAAGAAGGGTATAAAGGTTTAACTAGATGGACATATGTCTTCATTCAACCTCCAATACTATGTAAGCAGGGGACTGAACTGTCAGGCTGACATCATAGAAAGCGCTGCAGCAACACAGGGCTCAGGGGTGTCCCTAGGGTTTTTGGCACCTGAAACAACTTTGAATGCCGCCCCTAGACTGAGCGGCGCGCGTAGCTTAGCATGTGGGCGTGGCTTGGCATGTGGGTGTGGCTTATCACGTGGGCGTGGCAAATGTCATTATTTTGTTTTTGAAAATGGTTATTTATACGCTTCTCTATTTTTAGAAAACACTAAAAACATGTTGGTGCAACTGGTACATTACATTAGAAAGCCCTACCATACTTTGTAGAATTGGCCAAAAGATTTGTAAGCCCTGCTACCACGTCAAGGTAGACTCTTTCAGCAGGGCCCTAACTTCTATCTATCTATCTATCTATCTATCTATCTATCTATCTATCTATCTGTCTGTCTCTGTCTATCTATCTATCTCTGTTATCTATCTATATATCTCTGCTATCTATCTATCTATCTATCTATCTAACTATTCTATCTGTCTATCTATCTCTGTCTATCTATCTCTGCTATCTATCTATCTATCTATCTCTGCTATTTTTCTATCTATCTATCTATCTATCTGTCTCTGTCTATCCGTCTATATATCTCTGTCTATCTATCTCTCTCTCTCTCTATCTGTCTATCTATCTATCGCTGTCTATCTATCTATCTCTGTCTATCTATCTACCTATCTAATCTGCTATTTATCTATCTATCTCTGCTATCTATCTATCTCTGCTATCTATCTATCTGTCTCTGTCTATCCATCTATAAATCTCTGTTATCTATCTATCTATCTATCTATCTATCTATCTATCTATCTATCTATCTATCTATCTATCTATCTATCTATCAATCTATCTATCTATCTATCTATCTATCTATCTATATATCTCTTCTATCGATCTATCTATCTATCTAACTCTTCTATATATCTCTGTCTATCTATCTCTGTCTATCTATCTACCTATCTATCTATGCTATTTATCTATCTATCTATGCTATTTATCTATCTATCTCTGCTATCTATCTGTGTCTATCTATCTATCTCTGCTATCTATCTATCTCTGCTGTCTATCTATCTATCTATCTAATCTATCTACATATCTAATATGCCTTCCTGATAAATAAATATTATTATTGATACCCAGACCATATATTATATGCTTTAAATACATTATCCATTTCCCTTATGGATAATTTACAGCTGCAGCTTTAGAGTCCCTTATGTTATAATAATAGGGTCATATTGTTATTCCCATAATTATCTGCTATCATACAAGCTATATGCATTGTAAACATATCACAGAAGATGGAGCATTGCCAGGAGGCAGGAGCAGATATTTACCTTGCCAAAAGCCTCTGGACAGAAGCAGCATGCCCCATGGTTGAAAAGGAATTGCACAGTGAGTTTGGGCCTCTTTTCCTTGTAAAACTCAGCACTTTGCAGGACACAGCTTAGTGGCAGGACACCATTATAGTCTGCAGCATTTACAACCACTCCAGCAGCAAGCAGAAGTTCTACAAGCTTGTGCTCAGCTCTCCTGCCTGCAGGCATGGTGCAAGGGGCTAACATCTTGCTGTCTGGAATCTCTGGGTCAGCACCGGCCTTTAGTAGGAAATGGCAAACTTCCAAAAGTGCCCCTTCGGTTCCTTCTTTTGCTCCACATGCAGCACTCAGTACAGCCTCACACACACACTCACTCACACACTCTCATACACACTCACATACTTTCACACACACACACTCAAACACACTCACACATATATACATACACACACTAATACACACACATACTCACACACACTCACCCTCACTCTCTTTCTTACACACACACACTCACTCTCTCTCTTACACACACACTCACACAAACACACTCACAGTCACTCTCTCTCACACACACAATACTTTCACACACACACACTCACACACACACTTTCATACACTCCACACTCACACTCACACACACTCACCCTCACTCTCTTTCTTACACACACACACACTCACTCTCTCTCTTACACACACACACAAACACACTCACAGTCACTCTCTCTCTCTCTCTTACACACACTCTCTCTCACACACACAAACACTCTCTCACAGTGTCAGCCAGGGATCCGGTCCGGACAACTCAGACCTGCAGGCTGCAGCAACAGACAATACTATGTTACTATTGCACATAACAGTGACCATCATCCCAGCAGCATCAACATGGTGGCCGATCTGAGCCAACAAATCATTGTTGGCTCAAAACTGTTACAAGGACAAGAAAAAGGATGCCACTTATGAAAGACAGAAGATGTCCTAATTTAATAGACACAAAGATTAGCAGACCTTAAAACAGTTAGATCTACTGGAAAAAAAACCCATATATGGACCTTTTTCAATAAAAGGTGCAACATGCCCGTATCCTTAATCGTCAGCAACCAATTAGATGTTAAAATTGTGGAACTATCTAAGTTTCTTCCACCCTTGTTGTTCAGTTAGACATGCTGCTCTTCTCTTCTCCTCTGTCACAATCTCAAATTAAAAATTGACAACCACTAAGAGCACTGTTTGAAGCCCATGGAACTGTTGCCCATTTAGGACTAATCACTGTGGCTAATATAAAGAAAAATGTCATGGCTGAAATGCTACTAATTTCTTGTGTGATAAAGGAGGAAAATTCAGCTGCAGGTCCAGGTTTTTTTTCTTAGAAGCCTGTACTTTATTCACAGCAGGAAAATGGGCATAAAACAACAAATAATATTCATTTCTACATTACTCCCATTACAGCAGTTATGGCCTCAGCAGCTCAGTAATTAAGTCATTTATTTCTTTGTGTTGTCTGAGCCCAGAGAGACAAGTCTGGGCACACTGCCACCCTGTGCCAACCTGAAATTTCCTCTCCAAGTAGAAAATCAGTGAACTACTGTGTAATGAACTACATGTCCATTGTGCATGTCAGACTGAAATAAAATGCATTTGCTGCAGATGCATCACATTAAAGCCTTGCTCGCTGACAGGTTTGAATAAGAATTAGTATTTCCAAAGGTTAACAGTCGGATTTATACCTGATAGATCTGTAGAGATTTGTAGGGCGCCTCAAGAGATGGTAATAGAATGTTTAGTTAATTTTATTTATTGAATTACTGTTACAGACAGGCATTCATACATACTAGACTCATACATAAATACTCACTACACTCACATACAAGTACAGCAATTCCATTTTTGTCCTGAAAAGAAATTCTGTTGGAGTATATATTGCAAGATTCCAAGGAAAAATATTTGTGGCAATATGTACAGCACATCAATTTTCCAATTAGTAATTATTGGGCGCAATGACATAACTTTTTTCTTTTGTGTAATGTTTTTATATAAATATCCCAGGTCCTGCTTTGTATTGTTACTTTTTGGCAATTGAAATTTGCTGGTAAGTTTGGTACAAAATTTGATTAAAAAGATGAAGGGCAAAGTTAGTGCTGTGGATATTGTGTCTCTTTTCATGCAAAGTCATTAAACGTCTTGCAGTTAGTTTCTTTTTCCCACCCCTTATCAGAGAAGGAAACTGAGTTAGATCAGTAGGGAGCTCCTCTTTCCCTAACTTAACATCCTTGGGTTGTGGGGGTGCAAGGCCAAATTTGCCTCTTTCTCCACTAATGATTTATTTCTTCAAAAAGTTTCTCAGTGCAATTCAGACAGATTTAGCTTTTAGCTTATGCTGATTGCATCTTGAACCTGAAATGTTTTACTTACTTCCTAAGGCTGGGCCCACATTAGCAGATGTTTCTGGAAGACCTACCAATAGTGTAGTGTATCGGTCAGTCGGAAATATCTGATGATGTGGGGTGGCTGGCCGCGACCGAGCTCAAGCGCCAGTTTGTCCTTTTGACACTTCCTGTTTTGCTCAGATATATAAGAACCATTCACATCTCAGACTTCCCTGGTCTCATTCTTACATGACCTATCATATAGAAATTCATTACCATGAAATACCTTATACTAATGCTTGAATTACCGCATTTTGGAAGGGAATTTGTGTGTTTGTGCTGCAGATTTTAAACCTCAATAATGCCAACGATGAGGACATTGTTGTTTTTTACTTACCCTTTAAATATGTCACATGCATTTAAGGTAGGTCGGTTGGTGTGTGTGTAATATGAGAATGGGGGATAAAATACCTTTTTTGATGATTGGTCAAAATGTGTTTTTTTGACTATACTGTAGTTACCCTTTAAATATGGCTGCCATGGAAATGGAGGGGTGGGTCAGTAGGTGTGTGTACCTGGATCAGGTTGGAAGTTAAAAAAACAAACTTTTGATTATTGATTTTTTTTTTTTACTTTAGTTACTCTTTACGTATGGCTGCCATAGTAATGGATAAGTAGATCAGTAGGTGTGTAAACCTGTGTCGGGTTGGGGGTTAAAAAAAACAAACCTTTTTGATTATTGATCATAATTTGTTTTTTTGACTTAAGTTACCATTTAGGTATGGCTGCAACAGTAATGGAGGGGTAGGTCAGTAGGTGTGTTTACCTGTATCATGTTGGGGTTTAAAAAAACAAACTCTTGATTATTGATCAAAATGTTCTTTTTTGACTTTAGTTTCCCTTTAAGTATGGCTGCCACAGTAATGGATAAGTAGATCAGTAGGTGTGTGTACCTGGGTCTGGCTGGGATGGTATGTCTTTTTTTGTGTTTACAACCATAAAACTATCTTTTATTGAGGATAAATCTTAGGTTTTTTTACTTTAGTTACCATTTAAGTATGGCTGTCACAGTAATGGATAAGTAGATCAGTAGTTGTGTGTACCTGGGTCTAGTTGAGGGGGTATGTCTATGTTGTGTTTACAACCATAAAACTATCTTTTATTGAGGATAAATCTAAATTAGTTTTTTTGACTTTAGTTACCCTTTAAGTATGGCTGCCACAGTAATGGATAAGTAGATCAGTAGGTGTGTGTACCTGGGTCTGGTTGAGGTGGTATGTCTTTTTTTGTGTTTACAACCATAAAACTATCTTTTATTGAGGATAAATCTAAATTAGTTTTTTTATTTTAGTTACCCTTTAAGTATGACTGCCACAGTACTGTATAAGTAGATCAGCAGGTGTATGTGCCTGGGTCTGGCTGAGGTGGTATGTCTTTTTTTGTGTTTACAACCATAAAACTATCTTTTATTGAGTATAAATCTAAATTAGTTTTTTTGACTTTAGTTACCTTTTAAGTATGGCTGCCACAGTAATGGATAAGTAGATCAGTAGGTGTGTGTACCTGGGTCTGGTTGAGGGGGTATTTATTTTTTTGTGTTTACAACCATAAAACTATCTTTTATTGAGGATATATCAAAATTAGTTTTTTTGACTTTAGTTACCCTTTAAGTATGGCTGCCACAGTAATGGATAAATAGATCAGTAGGTGTGTGTAATAGTGTTATAGTCATAGTGTTTGAGGTTGAATAAAGACATATGTCCATCCAGTCCAACCCATCTAGCAATATCCTCATTTCCTGCCAGAGGAAGGCAACCCCCCCCCCCACCAAATTTATGAAGGGGGGAAAAAATCCTGACTCCAAGTGGCAATCGGAAATTTCCCTGGATCAACTCTACTTTATGTATTAATAGCAGTAACTTGCAACATTCCTTGTTTGCAGAAACTCATCCAGCTTTTTTTTTTAAACTGAACAATGAACCTGCTATAACAACGTCCACTGGAAGACAGTTCCATAGCTTTACCATTCTCACAGTGAAAAACCCTTTCTGAACTTGAAGCCTAAACCTTTTTTTCTTCAAGTCTTAAGGGATGGTCACGTGTCCTCTGACATGCTCTATTGGTGAACAATGTCCCAGATAGTATATTGTATTTCCCGTTAATGTATTTATACACAGTAATCATATCCCCACGCAAGCGCCTTTTCTCCAGCGTACATAATTGTAACTTTTCCAGTCTCTTCGGCTGTGTCCCCTGAGCAAACTATTATTCACAGGGGGGTGAGAATAAGCGTTCTCACCTGCCTGTGAATAATAGACACGATTGGCAAAAAGTTTTTTTGGTTTACAGTTCCTTAAAAGATTTTAAATGCCTTTTTCTTCCTTTCCATTTGCCTCTTTACATCAGAATTCAGCCACATTGGCACAGATTTATTTTTTTTACATTTATTTCCCAAGGGTATAAATTTAGATGTGAACTGGCTTAAAATCCCCTTGAACACAGTCCACTTCTGTTCAGTACCTTTACCTGATAATACATTATCCCAGTTGACATTCTGAAGAGCTACTTTTAACCTGGGAAAATTTGCCTTCCCGAAATTAAAAGTATTTGTTCACCCAGTGCACTTTTCCAGGGGCATGTTTGGGGGGGGGTTCCTGGTGCCTGGAATCCCCCCTTTCTGCCTGCTCGGTGCAGTCTGTTGTTTCACTTCTCCTGGTGTCCATAGACTATTATATAGACTGTTACATAGGTTGTTACATTGTTAATTGAGCTGTGAGTGAGAAGCAGCATTTGGATGTTTCAAAAATGTATCCAGTCTGCCCTGTGATTGACAGCAGCATAACTAATCATAATTGATACAAAACTGTATCAATATTAACCCTGCAGCTGTTTAAGGAGATTGCTGAGACTGGGTTTATATACATTACTTACTGTACCTACTACACTGTGATGGAGCTTATTGAGCAGGAATTAAGAAATCCTGGAGGTGGTAGCTGACTATTAACATTTCATTATATATATTATATATACACAGGAGTGATTGTTCCATATATTCCATATACAGAATGATAGTTCAATCTGCCCATACACGGTCTAATGTTATCAGCTTCCCCTACTGGAGTAAAGGGAACCGGTAATGGAAATTTCCTGTCTTGTTTATTCCGACAATATTCAGCCAATTCTGTCAGATCCACTGTCAGTGTCACAGCTCTGACTTTGAAGGACACTAATGATATTGAAGGGCAAATGTGGATTTCTCTTTAAAAGAGAACATTAGGCTGGGAACAAATGGCCAAATTTTTAATCTCTACCATTCGCCACTACATGCAGGGACAAAGCACTGTAAGTCCCAGCAAATGTCTCCTATGGACCGCACAATCTGCTGTGATTTACCGGCATTGGTCGCTGCCGCCGCCGAAATCCCCTCAGATTTTTTAGACCAACCAACCGATACACATAAATATCGGCAGGTTGGAAGAAAAATCTGCACGTATGTACCCAGCCTTAATGAAGATTAAATGTCCTGAAATTAGGCGATAACGCCGATTCCTTAGCTAGAAGATAGCACATTTCTCCTATATGCCCCGCACGTCTGTACAGAATTTCATGTTTTTAGCTCAAAAACTGTGGGAGGAGATACGGTCCAAATAAGCAGAAGAATAAAACAGAAGAAGAAGAATATCTGTTGTATTCAATTAGATCAACTGGACTTGAAATGTAGTTCTTGAAGACGTTTCGCTAGTCATCCGACTGGCTTTCTCAATTCAGAATGACTTGTACAAGAATCTGTGGCAATTATGTACCCTGGAAAATCCCAATTAGCATATCACAGCCAGGTGTTAAGGGTGTGATTAGATAGTGGCTAAGAGGTGTTATAGGAACGCCCAGAGTAAGGTGTCAAAACAGCATTGTACATGGCAGACAGTTGGTGTCGAACCCCCCCACCTCTATTTAGGCTTGGTTTCTTTATTTTCACATAAATGGCCTCCTTAACACCTCTCTTGAACCAGTCACGTTCCTTCGCCAGTATGTTAACATTGCAATCTTCAAAGGTATGTCCTTTATCCTTAAGATGCAGATACACGGCTGAGTCCTGACCCGAGGAATTGGCTTTTCTGTGCTGGGCCATACGTTGATGCAGTTGCTGTTTGGTCTCCCCCACATACAAATCAGAGCATTCTTCACTGCACTGCACTGCATATATGATGTCGCTTTTCTTGTGTTTAGGTATTGGGTCTTTCGGATATACCAATTGCTGCCTCAGTGTGTTGTTCGGTTTAAAGCAGACAGGGATACAATGTTTTTTGAAAATTCTTCTTAATTCTCGGAGACCCTGCTACATAGGGATGACCATGTTCTTTCTCCTGTCTTGCTTTTCCCCTTCACTGTTCGTATTCGTGTTCTTTTCTTTCCTTCTACTTCTTTTGAAAAGGCCCAGTCTGGATATCCACAAGTTTTAAGGGCTCCTCTGAGATGTTTCATTTCTTTAGCCTTCCCTCTGTGCTAGTGGGGATGTTCTCGGCTCTGTGTTGCAGGGTTCTGATGACACCCAGCTTGTGATCAAAGGGTGGTGGGAGTCAAACATCAAATACTGATCTGTGTGTGTTGGTTTTCTGTAAACCCTCTCTAATTCCAGTTTACCATTTTCCTTAACTTCTACCAAGCAGTACAAGAAAGCAAGTTTGTTGTTTTGTACCTCTTCCCTTTTGAATTTGATGTTTTGGTCTACCACATTGATGTGTTCTGTGAAAGCTTGTACTTCCTTCTGGTGAATTTTAACCCAGGTGTCATCCACATATCTGAACCAGTGGCTGGGTGCTATGCCCTTAAAGGTATTAAGCGCCTGTGTTTCTACCTCCTCCATGTAAAGGTTGGCCACAATGGGTGAAACTGGAGATCCCATAGCACATCCATGTTTTTGCTTATAGAACTTATCCCTGTATTTGAAATAGGTGGTATTCAGGCACAAGTCCAACAAGGAACACACCTGTTCTGGGTTGAGATCAGTTCTGCTGGTAAGAGTGCTGTCTTGGCCCAGCCGTTTTCTCACCATGTCAACAGCCTCCTTGGTGGGTATACAAGTGAAGAGAGATGTCACATCATAGGACACCATAGTTTCTTCTACACCGAGTACTATATCTTCAATCTTGTTGGTGAAATCCTGAGAGTTCTGGATGTGATGCTTAGAACTTCCCACCAAAGGTCCTAAGATGTTAGCTAGATATTTTGCCACCTTGTATGTTACAGAGTTGATGCTGCTGACTATAGGTCTTAGTGGGGCCCCTTCCTTATGTATCTTTGGGAGTCCATATATGCATGAGGTGGGGGGGTTTGACACCAACTGTCTGCCATGTACAATGCTGTTTTGACACCTTACTCTGGGCGTTCCTATAACACCTCTTAGCCACTATCTAATCACACCCTTAACACCTGGCTGTGATGTGCTAATTGGGATTTTCCAGGGTACATAATTGTCACAGATTCTTGTACAAGTCATTCTGAATTGAGAAAGCCAGTCGGATGACTAGCGAAACGTCTTCAAGAACTTAACTTCAAGTCCAGTTGATCTAATTGAATACAACAGATATACCATGACCTGGATGAATGAGAACCTTCACAAGCAGAAGAAGAAGAAATAGAAAGTACAAGAATTTGGCTTTTTCAAGCCAAATTAATAACTCAATAATGCTGCTTATGTAGAAAAATGTTGAAAATAATACACATTAAAATTCTCCTAGCTAATTAAATAGCTTTTATCATAGTCCTTTTGTAAATGCTCATTTGCTCAATGCAAGTCAATAGTTTTTTAATATGAGGGTAATGTGACCTTTGCTGGCCCAATTTGGATTTGTTATGCGTGGGAATTTCCGCCAATCACCAATCAGATAACACATTCTAAATCTGTAACAAATTGCATCTTTTTAGGGAATGATTCATGCCTGAAGCAGCAAGTCTTTTGAGGTGAGATTGCTTTGTGTTAATGGAAATAGAAAGGTTCTGAATCAAACCATATAGGATGTTATACTGTTCATTCAACAAAACACAGTAATGTTACTTCTTGTCATCTCAAAAAGAGAATCTCTTTGCAATTAAGTCTATGCATTAAACAAAAAGCAAAATAGATGTTTATAGTATCAGATTCCTTAAAATGACACTAAACTGTTTTTTTCCGTTTTCCTGATAGGGATGAGAATCTTTAAGAGGGAGAGAAAAAACAGCCCTATATTAATGCACAAATATGGTGGATATCCACCATGCACAAATATGGTGGATAATACCACGTATCTATATTATGGAATCATAGAGCTGCCATTATTAAAGTCATAAACATATTCCTTAATAATAAACACCATAATAATAATAATAACAACGTTAAGAACTAGCAGCCACAGGAGTCTGTGCGGGTGACATTCACCCAGAGCGGGTGACATTCACCCAGAGCCACACAGCCTCAGGGAAATCTGCTACAGAAGATTTGGTCTCTTACTTGAAAGGACACAAGAACCGGAGTTGGAACTTGCCCAGCTCACTAGCAGATAAACATAACTGACCTTAACAAACAATGAAAATTAACAGCCAGACACCAAATGTTGGGTAAAAGGGATTGTTTAAAAATTTCATATTGTGCTATGTTGATGTTTTAAAATAATGCATCCTTGCATACCAGTTATAAGCAACCCAGCTACAGCCAAAGCTTCAATGCCATGCCTCTGGAGCCCCTGTGAGTATTAACAGCGCCAATAATTATAAATAGTGCAAGGATCTATCTGTCATCTGCACCTCTCAAACAGTATAAACCAACAAAACCACTTAAAAAGGGGAAGTTAGGGTTGGGAGAACTTGTCCATTTTGGCAAAGCACAAAAATGGTGCAGATTATGTTATGAGTGGGCTTTTATATTACAGAGGGAGTGGAGACCATGTGATCCTTCCCTCCTGCAATTGAAGTTAGAACAGGAGCACTTATACCTCCAAGAAAATGATCTTATTCTCAAAATTTTCATTTACTGTTCCTTTAAAATCCACGTGGAAAATACACAGCCACTGTTCTCAGTTCTTTGCATTATGATGCTTTATGCAGTCATTTCCCATTTCATTTTCACAGTCTAGAAAATATATTGGTGCAGTTTCCTTGACTACAAACATATTGGCTATGGACTGGGGCCTCCTAGACACAGAGAGAATTATTATTAACTTTATTATTATTAATGCTTTAACATTGCAGGTAAAGAGAAACCCTTTGTGGCTTCATTTAACATTAAGGCCAGAGGAATGGGATGTATTCGTAAACATGTTCGTAGGGCGATGATACTTAAAAACAAAGAGCAGCAGCTGATGTATCAAGTACATGTTAATGATGTAAGTGAAATGAGTGGAATGAACATCACAAAAGCAATAAATGCAACAGACAATAAAAATGAAGGGAAATGGACTGCAGAGTGGAAATTAAAAAAAAACAGTTCACAATCACAGCAAAAAAATAAAATCGAACTGAGAGATAACAAAGAAACAATGGAGAATGCCAGTCTGACAAGAGTAAAGCAAAAAGGAAGCAATGGTGTGGAAGATACAGGGATGGTAGAATAGAATTGGGGATATGCATTTAATACCATCAATAGCACCCGGTGTTATGATGGAATGAAAGAGAAAAAGGGAAATAGTGTAAACATCAGAAATGTATTCAGGATGTCACAATGACAATGTTAAATACAATCTAATTTGAAACGATGGGGTTGTTAAGGAGGCAGTAGTTCCTAAAAAAAAAGCCTAATCAAAACGGATTACTATTGAAACACTAGAACTCTGTCAGTGCCCCACATTGTCCACATTTCAGGGGCAAGCCGAGGATTTCGAAGGGAGGGATTGCAGAAAGGGCTATCATCTTCAGTGGCCACTCCCACATTAAAGTGTACCTTCTATATATCTGTCGTATTCAGTTAGATCAACTGGACTTGAAGTTTAGTTCTTGAAGACGTTTCACTAGTCATCCGACTGGCTTTCTCAATTCAGAATGACTTGTACAAGAATCTGTTAGCAATTATGTACCCTGGAAGATCCCAATTAGCATATCACAGCCAGGTGTTAGGGACCTTTTGAATGCAAGGCGTGATTGCATTGTGGCTAAGAGGTGCTATAGGAACTGCCCAGGGTAAGGTGTCAAAACAGCATTGTACATGGCAGACAGTTGGTGTCAAACCCCCCCCACCTCTATTCAGGCTTGGTTTCTTTATTTTCACATAAATGACCTCCTTGACACCTCTCTTGAACCAGTCATGTTCCTTTGCCAAGATGTTGACATTACAACCTTCAAAGGTATGTTCTTTATCCTTAAGATGCAGGTACACAGCTGAGTCCTGACCCGAGGAATTGGCTCTTCTGTGCTGGGCCATACGTTGTTTTGTACCTCTTTCCTTCTAAATGTGATGTTCTGGTCTACAGAATAGAGGTGTGTGTGTGTGGGGGGGGGGTTCAACTATCTGCCATGTACAATGCTGTTTTGACACATTACCCTGGGTAGCTTGTGAGTACCTTCACAAGCATACCTTCTATATAACTTCTATAGTTTGAATGCTCACATAGTAGCCTACATACATTACAATTGCATTACAATTCTAGGAACCGCAGGAAATCTTGTTCGACACAGGGAGAATGGGACTCACTGGGCCATATTTATAAAAAATCGCTATCGTTATAGTAAAAATAAGGATTGGTGTTCTATCAACCGTTATTTTACGATATCCATATCGTAAAACACCAATTGTTATCGTAGAATACCGATCGTTATCATTGATTTTGTGATAACGATCGTTATTCTACGATAACAATCGGTATTCTGCGATAACGGCATTGTAGATTTACGATAACGGTTTCGTAGGATTACGATCGGAAATCGTAAAATACCGGTCGATATCGTACAACACCGCGCGTTATTTTTACGATAACGATTTTTTATAAATATGGCCCACTGTTAGGTAAAGGTAAAGGCCTTCGTGTGGCCGTTCCTCGCTCATAGATTGAGCGTGTGTATGAACCTTAAGACATACAGTAGCTCCTTAACCTCCCGGGCTTCAATAAATAGATCAAAGGAATAGTTTACTTTTCAAATACATTAAATTAGAGGTCACCAAGGCATTCCATTACCATATAAATAGATGAGGCACTATCAGATCATAATTTTCATTGTATTTTTTTCTGTGCTGTTCACCATATGGCCCTTTATGTCCCAGAGTATTTTGGGACTTAGCTGCGGACTGTCGGTATCATTAGAAATAGGTCATTAGACAGGATGGAAAAGTATTTTTAGAGAGAGTGCGGTTCACTATAATTTAGGTAGGGATATGGTTGACAGAACAGGAAAATGAGCTTGTCAGTATAGTTCCAGTGAGTGGGTAATTGGGAAAGGTACATAGGCCTGAAATGAGACACACCTGTTCCATTTGTAAGAAAGGGCAAAGTTTCAGACACATCATTACACTGTATGCGTTTTTTTAATGCCATGACACGCAATTTTTAACTTATGGATCTAACCTACTTTGAAACACAGTTGATTGGCTTCTTTTTACAATTTTACAATGTTAATTCTGTTTTAAAATGCTGAAATGCCTGCAATGAACTGAGTTTAAAATAATTACAGAGAGATTCAATAAAAGTTCTTATTGTTAAAAATGGTGCTAATTTTGCCCCAACCAATCAGATGTTAGCTTTCAAATGTTAAATAAGATCTGATTGGTTGGGGCAAAATTAGCACCATTTTTAACGATAAGCAGGCTCATGTACCCAGAGCCGCTACCGCTCTGGGTAAAAGTCCAGTTTGCGATTTAATATCGCATTTGCAAATGTGGGTAAATTCCAGAAGGGATTTAGCCACTGCGGGATTTTAACGGCAGCTATCTGCTGCCGTTAAAATCCTGCGCTAAAATGAGTGCAAACGCTATATTAAATCGCGAGTGTCGGATGCGTGGGTGATTTTTAGCGCATGGAGCTAATATGGAGCTAAAGTCGCGCTAACCGGTAGTGAACCAGTTAGCCTGACTTTAACTCCATATATCTGTTGTATTCAATTAGATCAACTGGACTTGAAATGTAGTTCTTGAAGACGTTTCGCTAGTCATCCGACTGGCTTTCTCAATTCAGAATGACTTGTACAAGAATCTGTGGCAATTATGTACCCTGGAAAATCCCAATTAACATATCACAGCCAGGTGTTAAGGGTGTGATTGGATAGTGGCTAAGAGGTGTTATAGGAACGCCCAGAGTAAGGTGTTAAAACAGCATTATACATGGCAGACAGTTGGTGTCGAACCCCCCCACCTCTATTTAGGCTTGGTTTCTTTATTTTAACATAAATGGCCTCCTTAACACCTCTCTTGAACCAGTCACGTTCCTTCGCCAATATGTTAACATTACAATCTTCAAAGGTATGTCCTTTATCCTTAAGATGCAGGTACACGGCTGAGTCCTGATCCGAGGAATTGGCTCTTCTGTGTTAGGCCATACTTTGATGCAGTTGCTGTTTGGTCTCCCCCACATACAAATCAGAGCATTCTTCACTGCACTGCACTGCATATATGATGTTGCTTTTCTTGTGTTTTGGTATTGGGTCTTTTGGATGTACCAATTGCTGCCTCAGTGTGTTGTTCGGTTTAAAGCAGACAGGGATACGATGTTTTTGAAAATTCTTCTTAATTTCTCGGAGCCCCTGCTACATATGGGATGACCAGTTCTTCCTCCTGTCTTGCTTTTCCCCTTCATGTGTCGTATTGTGTTCTTTTCTTTCCTTCTACTTCTTTTGACAAAGGCCCAGTCTGGATATCCAAAAGTTTTAAGGGCTCCTTGAGATGTTTCATTTCTTTAGCCTTCGCCTCTGTGCTAGTGGGGATGTTTGCTCTGTGTTGCAGGGTTCTGATGACACCCAGCTTGTGATCTAAAGGGTGGTGGGAGTCAAACATCAAATATGATCTGTGTGTGTTGGTTTTCTGTAAACCTCTACTTCCAGTTTACCATTTTTCCTACTTCTACCAAGCAGTACAAGAAAGCAGTTTGTTGTTTTGTACCTCTTCCTTTTGAATTGATTGTTTTGGTCTACCACATTGATGTGTTCTGTGAAAGTGTACTTCCTTCTGGTGAATTTTAACCCAGGTGTCATCACACATATCTGAACCAGTGGCTGGGTGCTATGCCCTTAAGGTATAAGCGCCTGTGTTTCTACCCTCTCCATGTAAAGGTTGGCCACAAGTGTGCAAACTGGAGATCCCATAGCACATCCATGTTTTTGCTTATAGAACTTATCCCTGTATTTGAAATAGGTGGTATGGCAACTGTCTGCCATGTACAATGCTGTTTTGACACCTTACTCTGGGCGTTCCTATAACACCACTATCCAATCACACCCTTAACACCTGGCTGTGATATGCTAATTGGGATTTTCCAGGGTACATAATTGCCACAGATTCTTGTACAAGTCATTCTGAATTGAGAAAGCCAGTCGGATGACTAGCGAAACGTCTTCAAGAACTACATTTCAAGTCCAGTTGATCTAATTGAATACAACAGATATACCATGACCTGGATGAATGAAAACCTTCACAAGCATATTTAACTCCATATATTTGCTGTAAATGAGGCCCAAGAACTTTTATTGAATCTCCCTGAAAACCCTCCTCTTTTTATACTATTTTTTTTTGTCCAGCTTACCTTGATCCCTTGGGGTAACCCTTACTCCCACCACCAGACTCCATAAGGAGCTATAAAAAAGCAACAACCAAATGGTTACCGGCTGAAGAGTAAGGCAAGGGACACAAAAAGCACAAAAAGAATGGAAGCTTTTAAAAAATTAGCTTACCAGCACAGCAAAACGAAAATCGCTTTCCAAACAGCAAAACTTAGCTCTGCAGCCGCCGCACGCCAAACTAACGCCGTCATCTCTTAAATAAAGTTATGTGAGGTAATGACATCACCGGCATGCGTCGCGAGATGGTGCCGCACCTGGAAGAGAACCACGTGACGTCATCAAATCGCAGCAATACCCAGGAACAAGTGACCAGCCAGAAGGAACAACACATGGCAAACTGAAAAAAAGAGCAATTGCCGACCAACTGCGATAGCAGGGAACAAGGCCGGACCTACCCACGGTCCTCCCAAGCAGCAAGACCACCCAGTCACTACAGAGGAAGCCTCAGGACGGAATAGGGGAGAAACCATCCTGGACAGGGCCGCAATGGCCAGGTAAACCAGCAGTTCTGGACCGGAAAAAAGACGAAGGAGCAGGGGTAGGCTTACTTATAATTTCCTGTCCAAGCAGTTGGGAGGAGGAGTTAACCCTTTAGTGAATGCTGCCATTTGTGACTGGGGAAAACGTGCATGTGTAGCCTAGCCCTTTATGCATTGCTTGAAGACCAGGAGGTTAATGAGGTATGCCTTACCTTCCGTTCTTCAATAAATATCTCAGGAGTCAGGGACAAAAAATAGCAGAAACTCACCTTTCACGCGATCCACCTTGAACTATGCAACATGAGAAAAGAGGTCCCTGCCCCAATAGCTTACTATCTAGTTAGTTGGGTAGAAACAGATACATTGGGAAGGGTAGAAGTGCCATAGTTATAACATATGCAATGTCAATGTAAAACAATCATATGCTGTGATGGTGTTCTAAGAGGTGGGAAATGAGATTTGATGTCAACCTATTGATTGTAGTTTCTTGACATAGAGAGAAGGGAATAGAATTCCAGAGGATGGGAGCCACATAAGAATTTTTTTTAAGGCAGGAGGAAATATTGTGAGTGGGGGTCTGTACAGGAGATAGTTCTGTAATGAGCAAAAATGAGCAAGGCAGGGACAAATGGGGACATGAGAGAAGAAATATAAGAAGGACTAGTGATAAGAAACAGACTTTGTAAACAGTACTTTGGTTAATGGGGAGCCAGGCAGTTGTCTGGCACAAGGGATATTAAATTCCAGTTTATTCGAGAGTAAAACAGTGCATGCAGCAGAGTTTAGTATTAAATAAAGCAGGAAGACCAGTAAGCAGAAGGTTAAAATAGTCCAGATAGGATGAGAGCATGGATAAGCATAGTTGTAGTCAGAAGTGAGAGGAACCTATGAACTTTTGCAATACTAAGAAGTTAGAAAAGCAGAGAGAGGAATAAATAATTACCCCTTGTTAACAAAAATAGAAAAACATATGAAATAGCCAGGTTTAGGTGAGAAAATGATTCAGTTTGAGTAAGCTTCAGTTTAAGGCAGCAGTGCACCATTCAGGAGGTGATGACAAGGAGACATTTGGAGATGTGTTATTGAAAGGCAGGACTTAAGCAGGACCCCATAAACCTAGAGTCTATTTTGGTTATAGTGTTTAAATCTGCTCCCAGCAAGAGAAATCGTACTTACAAGTTTGTGATCCACCGCAGCGCCTCCCTGCCACTTCGGGGTAAGGCAGTCAACCATGACCGTGATGCTGACGTTACGGCCAATGGCTGACTGCCATTCCCAGATGAGCCTCAACTGCTGCTGCTCGGGATCAGAAAAAGAATGGAGCAGCAGCAGTGGAGAGACAGGAAGCGGCGGTGGATCGCAAACTTGCAAGTATGATTTCTCTTGCTGAGAGCAGATTTAAATACTAAACGGACCAAAACCAAAATGGACTCGAGGTTTTGGGGGGTCCTGCTTAACATACTACATTTTTTTCTAAGGGGTGGACATTTCCTTTAATATTAATATCTATTATTTAAGCCTAAATTGGATTATCCCACACATACTGTAGTGTTCTTTCAATGCTTCTTTGGATCTGATAAATCCACATGGTCCTGCTAGTAGATTAGTTCCTATAGATATTTGTGTAAACCTTATTATGCCTTATTATGCATAATAAGCTAACAATGCGGCTAGTTTTCCTGACTTTTCTGGACTTTGGGCATGAGTTAAAACACAGGAATAGTGCATTGTTTGATTGTCAGATTGTGAGTGAGAGGAGTGGGCCTTTAAAGGGAAGTGTATAATACAATTTTTTTTAACATTGTGTACAGTACACATACCTCAGTTATTCATATTCTATTATTATTATTTTTAATGTTATTGTTTTCCTTTTGATGTCCTGCTGTGGTTGGTAATGAGCCACCATTTTATGTCCTGCAACAAGGATTTGTAGTACCAATTATGTGTTATCCATTTTCATCCCTAAATCCACTGGTAAAAAAGTAGCTGTGTGAGCAGAACATACTGTAAAGCTTCTGTGTGCAGAACATAATACTTCAAATTATTGCAATATGAGTAGTTTTTCTTAAAGAACCACCAAAACCTTTAAACCACACTATACCACTTCCTTCCCGGCTAGTATATTGAATTTCTTTTCCTATATACTGTAGCACAAAACATATTGTGAAGTGCTTTACAATGAGTTTAACTATTCACATCAGGCATTGGAGATTTTCTCCCCAGGTATAGAACTGCCGGAATTGTGAAGCTGTACAGAAAAGAAACTATACAGGCTAGAAAGAAGCAATATAAGAGTTTAGAGAAGGTCTGCAATACAGTATCTCCATAATATGAAGAACACAGTTCAAATGAAAAATATTCAGGGAAAAATGCAAAAGTTAATCCAAAGAATTGGATCAACTGGAAAATCAAATTGTGTTAGAACTGACAGCTTGATACACATTAGAAGCCTAAAATTGCTTTCTCCCTTATAGCAATTTAGTATCTTGGGACTGATGAACCTGAGTTCACATCATTTCAGAAACTCCATTTACCATTCATTATAATGAAAATCCAGAAGGTAGTGCAGTAAAACCTCCTATTAACAAAATATCAGCAGAATTACTAACGCCATAAGATTAAATTCTAAATCTTATTAATGGGCATTCTTCCCAGTATCCATTACTGCATCTGTTATATCCCAAAAACAAAGTTCCCAAATCAGTTACCACTTGGTTATGTGTTCCTTCATAAATGTATTTAATATCCATATGTGTATTTTACAAAGCTGGTTGTCTTCCATGTGTTGTGCCAATACATACTGGATTTCTCCAAGCACACATTGCCACCCTATGTGAACAATGATGTGCTTCCTTTTGTAGAACAAGAGAACTGTCCTCTGAGGGGCATTAGGATAAGAAGCTTTTTGAGAACCAATTCAGGAAACAAAAGAAAAAAGATAAAGCAAAGCCCTTCATGTGGAGCAGCTTAGACAAACTCCAAATCTGTTTGAGAACCTTGGAGAATATGACAATGTACAGGGAGTTCCAGTCCTTATGATTTTATTATGAGGTAGAACATTTATCCCAGGAAGTACCCAAACATTTATAAAAATACAGTACATGCACTCTTCTGCTCTACTACAAAAATAAACATAGCTCCTTAACCTCCTGGGCTTCATTCAATACATTAAAGGAAAAGTTCACTTTTGCAGTGAATTATTCCTTTAAAAACAGCAAAATCAACGTGTTTCAGCCATCTTATGAATCCTGACGACGACCACACATAAAAAGGCTGAAACGCATTGATTATACTGTTTGTAATAATACCTGTAAATAGTTTCTTATCAAAATGCCATTAATCTTATACTGCGTGGCATTAGCATTAGCAGGTAGTGTGAAAAATGTTATTATATATATATATATATATATATTTACGAAAGATTGGTGCACTCCAGGGACTTTTTAAAAAACCTTTATTGGGTAAGAGTAAAAGCACTATACTTAACACTATGACCTTTATCAAGCTTATATATAAAGGTCATAGTGTTAAGACCGAAACGTCGATTTTACTCTTCCCCAATAAAGGTTTCAAAAAAAGTCCCTGGAGTGCACCAATCTTTCGTAGATGTTATACTGTATTCATTTTTGTTGGTAGCACTGGGCCTGAAATACGTGATTGAGAGTGCACACTCATATGGACATTTGAATCTATATACATATTTATATATATAATGAACACTTTAGGGAGGGTCCCTTCTTCGGGTGTAAAGACCCATCCACTTTATACTTTATATTAGGTGAACATAAGAAGACAGTGCAAAGGGACAACCACCCATTAACTATTTACATGTTGAAACAGTTATAATTCTCCACCTCTCTGCACTATTACTTCCAACACCAGACACCTGAGTTGTATAACAATGTGATGCTGTGAATGGTGGTGTCTGGATACACGTGTATCATTAATTTTGTCACCTGTTTTAAAGTGTTAAACATTCCCTTTATGTTCCCCCAATTTTATTCTTCCTTCATGTTTACACTGCATGCAGAAAGTATTCACAGCACATCATTTTGTTATGTTTCAGCCTTAGTCCAAAATAAATCTAATTATTTTTTTCCCCTCAGAATTCTACACACAACAGTCCATAATGACAATGTGAAAACAGTTAACTTGAGGTTTTGGCAAATTAGTTAAATATAAAAAAAACCCTGAGAAATCACATGTACACAAGTATTCACCACCTTTGCTCAATACTTCAATGCACCTTTAGCAGCAAATACAGCCTCAAGTCTTTTGGAATATGATGCCACATGCTTGGCACACCTATTCTTGGGTAGTTTTGCCCATTCCTTTTTGCAGCACCTCTCATGCACCATCAGGTTGGAAGGGAAGCTTGGTGCACAGCCATTTTAAATTCTCTCCTGAGATGTTCAATCGCATTCAAGTCTGGGCTCTGGCTGGGCCACTAAAGGGCTTTCACAGAGTTGTCCTGAGGCCACTCCTTTGATAACTTGGCTGTGTGCTTAGGGTTATTGTGCTGCTGAAAGATGAACCATCGCCCCTGTCTGAGTTCAAAAGTGCTCTGGAGCAATTTTTTCATCCAGAATCTCTCTATATATTGCGGCAGTCATGCCTTTATCCTGACTAGTCTCGCAGTTCCTTAGTCTGAAAAACATCTCCACAGCATGATGCTGCCACCACCATGTTTCACTGTAGGGATAGTATTGGCCTGGAGATGAGCAGTGCCTGGGTTCCTCCAAACGTGAAACCTGCCATTCACACCAGAGTTCAATCTTTGTCTCATCAGACCCGAGAATTTTGTTTCTCGTGGTATCAGAGTCCTTCAGGTGCCCTTTGGCAAACTCCAGGCAGGCTGTCATGTGCCTTATACAAAGGCGCGGCTTCTGTCTGGCCACTCTACCATACAGGCCTCATTGGTGGATTTGCTGCAGAGATGGTTGTCCTTCTGGAAGCTTCTCCTCTCTCCACAGAGGACCTCTGGAGATCCAAAAGAGTCACCATCGGGTTCTTGGCCACCCTCCCCGACTAATGCCCTTCTCCCCTGATTGCTCAGTTTTGTTGGTCGCAGAGACACTTCTAGAGTTTTTGGCAGCTGTGTCAAACTGTGTAAAAAGGAAGATAGATAATCCCATTGATATATATGCTAATAGAAAGCAGATAACTGGGAAGCTGTTGGTAAACAGTCAAAGGAACAGTTGAATAACTAGGAAAGAGACACTGGTGGCTATTATTATTATCGTGGATTTATATATAACCACTGAGCCACCTTGCTGCTCGATTAATGGGGAAAGTAAAGAAGACAATTGTAATAGAAATGGCCCCAACACAGATAATTATAATATATGTGCCCTATACAGATAATTATAATATAAGTGCCTGGGTATGGTAGATATTTACATTTGAAGAAGGGGTCCTCCCAGAAAGAAAATGTGTCATGTTTTCAGATTTAATAAAAAACATATTTTAAAAATGTAATACCTTAAATTATTTTGCATTTGCACCATATTGAATCTACCTTTACCTGTAAAGCTGTTGACTTCAGATTTACCACTGTCTAGTGCCGGGATCATCAAACTACAGCTCTCCAGATGTTTGAAAACTACAATTCCCAGCATTCTTCAACTACAGAGGGAGCTAGGAATACTAGGAGTTTTCAAACATCTGGAGAGCCTAAGTTTGATGATCCCTAGTGGTAGGGAAGTGCACCTCTGATATACAGTACATAAACAACATTTCTTAAAGGGTTTCTGACATCAGTGTGGGTTATTTTCTGCACTAATAGAAGAGGTTAAGCATTTTTTAAATTTGTAATTAGACAAGAATATTTTGTGCTGAGTACCAGAGAGAAAAGCAAGCTTTTTAAAGCAGCATTATAAGCAATTTGAGAAACATGTAAGCAATTTGAGTTAGATGTGCACTAGGCTTCTATTTGATTGTACACAAGTTTGTTAACAGTCTGTATGTCTGCACTTATATTTACCCTATGTGTGAGCACTTATATATTTACCATTCTGTGGGTAAAACTTACATTTACCACTCTGTGTAGGCACATATTTATTTTACCAGTCTGTGAAAGCATGTATATATTTACCAGTCTGCGTGGGTACTTAGCTGTTTACTGGACTGTGTTGGCACTTATATATTTACCAGTCTATGTGGGCAATAATATGTTTATCAGTCTGTGTTGGCATTTATATATTTGCAAGTCTGTGTGGGCACTTATATCCTTACCAGTCTGTGTTGGATATATATTTACCAGTCTGTGTGGCCAAATTTATATTTACCAGTCTGTTTGGGCATTCATATATTTACCAGTCTGTGTGTGCAAGTTTTTCTTTACCAGTTTGTGTAGGCACTAATGTGTTTACCTGGCTATAATGGAAACATATATATTTATTTACCAGTCTATGTTGGCGCTTATATATTTACCAGTCTGTGTGTGCATGTATATATTTAACAGTCTGAAATGGAAACAATTATTGGGTTGAAGTCATGCAGCAACACTAATACATCAGAGTAAGTTCTTCTTTCATGTGTTTATTTATAGATTGAAATAAGGCAATATTTTTTTCAGTGTACAATTCCTTTAATACTGGCTGGTGAACTGGAGGGCCTCCTGTTCACCAGCCAGTGTTAAGTCAGTCCTCCAGTTTACCAGCTAGTGTTATTTAGCCCATCACACCCTCCTCTACAAGCCAAGCCCACAACCACAAATTTTTGAATTATCAACAGCAAGGAGAATCTTTATCAGTTTTTCAGCCAGTGAAAATGTGTATGGTATTTAAAGGGTATGTTGACTCATTGACTCAACTATCGAAATTTTCAGTTTAACTAAGGAACGGGAGTTAAAGGAGCTATGTTTTACCTCATGTTTTTCAGCAAAGGTTGTAGGAGACAGGGGAAAACTTACCTCCAATCGCTCCAGCACCAGCTTCTCACTAACAGTCTCCGATGCGTCCACAGTCCCTTGCATTGAGCATGTATGCACACACTGTGCAAGGCCGCATGGATCAAGTCGGGACCTGTCAGTAAGCCAGCACTGTAGCGATACTGGACCTCAGCAAATCAATTACGGTACTGGATTAAAGGCATACAGCAACACAGACACATGTAATGTGTGTAATTTATGAGGCAAAGTCATTTTTTCATTATAGTTGGCCTCAGGGCCACATCTACTATTAGGCAGAGTGAGACATTTGTCTCAGGCGGCACCTCTGCACTGAAGAAGTAAGGCGGCAGACAAGCAGTGGTGAAAAAAAAATTCCCTTTAACCAGCAAACGTGCACGAGAAGTGTGAGCGCCGCCCGCATGACTCCAATCACGGTACCTTGAAGTTGCTTCAACTCCACTTCAACATTTTATATGGATAGGTTAGCTTTAGTTTGTTAGGCTAGGTAAGTCTAGTTATGCTAGTTAGCTAGGGCTTGACGTGGTGGCAGGCTTACAAATCTTTTGTGGCATTTCTAATGTATTTTAACAGTTGAACCAACATATATCACAGGCTATAAAAGAAGTTTTTTTAATCTGAACTAAAACTAAAATCTGAAAAAAAAAATATGTTAGTGGCAAAACAAGCTGAGAAAGAGATGTAATATCTGTTTCTAGTAATTTACATTATTGGTAATTGACTGACCTGAGGAACTGTTGAAAATTTAAATACCTATGTGATAGAAATCTTAAAATTTTAGCCACAGCCATTGGCAAAACCACACCCACTTTAACTCGGCGGAGCACAAAGGGCGGCATTCAAAAGTTTGGCTCAGGCAGCAAAAACCCTAGAAGTGCCCCTGGTTGGCCTTTAAACAAATTCTATTGATAAAATACTAGTAATATATTCATAAGTGTAGCTGATATTAGAAGCACAGGCAGAGAACTAATGCAAACAGGAAGATAGAAAGAATTAAAAACAGGTTTATATTTTAAAGGGACATTCTCAAACTAACAAATTAAAATATTTGGTAACAACTGAAAACTGCTGTAAAGGTTGTTGTCTAAAGGCTAGTACAAATGTTCCAACTTTCTGGTGAGAATTCTGGCCGTCAAAACCTTTATTTTATTAGGGCTAGGCCACACTGATGCACTTTTTAAAACACACACTAGTGTGTCCCAGTTGATGTGGCCACACTAGTGTGCTGCTGAGCACTGTGTGTGTGATCTGTCTATCGGAGCCAATGCAATCCACATTTTTGCGCAGTTGCATTCGACACAATTGCGAATCATAGCGCAAGCGCATGGTAATGCGCTATTGTGTGCTCAATTGTGAGCTTTAATTCTCATGCTTCCATGCTTGCAGGAGCGCGGTGCAGTGTGGCCTCAGCCTTAATCAGTAGTTTGCCATTCAAATGAAAAGTTGTGCAGCTGATATTTCCTTTAAACTTTCCATCATGTGAATTGAAATCAGCACAATCAAACGTCTTTTTCCAACATGCCTAATCCTTCCTTTCGACTGGTTGTATAAAACATAAAAATATTTACTTTCATACAATCACTCCATGGGCTGAAATAACGATATGTTTATTAATTGTGCCTGCTATTAAATATTGCTTTGCTAACGTAAACATATTAGATATAAGAGGTTTTTAATTAATAGCCACATGCTTTGTGGTCTAATATTATATACCTTTTATTTGTTTACTCTGTATGTTGTAAATCTCTGCATGATTTTTTACCATAAGTCTTGATGTTAATAGACTGCTCATTGTATAGAATTTCACTTAATTAGTTCCCTCTGTGAGATTAGAGCTTTTTGTTTTGTCATTGTGTTGCTCAGCAAGGACAGCTTTTTATAGGCTTCTTGTGTTCCCTGCTGCTGCCCGTGGGTGTTTATAAAGTAAACTTTATAATCTGTATGTTAAGACCTTCCATTACCCTGCATGTTGATATATTACTTTCTAAATTACTTTTTGTTTGCCATGTACAATTGGAGTTGCTAAGCTTATTACACCTGTACACATTTATTCTATAAGAACCCATTCCCATGATAGTATAGGGGAGGCTATATCAAACAATTTGTTGCCTCTACTTTTGGTTTGATACCAAAAAACATTCTATGTGATTGATATAAGTCTTTATGTAGACATGCACAATGCCAACAAACTACTACTATTCTGTAGGCATTTGCAGTGATTCAGGAATTTCCTTAAGTAAAGGTGGGCATACACAGTCCAATATTCATATCGTCCAAAACTATCGTAAATCCAATCAGAAGAGCCAATTAAATATCCTCACCTTGCGCTAACAATCTTTCATAGATTTCAGCTTGAAATCTATGTAAGGTCTGGTTCTGGTAGTTGGGGGTCGATGGAAAATTATCCATCTTGCCCGGGAAAAGTGTCTTCAATAATCCGATCAATTCGATTAATGCTGTGTATGCCTACCTTTAGTATCAGCTCCCTCACTAAGGGTCAAGTAGATATGGGAGAGTAGATAGCAACTACAGAGGGAAAGTTTAAGTATAAACTTTGAATTTGGCTTGAAAGGCTGCATTTTGGAAAGGAATGTGTGTGTTTGTGCTGCAGATTTTTTTTTACTTGGAAGTTAAAAAAACAAATCTTTTTGATTATTGTTCAACATTTGTTTTTTGACTATACCCTTTAAGTATTCTGCCACGGAAATGGAGAGGTAGGTCAGTAGGGATGTGTACTTGGGTCAGGTTGGGGGGTAAAAAAATAATTTTTTAATGATTAGTCAAAACAGTTTTTGACTATAGTTACCCTTTAAGTATGGCTGCCACAGAAATGGAAGGGTAGGTGAGTAGGTGTGTGAACCTGGGTCTGGTTGAGGGGGTATATCTTTTTTGTGTTTACAACCATATAACTAACTTTTATTGAGGATATATCCACATTAGTTTTTTGACTATATTTACCCTTTAAACGGCAACTGTGGTCTTAAAACAAGTTAGGCTTAAATGAAAGCCTGTAGTATTTACTTTAAAATGAGCCGACAATCACATCTCTGGCTGGAGCCTGTGAGAAATTACATTGGGGTGAATGTTCAAACTTCCTGATTCCAGTAGGTTGATTGACATAACTTGACCTCTGCCCCGCCTGTCCGCCCCGGGGGCAGAGCATGCTCAGTTAAGACTTAATGCTTAATGCTTCAGGAAGTACAGGCTGAGGCTGGTCATATGACCATAAGCTGGTCACAAACAGGAGGTGTTCAAGCAGGAAGTAATATTGCTGAACCTTTCCAGCAATAGCTTCTCACCAATTTTATCTAGAGATGTGATTTAGGTTTTATTTTAAAGGTACAATTGAAGGCTTTTTATATAATTCTTACTAGTTTGGAAGAATTCGAGACCACAGTTACCCTTTAAGTATGGCTGCCACAGGAATGGAAGGGCAGATTAGTAGGTGTGTACACCCATATGAGGTTGGGGGTATGTGTTTTTTCATGTATGACCATATAACTAACTTTTATTGATGATTGATCAAAATTAGCTTTTTGAGTATAGTTACCCTTTAAGTATGGCTTCCATGGGAATGGAAAGGTAGGTCTGTAGGTGGGTGTACCTGTGTCTGTGTGTGGGGTTGGGGGTATCAGCGTTTGTATTAAGGACCATGAAACAAACTGTTTTAAAATATCCACATTTGAGGATTGTTACCATTGTAGTCTATAAAAAAGAGTCCCAAAATTTGCAGATAACGCTGTAACGCTTCTGCGGATTCCTTAGCTAGGTAATAGCACTCTTCTCCTATATGCCCCGCACGTCTGTACCGAATTTCATGTCTCAAGCTAAAAAACTGTGGGAGGAGATACAGATCAAAAAAGCGGAAGAATAAAACGGAAGAAGAAGAAATAGAAAGAACAGTAATTTGGCTCTTCAAGCCAAATTAATAAATAAGATGCAATTCTCCTATAGAGACTGAGTGGGTTGGTGAGGAAGCAATTCTTAAGTAAATGACTGGAAATCTGACACAGAAAACTGTTCCTCGTTAACTATCACCTGAGCTTCTCTCTTCCTCATAGTCTGCAGTACATTAAAAGATTTTATTCTGTATAAATGTTTACTGGGGGAACACCTGGCAAGAAGGCTGTGAAATTTTTAAAAATATCTTTGGCACATTAATTGACAACAAATGTACATATCAAAACAAAGCATGCACATGCAGGTTATTCCTCTGATTGTGTTTTATCCATAGCTAATAATTGCCTTGCAACTTTCATTGCTGCTAAATAGTAAAGATTGCTCTTTTTTGCCTACAGGTCATTGGGTTGCATCCTGTATGAGATCTGCGCTCTTAGACATGCATTTGACTCGCCCAACTGGAGGAAACTTGTGTCTCAGATTGTGGAAGGTCCTTGTCCTTCACTCCCCTCAAAATATTCAGCAGAGCTCAGTGACATTCTGAAATGGTGAGACAAGCATTAGACCTATAGAAATGTAGAATGTACTGTAAATTAAGTGATGGAATTACATTAAGCAGCCAAAAGTTTGCAGCTTAAAGGCCATGTCCCATCATAGTAGAAACTCAGATGTTGTACTCATTACAGAAGCCTCAACTGCTCATATTTCACTTTCCAAAACAATCTTATTAGCCTGCACCACCATAGCATACAGCCTGATCTCCTCTGCAAAAGTTCATATTTCCCCCATAATGCTTTGTACAAGTTCAGGCATGTGCGGGTACCCCGTTAAATCAATGACTGTGACATCAGCGATCAAGGCCATGATAGATGTCCCCTTAGTGCGTGGGTGGGTGGAGGTGGCTACCTTTACAGTGGAGATTTGTTGAAGTGAAATTGCTTTGAAAAGTGAAATGGATGCTTGTGGCCACTGCAAGTAGTGCAACATCTGATAAATGAATTACTGTGAGGGTTGACATGCCCATTTAAATGTCTTTTAACACCAAAAATTGATCATATTATATCCATACTATATCAACAAAAATGTTTTCTTTAAAGACGTTATAATTTATATTACTCTGGTGAATAAAACGGATCCCTCCAAAGAAAGTCCCCCTTAGGGCTACAAAGGGAACTGATACAGTAAATTACTCTAATCATCAGTTTGTGGGCAAAAAAAAACCAGTGTTATGTTGCAGCTCTCCCTGAGTAGGTGTAAATGCACATGCCTGTTCTTAGCTTCCAGGACAGGCATACATTCAACCAACTTATAGGGGAATTCCTGAAATCCCTGCGATGTCACAGCACAAGTAATTTTTACAGCATATCTGATCTGATGTCATATGGGAAATGAAATCCTGGAATGCCAGATCCATTGAGTAAATGCTCATACACACGTGTGATTGATACTGGGGGCCGACGCATGATGTGTTTGAGTGCATGTTGCGTTTGGTAATCGTGCTGTATGGGCACTTTGTCGGCCAAAAACAAATGTTTGGTTAGGGTTCGTTCCCGGGTGAATTATCAACGAGCCCAGAGCGAATGTCCATTTCGGCCGACAAAGTACACATCACGATTATCGGCTGAAATGGGTGCTCATACACATCATGTGTCGTGGGTTGGCCCCTACGATCGCACGTGTGTGTGAGCATAAAGAGGTTTGTATTTAAAATATTTTACAAAAATCGGTGCTCATCCATTTAAAAAAAAAAAACATAAAAAAACTTGTATATTATTATTTACTAGTATTTAATGCATTAATGTTATTCAAGAGTAGAGATAACGGAAAATGGTGAGTTTTGCTTCGATAGCCTATTTATGTTCCGAAACTCTGATTGAACCATTTTTTTTTACATTTTCAATAGCATTTTTCAAATTTTCAATAGAATTTCTGAACCCGGCTGTTCCAAATCAGTTAGGCCACTGGCCCTGCATAGGCACTTTATTAAAGCTTTGGTTAATTGCATATTTGAAAATATTTTTACCCAAAATGCACTACTCTCCTGTTCTAGCAGTTAAAGGGCATGCCCACCTCCAAAACCATAATTTAACCCACTACTGGCCCCACTATGTAGTGTAATAAAATCCTTACCTTACATCCCAGCTCCAAATGGTTCTCCTGTAATGTCCCTACAAAGTTATTATGATTTCCAGAAACTCCCGCAATCTCTACTTACCTTCCCTCTCTCCCCTGGTGTTCTGAACTGCCAGCAGCCAATAACGGACGTGGTTGCCGGTCCGGCCCCTGCTTGCAGTTTTATGCAAGCAGATGGCCGGGACAGTGCGGCTGAGGATAGAGGGAAGGTAAGTAAAGATTGGGGGAGTTTCTGCACATAAGAATAATGCAGTTGAGGCTGGGGGAGGAAGCCCTACAATGTATCAAAAGTTTAGAAAAGTGGTGGACATGCCCTTTAAAGGCTAAGACTAAAATCATTATCATTTTCATTCCTTAATTTATAAGTTTTGAATTTAGCTAGGATTTCTGCATTTCGGTAGGGAACAACTCGCATATATTTTTATTATTGTATATTGTTTCCATGGAAACAAAAGGGTGTAGAGTTGCATCAACAGTGGTGTGTGTAATCATGACTGTGTTGGTTTGGGGGAATGGTTTTGCATTGCGGACTACAAAACTAACTTTGATGATTTATGTATGGTTGCCATGGAAACAGAAAATTAGAGTCGGTATAGGAATACATTAATTGTTGTGTGTACTTGTGTGTCTGTGTGGGGTGGGAGTATGTTTTTGCATTTTGTCCAGGCAACCTGGGATTGGCGGGAAATATGCCAGGTTCCTTTAAGCATTTCATTTTTTAATGAGAGCTTTGCATGCAGAGCTAACAACTATATCTAAATAATCAAAAATGTTTACAATCATAAAAACATAAAAACATACCACTAACTGCACATTGATACATTAACACAATCCTACTGATGCAGCCTTACACCTACCTTAACCTTGAATTTCCATGGAAACTATGCCTAAATAATCATAAAATGTTAGTTTATGAATGCAAACACATAAAGTCTGATGCTGATGATGCATCCCTACACTCACCGCACCTTTCAAATTTAGTAGCTGATGGATTGCTAGGAGGTGGAAGCACAGGCAAATTTTACCCTTATTTTTACATAAGCACTATTATGTAAATGTAGCCAGATGCACATGCACAAAGCTGCCTTTACTTACCAATACCAATCTCTCTAAACTAATGTGAAGTTCATTGTCTGAGTGCAGCTACTGACAAGGTTCCAGAGTGGCAATGGCTCTGATGAAACAAACCTAGCAAACTTCTTTTTACCTTTACAGATCACCATTGATGGTGGCAAAAATATTATAGTTACCTAAATAATAAGCCACAGCTAAATTTATCACTAATGCAATAACCTTCCACAGTGCTACAAAAGGTTGAGTAGGTGTACAGTGAGATTTGATTGTCACATCACAATGGAAGTCTCTCAGCTCAGGAAAGAGATCTGACAGTTGTTTTTTTTTCCTTCTTGTTATTTATAAGATTTGGAAATGCTGATGGAAATGGAGTGTGTAATTACAGGGATAACAGAATGAATGTCCCACAGGGAGGATCTGTGAATATGCAGAAAGCCTGCCTGCCCAACATTCACACTGTTCAGGAAAAACATCTTATGCTGTGATGACCAGACAACCTGGGATAGGCCGGAGATAAATGAGGTTGCATTGCTCTTAGCTTTCAGCATTAACCTTTTCAATGCCAAAGCGATTTGCACGCAGAACTATTCAGAATAAACAACAATTGAGTTTAAATATTGGCGCTTTTTTCAGTAAAGCAAAAATACTTTGATGTTTAAAAGTTTCTTCCTTTTGCATTATAATACAATGGATGTGAACATGAGTTTTATTGAAATCTATGAAAAATGAGCAGAGTAACCAGTGTACATAGAGTTTTGTAAATATTTATAGGAATTTATGGTTTAAGTTTAAACCCTAATGGCAAATACAAAACACATTAGAAAAGGTCACTAAAAGTCATCTCCATTCTCCAGTTAACATGTTGATCATTCTATCTTTATCCCCACCCCCAACCTATATTTCCTTTCTGTGTTGGGATCAATAATTCAGCAATATGACCTACAAAATACAGAACCTCCTGCTAAATCACTTTGTACATTATATTGCCACCCCTATATCTATATATATATAAAAATTGATGTATGCCTTTAATTATTTACCAGGACACATTTTTATTATTACCAAATGAAGATAAAAAAGCCGGAATTTCCTTAACAAACATAATGGCACAGGTTTAAGATCTTGCCAACTGTACTAGTAAATATGATTCTACTACTCTATTTTATTATTTTTATTGTGTTGAATTATAGGAAACAAATATATACATTTAATCATACGAATGTATAAAAGGGGTAATATTTGTGTAGCTTCTCACATCTTACCACAGGAAACTGTTTTGCCATCCAAGTACTTGCATTTAGAATTCCTTAGCTTGTGTCTAACAAAACTTTTCCAGTTTCCTTTTGACCAGTACATCTTTGGGCCCCTACCTTTCCTGGCACTAACAATGAAGCCCTGGAGAGTCCATTTACAGCACTGTGACCTTTACTGCGATCAGCCAGCATGGACCATGAGTCCGAAGAAAGATGCCGAGAGCAGAGATAGAGAGAGCATAGCTCAGATGCTTGCTTCAGGGACCTTCCTTCAGTGTGTTAGCACAAAATGCCTGCAAAGCTTCTGATGGGATCCCTAGGGTTTTTCAATTCTCGCTTAATATCCCAGGATCAAACCAACAAGCACTGATGTTCATGAAAGGCAACGAGAGTCGGACAGTGCTGGCCTAATTAAACAGCTCCACAGCCCTGGGTACAGGCTCCATTAGAAGATGCAAGCAATGGGGAAATGAGAAGGAAGTTCAGTATATTGCTAATTTAAGTACTGGGCAAAAGGGACACTGTTTTCTTTCTGTCTGTGAGCCTTAGAATCTAGGTCGATAAAAAAGCATTTCTGGAGTCTAGGAAATCTCCTTGAAGCACATTACATGCCTAAAGTGATGTGTGAAAAAAAAATAATGGAAACAAAACCCTTTCTCTGCCAGCAGACAAAGCATCAGTAGACAAATGCTATGCTATGCACGTTGTGTATAGAAATTAAATGGTCTATTTAATTCCTAATTAGTATTAAGTACAATTTGACTTTTCAAACATCATTGTTTTC
Organism: Hymenochirus boettgeri; assembly: GCA_019447015.1. Taxonomy (NCBI): domain Eukaryota; kingdom Metazoa; phylum Chordata; class Amphibia; order Anura; family Pipidae; genus Hymenochirus; species Hymenochirus boettgeri. Next base: position 99,389,853 of record CM033472.1, on the reverse strand, counting down.
ATCGTATTTAAACATCATTGAACATTTTCCCTTGGTTTTACATTTGTTTTCTTTTTGACATGTAACCTGAACATGAATGGTCTATGAATTAGATACTGCTTGAATAAAGTTTAAACTTGTTCCATGGGTTAATATATATAATATTATAAAGTCTTTCTAGTCCCGGGCAGCTAATAGCTATGGTTATAAAATACAGATATGAGTAGAAGATTTGTTAAAACACCATGATAGCAAAATTATGTCATGATAACATAAGTCTGGGGATTCGAACTTGTAACCTTGTGGCCTGTGTTTTTATTAAACAAGCACTTTAACAGGTGAACAAAAATTATATTATACAATTCAGTGGGAGACAGGATCATTAGCTGCTACTGTATCTCCCAATTCAATATACAAGTTGAGATCTGTGTTAACATACATGATTCTGCAGCTATCTCTCCTGTTTACAGCTCCCCCATCTTTTCTGGTGTTCTGCACAAAATAAGGGGGAGCTGCCAGCATGGGGAGACTGAGAGCCAGCAAAGAGACAGAGAGCTTCAGGATCGTGTATGTTAACACAGGCAGATCTAAGCTTGTAAATTGACTTGGGAGATAGCTAGTGACAAAACCAACAGGGTTATTCAATAAAAGTTCTTATTGTTAATAATGGTGCTAATTTTGCCCCAACCAATCAGATGTTAGCTTTCAAATGTTAAATAAAATCTGATTGGTTGGAGCAAAATTAGCTCCATTTTAAACGATAAGAACTTTTATTGAATAACCCTGCATATTTTTTATGTTGTTTTTCTAGATGGAGTTACCCTTTAAAAGCTAAATTATCTTTTGCTAGGAACAGAATTTAAAAAATAAAAAATGTCAGTTTTGTATTGTCCCAGGAAGGCTGTATGGAATTCACAGTGGCTGGTAAATAAACTGCAATTTAAAGGGCATGTCCACCCCCAAAACTATACCCCCCCCCCCCACTACTGGCCCCATTGTGTAGTGTAGTTTAATCCTTACCTCACATCCCAGCTCCATATGGTTCTCCTGTAGTCCCCCCCAAAGTCCCAAAAACTGCCCACCAGGAGGATAGCAGAGTCCATATAGGACTCTGCCTCCTACCTGGCCTCCGGGAGAAGTTTGGCATGCGTACTGCAGCCCTTCTCCCCCTCCCTCCCCCTCCCTCTCCCTCCCTCTCAGGATTCCCTCCCCCTAGCGTAAAACCCTTTAGATATATGATTCCCCCTGTGCCCCCAGCCCCAACCGCTCCATTTTTATTCTTAGAAAGTGTCCCAAACTTTACTTACCATCCCTCTTTCCCCTGCCGCAATGAACTCCCGGCAGCCGCATCCGTGATTGGCTGCCGCTCAGCCAATCACAGACGCGACTGCTGATCCCGCTTCTCTGCTTGCATTTTCTCGCAAGCAGAGGGCCGGCAGCGCAGTGGAGGAAAGAGGGAAGGTTAGTAAAGTTTGGGGAACTTTCTAAGAATATAAATAGAGCAGTTGGGGCTGGGGGGACAGGGGGAATATTATATCAAAAATTGTTTTTTTAAGTGTGGACATACCCTTTAAGAAATAACTTAAAGTCTTATCAGGCACTTCCATATTGGTGTGGAGACATCTGTATAGAAAATACTCTGTCCGTAGACACAGTGAATACTGAGGACAGGGGGGCGTGTCTCTTTAAGGCTACATGGGATGTAAGTTGTACTGGCAACAACATGGATACCTTTTTATATATTATAGAATCTATTACAAAACTTAATAGAGAAGAATCTTGTATAGGTATTCTGGTGAGAAAAACTTTCATTAGGATTTAACAAAATATGGTTAGTTCTCCTTTACATTAAATATAAGGCTATAGGCCAGTGTTTCTTAACCTTTTTATCTGCGGGAACCCAGTTTTCGCGTCTAAGGGAACCCCTACATAAAATAATTTTTATATATTATTATTTTTCTTTCTTAGTCATCAAATCATCAAAATACATAATTTATACAAATATAAATGATTGATCTATAAATATATCTAGTTCAAAAAAAATGCACTCAAATTCACAGCAGGGGATGGGGAAAAACCAGTGTTTTTTAACCTTTATATCATTATGGAACCTTGAAAAAATGTTAATATCTCATGGAACTCTTACGGTACATAACAACATTATTACTTATTTTTATTTATCCCTCAGATATCAATACACCAAACACATCATTCATACAAATATAGCACATTGCTAAATATATAGAAAAATGTATCTGTATTCATCCCAATGGTGGATCTATGCAGTTTCTTTCAAAATCCTGAGGACCTCCATTCAACCTCTCAGGGAACCCTGCTTGAGAAACACTGATATAGACTCCTTTTTTGTATTTTAAATATATGTGTTTCTGATTCACAACTGGCTTTAGAACGAAGATCTCCACTGACTCCACTGCTCCACTGACCATGCATAATTGTTACATTTTCCATTATCATCTTTTGGTGTGTAACATTTATGTCTAAGCTTCATTTCATTAACTAACAACCTAGAAACATTACTCATGGGAGACTGCTCTTCATCTGTAACAGCTGTATTAAGCAGTAGGTAACTTAAATGATAACCAAGGAATCTAAGATTTAGTAATGCAGCAATCCAGCTCCTAATACTGGTGATTTATATTTTGCCTGATCTCTCCCTTGGAAATCAACATGCTACCCAGTATGATGACATCCAGTAGTTTCTGCTCAACTTCTGATTGGAGCAGGGAGAGCTGGTCTGCACAACACATGTACCATCCCCTCCTTGCTGTCATAGGCAAGGGTAAGAGTTTTAGATCTTCAGAGGGTCAGTTATGGCTAAATATAACATTTTAAATAGTACAGTTCAGTTATTTCTTTAAATGTATATGTAGCCCTTAGGTATTCTTAAACTGATTTGAACTGCAAATCATTGTTTCTCTACAAAGGGAGAATGTCTTACATAGGATTTATATAGGCAGAATGGTTAAAATATTCAGCAGCATGTTGCAAAACCAAATAAACAGGGAGATTCAATGAAAGTTTTTATTGTTTAAAATGGTGCTAATTTTGCCCCAACCAATCAGATGTTAGCTTTCAAATGTTAAATAAGATCTGATTGGTTGGGGCAAAATGAACACAATTTTAAATGATAAGAACTTTTATTTAATCTCCCTGATAGTTTCTTAGCATGACCTAGCTGAATGAATAAAATAGTTCTCAATAATGACACAGCAGGAAAAACACACACACCCTTCCCCCAAATGTCATAGCATGTTTCATTTAAAGCAAAGAACAGCCACTAGCGTTTTAAGCAACCAACCATTTTTGTGCTGAAAAGAAGGATGTTTTCATTTTGAGAGCTCTGCCATCTACACTGACAGACAGAGTTTTCACATCTCAAGCTCAAAGTTTATTTTCTGTGGTGATAATAAGTCCTGAATGGCTAGACAACAATGTGGCTAGGGATAGAAAGATTTGTTGCATAAAGCTCAAATCAGGTCTTGATTTCTTTGAAACCCATTCACACACTGGATATTTTTAAGGTGAACCTAGATGTCACATGGCTTAAATAGATGGAAATTATTTTCGTTCCTACCCTTCTAAATGCCAATGTAAGTGGTGAAGTAACATTTTTCACACTGTTTCAAAAGCAATAAAACACTGCAATTTATAAAGTGTTGAAAAATCTACTTTTCATTAATATTTCTACCCATTGACGAAATGTACGCCACATATGGAAAATACACTTTTTGTTATAGTAAACTTTTCAAAACCAATTGGCTAATTGGTTTAAATTGGCTGAGGGCTGTTGGCTCTTTGGTTTTGAACCTCATTTAAGTCATTTCTCCAGAGCGATCAGCTCTTGAGTGATTTTCTTTCAAAGGGATTTTCTGTTTTAAAGGGGTTTCGGTATTTAAGGGGAGAGAGCGTTAAGAAACAAAAGCGTTTAGAACAAGAAAGGGTTTAACAACACTGCTGTGTCTCTGCTGTGTATTGCTGTGTATTGCTGTGTCTCTGCTGTGTATTGCTATTTAGTATGGACAGTTTTGTTTGGGCCACGCAATGTGCATCCTGCTGCATGTATGGGATCTTGGAGCAGCCGCCCCAGGGGACCTATGTATGTGTCAGATGTGAGTGGGTTGCCCATTTGGAATCTATGGTCCAGAATCTAAAGGGTAAACTTGCAGCATTGCAGGGCTTGGCAAATCTGGGGGAAATACAGGTACTGGCAGGGGCCAGTAAACTGGAGGGTGGAGATGGGGCAGATAAGGTGGAGAAGGAAGATAGATTTGTAAGGGTCACCAGGGGAAGTAGGGGACAGAAGGATAGGGACGCTTCTTCCCAGCTGGTCGATCCCAACAGATTTGCCATTTTAGGCAAAGATGTGGAGGACGATGGCCCGGAAGCAGCATGTATGGAGCGGACCTTTCCCTTGAGCACCAAGAGGACGGCCATCTCCAATACAAGGGAATGAGAACTGGGGGCTAGGAAGGATAGGCAGGTGGTAGTGGTAGGGGACTCCATTATTAGAAGGGTAGATAGGGTAATCTGTCGCCAAGACCCTACATGCCGAACAGTGTGTTGTCTGCCTGGTGCTAGGGTTCGACATGTGGTGGAGCGTGTAGACAGATTATTGGGTGGGACTGGGAGTGACCCAGCGGTCTTGGTTCACATTGGTGCCAATGACAAAGTTAGAGGTGGAGGTGAGGTCCTTAAAAATGATTTCCGAGAATTAGGGGCCAAGTTAAAAGCAAGGACCTCAAGGGTAATGATTTCAGAAATACTACCGCAGCCACATGCTACGCTAGGGAGACAACGGGAGCTCAGGAGTATAAATGCGTGGCTAAGAGAGTGGTATAAGGAGATGGGGTTTGGGTTTTTTAGAGAACTGGGCTGATTTTTCTGTTGGCTACAGGCTCTTTAGTAGAGACGGATTGCACCTCAATGGTGATGGTGCAGCTGTTTTGGGGGAGAAGATGGCTAGGGGGTTGGAGGAGATTTTAAACTAGGTATGGAGGGAGGGTACGTGGAACTACACAGGGGTAGATATGGGTGGAACTGTGTACAGGAAGCAAGAAGGTAGGTAATTTAATTGTTGGAGTATGTTATAAGCCGCCAAATGCCGGGGAAGAGGTGGAAATGAATCTCCATATGCAGTTGGCGAAGGCTGCTGGTATGGGGCATGTTCTGGTTATGGGGGATTTTAACTACCCTGACATAGATTGGAGTAAGGGAACTGCCAGCACCTCAAGAGGTATAAAGTTCTTAAATTTCCTATATGAGCATTTTCTTTCACAGATGGTAGAAGTTCCTACTAGACAGAATGCGTTGTTGGATCTGGTGATATCTAATAACACTGAGCTCATTTTGGAGATGAGGGTAATGGGAAGCTTAGGGAATAGTGACCATGATATAGTGTCATTTAATATAGGTTGCAAATAACTAAAGTGCACTGGGTTAACAAAAACTTTTAACTTTAGGAAAGCTAATTTTATGCTGTTAAAGGAATCACTCCTGCTCATAGACTGGGGGGAACTGTTTCTAGTTAAAGATACTGAGCAGATGGGGACCACTTTTAAAGGGATATTAAACTATTACATTTCTAAATCTGTACATTTAGGTAACAAGTGTAAAAAAATGAGGTCCACTCCTGCATGGCTTAATGCTCAGGTAAAAAGGGAAATGGAAAAAAAGAAAAAGGCTTTTAAAATTTTGAAAACAGAAGGCACAGAACAGGCTTACAGGGAGTACAAAAGCTGTAATAAAGTATGCAAGAAAGCAATTAAACTAGCTAAAATAGAAAATCAAATACGGATTGCCGAACAAAGCAAGTCCAACCCCAAAATGTTTTTCAAGTATATAAATGGTAAAAAGATGAGGGCTGAGAATGTGGGACCATTAAATAATGGAGCTGAGGTGGATGTAGAGGATGCCAAAAAGGCTAATCTGCTAAATCGTTTTTTTACATTGGTTTTTACTGTAGAGAATCCTTGTCCTTACAGTAGGGATTGTAATAATATTCAGGGAAGAAATTAGGAGTATTCACATTGGCTAACAGAGGATATGGTACGGAAACAATTAGACAGTTAAGTTAATATCAATAAAGCCCCAGGACCAGATGGATTGCATCCTCGGATTTTAAAAAAAGTGCCGCTGGATTGGAAAAAAGCCAATGTAATACCAATATTCAAAAAAGGTAGTCGTTCACAGCCTGGAAACTATAGACCTGTAAGCCTAACATCAGTGGTAGGGAAGGTGATGGAAACTTTGTTAAGGGATCATATCCTTGACTTTGTCTCCAGTGATCATCTTATTAGTAGTAGTCAGCATGGATTTATGAGAAATAGATCATGCCAGACAAATTTAATTGGTTTTTATGAAGAAGTGAGTAAGAAGTTAGATTCAGGCACAGCAGTGGATGTGGTATATTTGGATTTTGCAAAAGCTTTTGATACTGTGCCACATAGGCGACTAATGTATAAACTGAGGACTGTTGGCCTTGAAAAAAACATTTGTTCATGGATAGAGAACTGGTTATTGGACCTCAAACAGAGAGTGGTGGTTAATGGAGCTACATCTATGTGGGCTAAAGTTCTAAGCAGAGTGCCTCAGGGTTCTGTACTGGGGCCACTTTTTAATCTGTTTATAAATGACTTAGAAGGGGGCATTGAGAGCAAGGTCTCAGTGTTTGCTGATGACACTAAACAGAGCTTTGGAAACTTCCAATGATGTGCAAGTGCTGCAAGCAGACCTAGATAGATTATCAAAATGGGCAGCAGAATGGCAGATGAGATTCAATGTTGATAAATGTAAGGTGATGCATTTGGGATTTAATAATCCCTGTGCCACCTACACCAGAAATAACTCTGTGTTAAGTGCATCTGTAATGGAAAAAGATTTGGGGGTTCTGGTAGATAACAGACTTAGCTATAGCAAACAATGCCAGGTAGCAACGGCTAGAGCTAGCAAGATATTGTCTTGTATAAAAAGGGGAATAGATTCAAGAGAGAAAAATATTATTCTCCCTGTTTACAAGGCACTGGTAAGGCCTCATTTGGAATATGCGGTGCAGTTTTGGAATCCCATATACAAAAGGGACATTTCGGAAATTGAGGCAGTTCAGAGAAGGGCAACTAAATTAATAAGGGGAATGGAGGGGCTTGAATATGCAGGCAGATTAGACAAGTTAGGGCTGTTTACATTGGGGAAGCGACGTTTGCGTGGGGACATGATAACCTTATACAAATATATATTAATGGCCCATACAATGAACTCTCTGGTGCATTGTTTACTAATAGGTCATATCAGAGGACTCATGGACATCCTTTAAGGTTGGAAGAAAAGAAGTTTCATCTTCTGGTTAGGAAGGGTTTCTTTACAGTGAGAACGGTGAAACTGTGGAACTGTCTTCCAGCAGATGTGGTAATGGCAATTTCATTGAATAGCTTTAAAAAAGGCCTGGATAAGTTTCTAAAACTAAAAAATATTGAGAATTACTGGTATTAATGCATATAGATCTGGTTGATCCAGGGATACTTTCCGATTGCCGCTTGGAGTCAGGAAGGAATTCCCCCCCCCCCCCTTTTTAGCTGTTTTTTTTTGCCTTCCTCTGGATAAACTGTTAGGTAGGGTTAAAAAAATAAAAATAAAAAGAGGGTGAATAGGTTGGACTTGATGGACGTATGTCTTTATTCAACCTTAATTACTATGTATGTTACAACAAGTAGCTTCCAAGTGTACCCTCAGTGCAGATATCCCAAACTCTACCACTATCTTTACCTACTGTATAGAGAAACCCCTGTTTTCAGGGATGGTAGACACACCTCACAGAACATGGTTCCCCCCAGGACTTAGAGTGCAAGATATCCACACTGAAGCTGGGTACGCTGAAGGAAACTGATGCAAAGAAGACAGAATGGTTAGGAGTCTGTCAGTAACAGAGAACAGATGGCTGAAGGTACAGAGGATTAGGCAAACTCCAAAAAAAATTCAAAAATGTGTTCAGTTACATTGTTTTATGCTGGCCATACACTAGGCAGACATATGATAGGTTAGAGATAAACGTCAAGTCGGATGAAAAAAACGGGCTAGATTTCTTAGATCTATTTAGATTTTAGATTTATTTGATATTCATCTATAGACAAATCTCTAATCCATTTAAGTAGTGTATGGGCACCTTTAGACAATTTTCACAAGATTTTTCAACGAAATCATTACTAAATCAATTTAATTAATGCCATTAAAATGTGTTGCTTTATATTTACGTTGAACAATTAAAAAGAAAAAAAAATCAAAACAGCAAATAGAGCTCCTTTATAAATATCCTCCTTAGTTTATACCAGTGGTTCTCAAACTTTTTTTAGCCCATGGCGTACTTAGCAATGCAAAATTTAATCAAGGCACACCTGTGTTCTAAATGTTTTGCATTGTAATGACCCATATATAATGCACTTTACAGAGTATATTTTATTCTAATCAAGGTAGTGCAATGTTACTACACTACATTGTGGTTTAGTGTAGTAACACTGTAGTAACACTACTGTATGTAAAATATATATTTTATGTGCAAACTAGCAAAATGTAAGTTATACTTACTATACTATAGTTTGGGTCGAACTTTGTGAGTTTGTACGAACTCAAACTATCCGAACTACGAACTAGTTTGGGTTTTTCAAACTCACGGCCTTATTTTTTATAATTATCAGGAAAAAAAAATATATATATATATATACACACACATATATATATGTATATTACCAGCACATACTGAATATTTGAGATTTTAACATAGTGGGAGGATCGGAGGAGAGGTAGTAAAGACACACACACAGCACACCAAGTAGCATCACGTGGCTTTAAGGTACTGGACATTGATACTGGTGAGTGGTAAGTGGACTTTGTTTTTCCAGAGGTGGTTACATTGTGTTAGAACATTGGTGGCAAATCTACGGCACTCATGCACAGCAGAGTTCACCAGAGTTTGTTACCAGAAAGCCAGAGAGAAAGTGTAGCGGCTGAGAGAGGTAGCAGAGAGAGGTCAGGTGCTATAACATTCAGCTCTGCTTGTGTCCCTGGTTTGGATCTCAAACTCCTGTCTGATAATGTAGGGGTCAATGGTCACTGTTTTAGATCTCAAACTCCTGTCCAATAATGTAGGGGTTAATGGTCACTGTTTTAGATCTCCTGTGTGGTAATGTAGAGGTTAATAGGTAATCTATAATCGATTCCACTCGATTCCACTCGGCCTCTAAAAGTTTCGCCATCACTGTGTTAGAACCTCAGGATTAGCAGCAGTATATGTGCAATTTACCAGTGAGATTATTGCCCCATTATTGCTTTCTAGTTAGATACATTGTTGCAGTTTCAGATCTCTAAAAAATTGATTGTCCAGGTGTTAATTTGGATACTGTTGCAATATACGAAATGCAGCTCCTTTCCTCACTATCTGTTACATTGGATGGACTTATCATAAAATTATACAGCTGTAGTTAAGATGAATTTTTCTGTGCTGGTCTCCTATCTCCTCAGTCCCCCATGAAAACTATGTGCACTATGTATATTGAATAATTTTTATACAGGTTTGGGTAATTTATCATGGGTTTTTTATTGTGGGTATTATATATGTGGATAAAAGAATCTTATTTGCAACTCAGTCTCCAAGTAAGCTATTATTAGTAGACTAATTACCGCTTGCATTGTATATATTACCTTATGCTGTGTGCTATAAGTGGCAACTCCCTATTTTGTGGTCTCTCATACATTATCTGGATAGTAATGCAGGTAATAAAGAGCAAAATATGTCAGATGGGGTTGGTGGAAGGTAACTCACAATTGACCATTTTTTTGGGTGGACAAGCCCTTTAAACTCTAAGATCAAATCTTGTATTGTATAGGCAATTTGTTTGTGAAGGTTCCCATTCATCCAGGTCATGGTATATTTGTCTTATATTCAGTTCGAGCAACTGGACTTGAAGTTTAGTTCTCATTTCGCTAGTCATTCGACTGGCTGTCTCAATTCAGAAAGACTCGTACAAGAACATGTGAAAATAAAGAAACCAAGCCTGAATAGAGGCCATGTACAATACTGTTTTGATACCTTAACATGGGAAGTTTCAGTAACACCTCTTCCTGCAATCACACCTTGCATCAGAAGGTCCCTAACACCTGCCTGTCATATGCTAATTGGGACTTTCCAGGGTACATAATTGCCAACAGATTCTTGTACAAGTCATTCTGAATTGAGAAAGCCAGTCGGATGACTAGCGAAATGTCTTCAAGAACTAATAAGTCCAGTTGATCTAACTGAATACAACAGATATATTGTATAGGCAGCAATATATAAATAGAACGTAGGCTAAAGGCAGCTACACAAGCTATGATATTACTGTATGTCATTCATATTTTGTGTGGTAACCAAACCAAGAAAATCAGTCCATTTACCCTTCAGGAAGGGAAATTTTTTATCACTACAATCGATAGATGTAGGTTCATGGGCCACTTTAATGTGTGATTCCCTGTTGATAGTTGTTCTTGTTCTTGGCTATGTTCTAATAACCTTTTCATAATGTCTTCCTATTTTCTATGACAGTATTCTGCAGAAAGATCCTGACCAAAGACCTAGTGCCAGTGACATCTTGTACATGCCATGTGTAGTTAATCATGAGAAGGTAAGCTAATTATGACAAGGTAATGGTTAGTAGAGATAAAATAAACCAGCGAATGTGTAAAAATTTAGCTGATCTGAAAATTCTTATGGGACACATTTAAAGGGCAACTGTGGTCTCCAATTCATCCAAACTAGTAAGAATTATATAAAAAGCCTTCCATCATACCTTCAAAATAAAACCTAAATCACATCTCTAGATAAAATTTGTGAGAAGTTATTGCTGGAAAGGTTCAGCAATATTACTGCTTGAACTCTTCCTGTTTTTAGCCATGTGACCAGCTTGAAGTCAAGTAACCAGCCTGTCTGCATTAATAGGCTTCCCTTCTCAACTGTAATTTTTTCCCCCAGGAACTTCCTGATTTTCAACACATTAAGTCTTTACTGAGCATGCTTCTCCCCTGGTGCAGAGGGGCAAGCAGAGGTAAGGTGATGTCACTCAACCTACTGGAAGCAGGAAGTTTGAACATTCACCTTAATATCATTTCTCACAGGGTGATGACAGAGATGTTATTGTGGGATCATTATCAAGAAAATACTCTAGGCTTCATTTAACCCTAACTTGTTTGGAGACCACAGTTGCCGTTTAAAGTAAATGGGAGCAGAATTTTTACTTTTGACTTTTCGATATAGCATGTTGAATTTTTTTAAATTGAATTTAAAAATGTGTACATTGCATTTTGACAAAACCCCACCTCAAGGCCTGGTCTGTTTCACAACCTCACTAATTGTAAGTGGTTAGTATCAATAACACATTCGGGCAGATTTATGGAGTTAAAGTTGCGCTAACTGATTCAATATTGCTTAGCATGACTTTAGTGCACTACTTTAACTCCAGCTTATAGCGGCTGTTGAAATCACGCTGTGAGTATATTCCTTTCAGGGTTTACTCACAGTCACAAGGGCATTAATGAATCGAATACGGCTCTGGGTAAATCTCCCCCGTTGTATTTTCAGCAATTGGCTTTTCCATTTTTTATTTTAGTGTAAGTTGGTGCCTGAGGTAATAAAAAGGTTAAACAAAACTTTGTTGCTACCGTAAGTCTCGAAAGTTTTCAGTCCGGGTAGCAGCATATGTCAGGTTCTCACTGCTAGACTTAATAGCTTATGGCAACATCCTCTCTCCCATTGCCTCCCTCACTCTCTCACCATCAAACAGCTTCTACAGTTGAAAAGAACAGGAAAGAAAGAAAAGGGAATTTTGTGGTGGTTGGTGGTCTTTTAAAAAAGAGAGAAAATGCTCTGTAGCAAGTGGGAGCTATAATCATTGAAAAGCATTTCCTTTTAAAGCTGGTTTCAAAGAGATAACAACCATCGATAACCTCATTCCTGTCTTGTTAAAAGCAGATCCAATCTGTTCTGACGCAGAAGGCTAAGCCTTTAGCAAATGTAAAAATGTGTCCTGCAATGTTATATCAGACGTGTACAACATGAAAGGTCTATTTCCTTGATGCTATTATAATGTCTTGCTTTAAAGGGACACTATACTGAAAAAATAACTTTGCCTCATCAATCTATAATTGAATACATGTAAGTATTCTGATTTGCATGTGTTGCTGCATGCCTTCAATCCAGCACACATTTTGTTTAGGAGCAGTATCCTCCCCTCCCTCTTTTAACCACTCCCACTTCTATCCGACCTGACTTTTTCCCACAAACCAACTGTCAAGCCTGCACACAGCACACAGCATTTCAACTGTCAAAACTCTGTCACCATTCCAGCTACAGAAAAACTACTTACAGAAAAATAGTTTTTGAGAGCAAGGATCTTGATTGACAGCTGAAATACAAGAGGTTTTAGATTTGATATCTAAAGAAATAGGGGGGAGATCAACAAAAAAAATGATACAGTGGTGGTTGGGAAGAATTATAGTTTCCAGTTAGGGTCAATTTAAAATAACCTATTTTCAGTATAGATGCCTTTTAAAAACAAAGGCTGCTTTCTAGCATGATGTGTGCTTAGTTCTGCAATGTTATCTCTTGGTAAAGACTAGAGATGTTTGAGATGGTTGAGTTTTGTTCCGTTTTCGAATTTTCGAATTTTCTGGAAGATTCGAAAACAGACCCATAGAAGTCTATGAGAGAAAAAAAATTCAAAAGTTTCTGTCCATTTTGAGGGACAAATAGTAATAGTAGGTTACTGTAAATGACACAGAGACCTGGGGAATGGTCTGGTGAACCCGTAAATATAACCAAAACTTATTTTGTACCAGCCCCCAAAACTTGAACAGGTATGACGTAACCAGCACCATGACCACAGGACACTGGAAGACATGAAAATGCATCAATAAAACTACACTGTTAAAATTAACTTAAATTATTCCTAACTCCCAAAATCATTTTGTTGAGATGCATCAGCAGGTACAGTATTAATCTGCCAGATTAATGTCTTGGGCTTTCCTGTATTAAAGATAGAGCTGAAGCACAGAGGAAGCCTAACAGAAGCAGATTTCTTTGTGCTGGTGCTCCTCAGAGACATGTTATTGGGAGGTAGGCGTTACCAATCCTATCTCCCTGCCTTAGGTACTTTTAACTGTTTTGCATGTCCACACCCAAAATGAAAATTGGCATGCATGTAGGGGACCACCAAAAAATGCAATACTCACCCCTGAGTGGCAATGCAACCCCCTGAGCTATCACAGCGCTGAATATGAGCTTCTGTGAATACTTTGCAGCCATTGGCCATGATGTGATGTGACTCACCACAGCCCTGACTGCAGAGTATACCTAGAAGAGTCTGTGAGCTGCTGTGAACATGCAGCGAAAACAAGGAAGGATAAGCACTTCCCATGAGTGTTGTAAGGTCCCTGCCTTGAATAATTCCTTAATTATTATAGGCTGGTTATTTAATTTTCCCCATGCTAATTTGCCTAATCTGTTGTGGTCCATGCTTATCAGTGAATTACGGAAGTTGCTTTGTGGCTTGGTATTAGGAGTGAGTAAATTGCTCACTCACAATTTTGCCTGTAATTTTGTACAATATTCTTTTTCTTTTATACAATGGAGAAAATAATCCAAAATAATATATATAACCATACAGCAATAATATAAAACCATTTTTTCATATATTTAATATATCCTTTATTAATTTTAATATCCTTAAATCATTTCCAGACTTATTTCCTTCAACTGTTAAACCCTATTGTCCTTCTACAGACGCTGTCAATGTGGTTGAAGGAAGTACTGCAGGAAGGCAGACTGGATTGTGGAGATGAAGATGCAGACCAAATTGCATCTAAAATGTATGTTAAATGTATTAAATGCAATGAATCTACGCAGGCTGATGTATTCCTGTCCTAAAATTAATTATTTCATCTTCTGACCCAACTATAATAGAGAAGTATAAATTTAAAAGGTTGAGGTAAACAACAAACTGGTTACAAAAAGGTGTCAGACAAGGAATCAGATTTCTGAATACTCTCAAACATTCCATTTAAAGGGTACACTGGTGGGAAATACATTGTACTGAACTGTGTAAGATCAGGTTCACTTCATTATCCTCCTCCTGCACCTCAGCACCATGTGTTTTCTATAAGTCACAATGGAACCAATATTATCCAAAGTACTAGTAATTAAAAAGTCCAGTTACCTCCATTTCATGCTTCCATCCAAAAGCACACTGTAAATCCAAACAACAATAAAAGGTTGATAAAGGTAAGACTCGGATGACAAGCAGCATTAACTGCAACCGGCAAATTTATCACATGTGAACACACAACATGTTTTGAAACATGTTGTGTGTTCACATTCAATAAATTTGCCATTGCAGTTAATGCTGCTTGTCGCCTGAGTCTTACCTCTATCAACCTTTTATTGTTTGTGTTTTCTATAAGTGTACCTTTCTGTACAATATTAAATGTATGTGCCATTAATCTGACATAGTTCGCCATTTAACACACATCAATATCAATATTCACCTGGTATGTTACTATCCTGAAATACCATACGGCTATAGACATTTCAACACAAATAATTATGTTTTAACCTGGGATACAAGTGCCTGACTATGCACCTTAAATATGCAACTTTCCCATAAAAGGTTTGTTTTTAGTTGTGCAATATGTGTAAGAGTTTGCAATTAAGTCTAAGACCCCAAGTCATGGCTATTGGGCATGTACAATACCCAGTAGGTACAGGGGGGAGAACAAAAAAGGCAGCTCCCATGGGACAGTGTTTTTACTGTCTTTGGGCTTATGTGACTCTGGCATGGTACATTATGTTCCATGCACTATGCACTTTTTTTGTAGCCCAATTACTTTAGTTACCATTTAATATTATTAATTAATAGTATGTTGAGGTCTAGCTGTAAAAACCCTGTGCTAAGACCCTGCACCTATTTCTAGAGCCTTCAGATGGTAAAGAGATTTCAGAACAACCATTCCTGGAAAACTGCTCAATCATGCTATTGTAATTTGTTTCTATTGAGGCTCTCTGTGTCCTGTTATTTAAAATAATCCTACAGGCCAGACATACTTCACACATAATAATAGGGTTAATACTACCCCCTCCTAGTTGCTGTACTCAGGATGAGGACCCAAAATAATTAGATCCTCGCCACTGTGTACAGCCAATGGCCAATTCATTTACTTACAAAGTCCTGCTCCAGTCCAGCCCCTTTACTAGGTGAGCGGGGCAAACTATTGCAAGTTGTACTCTGCATGATGCACATCTTCCAGTAGGCCTGGTCCCAGTCTAAATGGGACATGTAAATAAATGTAATGGTTATCAACTGTATACAAAGGGGTGAGGATCTACTGTCATCGCCCTGGGTGCACCAATGAGGAGGGTAGGGGATGTTATTTACCATTTAATTGTCCTTTGATTATAGCCTTTCTTGATAAACCCAGATTTGTATACTACAATTATGACATTTGGTGATCTTTCTGCCTATTTGTCAAGGGTACTGTATGGTAGTTTATCAATTAGCCAGTCCTATGCTTAAGATGGGTATTTTATTTCCATAACCCGTGTGTCATAAAGACTCCCTGTATTTATAATAAAGACTCAGAAATGAATCAATGAGAAATAATATCATAACAAAACTCCAATTTCTGCCCATCACTCTAGTAAAAAACCTGGTTTCATTTGTCCAGTCATATTGATGGTTAAGCGGAGTAGCTGCTTATCATTTATTGATGCTGTGGTTTGCTGTGGAGTCGGAAAGCTGAGTTGAGTCTCTGTCCAATGATCTCTGAGCACTTCAGGAAGTGCTGAGAAATCAATTAGCTGCACAGAAGGACATAGGCTTTATGCATTTGCAATTAACTTCCCACTTAGGCATATTCAGAATCTGCACTCTCTTCCTGTGGTTTCAGAGAACAGTGGGAAATGCTCTGATGAAAATGAGACAGCACGGGAGGAAAGAAGCTAAGAAATGTGAGGACCAGCTTTATAGACCCATCACATGTGAAATAACCAGTAAAAGTTATCCGCAATCTTACTGTATAATACTTTGTCAGAACAAGTTTTCCTGATTCTCATTCAATCTCGGGCGTGCATTGCAATAATTAAGACCTATGACAGTTGAGCCTCTGCTCATTAGCCATAGAATTGACACTACCTTACACTGAACAGAAGATAATGTACATTCCATATATCGCTTCAGAATCTCATACAAATTGACTCCTCCATGTCAGCCAAATATCAACTTCCAATAAAAAAGCAAAAAAAGAATTTAACCAGTAACCTGCCAAAAATGCTATTTATTTAAACTGACAGATTATTTTGTATCCCATCTGCTCTGATGACTGGGGAGAACATTATTTACATGGATACAGCCCAATACAAAAGAGCCGCGATCAGCTGTCAAACTACATACTACACACTACATGTTTCGAACAACTGAACCTGAACCTGTGTGGTTTGAAACATGCAGTGTGGCAAAGTTTAGTATGTTTAATAAACAATACCATTATTGGGTTGCATTAAGTCCTGGGAAGATCATTCTTTCTTCTTATCTCCATGATACTGCCATGAACTTTTATAATGTTGAAGTCATGCAAAATTTACAACAATTTGAAATGCAGTATCGCAGACAGTGGCAGCAGTGCCAAGTGTGGTCTTTTAGTTCATTACCCTGTTGGTGTGTGTGTGTACTAGTGATGGACTAGAACTCGAATTTGAACCCAAGTTTGAATTGGATATAAATTTACTCTTTGGACTTCTAAATTTTAGAACTTTTGAGTTACCATTTTCTAGAATTTTCCAGTTTTGAAAATTTATAGAATTTGGGGAAACAATCCAGTCACATGTCTCAAATTTACCAATGGCAGTTATTTTTATCAGCGCCAACCCCAAGTATAAAAGGCAGCTTGGCAGGCGCCTTGTGAAGTGTTAGGCCTCCATAAAAAAGGCATAAAAATTTGCACAAATCTTAAAAAAGGCTTTGGAAATGGTGTTGCCAGCGCTAAATTACCGATGATATTTTGTCAAACATATGCATACAGCCTGGCCAGGTATTGTCCCAGTTTGAACTGTAGCCATAGATGCATACACAAATCATTAATTATGAATGTGTCCGTATGTCTGACAGGCAAGAGAAATTGCATCTGGATAGTCTGCAGGTTATGAGACGTGTACAAGACATGGAACCACGGCAGCGCCGCAGAATTCAAAATAGTGAGCAGCAAGAGACATACATGAAAAAAATGAAGTAAGGAGCCAAAGAATGTAATTACATCTAGGGGATTTTTCTGTAGGCTTTCCTACACTGTCAATACTTTAACAATGATGATAGAGAGGCAACAGTTTTCCTGGAGAAAAGCACTGCTTCTTATAGTAGATAATGCCAATTATGAGTTATGACTCATGTGAAAATGTGGAATCCTGCAAATGGTCCATGTTCTTTGTGTATCTACTACATTCTATTGATTGCATAGAGATGAGATTGGTGTCACTTTTGAGCTGTGCATTTATTCTGCACTATATAATGTCAACACAATTAAAGGACAACTGTACCGTTATTGTCCACCCACCTTGTGCCACAAGGCCTAACCAGTGGGAGGACATGTTTTGTAAGAAGCACTTTTTCCCATTGGATAGATCCCAATCTGAGGTGGGGGGCAGTGCTTAGACAATAGACAATATATAGCTTAATGACTCGGCCAATTGATCAATGAAGCCAATATTTTGATTGATCAGGCTAAATAATTGCACACTGGACCAGAAGGTAATGCGTGAAAAAAACATGTGCAAAATTGGAGCAAGTGTTACATGTGCCACAACTGACAGTTTCCTTCTTGCATATGTTATACAGGCCAATGAAACTTAAGTCAGAGAAGCAAATGAGCAAGAGAATCTCTTAGTGGAGCATAATCAATGTTGTGTACTATTACTTTTTTAAAAATTGAAACAAGCTTGGTACGATTGTGTATACTATTTTTATTATTAGATTTTCCAGTGTGAAAATAGATTAGATATTTGCTGTATGCCCAATTGCATACTATGTATAGAGAATAATAGGATCAGATATACTTATATATCATTATCTATAGCCTTTAAGGCAGGGTACACAAGAGACTTTTTGTCCTGACCTAGCACTTGCTGCAAGCAATTGCTAGGCTGGGACAAATGACTGTCAGTTGCGACAATAGTTGAACCCCATAGGGAACTGCACAATCGGCCATGATTTACTGACAGTTCCTATCGCCCGTTTGTCGGATACGTACAAACTGGTGATCAAGCTCTGTCGCAGACAGCCGCCCCACACTAACATTTTTTTGGCGGCTAAACAACTGATACATGGCACTATCGGTCGGCCGGCCGGAAATATCTGCTGGTGTGTACCCAGCCTTAGAGAAAATAATGAAACGTGTTATAGAAAACCAAAATGTGCTGGAAATATCCCTGTTCGACTGATAGGTCTACATAAGAAAATGTGCCACTAGATCATTTTTAAGTTTCTGCAGTGGAAATCTTTACAAAAGTTTTCAATTATATTCATTTGCTCATTTTTCAGTTTAACTAATAATGTTTTCTGACACTGAATACAGTAATTGAATTGCTTTACCAGTAACTATAGTTGCCTACTACACTGCTACAATTCCGTGCTAATATTATACAATACAAAGCAATTCAGTCTGAACAGCAGGACCAATTAACCAGTAAAGTCAATATTTAAGGTTAGTGAGTGTGCTCCACACCAAAGCTATTATTATCTTAAAGGGGAAGTTCAGCATAATTACATATGCTTTTCAGAAAAAAGAGCAGTATTTTTTTATCCTAATGACCTTAATCTACCAATTCAGCATTTTGTCTGTGTATAAATAAATGCAACCAAAATACTGACTTCCTGTTTGCAGGACCCCTAGTAGAGACCGCTATGGTCTTGCCCTTGACCCAGCACCTGGGTTGATTCAGTTGCTCAGTAGAGATTTGAGCATCTTTGACCCATCCAACAGCCAATCAATCAATCAATAGAAATTACTGTTTCTATGCAAACAAAGAGAGGGACTCTATTCACATTGTAATTAAGGGGGAAAAAATCATCTTTATTCCATCCAAGTTAGGATATAAAAGTACAGAGGGAGACAGTAGAGTACATCCTGACATGCAAATTACCCGCACTTCATCATTTAAATGTTGGGAACATGGGACATCTCTGGATCCCCTGGGAAGGATTCCTCACTTATAGACAACAGGTTGAGCCCATGTGTCTGTTTTTTTTCTACATTGCATTGGGGCCTTAAACCTAAACCTAAAATAGTTCTCCACTCCATTACTGCTACTGATATTAGGGTTTCTTCTTTCAATTTTCAGTAGATCATACAGAATAATAAAAATAAATTCCACATGCTGGAAAAAATGGTGAACATGTTGATCATGTGATCAGTTTTACTCTTTTATTATCACCCTGTCATTGTCAATTAGTTATTGTTGATCTGCTAAGATTAAAAACAAATTCTCCAATCATGTCTGTTTTTGCTATGGTCTAGTAGCGTTCAAGCTTCAGGTATCAGACTGAACTACTTTACTACTTGAAATGTATAAACCACTAGACATAAAGCCATACACTAATGGGCGCTAAAAGCCCAGAGTGCCCCCTCAGTCTCCCATGCCCAGAGTCCCCTCTCAGTGTCCCTAGGCCATCCATCCTCCATTTCCAAAGCCCAAAGTTATTTATTTATCCCAAGCCCAAAGTCCCCCCTCCTTCCCACAGCCAGAGTCCCCCCCCCCTCTGTCCCACAGCCAGAGTCCTCCCCTCTGTCCCAAGGAATCTACCTATATCTACCTTTGGCATTTGCGGGATGTTTGGAGATACAGACGCACCAATGCGCATGCGCATTAAAAGGCTAATAGAAGAGGAAAAGTCCTGAGGATTTTAGCAGAAGCTGCCTAACATCAGTGCTGGCAAGAAACAGCCAGGGTTTTGGAGGGAAACAGCCAGGGTTTCACAGCAGTGACATTCTAATAGAGGACATCTAGTGGCCAGAGGAAGTATTTGCACTGACACACACACGCACAGAGGCACGGATACAGCAGTAAAGGTTTTATTATATAGGATGGGACATGATGACAAAAAACGTATTCAGGAATATTAAACTGCAGCCACAGGCACGGGTTAAAAATATTAATATTTGTTAAATTGTTATCTTGTTTAATTCATACTTAGTTATTCTCCATATTCTCTCCCATTTTGAAAAAATCTGTTGATTTCCTAACCTTTGCTGTTCCCTGCTGTTGACATTAGTGAGCTGAGATTTCAGGTTTTAACGGTCCTTCTTCTTCCCAGGATGCACCACATCCTTGGAATGTTCCTAACAGTAATTTCTACTGATTGGCTGTTGGATGGGTCAAACATGCTCAGATCTCTACTGAGCTACTGAATAAACCCAGGTGCTGGGTCAAGGGCAAGACCATAACGGTCTGTACTAGGGGTCAGTATTTTGGTTGCAGTTATTCATACATAGACAAAATGCTGATTGGGCAGGTTAAGATCATTAGGATTGAAAATCACTGCTCTTTTTTTCTTAAAAGCATACGTATTTGCACTGAACTTCCCCTTTAAAGTCATGTAACTGATTCACAATTGCTTAGCATGATTTTAACCCATTGCTTGCGGCAGGTGTGTGAGTATGCCAAGCTATTAAACGGTGGCTGCGCAGCTCATATTACATTACTATTTAACGTCAGCTGATAGCTGCCATTAAATAGTGACGTTAAAGGAAATCTCTTCCCTGATTTACCCAGAGCCCTATAGCTGCTGGTAGATCTCCATTAGGGATATATACATAGAGCAGCTGCGCCTCTTGGCAAATGACTTCATTTGTCCTTTTAGAGATGTATTTCCAATGCAGTTGTCATGGTATTCCTTCCCATCTTCACAACAATAATCTCAGCTAAAGTCTCTGTTCAGCCTGTGGCTGCAAAGGAATCCATCCCCTTTTTCCTCTCACTTTCTGTGCCACTGATCTCTCCCGCTCTTGCACCTGCACTCTGTCTGCTTCTGAGAAACTGGCAGCAAGCAGACACCCCCAGTCTAATTAAGTACACTTAGCCATCATTTACTATCTTGGTTTCTAAAAAAGTAATAGAATCTATCAAGCAATTATCTTTTCTTCTGTAGCTTTTCTCTTTTCTTGTCGATCAGTAAAACCTCATTACAGGCCGACACTGCTGCTATATCTTTCTGACTAATTACTGCATGTCCTATGCTCATATACTTGCAATTGCCTAAAGTTTGTTTGTTTGTTTCCAACCATGGCTTATTAAAATTTCACACTTAGCCAGCCCTAAAAATTGCCATTTCACTGATTTTTACAAATAACACATTTTTAAATTTATTATTGGGGAGGTTAGGGACACAAAGTTGGGACAACATTTGTTAAAGGAAAACTAAACCCAATTTTTATACTCCAGAATCTGAAAACAACCCCCCTAAAAACACCAATAAGCTATAAAATCCCACTTCAGTAAATTGTATTAAAGTAAATGGAAGCCTGTTAAGATCTGGATGAAGTATCTGTGTGTATGTGCAGTGTCAGACCACACCTCCTGACCTCAGTCACATGCTTCCTTGCTTCTACATCAGTCCTGTAAAAGGATTGGCTACAGATTAATGGGTGTGACCAACTGTAACAAGTTTCTGCCATAGCTAAGGACTGAGCATGTGCAGAACATAATGGTCGTTGACCAAACTGTCTGATACTAGAATTCTGTGAAGTAAAGCAAAAACCATATGTTATTTAGGTAAATTTTCCCAGCACCCATATCAAAATGAGAGGTAAGACACAGATTATTGGTTTTATATCAAGGTGCTCTGCCTTCTGGTTCAGTGTTGTTCTGTGGCTTTAGTTGTCCTTTAAAACAGGTGCTATGTGCGAAAAATCCCTTGAATGTATCGGCCTAATTCAGTAACCCTCGAATGTATGTTCTGTAACCCTTGAATGTAGCAGTCGATTTTGTTAACCCTCGAATGTAGCGGTCCATTCCAGTAACCCTCAAATGTATTGTTCTGTAACCCTTGAAATTGGCCATAACCCTCTAATGTAGCGTGGGGAAACCCAACAATTGCTTGATTGGTGATAGGTACATGTTCCCTAAACCATTTCCCAGGTGCCAACAGCCATTTACATTAAGTTATCATTGCTATTTTATCTGTAATTTTCCCAAACTTTTCAAACTATTTCTCCCCACTGCCTTTAATAGGTTTGTTTCCGAACTTTTACTGAAGTTCAGAAGTTTGTAAATAAACCAAACTTTAGGAACTTCAGCCATCTCTGGTGCACACGGGTCAATATTCTAACCAACTACCTGTCCAGTGCTATATTTGGGTATTTTTGGTCAATTATTTGGCAGAATAAAAATCTTCTCTGCAGTACCATGGTGCACACACTAGAACTGGAGTTTTGCTCATACTTCTGTATATGTACCTTTCCTCAGTCTTATATGATTGTAATGATGGCTTGCTATTAGCCATTTGCAGGGCCACCTACAAAATGATGCAGGGAGCAGCACATTACAAAGCGGTCGTTTTAACACACACACAAAAATCTCCAAGCTGCAATACCAATTTTTTACCATCTTGCGTCAGTTAGCTGCTAGAAAGTAACAGGAAATGTGGGCATGGGCTTTACCAGCCTGGACTGTGGAATAGAGATCAAACTCTTCCTGCCTGTTAAAACAGTTTGGGGCATATATAGTGACAGTGTGGGGCATATATAGTGACTGTGTGGGGCATATATAGTGGCTGTGTGGGACACTGGTAGGTGATAGCCGCGTAGCCCTATAAGGCTATTACCTACCCCATATGCAGGGCAATCCACTCATTATATTATTACAGGTAGTGGCAGCATTTGGTATTAGTATACTCTGCATATCTAGTAGTGTACATTACCAAATGCTTCCACTGCCTGCACTAATATAATGAGTGGATTGTCCTGCACATGGTGTAGGTAATAGCGAACCCAGTTTGCTGCCATTATATGATGAAATGCCCATGGCTACCTATATGTAATGAAATTCCCATGGCTACCAGTATGTAATTAAATTCTCATGGCTACCAGTATGTAAAGAAATGGCTAGCAGTATGTGATGACATTTCCATGGCTACAAGTATATGATGAAATTGTCAGTTTGCTGTCATTTTGTAATGAATATCCCATGGCTACCACTACCAGTATGTAATGAAATTACCATGGCTACCAGTATGTAATTACAAACAGAAAAATGTAAACCAACAGCACTCCACATATATCAGGGTGTGTATAAGGTGCACGCACAGGTGAGGTCTACCTGCAGTCCTCAAACTTCAAATAGAAAAAAATCCAAATAGTGCAGCACTCTATAAAATCTTTTCAAATAGAACACAGTTACATCGTGTTACACCAGACAATGTTTCGGGACTTTCCACTCCCTTTTTCAAGTCTCAACAAAATAAATAATAATTATTTTATTAATTATTTTAATTTAATTAATTCTATTTAAATACATTTTATAGAGTGCTGCACAATCTGGACTTTTTTTCTACCAGTATGTAATGAAGTTCCTATGGCTTCAAGTATGTAATGAAATTCCCATGGTTACCAGTATGTAATGAAATTCCAATGGATACTAGTAGATAGTGTTTGTTAGGTTAAGTTACGTTAGATTAGTTAGTGCCCTGCTGTCTGAAAGTGTCTACCTTGATGTGGTGGCAAACTTACAAATCTTTTGGCCAAAACCGTTTAATCCACAGGAAGTATGGTGGGTCTCGGGTAGGGATACTATTCTAGAGGGTGGGTCCTTTAATGTATTGTAATTAAATGAAGGACTGATATGTACATTCAATGATAATGACACTAGTTAAATCAATGTGTATAAAGCCCCTTCCACTTCTGGACAAGCCACACCCACCACCCACTTCCAGACAAAGCACTACCCACTTTTAATTATTAAACCACACCCTTTCTGGCGAGGGGGGGAGCAGCATTTGGAATTTTGTGTCAGGTGCCAAAAAGTCTAGAGACAGCCCTGGCCATTAGTAAGCAATTTACAGGGAGATTCAATAACTGTTCTTATCGTTAAAAATGGTGCTAATTTTGCCCCAACCAATCAGATGTTAGTTTTCAAATGTTAAATAACATCTGATTGGTTGGGGCAAAATTAGCACCATTTTTAACGATAAGAACTTTTATTGAATCTCCCTATGAGTATTTAGAATGCAGTGTGTACAATTTACTTTTTTTTTTTAATAGATGAGTTTAGAATGATTTGTGTGCCAATGAGAACAAAATAAAAAATTAAACAGATTAAAAAGCGATCACTGCAAATCATACTTAATTAAGACAGATATTGTAATTTGCTTCTGTCAAATAACCAAATAGCAGACAGTGATAAAAATGATTGTTCTAGTAAGGTTAGAATGATAAAACCAAATGTCTGATTGGTTTCTATGGGTTACTGTATTGGGAAAAGCATTCAGTGCTTAACAAATCCTTTAATTAATTGTTGATCTATAGCAAAGCAAAAAAAAAAAAAGGTTGAAGCTCTTGTCAGACATGATGTAGGAGGGAAAGGAGGGAGAAAACCTTCTCGGCTGCTAAACTGTACAATCACTGTCCTTGTACAAAGAAAAAACTAATTTTATAAGAAAATACATTTTTGTAGACATTAAGCAAAAAAGCTGCTAAATATCAATAGATTATGTACAGGCAGTATAGCATTCTGGCTCTGGAGGAGTTCAGCTATAGCAGGACCTCTGATGCATTTACTCATTTTGTATACACAATGTGATCAACTTGCCCAGACGAAATATAGTTCAGGGTCACTCTTTTCTCTCCTTGGTTTAGTAAATCACATCTATGTTCTTGTGTTGTGTTTATATCAAAGAAATCAAGGATATTATTCTTAGAACCCCACATATCTCCATCCCTTTACTTCCTATTACATATATTACATGTCATGTTGTTCCTGAAGGAAAACCAAACTCTCGGGCTAAATTTTCCATTTCTTAGAACAGAACCTTTCAGTTGTCACAGGTGTGTTGTGTTGTTCACATTAATATTTCTGGGGCTTGGGTTTAGAGTTAATTGATTTAACAAGTAGAGCTGAGGATGTGTGAATGAATTACCATTTCCTCCTGTCTGTTCGCTTGCACCTTGATTTCATGGCATCAGCGACCTCTCTAACTTAAATCAATGTTAATTTGCATTTACAAAGGATTTTTTTGTAAAATTCATGATTCAGTAGCAACTGGTGTTCTCGTTCTCTGCTAATAATGAGATATTTTACATAAATTTCTTCCCTGTTTCAGCTGCCCATCTAAACAAACTGGTTGAACCTCAGATAGTTACTGTGGGAGTGAGGACCCATTTATGTTCTCTAATGGCTTTATATATATGCCAGAAACCCAATTGATGTATTATTCCCATAATGCCTTTCACTTGTACTTGAAAAAAATATTAGTATTTATTGTACACATGCTTAAAATGTGACATGCTTAAAAATGCTCTGTGGCAATCACTTTGCCTTATTATAATTGGTTTTCCCTTTGATGGCTCATCCTCTACTCAACAGTTGGTTTTTTAAATGCTGTGAATGTTTCCCCTTTATATGTTATTGATAGCACCGCTGTCTTGTATTGTTTTCCGTGCTTATTAAAAATGGCAACCAGGCCATGCTCCTCTTTGATGTTTTGGATTTTTGGACAGAGACTCAATGAGTAAGATAAAGCTATCCTAAATGGTATCTCCACTCATTTTAACACATTTTGGGAATTCAGTTTTATTGAAGAACAGGAGGTAATGGAGCTGTGTGATGCGGTGCATGCACATATAAGACAGAGTCCATCGAGACCTGTCAGACTACGCACTGGGGGAGTGAGCGATCGGTTATGTAGCTTACCTTCTCACCCAGCTCCAGAACGTTTTATTAAAGAGCTCCTTTGCCTCCCGTTCTTCAATAAAACTGAATTCCCCAACTGTGTTAATATGAGTGGAGATACCCTTTAATAGATCCGGGGTGGGCAATTAACTTTCCCAAGGGGCCGCATGAGAAACATGGATTATCATGTAGGGCCAGACCAATAGGTCCAACTCAATTTTCATCAACTGAATTTTATAAAAGATTAAATTAATATCCCTGGTTCATTGGAGGTTTTTATCCTTAGTTGCCATTTTTAATAGAAGGTGTGTTACATTTTAGATCCATTCCATTAAATTCAAATAATCAATTGACCAGGTCATCATTTTTTTATAGCCCACTAAATTAAAATAAATCAATTATCCAGCCTAAGAATGTATATGAAAATTTTGGGGGATACAGATCTTGTATTGAGGATCAAGGCAGGGGCAACCCAATGGGCCACATGTGTCCCCGAGCCTTACTTTGCCCAGGTCTGTAATGGTTATAATATATCATAATAGATAAAAATACATCAAAATACCAGGGATCATGAACATTTTTAGTAAAATTTAACAAAATGTGAGCAAAACAAGAGAACACCAGGACTTTAAGGAGCAACTGTATTTTTATTTTATACATAACAAATCTCACATTGTACAATGAATATATCTAACAGGGAAGGGCACTAAAAACATGTCACATAGCGCATAGCAATGTCACATTTAAAAGACGCCTACCACGCTGTTTTGCAAAAAAAGATGCTTTACAGTCCACACTATACACTATAATAAAAGAAATTTCCAGTAATATTAACGAACATCACATTGTACAAAAAAATCCATACACTGTTACTGTAATCTTGATGTTTTTCAGCACTGTGGAATATGATAGTTCTTTCTAGAAAGCATTTTATTACCAGCAGTTATGGGTAATAAGCATATGCATTCAATGAATGATCCAGTCCTCTTGATTGCATTTGTCAGTTGCCTAAATGACATGTAGTTGCATGGACTGTATCACTTCTCTCTTCACACTACACAGCACAAATGCACAAGTTTTTATAAATTTGACTTAAAATAGCTAATACATCTTGTTACGTTGCCATAGCATTGTTATTAAGTTTTAAAACTTAACACACATAGACAACCGTGGTTTAATTTTCTTCTTAAATACAGATTTTCAAGCAAAATTCAAAGTATAAACCTAAAGGGCATCTCTACCCTCAAAAATCCTCTTAACGAAAATCTGCATACCAGTTAAGGCTAAAACGTAGCTTGCAGTATACTTACCTTTTTCAAAAATGCTTCTAATTTTACAAAACCCGGTCCCTCACTGGCATGTTTTTCCCTCTTTCTCTGCTGCTACTATGCAGAGAATGCAACTTTGGTAAAGGGTGTCATTGGCTGTGAGGTCCGCGTCATAGCTTTGACTAACAGCTGCTACTCAGAAGCTCCAGAGAAGAGCAGAGAGCACCAACATGGAATGGGGTTCTGTAAGTAACTTAAGAAACATATTTGGAAAATGTAAGTATGACACAAACTACAGTGTATACAGGTTTTTGTTGAGATGGTAGAGATGCCCCTCTAATATTCTTGTATAGAGATGTCCGAACTTCGCAAAATCCGGTCCGCTCGAGGACCGCGAACTTTCGGAAAAAATCGAAAATTCGAAAATCCGCGAGCGGACCCATTAAAATGAAAAATACACTTGAAATTACGATATTTCCCGTATTTTCGAAATTACGGATTTTTCGTATTTTCGAAAATTTTCGAAAATACGAGAAAACTAGTATTTTCGAAAATTTTTGAAAATATATATTTTCTAAAATACGAGTAATCCGCACAATAAAAAATTGGCACAATAAAACATTGAATGGTTTGCTTCCAGTGTGCACCTCTAATAAGAAAAGTGCACCAGTGAATTCAGAATTTAAAAGGAACAATCAGGGAGATTCAATAAAAGTTCTTATTGTTTAAAAAGGTGCTAAACTTGCCCCAACCAATCAGATCTTATTTAACATTTGAAAGCTAACATCTGATTGGTTAGGGCAAAATTAGCACCATTTTAAACGATAAGAACATTTATTGAATAACCCTGAATGTTTACATGAAGGGATGAGAGGACAGAATTCATTTCAAAATTCTAAGCAAGAGTTAATGTGTATGCCTAGCTTAGATGCTCCATTGTTTTAAACTTAATGAAAATAACATGCCCCCAATCCTTTCCGAAACGAAGTATCCTCATATTCTAACTAGACTGTCTTTCCTAGGAGAGCTGTGGAGCGTCTGCATCAAGAAAAGCACCAGAGGTTTGGACAAAGCACAATATCTGAAATGTATAGAGACAAGGTTAGTAACCCATTGCCACACAACTGCACCCTGTAAACAAAACCTTACAGAATGTGCTATTTTTACAGTTTGGGAGGCATATTTGAAGCCCATGTGTATGCCAACGCAATGTCATATACCAACAGTTCTCAGACATATTCTCATCAACCAGTAACATGACAGAAGTCTCCTACTAAAAAATAAAAAAGAATGCTGTCAACCTTTGCCAGCTCAATAGTATTATTGAGAAAAAAAGTCCATACTTTATATTGTATGTATTCTCGTACATAGCAATGAATCTATGCAAATCTTGGTTTATCCATTCATATCAGGATCTTCTCCAAAGAGCTTACAGCCTGAATATCTGATCAGTATGTATTTAGGATGGAGGAAATACTCCCTGAGTTTCACACAGGGAGAACATACAATTTGCACATGTTGCTGAACTGAAAAGCTGCTCACATCCATCTAAATTAACAATAAAACTATTATTTCGTTTTCTATATAAGGATTGTCTGCAATTGCCTGTGTGGTTACTAAATAGGTCATTAAGGAAAATCATTGGATATGGGATTTGTTATTTCTGTAAACGCAAAACAATGGGCCATATTTATAAACGGCCGATAATAGCGTCGTAAAATTACTGCCATACATCGCTGCAGAAAAAATACCTATCGCCATATGTACGGCGGTAATTTGAACTATCTTCGCGGCGATATTGCAATTAGCGTGATGTGCTAAGTTCATTACCGCCATAAATCCCAGAGCAGGTGGCTGGGAGGGGATGATGGGAAAGGATCGCCCCCCCGCCCACCCAGCCTTTGCCTCCCGCGGTGGATGCGACCACCCGCCGCGACCACTTCCCAGCAGTCCCTCCCAGCTCCCACCCCATACTCTTGCAGGGAGGGGGAGGGAAGGGCCTGTGGGGGGGTGGAGGGACCCTCTAGCGGGGGCAATGAAAAGTGCCTTTTGGGTCTTAAGGGGTCCACAGCTCGAGCTGGGACCGCCCTCCCCGGCACTTACAAGTGCCCTTGCAGCTCTAACAAGAGCCCTTTGTGGCTTAGGGGTCCGCAGCTCGAACTGGGACACCCTTCCCCGGCCCTTATAAGGGCCTTTGCGGCACTGAGAAGTGCCTTTTGCAGGGGTCCGCAGCTCGAACCAGGACCCCCAGTGAGTGCCCTTTTGCAGCTTCTTCTTTCTTCCATCCAGCGACACCCAGCTCCACTGAGGCCGCCGACCCCAAGAGGTACCCCTGCGGCCACCAATGAGGCCGATGTTGCCAGCGTCTTGATCCGTCACAACGTCTTTGGGCTGGTGACACCAACCCCACTGAGGTCACCGATGCCAGACAGGCTCACTGTGGCCGCCAGTGAGCCCACTGGCACCGCCGGCCTCTGCAAAGCCGATGTTGCCAGCTGCTTCTTTCTTCAGCCATCTACTGCGATGGCATCTGAGGTCTGCAGTGGAGAGCACCTCTTTATATAGGTTTGCAGAAAACCCTAATCCGTTTCTAATTTCTTAATGCTTGGTTTAAAGCATTAAAAAATTGAACAATCAGAAACGGATTAGGGTTTTCTGCAATCCTATATAAAGAGGTGCACTCTGCCGCGGACCTCAGATGCCATCGCATTAGATGGCTGAAGAAAGAAGCGTCTGGCAACATCGGCTCCGTTGAGGCTGGCGGTGCCAGTGGGCTCACTGGTGGCCGCAGTGAGCCTGCCTGGCATCGGCGACCTCAGTGGGGTTGGTGTTGACAGCCCGAAGACGTCGCGATGGATCAAGACACCGGCAACATCGTCCTCGTTGAGGCCGCCGGCGCCTGCCGGGGGTACCCATGGCAGCCATAGGGGCAACTCTCGGGGCTCAGCGGAGCTGGTGTTGCCAGATGGAAGAAAGAAGATGCCGCCAAAGGGCTCTTTTAAGAGCCACTCACTGGGGGTCCTGGCTCAAGCTGCGGGGCGGGGGGCTGGGAGGGGCTGCTGGGGAAGGGGTCGCGGCGGGTGGTCGCATCCGCCGCGGGGGGCAAAGGCATCACCTCCCAGCCCCCTGTGATTAACGCGACGCATCAGTTACCGCCGCTTCATAAATAGAAGCAAGCGGTAACTGATGCGAAGTTAACAAGGCTTTAACTTTTCGCAGCCGGGTTCCGCCCATTTGTTATTAGTGTTTACGAAAATGTCGGGAAACTCGGCCGCGAAAAGTTACCGCTCTTTTATAAATATGCTCCAATGGCAGACATGAGAACAAAATCACTAGATTTACTGATGCCTAAAATTACACAGAACAATAATAAAATCTACCTTTCTGGAAATTCTTGTTGTAAAGCTTTATTACTGAACGTTACAAACCTACCATATGATACAAATCCAAGACAAACAGAAATAGTAAGATTACAAACGTCTAACAAAGTGTTAGTTAGGTGGGCCTAGTTCCCATTCGCAAAGTAGAAATAATTTTTAATAAAATGATGACGTTACCTACATTATTGGCTTTATTTTTTTCAGATGTGTTGCCCATGGGCTGTTTAATAGCATTTTGTAATTGCCATAGGCCTGGGTTGTTAATCATGTAGCTCCATCAGCACCACCAGGTCCCTATTCCAGGGAAGAAAATCAGGCTATTAATAGCCAAGGAGCATCTTAAATTACTCTTCCTCGCATAAGCAATAAATAAGGAGTGAAGGTTGAATCTGCTTTTCCTATGTGTATTGACGAAGATTAGCCAAATCACTTTTTTATTCCATCTGGTTCCTGTGATTGCAGCCTATCAAATTTCTTGCCCAGATGATTTCTTTATGTATCCCGTCTCACAAAAGTAAAACTGGTTTGTAAACATTAAAGGATTGCTAAATGACCCAGTAGTTTTACAATCAAAACTAACTAATTTCTAATGTATCATATACTTACAATCTATTTTTGTTGTGTACCAAGATTTTAAAATTCACAAAATGTTTAACTGAGCTTTAATGTTTTGTAGGAAATTTGTCCAGAAGATACCACACAATCATCAGAAGGCACCTGGAATGGTAAGTTTTATCAGCTAGTTGGGGTGTGTTACAGGGGCGATAAATTCTAGTCTCTGGTACCTTTCGCAATAAGAAATGGGCAGTGCGCTCCAATGTAAAGTAATGCATGCAGGAGTGAGAACAAACATGTTCAGTACATTTAGAAACGTAACCTTTTCCTGAAAGAATAATGGAAACAAACAAAAAGCCAATACCATCAGCTTACTATTCAGTACTGTCCTTGGGAAGATGTTCTTTGGGCCACTCATGCTGGCTGGAAAATAAAATAAATACTAGTTGCACATGCTCACAAGGCTATTTAAAGACTACAATGGCTGTGAATTAGACTGATAACAACATGGAATCCTCCTTAGTTACAGAATATCTTTCTTACATGGATGTACAGTAAATGCAATGTACTAGAAAAGTATCCTGCAGTGTTATAGGCGATCTTGGGAGAAAACTCTTCACATTGCGGTTTTAAAAAATTAAGTTTAGTTAAATATTTAGTTAAATATACATTAAAATGTCCAAAAGGAATAAAAAGGGGGGATAAAATTTGCAGTTGCAAGCCAAGACAAACCAATCACAGAGTCGATCTAAAACATTGCAGAGAGTATTTTGCTTTTAGCTAACAGTGTAGATTAATATAAAGAGTTCAAACAAACATAGAAGTAAACAAAATGTAGCTAAAACGGCCCCTGCTGATTTTTACTTTGCTTTTAAAAACCTTTGTGTAAAGAGATGGACTGAATTCAATAGTATTAAGGCTCTCTCAGATGTAAATTAGAAGCTGTGCTAATAGGAAGAACAGAACCATTTAAAGATAATTGTACATGGTCATATTAATCCCCAAGTGAGAGAGCAAAATGGAATGCAGAGTAAAGCTGTGCTCTAATAAATGGGGGGGAAAATTACAGTAAATTCAAGTGAAAATCCAAGAGCAGGTGTCAGAACAATATTAAAATATGAGGATCAAGGGACTATAAACGTAGATACCTCCTTAATGTCCAACAGGGAAAGCTGAAATGTCACCTTAATACATTTCCACAGGGAACATATGTCAGTGTAAGTTATTTACTATATAGGCATTCTATATTTCCATAATATCTATAGTAAAAAAGATAAAACCTTCAACACCCCCATCTTTAAAACCATTCTACCATGTTTAATGTTAAACATTAGCCACTCTTTAAAGGGGCAAGTGCACTGCCCCAAACAAGCCCCCTCCCCTAATAGTTCCCAGGGTTCCCAAGGTCCACACCCTTGGCTTGTCTTAGATGCCACACATCATGGCATGGTCGTATGGCAACCATTACACTAAATGTGAGTACAAACCAATTTTCACCAGGAACTTTGTCCAATAGAAGTACTAGACTTCTGTTCTAATTTTTTCTATGATAATCATCAATGGAGACCGAACCTGAACCTAAGTTCGACCCGAACTTTAATAGTTTGGACGAACTTGAACTCTTCCGAACTTCTGTAAACACTAACTAGAATTCTCGAATCGGTAACCCTTGAATGTATCCTAAGATTTCTGTAACATGTAGCAAAGAGACACTTGCAGGCAGCATTGGTGAAGAATATAGATAAGATGCAACAATGTTCTCACAATAAATGGTAAATAATACCAATTCCAAGCTTTGTGTATATGGCCCCTCTTGGGCAAGCTTGTAGTGTTAATTTGTGGCTGAACTATTCTTTCTGCATTTTCTCTGTGTTCCCAGATACACAGGACACAGTGAGCATACACAATCTACCTCAAGCACCTGTCATCAAACCAAAGGGGGAATATGCACTCACCCTTACACAAAGACTTGACGCCAATGACAGGATAGGGATAAAGGCTAGTCAGCCTTTAAATATCCATTGTGCATTTGATCAATTTTATTGATTAAATGATTTTTCAAGTAAGGAATCTTTTACACTCTTCCTGCTACAAGAATAGTTCGCCTTCAATGTTTGGGAGTCATGCTTCTAACTAGTATAGTAGTATAATATTGTGTCTATTTAGCCTTCCCCTTCCTATAAAATATTTTATTCATGTTCACGGTATATGATGTGATTGACCATGGAATATACATTATCTCTGTTCAGACCCTGCACAATATATTTACCCTAATTGGAAAATCAATCACTTTAGGCCATCACAGCAGGGGAAAACATGTCAGGGAGCAGTAAATAACATGTTAACACATTATTAACCAGAACTACCAGGCAATATGAATAAAACATTGTAAAACGTTTGCAGTTTGCAATGTTCGGTGAACCAACAGCCTTAGATTAGGTAGAATTTAAAACTGGTGTTGGAAATATCTCTGCAGACAGTAGACTAAGCCCCACCCAAAAAAATATATTTTTAATAAGTTTCACTATACATATGCAAAGTAGCTCATATAAATAAAAGGGATCAGTGTACCTTTAAGTCTCGTTATTTTACTGTATTAGGCAGGATGTTTGTGTCAGAATGTACTATGAATAACTTGCCATTCAAGCCCAGTTTCAAGTTTTAGACAGTATATAATAAAAAGTGTCATGTACTGAAATGAGATGAGAATATAAGGCATGGCAGGTAGTTCGGTTTCATCGGATTCTTGCTATCATATGCGATTCTCTAGTTTTGATTCCCTGAGCTGTTTTACCTGACAGAATACTGCATTATAGTGATGGGAAGCCCAGTGATCCTGACTGACATCTGATTGATGCAGAACTGTTCTAAATTGTTCCTGTGGCCAATATTCCTAAAGGTGCCTACAATCATGGTGGGGTCAATGGCTAAAAATATTAAGCAGAATTCTTTTATGTTAAACCAAATAGATATATACAGATACAGTGACATAAGAAGGAGATTTTACACCATCGACATATAGTTAGTGACAACGCTCTGGGGCTGTTTCCAACACTCTTCATGTTTTAAAGGAATTTATTTTGTCAGAATTTTAGTTTTTTTGAAAGGTTAAGTATGAATTTTGTCAGTAGCTAAAATTGCAGACAACACCTTCTTGCTGAGTTGACGCTCTGCCGTTTTATTGGTCATCTTTATATTTAAAATAGATCACATAATTGCTTGGGTAATAGACCGAGATTGTCCTAATCAAGTTTTGTGTGCTGTTTAAACTCCTTTTGCATATGCTACTTTACATTTTTGACACATTTATATTATTATATAGAAACACGTTGGCTCTTAATATTCATTGTCTCTAGCATTTAAAATATAGTTGTATAAATAATGGTGGAATCAGCACTGTGTTTAGGATGAGCAGGCTTGATAGCATGCCTTCTAAAGCAGCAGTGTATAGAGGTAAGGGGGAACTGTGGTCTCCATACAAGTGGCCTGTACAAAAAAAGGGCACATGCATAGTGTACCTTTAAAATTATTCCAGGATCATGCTTCTAGCAGTATAAAGGGTGTTTTTCCTGCTAGCAGTGTGAGCTGTGATATCACCAGCACTTGGTGTCTGCCTCCAAGTTTATTTAGAAAATAAATGTTAACTGAAGTATCCTTTCAAAAATGTATTAGGTCAGAATGCATATTTCAGTGAAATTATGATGTCATGCTGATGTGACATCACTAAAAATATAGCCCTGAGACTCTTAAAAGCTATAAAACATATAGAATAAGAAGTCACACAAAGTGCAGAACTCTCTGGGGTCAAAATCCAAAACAGAGCAAAATGATGATGTCATGCTGATGTCATAGTGACATCACAAAAAATTAACACTACAACTTTTTAAACCTATTAAATGATATAGTGTAACAAGTTGTACAGAGTGCAATGCTTTTTAGGGTCAGAATCCTAATTTTAGAGAATTTATGATGTCATACTGATCTCACAGTACCATCACTAAAAATATAACCCTGAGACTTTTGAAAGCTATCATAGTGACTCACTACACTCTGATACTTTAAAAAGCAATTAATTAATATAGAGAAAGAAGACTTTTGAGAGCTATTAAATGATATAGAATAAGTGCAACAAAGTGCAATGCTTTTTAGGACCAGATTTCAAAATGGAGCAAAATTATGATGCCATGCCATGTCATTGTGAAGGTTTGTGAGTCTTTTCTTTCTACCTTTTCCTGGATGATCTTCTTTGGCTTGGTCATTTAGTTCATGTCTAGAAATGCATTGTCACAGATAAATGTATTGGCCTGTACCCCAGACCAAATCTGGGCAGTTTGCAGGTATTTGTTATATACTGATAAGAGCAAGCAACCTGCTGGTCTGTTTTGATTACTTAAGTGTGGGTTTATACTTCAGTGTATTGAGGTTAATATGCAAAAGACCCAAGACTAAATTTCAAATGTATAAAGATGCTACACTAGACATTTGGTGCCTGTGTAAAACACTGAGTCTGATCATTTGTTGAAAAAAAAAATTTAAAAACAATAATCATGTCTGCATTTTGGTATTTACAAAGTAAAAGGCACCTCTCACTTCGGTCACAATCAATGATGCAACTAGTCAAACAGACTTTCAGCACCCCAGCTGCCTGTTTTTCTAGCTGCCATAAGTTATGCTTTTAAAATGAAGAAATAGACGTTTTTAATAAACCTGGCCTGTAAGCACTATTGATTGGGACCGGATGGAGAGGTGCCGCTGCCTTTTTACTGCCATGTGAATATTGTGATGGGAATGGATTTTATCCGATACAACTAGTATGCCCACACTGCGCCTCCTAGTGTCCACCAATAACGGAATCAAAAACGGGAAACTTCCACCATTTGAGTAGAGTGAGTGTTATTGATTACATCAATCTCTTCATCAAAGGCATTGGAATTTAATGCAAAGTAATGATTTTAATGCACCCGGAAGCACCTGCTTTATTTGTATCCCTGATGAGACAATTGAAGAAATCTCATTTCTCACATATATATACAATTAAAGGAATAATCTGACAACGCTAATTAAAAAAAAAACGATTACACTTTAATCATAATTCTAAGGGGCATATTTATAAAGGGCCTAAAATAACGCCCTAAAATACCGCTGCACATCGCCGCGTCGTAAATACAACTTTCGACATATTTATAATGGCGAACGATATCGCCGTGAAAAGTATTGCCACAGCGATGTGCGCGGTGATTTCAGCTCTCTTCGCGGCAATACTGCACTTAGCTCAATGCACTAAGTACAATATCGCCGCAAAGGGAGTTGAAATTCCTTCATGGCGATACAGAGCAGGGGGCTGGGAAGGGGTCGCTGCAGGTGGTCGCATCCACCACGACAGGGAGGGGGGCAAGCGGGGTGTATGCCCACCCCGCCCTCGCCCCCTGCAGCGACGACCACCCGCCACCGCCTCCTTCCCAGCAGCCCCTCTCAACCTTCTGCCCCATATGCTTGCAGGGAGGGGAAGGGAAGGGCCCGCTGGAGGAGTGGAGGGACCCTCCTGCTGGGGGCACTAAAAAGTGCCTTTTGGGGCTTAGGGGGGTCCCGCAGCTCATACCGGGACCCCCCCTCCCCGGCCCTATCAGGGCCTTTGCGGCTCTAACAAGAGCCTTTTGGGGCTTAAGGGGTCCCACAGCTCGAACTGGGACCCCCCTTCCCCGGCCCTATCAGGGCCCTTGCAGCAATTACAAGTGCCCTTGCGGACCTGAGAAGGGCCTTTGAGGCTTAAGGGGTCCCGCAGCTCGAGCCGGGACCCCCCTCCCCGGCCCTTGTAAGGGCCCTTCGGCACTGATAAGTGCCCTTGTTGGGGTCCTGCCGCTCGAACCGGGACCCCCATTGTCTCTTAAAAGAGTCCTTGGGCAATGTCTTCTTTCTTCCATCCGGTGACACCAACCCCGCCGAGGCCGATGTCACTGGCGTCTTGATCCAATGTGACATGTTGGGGCTAGCGACACCAACACCACTGAAGTCACTGATGCCAGGTAGGCTCACTGCAGCCGACAGTGAGCACGCTGGCACCCCCGGCCTCAGCAGAGCCGATGTTGCTAGCCAATACTTTCTTCTGTCATCTAAGCTCCTAAGAGCTCTTGTCAGAGCCGCAAAGGCCCTGATAGGGTGGGGTGGGCATATGCCCATGCCCTCATCGTGCCCCTCCGGTGTCCACCCGTGGTGAGGTGGGCGTGCCTCCTGTGGCGGTCTGTGGCGGGTGCGACCCCCCGCGATCTCTGCCATTTCCGCTGCATCAGGCGCATCAGTTAGCGTCAACGGTTAATGAGGCGTTAACTTTTCACGGCCGGTTTTTGCCATTTTAAAAATCGCTTTAATGGCGAATTTTAATCTTACTCCCCCAGAATGGGGACAATAATAATCCTTAAATATTTGCTTAGTAATACAGGTAATAAAATACAAAATATATCTGTTTGGGTTGAGGGCAGGTAACTGACAAATGACCATTTTTTAATGGAGAACACCCCCAGCATTCATTCCCTCAGCTGTCTTCTGCTTCTGCTACTGCTCTTTGCCTTTACTGTGTCTTAGCCAATCACTGACACCACTGCCAGTCTAGTCCCTTCTTCTGCTGCCGTGCATGGAAAAGGCAAGTCAAGAAGACAGCTGAGGAAACGAGTGCTGGTGAGTTTTTTTTAGAAACTTCACACATAGATTTAAATATCTAGGTTTTGGGGGGGGGGGGTGAATGCACAGTAATGTCTGCCCTGAAAGATGTTGTTTTTTTAAACATGTAGGGGGAGATGTAGAGTGGAGCACAGCACTGCTCTAAATAACATCACAATGGCACTTCACATTGCAATTCAGAGGCCTATGTTCACTGATAATGGTAAAACATAAATAGAACATTTTATTTTTTAATGGATGCAAAGTTCTAAATTTTGTTTCAGAAAGGTTTGTAATAAAATGTAAATCAAACATTCATTTTAGTATCTAGAAATTTAAAGCAATTTACAAAAGCTAAAAAATAAATTGCATGAAGCAGATCCTCTTGAAAGATATCCTAATGACAAGGACCATGAGTATTTTTAGTCTAGACACAGATAACAGACATTTCCATATTGTCTGGTGACTGATACATTAAGCATGTTGATGAAATCAATGTGTGCTTTTAGATGGGTGTTTAACTACTCAAAAAGACATTTGATCCATATGTGGTAACACTAAATACAAATTATGCTAAAAACTGCATAAAAGGTCATATTATTGCCAAAAAGTAAGTGTTATAGCTGTCAGTATCACTTGTAAGATGTCCCTGTGCCTTTTTATACACCTGCTATGTCACACTGCTAACTCCGAGCTTTTCTATCGCACTTTTATACAGAGCTGTTAAAAGTTCATACCAACGTGTTGATTGACATGTCGGTGATGGATAAAACTGCTTTGTTTTTAGGGGGATTTAAACTATATTATAGATGGAATAAAATTATCAGCAACTCTATTGGCTGTTTAAATAGTACAGTGACTACCATGGTAGCATGCTGTAGGTGAGTTTACTTTCACTGGACGGGCACATACTTCACTATCTTCAATAAGCAATATAAAATCAGAAGCCTTGCAAGTAAATCAAAACCTATGAAACTGAAATTTCCTCTTGTTCCTCTGCTTGGATCTCTACTGTGAATATTTAATCCATGTACTACGTTTCAATATTAGATATCACAGGTGAAATGCACATACTTGAATGCACAGTAGTTTATTTTTGAGTGGGAACCTTGGGCTTCTCTCTTTGGGGGACATCCATTTAGTCTGCTTTTAACTACCTTGTTGTTAGACGTTTAAGAAAATCATCCCCGTATCTACTCATTTCCATGATTGCCAAAGGCAATAATTATTCAAGACACCAATATCTAAGAAAGAAGTTTGTTTAAGAAAATAGGGGAAAAAACCACAAGGACCTTGGGATTAAACGAGAAACTGAGGTTGTACATGAGGACAGTGATCTGTTTTGATTATACAGACATGTGGATTTTGCTCATGTTTCCATGAGTTATTGTAATTACCTACATCACCTTAGGACATTTTGCAAAGAAACTGATCTAAAAGTAGCCACATTTTTTAATAAAATAAATGGAATGGAACCATTCCAAATGGTGAAATATGAAGTATTCCATGAATCCGTTTATACCGTTTGATTGGTTGATTGGAAAAATGGGATTCATTCAAATAATAAGACTTGAAAAATGGAGTCCCTTTTTATATTCAATCATCCAAAATCTTTCAATACTGAGTCTAAAGTTGATGAAACTGATTGGTCAGGTAGGAATACTTACCTGACCTACCTTGAACACCTTCTCCTCCTTGGTTTAATCCAATGGAAAATTTGGTATGCATTGCTTTGAACCTACTTGAATACAACACCCGTTTGTTAGAGATGCTATACATTGTAGTACACAAGTTTGTCAGCCTCGAGGTTGCCTTTCCTTATGTTTTGGTTTGTTTGAAATGTATTGGAAATTATCTAATGCTAATAAATTCAATTATATTATATTCCAGTAAAGCAGTAAAGCAAAGCTCTTTCCATGTTGTTTCCCTCAAGATTATTACTAAATCCTATCATCATCACCAATTTATTTCCTGTGACTTGTTCACCTTAAAATGATGCTTTTTAGATTTGAGAGGTTGCACTTCATAGCCTCTTGTTAGCCAGGTTAAGTCTCTCTCAGAAGAAGTGAATAGAAATAGGAATTTCTACTGGAGCATGAAATCGAGCACATTTATCCAGATGTGAATCCTCTGGGAATTAGCAAAGTATGTGGATTAGATGATAAAAACCAACTGAAAAATCTTCCTGTTCTAGTAGTTTTCTAATTTCCTGTCATTTTTGTAATTAAAATGAAAAAGTAACCTGCAAATAATTATATGGTGATGCTCTGCACAGCTTCCCTCTCAGTTATCCATTCCCAAAAGGCCTGTAACTCAAAAGTAGTTCCACTCCAGCTGCTATGAGCAGCTCTGCAGTTCTTCATCAATGAAAAGTAAAGGGATTTTTCTTGCAAAGTAGGACGAAATACCAATTGTTTTCAAATAAGGTCTGTCTGGTAAGAGAAAGATCACATTATTTGAAGAAAGCAGTGTGCTCCAGTACATAAACCACTACCTTGGTAGACTTGACATCTGCTTTAATAATCAATATGGAATATGCAGGGAGGCACACTCAGGTAAGAGTTAATATCAAACTTTCATTTATTGGGTGCTCAACATACAAGCCAGGTACACAACGTTTCGGGGGGGTCCAACCCCCTTCCTCAGGTGTAACCAAATACTACAAGTGCAAGGTATATATAGTGACATCATTAAAAGTGGCCCCACCTATTGTTGATAGGGCCTAGTTAAAGTGAACATGTGCTGCATAAATTGATAAGTGAATAAATAACATATGTAATCAACGTCACCAAATATAACTATCAAAATACATAACCATCAAGTTAATCGATCCTAAAAAACATTATTAATAAAAATTGTGATGGTAAAAACATCTTAATTTAAAAAGTGCTCCTTCTATAAATTACATTGGATACAATACATATAGTGAAAGGTGATAAAAGATAATAATTGTTATTCTGTGTCAAATATTATAATAAAGGATTAAAATAAAAAAAAAATAGCAAAAAAAGTTTGCTATTAACTCTTACCTAAGTGTGCCTCGCTGCATATTGATTTGATACTTACCTGACGTGGCACAGGCCTCAGGGGGTGCACCTCGAAATCTACCTGTTGGGAATCCAATTTGCTGATATTTGGATCTACTTTAATAACCATGGGTTGTGGGAGTGATAAACATATGTACTGACATAGGTTCCCTATTGAACTTCCATTAAGTGTATACTTACGTATTTGTCTTCTGGGGACAGAAGGAAACCAAAGAACATTTTATCTCTACTGTACTTTTTTTACAGTATGTTGGGAATAGGAAAGTTGTGACAAGCATTGTAAGATTTTAGTGCAGATTTTTCTCTTTTGTTCAACCAAATACCAGCAAAACCACACAAACAAAATGTGCACATGTGCACTACACAAACTGAATGAAACGTCTCTCTGCCTAAATCTTTAACCAATTAATCCTTTACTAACAGTGAATAATACTGGAATTGGACAACAATGGAGTAAAGCTCCGTACAGACATGTGATCATGGAATCAACCCATGGTGCACATCTAGGTGACGAGCGGCCGTTTTGGCCGAGTATAAGTAAGTCTATGTGTGCTTGGTCGGGGCAGTATGGCAATTCGGTCGGACGTCATTGATGATCCGACGTGCCGTGACTGTCTTTTATCAAATCGGTTTTCCGGTTGGATCAGTTAAAACACTGATTGAACATGGTTGAAAATGATGATTGAATGTGTAGTCTTCTATGGACTGCGCGATCAATCTCAATAAATCATCGGAAGTCTCTACATTCGTAACCAATGATGTTTTGGCATGGCCAGCCAGTTGGACACATTGAATGGTTGGCTGAGCCAAAACATCTGCCCGTGTGTACCTAGTTTAAGCGTAAAGATATAGATGGACATTTCGTCAGAAAGTTGGTTTTGTAATTATACAAATGAAAAATTCTGTCAAACTTCACACAATTACACTGTATTAGTGAAATTGCAAAACTTTATTTTTAATACTATAATTCTTAGACAAGTACGCTATTCATGGGTTTTTTAATTGATACCAGCTTACTATACAAATTGTTATTCCCCCCTTCCAGTTATTTTTCACTGTGTAGAGCTCCAATGCAAAAAATCCGATTTGACTAAGAGCAAATTAATTTCATTACACACTGGAAGCCATGGGAATTTCATTACATACTGGTAGCCATTTCATTACATACCGTATATACTCGAGTATAAACCGAGATTTTCAGGCTGTAAAATCAGCCTGAAAGGCCGACCTCGGTTTATACTCGGGTCAGTCGCTCTGACAGTCCAGGGACAGCATCTGCTAAAAGAACAAAAACTCCCTGGTAGTCTGTGGTGCGAGTACCTGCAAGAGGAGAGGGAGGGATGATCAGCCTGGCCAGAAACTGCTAATTTGTGCTGGACTGGCTGCAGACTTGGTAAGGAGGCGTGGCAGTATTTCCCTCTCCTCTGTGAAGTTCAGTGATCCAGCAATTGTTCAGGAGGGGGAGAGGCAGAGTAGGGAACAGCCACTGGACAGGAGAGGCAGAGCAGGGAACAGCCATTGCATGGGAGGGGGAGAGGCAGAGCAGGGTACAGCCAGATAAGGAGCAGCACTACTCTGTTTAAGAACAGCTAAGCAGTGACTTCCAGGAGAGGAGCATGGGTAAGATAGTATTACAGGCAGCAGATAGCAGATCTGATTGTGGCTCTCCTCACCATTACCATTTTTCTTTCAGGAGGGAGCATAAGCTGAAATTAATGAATCTTTAAAAGGGGTGCAGGGAGGAATAGGAACAGATGGGGGACCATAATGAGAAAAGGAGGAAGGGGTCAGTGTGAGGAGTGAGGGACAGAATAAAGAGATTGCTATCTGCTGCTGTAATACTATCTTACCCTGCTCCTCTCCTGGAAGTCACTGCTTAGCTGTTCTTAAACAGAGTAGTGCTGCTCCTTATCTGGCTGTACCCTGCTCTGCCTCTCCCCCTCCCATGCAATGGCTGTTCCCTGCTCTGCCTCTCCTGTCAGTGGCTGTTCCCTACTCTGCCTCTCCCCCTCCTGACCAATTGCTGGATCACTGACTTCACAGAGGAGAGGGAATACTGCCACGCCTCCTTACCAAGTCTGCAGCCAGTCCAGCACAAATTAGCAGTTTCTGGCCAGGCTGATCATCCCTCCCTCTCCTCTTGCAGGTACTCGCACCACAGACTACCAGGAGTTTTTGTTCTTTTAGCAGATGCTGTCCCTGGACTGTCAGAGCGACTGACCCGAGTATAACCGAGGTCGGCCTTTCAGGCTGATTTTACAGCCTGAAAATCTCGGTTTATACTCGAGTATATACGGTATGTAATGAAATGGCTACCAGTATGTAATGAAATTCCCATGGCTTCCAGTGTGTAATGAAATTAATTTGCTCTTAGTCAAATCGGATTTTTTGCATTGGAGCTCTACACA
This sequence comes from Hymenochirus boettgeri, assembly GCA_019447015.1. NCBI lineage: Eukaryota > Metazoa > Chordata > Amphibia > Anura > Pipidae > Hymenochirus > Hymenochirus boettgeri. Next base: position 99,346,599 of record CM033472.1, on the reverse strand, counting down.
GTGAAAATAACTGGAAGGGGGGAATAACAATTTGTATAGTAAGCTGGTATCAATTAAAAAACCCATGAATAGCGTACTTGTCTAAGAATTATAGTATTAAAAATAGTTTTGCAATTTCACTAATACAGTGTAATTGTGTGAAGTTTGACAGAATTTTTCATTTGTATAATTACAAAACCAACTTTCTGACGAAATGTCATCTATATCTTTACGCTTAAACTAGGTACAACGGGCAGATGTTTTGGCTCAGCCAACCATTCAATGTGTCCAACTGCGTAAGTATAAGCCGAGGTACCCTTTTTACCTAAAAAAGTAGGGAAAATTGATTGACTCGAGTATAAGCCGAGGTTAGGAACTATGACCACTACTGCCTTCAGTATTGTTTGAGTCTTAAGTTGCCCTTTAACATTTAACATGACATTCCTATATAGCCCCCTTCCCTCCCTCCACTGAGAGTCCCCCCAGTTGGTCTTACCCCGAAGCTGCACTACTCATGTGAGTGCATGTTGTGACATCCCCCTTCCCTCCTTCCCTCCCTCCCCTGAGAGTCCCCCCAGTTGGTCTTACCCCGAAGCTGCACTACTCATGTGAGTGCATGTAGTGACACCCCCTTCCCTCCCTCCACTGAGAGTCCCCCCAGTTGGTCTTTACCCCGAAGCTGCACTCCAGGATGATCGCCATCTCCTTATGGCCAAATCCGGCTGCCGCACGCTGGATAAGTCCTGTGGATTTGCCGGCTGACGTCACTACTCTGCGCCTCTCACAGCCTGGCGCCGAGTAGTGACATAAGCCGGCAAACCCACAGGACGTACCCAGCATGCGGCAGCCGGATTTGGCCATAAGGAGACAGCGATCATCCTGGAGTGCAGCTTCGTGGACCTTGACTCGAGTATAAGCCGAGGTAAGGTTTTTAGGTTATTTAAAACCTCGGCTTATACTCGAGTATATACGGTACCTTAAGACCGATCCAGCGACATTCAATCAATTTTGAGGAACCGCCTTTCCAGAACTTCTTTACGGCTGACATATGATTGAGAAGTCATGCTCCAACCAGGCGGTTAATTAACCTATTTGGTTCACTGTATCCAACTTTCACATCCATAACACCCTGGGAGTAACAATTCGGACCTATCTCCTCCTCCTCTTTGGCATCAGTACGTGGTCTATTCCAATGTATATTAAAACTAGTGGGGTCACGACCTTCTTGTAGAAAGTGTTTAGCTACAGGTTTTACACTTTAATTATCTCTAAATGTTGTCTTGATCTCAGATCAGTGACCATCTAGACTAAGGGACAGGTCTGTCCTTCCGATATAAAAAAGGCCACACAGCATGTGGCCATGTATATTACATGTGCAGTGGTACAAGTGATGGGGTATTGTATATTAATTATTTAATCTTTGTGGGGATGTGATACCTTGTATCATTTGTTTACACTACGTATAGACGGTCACCAATCTGAGATACACATGCACTTAAATAATAAGCCCCTTATAGCTATACAGTATGCACTTTAAATAGACATACATCTTTAGGATGTCAAAGTGTAAGAAAAGTCACAAACCAAGACCGAAACATGGCTAATTATGTTAAAAACGTTTTGGGGAAAAGGCAGTATGCAGTGTGTGGTGTTGTGTGTGTGTGTGTGTGTGTGTGTGTGTATATATATTTTATCATTTCCATTTACAATTTTTTTTCTTAACCTTTTGATTGTCTTTGTCGGTTTTAGATACATGTGTTTATTTAGAACTAGTTGTCCCTTTATCACTTAAAAAACCTCCACTGGTCAGGAACATATAAGAACTGATTATCTCCCCTGAGATAACACAGGATTCTTGTAAGAAATATGGCAGAAATAACATTACGTAGGTTCACAAAACATCTAAAAGGGTAGTCGCTGAGAGATAAATGATTCAGTAGGTCACAGCAAATTATATTTTAGAACTCTGCATGCATATCGTGCCCGAAAAGAACACAACACAAAGTTAAGGTCAGTGTTAGCACTTTGCTCTGTATCTTGTGTCTATGATCTGTACACACTGTTAAACCTGTTAATATCCAAACATATTGAGTTGTATAAACAGATTGTAAGATTTGTCCAAGGCTGTAAAGGCCAGTTAGAAATTTACTTTATATGTGATTAATGCCCAGGCTACCAGTATGTAATGAAAGGATACTCGTGTTAATGAAATTCCCATGGCTACCAGTACCCTATTACTCGAGTATAAACCGACCCGAGATATAAACCGGGGTACCTATTTTTACCTAAAAAAAACTAGTAAAAGTGATTGACTCGAGTATAAACCGAGGGTAGAAAATATGAACACCACTGCCTTCTGATTCTGTATTGTTTTGAGGCTGTACAACTGTATGGGAATTCTCCTATGCTTTCCTACCTTATACCCCATTTTTCACACTTCCTGATTGTGGCTCTCCTCACCATTACCATTTTTCTTTCAGGAGGGAGCATAAGCTGAAATTAATGAATCTTTAAAAGGGGTGCAGGGAGGAATAGGAACAGATGGGGGACCATAATGAGAAAAGGAGGAAGGGGTCAGTGTGAGGAGTGAGGGACAGAATAAAGAGGAAAGTGTGAAAAATGGGGTATAAGGTAGGAAAGCATAGGAGAATTCCCATACAGTTGTACAGCCTCAAAACAATACAGAATCAGAAGGCAGTGGTGTTCATATTTTCTACCCTCGGTTTATACTCGAGTCAATCACTTTTACTAGTTTTTTTTAGGTAAAAATAGGTACCCCGGTTTATACTCGGGTCGGTTTATACTCGAGTATATAGGGTACTGGTAGCCATGGGAATTTCATTACACACGAGTATCCATTTCATTACATACTGGTAGCCATGGGCATTTAATCACATATAAAGTAAATTTCTAACTGGCCTTTACAGCCTTGGACAAATCTTACAATCTGTTTAATACAACTCAATATGTTTGGATATTAACAGGTTTAACAGTGTGTACAGATCATAGACACAAGATACAGAGCAAAGTGCTAACACTGACCTTAACTTTGTGTTGTGTTCTTTTCGGGCACGATATGCATGCAGAGTTCTAAAATATAATTTGCTGTGACCTACTGAATCATTTATCTCTCAGCGACTACCCTTTTAGATGTTTTGTGAACCTACGTAATGTTATTACTTGCCATATTTCTTACAAGAATCCGTGTGTTATCTCAGGGGAGATAATCAGTTCTATATTGTTCCTGACCAGTGGAGGTTTTTTAAGTGATAAAGGGACAACTAGTTCTAAATAACACAATGTATCTAAAACCGACAAAGACAATCAAAAGGTTAAGAAAAAAAATTGTAAATGGAAATGATAAAATATATATACACACACACACACACACACACACACACACACACACACACACACTGCATACTGCCTTTTCCCCAAAACGTTTTTAACATAATTAGCCATGTTTCGGTCTTGGTTTGTGACTTTTCTTACACTTTGACATCCTAAAGATGTATGTCTATTTAAAGTGCATACTGTATAGCTATAAGGGGCTTATTATTTAAGTGCATGTGTATCTCAGATTGGTGACCGTCTATACGTAGTGTAAACAAATGATACAAGGTATCACATCCCCACAAAGATTAAATAATTAATATACAATACCCCATCACTTGTACCACTGCACATGTAATATACATGGCCACATGCTGTGTGGCCTTTTTTATATCGGAAGGACAGACCTGTCCCTTAGTCTAGATGGTCACTGATCTGAGATCAAGACAACATTTAGAGATAATTAAAGTGTAAAACCTGTAGCTAAACACTTTCTACAAGAAGGTCGTGACCCCACTAGTTTTAAATACATTGGAATAGACCACGTACTGATGCCAAAGAGGAGGAGGAGATAGGTCCGAATTGTTACTCCCAAGGGTGTTATTGGATGTGAAAGTTGGATACAGTGAACCAAATAGGTTAATTAACCGCCTGGTTGGAGCATGACTTCTCAATCATATGTCAGCCGTAAAGAAGTTCTGGAAAGGCGGTTCCTCACAAATTGATTGAATGTCGCTGGATCGGTCTTAAGGTACCGTATATACTCGAGTATAAGCCGAGGTTTTAAATAAACCTAAAAACCTTACCTGGCTTATACTCGAGTCAAGGTCCACGAAGCTGCACTCCAGGATGATCGCTGTCTCCTTATGGCCAAATCCGGTGCCGCATGCTGGGTTCGTCCTGTGGGTTTGCCGGCTTATGTCACTACTCGGCGCCAGGCTGTGAGAGGCGCAGAGTAGTGACGTCAGCCGGCAAATCCACAGGACTTATCCAGCGTGCGGCAGCCGGATTTGGCCATAAGGAGATGGCGATCATCCTGGAGTGCAGCTTCGGGGTAAAGACCAACTGGGGGGACTCTCAGGGGAGGAGGGAAGGGGGATGTCACTACATGCACTCACATGAGTAGTGCAGCTTCGGGGTAAGACCAACTGGGGGGACTCTCAGGGGGGGGAGGGAAGGAGGGAAGGGGATGTCACTACATGCACTCACATGAGTAGTGCAGCTTCGGGGTAAGACCAACTGGGGGGACTCTCAGTGGAGGGAGGGAAGGGGGCTATATAGGAATGTCATGTTAAATGTTAAAGGGCAACTTAAGACTCAAACAATACTGAAGGCAGGTAGTGGTCATAGTTCCAACCTCGGTTATACTCGAGTCAATCAATTTTCCCTACTTTTTTAGGTAAAAAGGGTACCTCGGCTTATACTCGGGTCGGCTTATACTCGAGTATATACGGTAAGCTGTAATGTATGGGCACCTTTAGGAGAGATGATTCATTGGTACAACTTAGGGGCATATTTATAAAGGTTCGTTAACTTTTCGCGGCCGTTTTCGCGGCCATTAACGCATGAATCGCGTTTACCGCGATTTATAAAGCCCCGAAAACGGCCGCGAAAAGTTAACGAAGCGTTAACTTTCGCGCCGATACTTACCCCGGTACCGCCGCTTTATTTATAAAGCGGCGGGGTACTGGTTCCGCTCGGATATCGGCTGTTTTACTTCGCCACCTTGAAGGTGGCGAAGTCAGCCGATACTAACCTCCCGCGGCGGGGATGGGCACAGCAAACCGCGGGGGTGGTCGCAACCGCCCGGGAGACACGCCCACCCCGCCCACACACCCCCGCGGCGGCAGCGGGGACCACCCGCCGCCGCCGCCACTTCCCAGCAGCCCCTCCCAACCCGTTCCCGTTCGCGGCAATCTCGGAACGGGAGGCTAGAAGGGGCTGCCGGGAAGGGGCCGCAGCAGGTGGTCGCGACCCACCGCCGCGCACCCCTCCCGGCAACCCCTCCAAGCCCCCGCCCCGGCCGCTCCCGGGGAGGGGACGGGAGGGAGCCGCTGGGGGGGTGGAGGCTCCCTCCAGCGGGGCCCTGAGAAGGGCCTTTGGGGCTTAGGGGGTCCCGCAGCTCGAACCGGACCCCCCTCCCCGGCCCTTACAAGGGCCCTTGCGGCACTGACAAGTGCCTTTGGCGGGGGTCCCGCAGCTGAACCGGACCCCCAGTGCGGCTCTTAAAAGAGCCCTTGGGCGACGGCTTCTTTCTTCCAGTCCCGGCGACACAAGCTCGCCGAGGCCGCCGACCCCCGAGGGTACCCCTGCGGCCGCCAGGGGTACCCCGGCGGCGGGCGACCTAAACGAGGCCGATGTTGCGGCGTCTTGATCCGACGCGACGTCTTCGGGCTGGCGACACCAACCCCACTCAGGTCGCCGATGCCAGGCAGGCTCACTGCGGCCGCCGTGAGCCCGCGGCACCGCCGGCCTCAGCGGAGCCGATGTTGCCAGCCGCTTCTTTCTTCTTTCTTCAGCCCTCTGCGTGGCATCTGGTTCCGCGGCGGAAGCTCCTCTTTATATGGTTTGCAGAATCTAATCCGTTTCTGATTGGTCATTTTTAATACTTGTTCATTCATCGATTTGGAAAGTTCCGAATCTGTTGGTTAATGTGAGCAATTAAATTGACCAATCAGAACGGATTATGGATTTCTGCAAACCTATATAAAGAGGAGCTTTCCGCGCGGAACTCAGATGCCATCGCAGTAGATGGCTGAAAGAAAAGAGAAGCGGCTGGCAACTCGGCTCCGCTGGGCGGCGGTGCCAGGGCTCACTGGCGGCCGCAGTGAGCCTGCCTGGCATCGGCGACCTGAGGGGGGTTGTGTCGCCAGCCCGAAGACGTCGCGTCGGATCAAGACGCCGGCAACATCGGCCTCGTTGAGGTCGCGGCGCCCGCCGGGGGTACCCTGGCGGCCGCAGGGGTACCTCTCGGGTCGGCGGGCCTCGGCGGAGCTGGTGTCGCCGGGACTGGAAGAAAAGAAGACGTCGCCAGGGCTCTTTAAGAGCCCATGGGGGTCCCGTTCAGCTGCGGGACCCCGCCAAAGGCACTTGTCAGTGCCGCAAGGGCCCTGTAAGGGCCGGGGAGGGGGGTCCCGGTTCGAGCTGCGGGACCCCCTAAGCCCCAAAAGGCCCTCTCAGGGCCCCGCTGGAGGGAGCCTCCACCCCCCCAGCGGCTCCCTCCCGTCCCCTCCCCGGGAGCGGCCGGGGCGGGGGGCTTGGAGGGGTTGCCGGGGAGGGGGTGCGCGGCGGGGTGGTCGCGACCACCTGCTGCGGCCCCTTCCCGGCAGCCCTTCTAGCCTCCCGTTGAGATTGCCGCGACGGGGAACGGGTTGGGAGGGCTGCTGGGAAGTGGCGGCGGGTGGTCGCCGCTGCCGCCGCGGGGGGGTGTGGGCGTGTGCCCCGCCCCCTTAGGAGCGGCGTCGGGAAGGGATTTTAAGTCCCTTCGCGGCGATACTGTATAGTATCGCCGCGAAGGGGCTTAAAATTACCGCAGCACATCGCGGCCGCGATAGGTATCGCGGGAATAGCGCGCCGTTATAAATACGGCGGATAGCGCTATTTTCGCGGCCGCGAGTGGGCGGTAATTTTTTTGCGCTAACATCGTTCCTTTATAAATATGCCCCTTAATCTTAGAGTAGAGCTTTTTTGGCTATAATCAAAAAATATTTTAATATTATATTTAGATGTGATCATCTAACATACTTTAATAATGAATTATCGACAGTGTGGCTTGTTATAGTTTATATTATACCGACACTGTGTAAAGTTGGTTCTAACATTGTTTGTTTAACAATTATTTGTAAAAATGTGTATGTACATTATAAGCTATTATGTAGCAATAACATGGTAACAAAGAGCTTTTTCTATAGTGTATTCATCTTTGTATTACCACCAAAGAATAGAGCTTCTGGACTTTAGCAGCATTACCATAAGGACAATTTCCATGATGCACCTCTACTTTATTTCCCTAGACTCCATCAGTAAAAGTGAGGAGGATGATAGCCAATCATTCAATGGTTCCGTCCTTACCATCTCTTTGCCTCTTTCAGATGAGCAGGTAAGAAGCAGATCTTGTCAGTTCCATATCAGTTTGTAATTTGCAGCTTCTATTGACTTGGATTCTGCTGGAGAATGAAATGCAGATGATGATTAAAGTCAGTAGGTGTTCCTACACTGATTTTCTACAAAGCTCTGCTTGGTTACTTAATATACCCGAATTTCACTAACATTTCACATATTCAATAGAAAATAGCTTTTTACTTCATTGAGATGATTTCTGTGCCTTCAAACTGGGTTTCATTGTAAGTAATTTGGAAGAAATAATGATTTGCCTAGAATAATGATCATCACTGACATTTCATAAACAACTATACCCAGCATGCACTATAAGCATCTAGCTTGGTTCATGTTCCTCCAAACTAGTTACCCTATACAGAAATATAAACAACAAAATGGATGTAGATCTAGGAAAGATTATCAGTTTAAATCCCAATTAAATTCTTTTATACCTACCACAGAGTAACACCTTGAATGCATACAAGAGCTGTCTGCAACGCTTTCTGGACTCCAGTACTAATGGTGAGTATTGCTGTAAAATGACTGGGATTTCTTACTTTTCACTTTTTTATTGTATGCCCTTTTTATGTAAGAACAAAATTACACTTACTTACATAAATAAACCCTTTAACCATAGTAAAATATTAAAGGGGAAGTTCAGCGTAAAAATACATATGCTTTTCAGAAAAAAGAGCAGTATTTTTTCATCCCAATGACCTTAATCTGCCAATTCAGCATTGTGTCTGTGTATAAATAAATGTAACCGAAATACTGACTTCCTGTTTGCAGGACCATTAGTAAAGACCGTTATGGTCTTACCCTTGACCCAGTGCCTGGGTTGATTCAGTTGCTCAGTAGACATCTGAGCATCTTTGAACCATCCAACAGCCAATCAGTAGAAATTACTGTTAGGAATATTCCACGGATGTGGTGCATCCTGGGAAGAAGAAGGGCCGTTAGAACCTGAAATGTCAGCTCCCTAATGTCAACAGCAGGGAACAGCAAAGGGTGTGAAATCAACTGATTTTTCAAAATGGGAGAGAATATGTAGAATAACTAAGTATGCATTACACAAACTAACAATTTAATAAATATTGATAATTTCCACTGAACTGTCCCTTTAAAGCATATTTGGTAAGTGAAGTAAAGGACTGTTATTCTAGTTTATAGAAAATAGTTTTTGGCCCATCCATACTACAGTTGTGTCTTGCAGAGACAGAATCAATCTCATGGCTAAGGCCTTTGTGGTCCATCCTTAGCCATGAGATCGGGGATCACGTTTTTTTTTCCAGAGGAAGATTACACTGAGGTTCACACTCATTATAGCTCCACAAGTATACAAATAACTCATTGCTGTACTGTAGCAAAGTGCCATTTACTATATTTCATAATGTAAGGCATGAACTTAAGTTCGATCAGCTTAACTTTACTGATCTGCTCAAATACTATTATATTATTATTATTATGACCTGTGGTAATATTGGTGGAATTTCCTGTAGATACTTGTTTTAAACATTTCTGCTCATTTAAAGTCAAGAGATGAGGGGGGCCCTTAACAATGTTTTATTCAGGGACGCCTACAGACTTTAAACCAGCCCTGCTACTCAGTGCTCCATGAACCTGACCTCATTTTACAGTAATTCAGGGAATTTATTTTAAACCATTCTTGTTTTTGTTTTTGTTTTTCTCCATGCAAACAAACTGTGCCATTTGTTAAATTTGATTTATTAATACCTGCTGTAGTTTATGAATAACAGGAGACAAGAAGCATGAAGAATAGTATTAAAGAAAGCAAGATGTACTGAGCACAAACACATTTTTAAAGGGACAGTTCAGTGGAAATTATCAATATTTGTTAAATTGTTAGTTTGTGTAATGCATTCTTAGTTATTCTACATATTCTCTCCCAATTTAAAAAATCAGTTGATTTCATACCCTTTGACATTTCAGGTTCTAACGGTCCTTCTTCTTCCCAGGATGCACCACATTCTTGGAATGTTCCTAACAGTAATTTCTACTGATTGGCTGTTGGATGGGTCAAAGATGCTCAGATCTCTACTGAGCAACTGAATCAACCCAGGCGCTGGGTCAAGGGCAATACCATAACGGTCTCTACTAGGGTCCTGCAAACAGGAAGTCAGTATTTCAGTTGCATTTATTTATACACAGACAAAATGCTGAATGGGCAGGTTAAGGTCATTGGGATGAAAAAATACTGCTCTTTCTTCTGAAAAGTACATGTATTTGCACTGAACTTCCCCTTTAAAGAACCTCTTTGTAATAACTGCACAGATGAATTATTCATTTAACATGTAACTTGAATGCAACTGATACTTACCCTTAATGCATGCATACTCAGGTCAATTGTTTTAAAAAGTTTTAATTGATTCAGTTTGGGCAGTTTAACTGACAAAAGCTGATCAGACCTGTTGGAAAATGTTACAATCCCATTAGTGGTCACGTTATCTTTCAAGCTAAAATCCACTCAAAATAGATGGCACAATGTGGTATAGTTCGATCTTGATCTGGAAATATTGATAGGCTGCACCATTGTGGCTTTATATTTGTTATTAAAAAATCCTCCCAGCTACTGATCATGTCACATAACCAAGTTATAAAAGATTTATTAAAAATTACTGAATGTTTGTATCCTTTAAGATAAATTTCATTTCTCTAACAAAGATTAATAGTGTACATATTTGAATGTTATTGCATGCTTGTTTTTTAAAAGAGCAGAACCATAATCAGCATTAGTGTTCTGGCAGAGTGTGCTACTGAGTGTCAGATCTATGAGGCAAAGTAATAAGACCCACAATTCACATTGCTATTTACAGTAGAAAATGAACTGTAATAACTACATAATTAGCAGAACAAATGTATCAGCAATATTGTTAAATGTTTCCCTTGAAACCATATTTTATACTGTAGATTAAATAGTGGAAAAGTGGATTTGACTGACTTGTTGTGGTGCCTAATAAAGTATGATCTGTAGGTAAATATTATAAAATTAACCCCACGTTTAAAAGGTATTAGTTGTTTATATTCATGTTAATTTGTGGAGATGTTGTATAATTTATATCTATGTAAAAAGCTACATTTAAGATATGGCAAGCTTTAAAAAGCTTTAGAAACTCTCCAGTGAGCACAAAATGCAGCAGGGATTTCTTATTTAGAGCCTCATTCTATAAAATTGTATTGCCCAACTAAATCTAAGAATTTAGGAATTATTAATCACTCCCAGAATTCCCAGAATACTGGGTGAAGTCATGCAAAATTAATCCATTAAGTCCTTTTGGCTAATGGATAAAACCAGAATGGTTGGCATTATAGCATAATATGCAGACTTAATATACTGTTTTTTGCATGAAATGACATGTGCTTGGCCTTTACTAAACAGATCAACAGAAAACTGTCAACACATACTTCAAAACTGAAAAATGAAAGCTTTTGGATGTAATACTCTCCCTTTATAAAGCCAGGTGTACAGATCCTGGTCTCTTTGCCTTCATGAAAGGTTGCCATATTTTTATATGGTTGTTCAAGCTTACAAATGTAGGGAGCGGGCTTGGAGAACAGCAGTGAGTCACTGGCTGTCGTGGCCATGACTGACTGCTGCTACCCTGAAGAAGAAAGATAAACTGGGAGCTGAACATCAGGCTGCATAACCAGTGAGTATTGTGTTTAAGAGCATTCCAAATATTGCAGTTTTGGGACATAAGGGATTCATTATTTTTACTTTGAGGTTGAGCAATTTCCTTATCAGCATCATCTTAGCTTTGCAACTTTACTGAATTGGGAGGCCAAGTAGAAGCGTAACTACCAGTGGAGAAGCCCTGCAACCATCAGGGTCCCAACCATTCACCCTTCCTCGCACAGATACCGCCACCCAAGATAAAACAGTTTTTCTTTTGTTCTTATGGTATACCAGTCAGTCCTTGGATTTGATGTGCTTAGAAACCATGAAACTAAAATGGTCCATACATGTATTTGCATAATATGATTTCTTAATTAACACCCTTTTCTTAAGTGTACTCAGCTGTCACTGTATTGAGACTGCACTTTCTATGAAGTAACAGTTACTGAAGTGAAAGGCTAGTAGTGGGCATCAAAGATAAGTGGCTCTATTGAGGAACTAGCCAAACAAGAAAAATGAATTACACATTCCAGTACATTAGCTTGACGTCAGAGGGCTGTTTCTTGGTGTGGTGTACACTGTACACTTCCATTGCACACTCATCATGTCTGTAGTGTGAGGTGGATACGCTATATCCAGAAAGTGTTGCACACTAGTGTAACAATCATTCCCCATAAGAGCATTTTCAAATCACTGGCTTTCTTATGGTGGATAAATGTAAGAATTATGGGCTTCAGTGACTGTGGGTAGTATAACAAACTCAGGGATGGATATGACCTATGAGACTGGTATACTCAGGTCTATATTTCCAATAGTTTTGATCACCTATATTTCAAATGAAAATATGTGTGTATTGTCCAGACGATTGGCTCTTTTATTTAGACCCACTAGTTATATCTGTATCATTCCCTGTCTCTCTTGTCTAACCTTTCCAATCTCCATTTATTTGTTTCATTCCCTCCCATCTTATCTCTCTCTCCTTGACATGTTTACCATTTAACACACTTTCCTCCCATTCCAATGAACTTGCCCTTTACTTTCAATCAAACATGAATTGCTATTTTCCCTTTAGGATATGGAGTTGGGACAAGAGACACATTTCCTTCTGATGCCAGTGTGACTGTCTGCAATGAAGAGGAGATTACACAGCTCAGGCAGTAAGTACAGATGTCAGGAGAGGATGAAAGTCCAAAGGTAACAAGAAACATAGTTAAGATTGACATCTCAACTCCACAGGGGCCTCAGTGGGATCCGATTAGCTTCCCTTGCACAGAAGATGTATCAGCAAAAATATGCAGTACTGCACAATCAGCAACAGCTTGAGTCTATGAAGGGAAGTTTATGCAAATTATACTGAGGGTTTTTTTTCAGTAAAAAAAAATGATTGTGCTGTTTTACACACTAATTTCAAGAATCTGGTTTGGCAATCAAGTGTATTCTGAAAGTGACAGTGTGTGGGGTGTGCATGTGTAGACTTTCAAGGCCATTTTGCTATGTAACATTATGCAGCAATACTGTACACAGTTCATCATCAGTTGATAGGTAAATATGCTGGTTGTACCATTAGTATGAAAGAAACCCTGGAGATCTGAACCTACCATTTCTTAATTTTTACAGCTAACATCTCACAGTGGATGTTAACAAACCAAATTTTGTATGAAAACCGATGTACTTTTTCAATGTATTAACAATGTAGCCTAGATCGGATGGTAAATTGCCCAGAGTTGTGACAAGCACATACTATCTATCCTAATCTAATCTAACCCTATTGTCAAGTTTGTTCTGTAGGAGTTTCCAATGGCAATTTTGTAGCTGTGAAAAGTTTATTTTAATAGAGTAGATAATATTGCAGGCTGTATCAATCTTGAATTCATGTTATTTATTTGTAACATTTAATAATGAAAAATTCACCAGTGTACTTGTGAGGCAAGCAAACAGTTAAGTACAAAGACTTACAGACCTTGTATTTAGGTGGGGTTATTTAATATACTAACCCACAGTTTGAAGGACCCACCACGGACACACCGCACTACCACATTTCGCCATTAGGGGGGCCATGGGGGGAGGTGATGGACCAGGAACCCGAGTTCAGGCTGTTGAATTTTATTGGTTTTTCGAACTTGCAGATTTACCGGTATTTATAAAAATCCAAACCTTTGAGGACTTAGACGATCGAGGATTCTCACATTCGGACGTTTGAGGATTACATTGCAAAAAGTACAAAATTTGGTTTGTTAACATCTACTGTGGGATGTTTGCTGGAAAATGGTAGTTACAGATCTCTAAGGTTTGTTTCGTACTAACAGAAAGGTACAACCAGCCTTTGTGCCGCTGACAAGTGCCTTTTGGGGCTTAAGGGGTCCCGTAGCTCACACTGGGACCCCCCTCCCCAGCGCTTAGAAGTGCCCTTGTGCCACTGACTAATGCCTTCTAAAACTTAAGGGGTCCAGGAGCTCAAAACTGGAAACCCCTTCTCCGGCACTTAGAAGTGCCTTTTGGGGCTTAAAGGGCATGTACACCCCTTTTACAAAAATTATATCGGCTGTCAGTCACGGCCGTGATGGTGACGTCATTGCCAATGGTTGACAGCCAATACCGAAGGAGCCTCTGCTGCTGCTGCTTGGGCACGTTAAGGGCACATGCAGCAGCAGCAGAGGCATGGGCTAAGCAGAGCTGGATCGGTAGTTTGTAAGGCTTCTTACAGGGGGAACCATCTTTCCAAACTGTAAGTAAAACGGATCTTAGCTTTTGGGGGGTGTTCTATTAGATACTAAATTTTTGTAAGCGGGGTGTACATACCCTTTAAGGGGTCCCGCAGCTTGAGCCTGGACCCCCCTCCCCAGCACTTAGAGGTGCCCTTGCGACACTTAGAAGTGCCTTAGCAACCTTTGTTGGGGTCCTGCAGCTCAAAACCAGGACCCCATTAGCTCTTAGAAGAGCTCTTGTGCCTTACAGGCGCCAGTGACACTGCCAACACTGGCGACATCAACGTTGCCAGTGTTGCTAACTTCTTCTTTCTTCCTTCTTCTTTCTTCTGCCATCACTCCGATGACTTCTGAGTTGCATGGGGGTTTGCACCTCTTTATATAGGTTCACTGAAGGACCAAATCCAATTGTGATTGGTTAATATTTTAATGCTTGCAATCACATGATCACACATTAACCAATCACATTTGAATATTTTATTCAAATATGAGTTAACAATCGGTACAATTTCTATGCTGTTATATGGATTTAAACCTTAAAATGCAATAAGGTAGTGCCGAAATTTTGCGTCTTATTTTGCTGTTCGTTCATCTATAATCATCACATGATTAGACCAAAAGTGTACACACACATGCAAGATTACACAGCAGATTCCACTGGAATCTATTGGTAATGACAGTGTGCATTTGCATTTACTCAAACAACCTACCTTTACTCTGTATGAGCTCTAAACTTTCGAGTTAATATATACTTTTCCGTGATCACTATCGGTTTCAAATCAGGCAGAAAACAAGCCTATAAACTTCCAATTTATATACCCAGATAACATCCTGTTAATGCTACAAAACTGGGATCTCTCAATTTAAATTGTGTTTCAGATACAATAGAGAAATGTCACCCGAACGAGGATAAGTAGATACAAATAAATGTACGCCTAAGGGAAAAGAACAGAAGTTTCTGCATTAAATGTGTCAGTGTTAGATTTCTAATCCCAATACAATAGCATAGCAGCTAGATGCAAGTCATTTCCCCCCAATGGAACAAGCAGTTACTTCAAAGGACAATTACTGAGAGAAGCTTTAAAAATGATGGAGGTTTCTATGGTGACATCTGTGATTTTTTTTTTCCTAGCAAAAGGAACAAGGATCTTACCTGGTGTCTGTGTATGGCCGCAGGTTTTATTTTTTGAGATGGTTTTGCTAGGATTATGAATAGAAATAAAGCTCAAAGACCAACCCCCTTCTGTCAACTTGTTTCTCTTCTGTGCTACGCTGAAAAAATATGGGGCTAATTAAAAAGGCATTTTGTCTTTAGCAAATAAACACATGCTGTGAGTATTTAAGCTTCGGATTTTGCAAACAAAATGTCCCAAGAGTTCAACAAGGATTTTAAAGTTCATTAAAATCCGGTTTCGTTTTCTTTTAATCTTCTTGTGCTTAACAAAAATGCAACACACATTAGAAAATACGTTATTAAAATGAGGGCCACCCATGATGAAATAATTGAGAAAAAAAGGGGGATCAATTACTGAATTAGATACAGGGGTGCAGTAGCCTATAGCAACCAGAACTTTGCTTTAATTAATAAAACCTGCAACATAACGATCAAAACTAATTGCTGATTGGTTGCTATGGGTACTGTAACTTTGCATAGCTAGATGAATGAGCCATAGAGCGTGCCAAATAGTGACATTATAGAGATATCCTATAACTGCAGAATAACTAAGATTGCAAAAAAGATATGTTATTCACAAATCTCATATTAATAGGGAAATGTTTTTGGTTTTTTTATAGAAAATAGTACTAGAATAGAAAAATATCTTTTAATGTACAGGTCTGATCTACAGTATGCGATGGACGGGCTTGTCACTCGTTACTTGTCATTAAAAGTTCACATTATTAAAGCTTTCTAAAAACATCTCAACAGTAAGTTCCACACACAGGGGTGAGGGACGCATTTCGTGGCAACCATCACTTCCTCCGGTCTGATCTACTACTGTTATAGTAGTCTACAGTTAAAGAATAAGAATGATCCCATAAATATTTTCAACAAGGAAATACCTGTCATTAACTATGTCTGTAAGTCATATTATTTACATCTTAACAATTATAAGATGTACAAGAATAGCAGAACCTCTCTCTGGGGGCTGATAAGAGCTATTAATATAAGGGTACTTAGTAAATGGATAATTTTTCCCCGTATGTTTTAGCATATACAAGGTTTAAGTGAAGGCATTCAGCCTATTTCATTATATCTGCTCTATAGCAAGTGACTGTTTCAAATAGTTAGCTGGACAAAATCTATTTCTTAACATCGAGATAAACTACCACACTGCCCTTAACAACTCCATGTCTATAAACATTTTCTCACACATTTATCTAAAGCTAACTTTGATTTAAACGGAATAGAATCTGAACACACACACAATGTTCCCAAAAAGGTTTATGACAGACAATACATCTCTGTATGAAATATCTATGGCAATTGTGCAGTGACCTTCCTTGTCTGTTGGCCCAGCATTTACAGTATTTAATACATAATCTTTAAGAGTAGCCTAATGCCACAGGAATGTAATATAGATATCAATCTTGATGAAATTAATAAAAATAGGAATTTCAGGAAATATGTCTGATAACTTTTAATAATCTGATATTCAGAGAGGTGCCCTGAAAGTAGCTGTTCCGAAGGAAGCAATGCAAACTTTACTTCACATTCATGAATAAACAATGCATTCATTTCTGTTTCCTGTGCACTACAATGCAGTTACTCTGTCCAAGGTGCTGAGGACTAGAACATTTTCAGGGAGATTCAATAAAAGTTGTTCAGGGAGATTCAATAAAAGTTCTTAACATTAAAAATAGTGCTAATTTTGCCACAACCAATCAGATGTTCTTTAATATTTATAAGCTAACATCTGATTGGTTGGGGCAAAATCAGCACCATTTTAATATTTTCCCAGAGCTGCTATGTGGGTAAATGCTCCTTTCACTATTCAATATCGCGATTGTGAATCTGGGTAAATCCCGCTGGGTAAAACCCACTGCAGGATTTTAACGCCAGCTATTTGCTGGCGTTAAAATACTGTGCTAAAACTAGCGCAAACGTGATATTGAATCACAAGCGTCGGATGCGCAGGTGATTTTTGCATAACACGTGCATCCAATGGATTTAAAGTTGCGCTAGCCGTTAGCGAACCGGCTAGTTTGACTTTAACTCCATATATTTGCCCAGCGAGTCTGGGTAAATGAGCCTGAATAACTTTTATTGCATGTCCCTGTTTGAGCTTCCTGGCAAAGGTTCTGAATGATGATGCATTGCTGCCCTGTTCAATGTGCTGAATTTTGGACACACTTCTGCGTTCACAATTCTGTTCACAATTCCAGTTCGCATGTTATTTTTTTTTATGTATCGTAAAATACTGCTGTAGCACTTCCATGTAAAAGTATGTCTGCCACAGTAATGGATGGGTAAGTCAGTAGGTGTGTGTACCTACTGCCAGGTTGTGGTTAAAAAATTAACTTTTTTGATTATTGGTCAAAAATTCTTTTTGACTATAGTTACCCTTTAAGTATGGCTGCCACGGAAATGGGAGGGTAGGTTAGTAGGCATGTATACCTGGGTCAGTTTGGGGGTTAAAAAACAAATTTTATATGACTGTAGAGCTGCCACAGAAATGAATAAATAGATCAGTAGGTGTGTGTATCTGTGTCAGGTTGGGGGTTAAAAAAAATCAAACTTTTTTGATGATTGGTCAAAATAGTTTTTTTTACTTTAGTTACCCTTTAAGTATGGCTGCAACAGTAATAAAGGGGTACCTGTGTCAGGTTTGTGGTTAGTTAAAATTTGATTTTTGATTATAGTTACCCTTTAGGTATGGCTGCCACAGAAATGGAAGGGTAAGTCTGTAGGTGTGAGTAACTGGAACTGGTTGAGGGGGTATGTCAACCATAAAACTAACTTTTATTGAGGATAAATCAAAATTAGTTTTTTCTTTAGTTTACCCTTTAAGTATGGCTGCCACAAGAATGGAAGGGTAGGTCAGTAGGTGTGTGTACACGTGTAAAGATGAGGGTATGTGTTTTTGGATGTATGACCATATAACTAACTTTTATTGATGATTGATCAAAATTAGTTTTTTGACTATAATTACCCTTTAAGTATGACTTTCATGGGAATGGAAAGGTAGGTCAGTAGGTGGCTGTATCTGTGTCTGTGTGAGGGGTTGGGAGTATCAGCATTTGTGTTTATGACAAGGAAACAAACTGTTTTGATCTCATGACCCTTAAAACTCAAAATATCCACATTTGAGGATTGTTACCATTATAGTCTATGGGGAAAAAATGACCCAAAATTTGCAGATAACGTTGTAACGCCTCTGCGGATTCCCTAGCTAGGAAATAGCACACTTCTCCTATATGCCCCGCACGTCTGTACCAAATTTGATGTCTCTAGCTCAAAAACTGTGGGAGGAGATACGGTCCAGAAAAGCGGGAGAATAAAACGGAAGACGAAGAAATAGAAAGAACAGTAATTTGGCTCTTCAAGCCAAATTAAATACAGATTAATCATTTTTGGTCATTGTGACAGTATGACTGTCCATGGTGCTGAATAATTAAAGCATATTGGCATAACCAGCACTAATGACATATTTTTGCCTCAAAAGTTGATCCACAATGCTGTTACAATGCTGCACATGGATTCTCAACCCCGGGGCCTAGGGGCCCCTAGAGTTTCCTGAGAAATTGGGTTCCTCAAGAGATTGTACAGATTTTTCCTTATGGTGAAATTGAGTGGGTTTTTTTAAATAGATATATCTATAGGTTTATTTATTGGTCTGTCTGTTTAATTTGTATGAATTGTGAATTTTGATGTACTAACGACTTTTCATGTACTAAAAAAAGAAGATAAATGCAAACATGCGAATATTATTTTAGTGGGGTCCCTAAAACTTGAAAAATGATTCAAAGATAAAAGGGTTGAGAAGCATTTACATAGGGGCATATTTATAAAGGTTCGTTAACTTTTCGCGGCCGTTTTCGTGGCATAAATCGCGTTTAACGCGATTTATAAATGTCCGAAAAAGCCGCGAAAAGTTAACGAAGCGTTAACCCTTTGCGGCGATACTTACCTGTTACCGCTGCTTCTATTTATAAAGCGCGGGGTACTGGTTTCGCTCTGCTAGTATCGGCTGTTTTACTTCGCCACCTTGAAGGTGGCGAAGTCAGCCGATAATAGCCCACCCCGCCCACAACCCCCCGCGGCGCTTGGGGGTCCCGCAGCTTGAACCAGGACCCCCTCCCCGGCCCTTGTAAGGCCCTTGCGGCACTGACAAGTGCCTTTGGCGGGGGTCCCGTAGCTCGAACCGGGACCCCCAGTGTGCGGCTCTTAAAAGAGCCCTTGGGCGACGTCTTCGGGCTGGCGACACCAACCCCACTCAGGTCGCGATGCCAGGCAGGCTCACTGCGGCCGCCAGTGAGCCCGCTGGCACCGCTGGCCTCAGAGCGAGCCGATGTTGCCAGCCGCTTCTTCTTCAGCCATCTACTGCGATGGCATCTGAGTTCCGCGGCGGGGAAAGTCCTCTTTATATAGGTTTGCAGAAATCCATAATCCGTTTCTGATTGGTCAATTTTTTAATACTTGTTTACATTAACCAATCAGATTTCAGAACTTTCCAGAAATCTGATTGGTTAATGAAAGCATGTGTAAGCAAGTATGTGGCCTCGGCGGAGCTGGTGTCGCCGGGACTGGAAGAAAGAAGACGCGCCCAAGGGCTCTTTTAAGAGCCGCACTGGGGGTCCCAGTTCGAGCTGCGGGACCCCCGCCAAAGCACTGTCCAGTGCCGCAAAGGCCCTTACAAGGGCCGGGGAGGGGGGGTCCCGGTTCGAGCTGCGGGACCCCTTAAGCCCCAAAGGGCTCTTGTCAGAGCCGCAAGGGCACTTGTAAGTGCCGCAAAGGCCCTTACAAGGGCAGAGCCGCAAGGGCACTTGTAAGTGCCGCAAAGGCCCTTACAAGGGCTGGGGAGGGGGGGTCCCGGTTCGAGCTGCGGGACCCCCTAAGCCCCAAAAGGGGCCCGCTGGAGGGTGCCTCCACCCCTCTCAGCGGCTCCCTCCCTTCCCCTCCCTGGTCGCGACCACCTGCTGCGGCCCCTTCCCGGCAGCCCCACCTAGCTGCTGGGAAGCGGCGGCGGGTGGTCTCCGCCGCCACCGCGGGGGGTGTGGGCGGGGTTGGCGTATGCCCCGCCCCCTTCGGAGAGGCGTCGGGAAGGGATTTTAAGTCCCTTCGCGGCGATACTATACAGTATCGCCGCGAAGGGGCTTAAAATTAGCGCAGCACATCGCGTCCGTGATACATATCGCGGGAATGGCGCTCGCCGTTATAAATACGGCGATACCGCTATTTTCGTGGCCGCGATGTGCGGCGGTAATTTTTTGGCGCTATTTTCGTTGCTTTATAAATATGCCCCATAGACTGAGCAGAAATGTGCAATAATAATAATAAAATATCTGGATGCAGGTGTAATGGACTATCACAATTTTCCAGATGGCAATACAGAAAATGATACGCACCATCCCTTGGCTGATAGAATGTACGTTGCAACTATGCAGAATTTGCTTTCAATTAATCACCTGGCTGTGCATGGATGGGTCGAGATTGGAAAATTACAGCAATAAAAATGTCCACAAAGCTGAAAAAGTCCAATCTATGTCAGTTTCAGTGCAACATCACTCAACAAGATGCCCTGTGCCAAATGTTCTGTCTGAGGTGCTAAAAGATATTGTTTTAACCTAGAGAAAATAACAGGCAAAGAAACAACTGGACAAGATTCATGATACTAATAATCAGTACACTTCTGTGTCGATGGCAGAGTACAGTTGTTTCACCCAGGGCAGCTACAGCATCTGAAGCACTTTATGCTATCAATTAAAGGAGAACTAAACTTACATATTTTAAAACCTAATGTGAAAGCTTTTCTCCCCAGAACACCTATACATTGTTCTTCTCTGGTACGTTGGTACGTATTTAGTACATGTGAGAAATAGATTCTGTAACTAAGGGCCATATTTATAAGCGTCCGATAATAGCGCCATAAAATTACCGCCACACATCGCCACAGAAAAAATATAAATATAAAACCATATTAATAATGGCGAGCGGTAATTTGAGCTGTCTTTGCGGCGATACTGCACTTATCACAATGCGCTACAATACCGCAGCGAATCCTGAGACGGAGCAGGGGACTGGGAGGGGATGCCGGGAAAGGATCGCCGCGGGTGGTCGCATTGATTAGAGGGGTGCGGCGGGGGTGTACGCCCACCCCTCCCTTGCACCCCCCCATGGTGAGTGAGGGGGTGTACTCCCACCGCGCCCTCGCTCCCCCGGGACAGATGAGACCACCCGCTGCGACCCCTTCTAAGCAGCTCCTCCCAGGCCCCCGCCCCGTACTCGTGGGGGGGAGGTAAGGGCCCGCTGGGGGGTGAAGGGGCAGCTCGAACCTGGACCCCCTTCCCCGGCCCTATCAGGGCCCTTGCGGCTCTAACAAGAACCCTTTGGGGCTTAGGGGTCCTGCAGCTCATGGAAGGGGGTCCTGGTTCGAGCTGCGGGACCCCTAAGCCCCAAATGGCTCTTGTTAGAGCCGCAAAGGCACTTGTACGTGCTGCAAAGGCCCTGATAGGGCCGGGGAGTGGGGGTCCTGGCTCGAGCTGCAGGACCCCTTAAGCCCCAATAGGTACTTTTCAGTGCCCCCCTCTGGAGGGTGCCTCCACCCCCCCCAGCGGGCCCTTTCCTTTCCCTCCCGCGAGAGTACCGGGCAGGGGTCTAGGAGGGGAAGCTGGGAAGGGGTCGCCTCTCTGATCAATGCGACCACCCGCACGGTAACGACCATCAGTTACCGCCGCTTTCTAAATAGAAGCGAGCGGTAACTGATGCGAAGTTAACGAAGTGTTAACTTTTCGAGTCCGGATGTCGTGCATTTGTAAATCGCATTATTAGCGATTTTAGCAAAAATGGTGGGAAACTTGGCCGCAAAAAGTTACCGTTCATTTATAAATGTGCCCCTAAGAAGGGTTCCATGTTGTTGCTAGTACAACCCACAGCCCATGAAGTCATCAAAGAACCACACCCCTCTGACCCCAGTATTCACTTCAATGTGTGTATTTTCTATACAGATGTCTCCACACCAATATGGAATCCCTGATAAGATTTTGAAAGCTGCTTGTTACCCTGCAGTTTATTTATCAGTCAGTATGAGTTGCTGGAAAATAAACTGCAGGGTAACAAGTAGCTTTCAAAATCTTATCAGGGACTTCCATGTAGCTGGATTTTCCACTTATTCAGTGTTGGCGCACTGGGTAAGTCACCAGGTTTAAACATACACAGTTTAGAAGGTCACAAGTTCAATACCCCAGATATATATTTTTTTGTTTCTATTATATTCCATGCAAAAGATAAAGCTTCTAAATGTATCTCAACTTTCAGCTTATTCAGTCCAGGTTTAGACACATACAGTTCAGAAGATCATGAGTTTGAATCCCCAAACTTACCTTTATTTTATGTTTCTAGTGCAATATTCCACATGTACCAATGGTTTATATCATGTCTCTCTTAGCCTAGAGGTAAGAGCTCTCCTTTTAGCAAGACAGAATAAATGTACAAGTTGCAGGTTCTATTCCCCAGACTTTTATTTTTGTAAGTATTCCGTTTCTTACTTCCAAGCTATCTTTGAAATACACTGCAAAGATTACTTTTCTTTTTGTATGCAAAGCAAAGAATGTGAATGTGTTTGAAAACAAAAAACTAAAATCCCTGTTCTGTGTCAGAGAGAGGGAGGATCTCTGTGCTATAATATGATTGGCTGTCAGCTTCTAGGAAGCAAGGCTGCAACTTCCTTTTTTTTGATCTGTTGAGCACTACAGAGCATGTGCCTGTATGCAGAGACTTAGCTGGGGGTTTACCCAGCTAAGGTGGATTGTGGGAGCTGACCCGTAGTACTCACAGGTTATTTTCATAAATCGCTCAATTGCCACAGCAGGGAGAGGTGAGACACAGCTTGTTGTATGTTTGTGAATGTCTCGGTCTATTGGGACAATGTTTTCTGGAGACTTTAGTTTCCCTTTAACCAATTATTTTATTTTTCTTGTTTGTTTTAATAGTTAGTATTCCAGTCAGCTACAGCATGAAAAAGAAAGTAAAACCAGTAGCTACCAGATTTATGGTGATACAGTGCAAAATAAGATCTGCTTGTTTAACTGGAGTCTCACGGACCATTATCTGTATTCTCCTCAGTACCATTAGATGTAGATTCAGCACATTGCTTCTCTTGTAATAATATCCTCTTATAAAAGGTAATCTATACCTCTAAGAAAGCAATTTTGATAACAAACATCAGTCTACCTCTAATTGTTTGGCTCTCTTCGTGTCTTAATACACTTTCCTCCCTCTCTTTCTCTCTCTCTCTCTTTTTTCTCTCTTTCTGTCTTGTAAATTTACACATGCATAAACATATATCATCATTACCAGTGAACCGTATCACATAAGAATATGAATTTTGTACATTACAATGTTTGATCATCCATAAATGTACGTCCCAGTGAGTGTAGTGATATCCAACAGGGATATTTAACAATATACATTCATCACTCTTTCTAGAGGCAATTCTTACAGAAGATATGAAGAATTGGTTCACTTGGAGGTGAGTTTTGCTTAATTGTCAGAAGGTAATCTTAGAAATGGTATAAATTGCCCTTTATATTTCAGTATTCAGTAACTAATCCAAAGAGTATGGGTTTTCAAATTAGGGGACTATCAGCCTGGCAATGTTATACAGTATGCCGATAGTGGCTCTCGGAACATTGCTATCTGCCGTTTTTCTATTTCGGCACTCTTAACACCAGCTATTAGCTGGCATTTAAAGTGGTGCAATAGAATGTCACTTTCGACATATAACATCGCTTGTGGTGCCTGTGCAATTAACTTTCAGATTAGCCATGCAGCCGCCGCAATGAGTGGTGCTCCCATTGGTGTTATTTACCTGCTACTGAGGCCGACACTGAAAATAGCTGAATAGCTATTCTTTAAAGGAGAACTAAACTTAAATTTTCAAAAACCTAATGTGAAAGTTTTTCTCCCCAGAACACCTATACATTGTAAGATTCTTCTCTGGTACGTTGCATTTAGTATATGTGAGAAATAGATTCTGTAAATAAGAAGGCTTCCATGTTGTTGCCAGTACAACCCACAGCCCATGAAGTCATCTAAGAACCACGCCCCTTGACCCCAGTATTCACTGTCTCTATGCACAAAGTGTTTCCTATACAGATGTCTACCACCAATATGGAATCCCTGATAAGACTTTTAAAGCTGCTTGTTACCCTGCAGCTTATTTACCAGTCAGTGTGAGTTGCTAGAAAATAAACTGCAGGGTAACAAGCAGCTTTCTAAGTTATCAGGGATTCCATATTCCATTTTTTTACTTATTCTTTTACTAGCAAAAGATAAAGTTACCAAATGTAGCTAGAGTCTCTGCTTATTCAGTGTTGGCGCACCAGGTAAGGCACCAGATTTAAAAAAATACGCAGTTCAGAAGGTCACAAGTTCAATACCCCAGATGTAGCTTTTTTTGTTTCTATTATATTCCATGAGAAAGATAAAGCTTCTAATTGTACCCTTACATTCAGCTTGTGCAGCGGTGGCTCACCTTGTAAGATGCCAGGGTTAGACACATACAGATCAGAAGATTATGAGTTTGATTCCCCCAATGTATTTTTATTTTTTGGTTCCATTATGTCCCTACCAATATTCTACATATACCAATGGTTTATATAGTGTCTCTCTTAGCCTAGAGGTATCTGCTTTTAGCAAGACAGGGTAAATGTACAATTTGCAGGTTCTATTCCCCACACTTACTTTTATTTTTGCTGAAATGTAAGTATTCTGTTTCTTACACCCATGCTATCTATGAAATACACTGCAAAGATTCATTTTCTTTTTGTATGAAAAGCAAAGGATTATATCATTGTTAGGACAGGAGCCTTGAATGTGTTTGAAAACAAAAAACTGAATTCCCTGTTCTGTGTCATGGAGAGGGAGGATCTCTGTGCTATAAAGTGATTGGTTGTCAGCTTCTAGGAAGCAAGGCTGCAACTTCCTTGTTTTGATCTGTTGAGCTTTATGGAGCATGTGCCTGTACGCAGACACTTAGCTGGGGGTTTACCCAGCTAAGGTGGATTGTGGGAGCTGACCCCTAGTACTCACAGGTTATTTTCATAAATTACCCAATGGCCACAGCAAAGGGAGAGGTGAGACACAGCTTTTTGTATGTTTGTGAATGTGCTCTGTCTATTAGGACAATGTTGTCTGGAGACTTTAGTTCCCCTTTAAAATAACCTTAGATTATCACTGTTGCGTCTGACTTTTAGAACCCAAAGTAGCAGCAATATGAAAGGATCTAGGGGGAGATGCAATAAGGGGCAATTTCTCCAAACAAGGGAAAAACCCCACACCACCCAATATAATCTAGATTCGGTATCAGTTTACACTGGTTTCCCAAAATCAATTTTGGAAGTGCTGCAAGGGCCCTGATAGGGCCATGGAAGGGGGTCCCAGTTCGAGTTGCGGGACCCCTAAGCCCCAAAGGGCTCTTGTTAGAGCCGCAAAGGTACTTGTAAGTGCCGCAAAGGCCCTGATAGGGCCGGGGAGTGGGGGTCCTGGCTCGAGCTGCAGGACCCCTTAAGGTGGGTGCCTCCACACCCCCAGTGGGCCCTTTCTTTCCCCTCCCGCGAGAGTATGGGGTGGGGGTCTGGGAGGTCCTGCTGGGAAGGGGTCGCCCCTCTGATCAATGCGACCACCCGCATGGTAACAACCATCAGTTACCGCCGCTTTATAAATAAAGCGTTAACTTTTCGAGTCTGGGTTTCGTGCATTTATAAATCGCATTATTAGCGATTTTAGCAAAAATGGCGGAAAACTCGGCCGCAAAAATATTTTTTACGATAACGATCGTTATTCTACAATAACAATCGTTATTCTACAATATCGTAGATTTAAGATAGTGGTATCGTAGAATTATGATCGATATCGTAAAATAACGGTCGATATCGTAGAACACCAATCGTTATTATTACGATAATGATTTTTTATAAATATGGCCCTTAGTGATTTAAATGAAATGTACTTGTGCATGTCTGAGAATTATTTGAATGGACTGGGTCTTTAAAGGGTAACTGTGGTCTCCAATTCTCCCAAACTAGTAGGAATTATATAAAAAAAACTTCCATCACACCTTCAAAATAAAACCTAAATCACATCTCTAGATAAAATTAGTGAGAAGTTATTGCTGGAAAAGTTCAGCAATATTACTGGTTGAACTCTTCCTGTTTTCAGCCATGTGACCAGCTTGTAATCATGTGACCAGCCTGTCTGCATTAATAGGCTCCCCCAGCTACCTGATTTCCCCAGCATTAAGTCTTAACTGAGCATGCTTCTCCCCCAGGGCAGAGGGGCTAGCAGAGGTAAGGTGATGTCACTCAACCTACTGAAAGCAGGAAGTTTGAACATTCACCTCAATATCATTTCTCACAGGGTGAAGCCAGAGATGTGATTGTCGGCTTGTTATAAAGAAAATACTGCAGACTTTCATTTAACCCTAAGTTGTTTGGAGACCCAGTTGCCCTTTAAAGTACAATAAGCAATAGGTACAACATACTGTTTGTCCATTCAAGTAGTCTATGTTAAAATGATCTTGACCATCTTCCATTATTTTTTTTTACATTCTGACCATTCACATTCGGTGTTGGTGAAATGTCCTGTAATCCAACTAGATTGGAGTCAATCTGTTCACCTTGAAAATATGCTCTGCTAATGCTTCCCAACTTTGAGCCCTGAGTTAAGCCTCATTACTAAGTGACCCAACTTTCCATTTTCTGTGTTAAGTAAGCGGTCTGGATCAAAGCAATATGATCTTCCCTTTAGAAACAATCTGCTTATTGAAAAATGAAATGGACTGAAAAGGAATCAGCATCTCTTCAAGACATGTGCTGGGGGAGGTTCACAAAAACCTATTAATGTGAAATAAGAGAAATCCGCACAAAAATGAAGGAAGTTTCGGCTAATTTCCATTCATTTTTGAAAATGTCATTGACAAGGAGATAAAAAGATTGATTTTGTTTTGTTGTTGTTTGCATTGCCTTTTGGGGCTAGGATCATTTTAGGGACCAGGTTACAGAGGCATCAATACAGTATTCTCCACGTGTGCATTTCCAGGTTTTCCTTTTGTGGAAAATTTGACAAGGAAAATCTTTAATTATCTACTTGTTGCTGGTTTAAGGACCATGAGTCATCAGAGGCCTGAATGTGGAGAGACAGTGGGGCATCTTTCTAAAACCTTGGGATTTATAGCTGGTTACCATGCTTTTATTCTACTGTGTCATTCCCCCTCCTCCAGTACGCTCTGTCTCCGGATAATGAGAATAAGGTGTTGGGTGACCTTAAGAATAAGAAGCAATTTATAATAAAGTGTGGACTATATTTGGAAACACGTTTTATATATTCGTATACAATGAATGGCTGTAATATACTGTAAAGTGGAAGGGAGGATGAATAAAGATGTATTTGTTGACAAAAATAATTATTGGCACTAATAATAATAGCTTTTAAAGAAAAAGTAAAGGCTGAAAAGTATTCCATATTTAGCTAAATCAAAGTTTCACCACTTGCTTTTATTTTCCACCTAGTTTCTCAGCCTCACTTCTATTACAATAAAAATTGTTGCCACCAGGGAATTTTAAAGAAGAAAAGAGAAAATGAAACTGTTCCAGAAGTAAAGCTGTATCTATAGATGAACCTTCTGGTTAGGGACTTTATATGCAGTAGTCACTGGCTCCTTTCATGTAGAAGGTTTTTTTAAAAAAAAAAAAGTTAGCGTTAAATGAACGCCTGCAGTTTTTAATTTCAAATGATCTGACAATCACATATCTGGCTGCAGCCTGTGAGAAATTACTTTGGGGTGAATGCCCAAATTTCCTGTTTTCAGTTGGTTGAGTGACATCACCTGACCTCTGCCATGCCCTCCGCCCCCTGGGTCCAAGCATGCTCAGTTAAGACTTAAAGGGCAACTCCACCCCCATAATAACATCTTTTAGAAAGATTGGGCTCTTTAAAATATGTTGATATATCCTACTTTGTCCTCTAAATTCATTACTGTATGCCTGCTATGCTTCTGGATACCTCATGGAAACTGAGCAATTTAGAGACCTGTACTGAGCCTGAGCATGCTCAGAAGACGCAGCTTGGGGATTAGCATTCAGTTATTGGCTGTGATGGCAACTGTCAAATCTATAACCAACAGTTACTACCTGGAAGAACCAGGAAGCAGAAACAGGTGCAGCTGGACATTGTACGGGATTTCATGTTAGATTTATATATTTCAGATTTCAAACTATTACAGTTTAGAGTTTGGGGGGAGATTTACCTGTATATAAGTTTTTATTTGGGGGCTGGACTTGCCCTTTAATGCTTGGGAAAACAGGAAGAGCTTGGCGGGAAAAATGACAGTTGAGAAGGGAAGCCTATTAATGCAGGAAGAGACTGGTCACATGACTACAAACTGGTCACATGGCTGAAAACAGGAAGTGTTCAAGCAGGAAGTAATATTGCTGAACCTTTCCTGCAATAACTACTCACAAATTTTATCTATAGATGTGATTTAGGTTTTGTTTTGAAGTTATGATGGAAGGCTTTTTATGTAATCCTTACTAGTTTAGAAAGATTGGAGACCACAGTTACCCTTTAAGAACCAGATGGAATAGAGAGCCAAGAGATACATGATGTTATTCCTTTTATTTGGGCATTACAGAAGTCATTATAATGTACTGAAACCTAGTTTACTACATATGATATTAACCTACACCCACTACAAAGACTGACTTGCTATTTGAAGAACTGCATTAGTGCCACTGATTAGACCTCTGATCCACAGATGATCTATTAACCTGAAAGTAATATAGTGTATCCATGGGGGAAGGTGTAGTTGCTTTGTTATATTCTTTAATCTTTATCAAGATTATCATTAAATGCTTTTCCCCCAAACAGTGTGGTTGCCAAAGGGAGGGGGCACTGAGAGCGAGGGCAGAATAAGGGTGAGTGGGAAGAGTTCCCTAGTTTGTATGTCTGTGTAGATCTCTGTCAACTATTACTTCTTAGCAGGAGGCAGCTTCACACTGAATTTCTTTTAGCTAACCCAGAAAGGTAACCCTTCCACCTCCACAGTGCTCCACAGTCAGCTGGAGATGCTAAGCTTTTAAAAATGTATTCATGTTGGTTTAGCAAAAGGTTCTTAAGATCTAATTTTAGGATAAGCATGAATATTTATGTTATTTGTGTTTTAAAGAAATGCAATATATATGATTTCAAATTAAACGGGACAAAGTGTTTCATAAATAAACTCAATTACACAACAGCTCAGCTACACAACAGAAACAGGTTCAGTGATTTTAACCATGTGGAATAAGAAAAATATCTACTTAAAGGGGAACATCTACTATGAACTTACACAATGAGCTCTCACCTGTCAGATATCCCTGGAAATATATCATGTGCAATGGTGTGCAGATCTGGGATCATGTTTCCTACTTACATGTTTCCAATGCAGCAATTAAACTATTCAGTTGCTATATTAACTGCTCTTATAAAACCTTAATTCTTCAAAATAATAAATTGAAAGATGAATGTTAAATGGTCAGAACTGAAAGATAAGTAGAAAAAAAATAATTGTGATAAAATTCCATTAGTCTTGCATTCCATGTGCTTTCTGGTTGCTCTAAGCTATTGAAACTTGCAAGTAGACAGTTTTTTTGAATTAGTAAGAAGAGCAAATCATTGAAAATAAAAAAGATAAACAACCTCATTTACCCATAGCTTCTGGGCAATTTTTTTGAGTTAAAGTCAGGCAACCCGATTTAATATCAATTAGCACTACTTTAACTCTATTTTTGCACAGGCTGAGTTGGTTTTGCAAAAGCCACCTGCACAGCCTGCCCAAGCAATTCAATATCAAGTTTACGTCATTTTTTGTGCGACTTTTCACTCCATCTAATAGCTGTCATTAAAATCCCGCAAATAGCAATGCCATTTCCTAAATTACCTGGAGGCATAAATGCAATATTGAATCTTGTACATCTCATCTGGGTAAATTAGGCCCAAAGTATTTCAGACAGATTTTGTAAGCCTCCAGAATTTTAAGGGCTAGGCCACACTGAAACGCAAACGCAAACGCAATAGCATGCGATTTCATGTGCGATTTTCGTTGCGTTTGCGATTGCGATTTCTTCAATAAGTATAGGAAAACGCATGCGATTGCGATTAAAAATGCAGAACGCAAAACGCAAACGCAAACGCATCGAAAAACGCGTGTTTTTTTGCGTTGCCGCGTTTTCAATAATTTTGAAAAATCGCAAGCGCAATCGCAAACGCAAGCGCAAACGCAAAAAAAACGCAGCAGTGTGGCCTAGCCCTTATTGTTCATTTTAGGCCTATGTTTAGGGTGGATTCCCTGCAGGTCCATTAACGATGGATTTCATCCCTGGACTAACATTAAGGGTTTTTTAAGTTTAAAGCAACTGAGCCCCCTTATTTGTTCTAGTATCAGGGCACGGCCACACTGCAACGCAAACGCAATCGCAATCGCATGCGATTTCATATGCGTTTTGTTTGCGCTTGCGATTTCTTCAATAAGTATAGGAAAACGCATGCGATTGCGATTAAAAATGCAAAACGCAATCGCAACGCACCGAAAAACGTGCGTTTTTTTGCGTTGCCGCGTTTTCAATGGGTTTTTAAAAACACAAGCGCAATCGAAAGCACAAATGCAAGCGCAAACGCAAAAAAAACGCAGCAGTGTGGCCTAGCCCTCAGTCAGTAAAGATTCCATAGTATGTTGTCTCCCTTGTTCTGTAATTGTCGTGGGTAGACAAGACATTCTACCATTTTGTTCATGCAGTTTATCTGGTTGTACCTAAAATATTTAACTTTGCAAAAATCCACAACTGTACAATATAAATAAATATAGATGAGATACCTACTTTAAATATCAGCTTTAATGGGGAACTAAAGTCTCCAGACAACATTATACCAATAGATAGAGCACGTGAACATAGATACAACAAGCTGTGTCTCCCCCTTTGCTGTAGCTTTTGGATGATTTATAAAATTAACCTGTGGGTACTAGGGATCAGCTTCAGTTCCCCATAATCCACCTCTTTGTTTTGGTGATAGTCTTAAGGGGCATATTTAGGCCGAAAATAAAGCCCTAAAATTATCGCCGCACATCACCGCGGCAAAAATACAGCGAAAAGTATCGCCACGGCAATGTGTGGCAGGGATTTTGCCATGCACTAAGTACAATATCGCCGCAAAGGGAGTTGAAATCCCTTCATGGTGATAGGGGGCTGGGAGGGGCTGCGGCAGGTGGTCGCATCCGCCACCACAGGGAGGGGGCAGGTGCGGTGTACGCCCACCCCGTCCTCGCCCCCCATGGTGGCGACCACCCGCCGCTGCCCCCTTCCCAGCAGAGGGACCCTCCAGCGGGGGCATTGAAAAGTGCCTTTTAGAGCTTATGGGGTCCCGCAGCTCGTAACGGGATCCCCCTCTCCGGCCCTATCAGGGCCTTTGTGGCTCTGACAAGAGCCCTTTGGGGCTTAAGGGGTCCCACAGCTCTAACCGCGACCCCTCTTCCCTGGCCCTATCAGGGCCTTTGCGGCACTTACAAGTGCCCTTGCGGCCCTGAGAAGGGCCTTTGGGGCTTAAGGGGTCATGCAGCTCGAGCCAAGACCCCCATCCCTGGCCCTTGTAAGGGCCCTTTCGGCACTGATAAGTGCCCTTGTTGGGGGTCCCGCAGCTCAAACCCGGGGCCCCGTTGGCTCTTAAAAGAGCCCTTGGGCGATGTCTTCTTCCATCCGGTGACACCGTTTCTGCTGAGGCCATTGACCCCGAGAAGTACACCTGCAGCCGCCAGGGGTACCTCCGGCGCTGGTGGCCTCCACGAGGCCGATGTCACCGTCGTCTTGATCCGACGCAACGTCTTCAGGCTAGCTACACCAACACCACTGAAGTCACCGATGCCAGGCAAGCTCACTACGGCTGACAGTGAGCCTGTTGGCACCACCAGCCTCAGCGGAGCCAATGTTGCTAGCCGCTTCTTTCTTCTGTCTGCAATGACTTCTGAGCTTCGCAGAGGTTTGTAGCTCTTTATATTGGTTTGCAGAAAACCCTAATCCGTTTCTGATTGGGCAATTTTTCAATGCTTGGTTTACATGGTTTACATTGACTAATCAGACTTTCCAAATTCTGATTGGTTACTGGTAACCATGTAAACCAAGCATTGAAAAATTGACCAATCAGAAATGGATTAGGGTTTTTTATGAATGCATTTCTGGTGAATGTGACCACCTGCAGCAAGGTGGGCGTGCCTCCTGTGATGGGTACGACCACCTGCTGTGGGTTGGGCGTACACCCCCGTCCCGACCCCCGGTGATCTTTGGCATTTTCGCCACCTTCAAGGTGACGAAGTGAAACGGCCGAGATTAACGTGGTGCATCAGTTACTTTATAAATAGAAGCAAGCAGTAACTGTTGCGTGAAGCGCGAAAGGTTGACGAGGAGTTAATGGCAATTTTGGCGAAAACAGTGGGAAAACCGGACGCTCATTTATAAATATACACAGTACACTTCACATACTATCTAGTGCACAACAGATTAAAACAAGGCAGCCTTGCTTCCTAGAAGCTGAAAGGCAATCATATTGCAGCAAAGAGATCTCTACCTCCATTAGTCACAGATTATGCTACTGCAGATCCTACCTCTCAGACACAGAACATAAATTTAGCAATATTGAAAAGCTCTGTTGTGGTCTATTTCCTATCAAACTTTGACCATATATAAAAAAACCCGCAAATTTGCGATACCACACAAAAGGTGTGGTATCTTAAAATAGGGTTGACTGGGTTCTGTCCCTTGTGTAGATTCCAATGTTGTCCTTGCAGATGTGCTCAACGGTGGAATAGAACTCAGGACTTTGGTGTTCAGGGCGGTGTTGCTAACCACTGAGCCACCTTGCTGCCCCTTGCTGCCCCCGCTTGCTGACTGGGTTCTGTACCTTTTGGAAATTATGGAAATTGTATTTGTTACCTTCTTTTCCTTTTGATGGACATATAATGATGGTGGTAGATATAGTGGGATATCCAATAGTTGTTAAAGTTTCCAATATTTTGTTTATGTGTAAAAATAAAACATACTTGCAGCCCAGTATCTTCCATGACACAATGTTTTCCATAAAATAACTCTCTTTTGAGATAATAAATCAACTAAGAGGATCCCATTATCCTATCCTTATGGTATCTAGGATGCCATAGCTAGAAAAGATAAGCGACCATCTGTTGTTTTCACAGAAGGTTTCCTGTTCTTCACAAATCTCTCTCCCTCATATTTCCTCTACACTCTGATTCTCTCTGTCCTTTCTATTATGTAATTCTGTTAGATACATCTAATCTCCCGCTGTAAGTCTCACCACAGGATATAAATATTCAGTTTACTAGAACTCTTATAGTTTGTTAACACCCACTTCCATTAGCTTTGGGTTAGCAATTAACTAAGGGGCACGTTTATGAAACAAAGATAATTCCAATGATTATAGGTCTGAGAACGGGCATAATTCCGTGTAATTTAATGAACTTCGGATAATGAATTAGGAACATTAGAAATATAACATGATAAATCTATCCATATATTACGGAAGTTTTTTTACAGGGTAGCAGGCGTTTGAGTCTGCCAAGAATTGTATCAGCACAACCATATGAGGTGCAAATGCATTTGGTTGTTTCATTAAAAGAGCAGAGTGTGTCAAGTTAATAACGGGTAAAAGAATATTACCAACTGGTACAGTACATACTGGGGTGCAACCCAAAATGATTCCTTTCCTTTTAAGTCATGTTAATCTAAAAATGGAAAGAAAATATAGTAAATTAATATTATTATTATTATTATATGACTTACATAATGTCTTTCATTGTGTTATGGTTGGTTAAATTTACTTCTGTACATTACATTTCCTTCTGCAGTTTAGTTTGAAATAGATCTCTTTGTATAATGCCTTGTTTTTTTAGATTCATGTTTAAACAATATACAGGGTTATTCAATAAAAGTTCTTCAGGGAGATTAAATAACAGTTATTAGCATTTAAAATGGTGCTAATTTTGCCCCAACCAATCAGATCTTATTTAACATTTGAAAGCTAACATCTGATTGGTTGGGGCAAAATTTGCACCATTTTAAATGCTAAGAACTTTTATTGAATCTCCCTGAAGAACTTTTATTGAAAAACCCTGCTTATCATTTAAAATGATGCTAATTTTGCCCCAACCAATCAGATTTTAGCTTTCAGATGTTAAATAAAACCTGATTGGTTGGGGCAAAACTAGCACAATTCTAAACGATAAGAACTTTTATTGAATATTCCTGTTGATCTTTTAAGCATTTCTGCTGTAACTCCAAGTCAAGCGTTGTTATGGAAGTCAAATACGTCCTGCATACATTGCTCTACACAGCATCTTCTTTCTGTGCCACATAGATATATATACCAGATGCTTGTGCGATTACAGGTTGCAGAATGGTTTTTATGGTGTTAGCAAATTTATATATTAAAATTATATTATATTAATGGTAGAAAGGTTACTGATTAGGTTGCATGGTGAACATAACCACAGTAACAAGGAGGGGGAAATGCCGTCCAGAAAAATGAAATAAACATAATTAAAATATAAAGAAAACTCTGATAATTTTCATTTTGGTTTTTTTTTAAAAAAGTACAGTAAATTTACTTGTATCTAACTGTGAGAATCATTTTTCTGGAGTTTCTGGGGGAAGATGGATTTAGGAAGGTTTATGAATATCTGAAGCAGGATTATTATCACCAACAGGACTTGGACTGTGAAGAATCGCAGGAACAGACTCTATTTGAACCCCAGGAGATCCAGCTCTACCCTCTGTGTTGCCAAAAAGTCCAACAACTCATTTTTTTGGAAGAGCGGATGATACACGAGCATCCTGTTGCTCAGTTGGCATGGCTGTAATCTCTCTCACAATGGATCACATGCTAATGTCTTAATTTATTTTAACCATATACAACTGGCACATTTAATGCTATTGTGCGCAAAACTTATCACATCACTTACTATCAGAGTGATAAACAAATGATTACTTGGTAATTTGCCAAAACAAATAGACATAAGAGAAGATTTCAGCTGACTCTTTTTTTTGCTACTTTTGATTTTACGCTTTTTATAAAGAGACAATATGGCACCTTTTCGCCTTTTGTGCAGTTAAAATATGACACTTTATGCACAGAACTGCCACAGTCACCATTCTAAATCCCTTTCTGCAGTTGCACACAGACACCCCATTTCCCATTTAACAGTCTTTCTCAACCTTTGTAAATGGGTAAGTATGATTTGAAGGCAAGAAAATCGCACTAGAGCTCAGCAAATCTCCCTTTACAACTCATTATCATAACCCTTCTCGTCTAAAGAAATACCCCAACTATCAGCCCCAGATAGATGCTCCAGACAAACTTTGTTTAACCTGCTTGGTGGTGCGTGACTATGTTTACTGTCCACTGATAAATTACACTAAAGAATATATATCTGAGCTGCTTAGATACACTGTCGGCGGGTGCTGACCCGAGAAGCACAATGTGTACAAACAGTCGTTTCAGGCGATAATTGGCCTGTGTATGGGCACTTTATCGGCCAGAATGGCCACTTGTTTGGGGATCGTTGCCCTATCGCCCAGCGGATTCCCGAACGAGCGTCCGTTTCGGGCAACAAAGTGCCCATACACGGGCCAGTTATCGGCCGAAACGCCCATTTATACACAGTGCGTTGCAGGTCGGCACCTGCGATCGCACGTGTGTACGAACCTTTAGTGTAAAGCTTGGTAACAAATGTCAACCTTTTGCCTTTACACCATTATTAATAATAATAATAATATTATTATTATTATTAATTCAGTTCCCTGTAAGTATACAGTAACTTTCATTGTATCCTATTTCTCACTGATGTGAGTATTTTACACAATCCCACCTTGGGCCGGACTCTATCTTTCCTTCATTGGAATATTTCCAGCACCTATTATTTAAAAAAACAAACTTGATTTACATTATTGCAATACCAGCATCTAAATGAAATCTAGCATTCAACATAATGTTTCATGGAAACAAGGGGCTACATACAACACAGTAATAATATTTCTAATCTGTTAATACTAATATCATTCTTTCATCAAATGCCAAATGAATCATCACACAAGACTTCTCCCTAGAAAAATGAAACAATGAATGCGTTTCCAATAAAAGAATGTCAATCATGATTTGCTTTGTGAGTCATTAGCTGAAGAAGCTTGATCAACAGAAGGAGGATTCTGGTAACTCTGGTAAAAATGTTTATCCTTAGATATAGTTTTATTGGGATCCATAAGGGACATTATGAACTATGCAATGTAAAAAAAAAATATTAAGATAGGACATATCAATGTCCTATCATAAGTAAAATATAAATCATGTGTGTCAAAATACACTGAGAACATGTGAGGTACATTGATTGGATATCAAATTTATTTTAAATCACAGACCTTCACCACTCATTTTGATTACAAAACTTTAAAATCTGTAAAAGTTCTCCTGTATCACTAGGGTTTAACTGTTTCTCACAACACTTTTCTCCAGCTTCTACCATTAACAAGCATTGTGTCCTGCCTCTCCAGAATCCTGCCATGTCTGAGAGCATACAAGCTGGGATGTGATTTTTCATCAAATGCCAAATGAATCATCACACAAGACTTCTCCCTAGAAAAATGAAACAATGAATGCGTTTCCAATAAAAGAATGTCAATCATGATTTGCTTTGTGATCAGTCTTAGCTGAAGAAGCTTGATCAACAGAAGGAGGATTCTGGTAAAACTCTGGTAAAAATGTTTAATCCTTAGATATAGTTTTATTGGGATCCATAAGGGACATTATGAACTATGCAATGTAAAAAAAAAATATTAAGATAGGACATATTCAATGTCCTATCATAAGTAAAATATTAATCATGTGTGTCAAAATACACTGAGAACATGTGAGGTACATTGATTGGATAATCAAATTTATGTTAGAATCACAGACCTTCACCACTCATTTTGATTACAAAACTTTAAAATCTGTAAAAGTTCTCCTGTATCACTTAGGGTTTAACTGTTTCTCACAACACTTTTCTCCAGCTTCTACCATTAACAAGCATTGTGTCCTGCCTCTCCAGAATCCTGCCATGTCTGAGAGCATACAAGCTGGGATGTGACTGTGAGAGGGGATGCAAAACTTTAAAGATGGATTTTGATGTTCTTTAGAGTATTAGGATCAGCCCATCCTTCAAAAATTAGCAGGACCTCTGTGACCATAAAGCAATGTGCTAATTATATGAAAAGGGCCTTTAAAATCCTTAAAAATGCAACATCTCCACCCCATGCCAATATGCTGCAATGCCCAATATAATTATAATCATTCATATCCTTAAGGCAAGTCTTCCCATTGCCACTGTCCCAGGCTGATTGAGGGGGCAGGGCCAGGGCAGATGGGCAAAAACATGTTTATATTATATTTTTTTAAAACGCTACATTCCAAAACATTACACTCCATTAATAAAATGTCATTACATACAGTAAAGGTTAAACTCATCTCTAAAAATTGCTGACATGAAATTGCTGGCATGCAAACCAAACCCATTGAAATTATGAGTAAAACTCTCCCAGGGGGGTGGCACAGTTGTAAATGAGCAGGGAATATTCCACAACAACTGGATTCTAGGCTTACATAATCAGTAGCTTTGAGCTCTGAAATTATAACAAGCATTTGTTCATAATAAACTAGTAATTAGGTCACCCCTTTCATTTCTCATTAGTTATTGTGAGCTAAATAAGTAAACCTGCCATTAACATCTTGAAATGAAGGCTGAAGAGTTGTCAGAAAAAAATTAACCTCTAACCATTATAGTCACAAATGCACTGCATTTCCAATGTAATCGGTGATATTGTTAAGCCTGCTTTCTTGCTTTCTACATTTATTATCCACAAGTTCCACAACAGGATTTCTACAGAAATACATTTTATAGAAATCTACATTAGATATACTGGAGATGGGGGGGGGGGGCAAGATTACGCTGCCTGCTGTATCATTTAATTCCTTTGTGGCTATCAGTATCAGTAACATGAAGACTGAGGGTTGGAATTAGTCCTTTAGGAATCTCCCTAGATACAATTGTTTGTTAAGCAAATGTTCTAAATTATACATACATTCCTCAGTGAGTACAAGATTTTTATTTTTTGACTCATGTATGGGGCATTTTAGATTAGGGTCTGGACTCTTGTGCATCATTCTAACATCGTTAATTGGGCTGAAATAAGACAACATCTATTACGGTATATTTAACCCTTCAATGTCAATGCCAGTTTCACTGACCCAATATATTATATACAGTAATAAAAAACATACAGATTGTGCTTATGTTTTATGCACATAATGTATGTTTCTATTGTGTAACCAAATAATATATAGTAGAATCTTTGGAGCAACACATAAACCACGCAAACACTTAAGGAATTGCTATTAACAAGAGTGCATTTATTGTGCTTGACCATGACATGTTATAGGCAAACTAGGTCCTTTCTCAAGTGTCACACTTAAGATCTAGTTTGTCCGAAACATGAGCAAATACAATAAATGCACTCCTGTTAATAACATTTCCTTAAGTGTTTGCGTGGTTTATGTGTTGCTCCAAACATTCTATATTATTTACAAATAAATATACGAATACCACCTAGATTTGTGCTGCCATCAGGTAAATCCTGAACACTCTACTCATGTGTCCACTACTGAGAACCACAAAGTAGTATGAAGATCCCTGATAGACTCAAAAACACCAATATTGTATGCCAAAGTGCTTTTATTGTACTATCAGCACAACATGTTTCAGACCTTACTGATCCTTTATCAAGTGTGATAGTGAGCGTTCAGAATACCAATTTTATACACACAGGAAGTGGCAAAATAGTGAGGTCAACAATAACTAAATTCCTAAATAGAAATGCTATTTGAGAAACAAGGACACTCTACATGATTTAGAAACACTGTTCACTGATTTTAATAATATTTTATGATGGACCAACAGGATGTCAGTTTGCACGACTGATTACATTAAGGGGCATATTTATAAAGCTTCGTTAAGTTTTCGCGGCCGTTTTCACTGACATTAACGCATAAATCGCGTTTAACGTGATTTTACCCCCCTAAGGGGTAAAAAAAATATTAGATTGGACAATGGAAAAGTGATTATGTCCTTAGTACTTACTAAGCCATCTGGTCGCAATAATATTTTACAAACTCAAGTTTTCTCAACCCTGACACTTTGAAAGCAATCCCCAGGAGCCAGTAAATCCGGGCTAGACGTATTTTGTCAGATATTAGTATATATGAGGATGCAGCCAGATCTCTGACAAACAAACTTGCGTCAAGAGGTTACCCCAAAGTAGTACTGAATGGTATAAATCGTGAGGTGCAGAAAATACAGAGGGAACAGCTACTTCAGTACAATCAGAAAAGAACTAAAAGCCAAAGAATCTCCTTTGTGTCTAAATATAATGCTATAAGCAAAACTATAGAGAAAACTATTAGACAATTTTGGCCAGTTTTAAAAAGAGATATAAAATATGGTTGATTGTTTTCTCAAGTTCCTCTATTCAGTTACAAAAGGGGGTCTACGATTAAGGACTTATTATGTCCATTAGATCTGAAACACAGAGAAAAGACATTTCAAGGTAAACAAAAAAGGGGACATTTGCCTGTATCTTGTGTACTTGTTGTAATACAATAATTAAGGGATCACATATTACGCATCCATCTGATGGTTATAATTAATGATGGACCTATACTCATACCCGAATCGAATTCTCAAATCAGTAACCCTTGAATGTATCATTCAATTTCAGTAACCCTCAAATGTATTGTTCGATTTTGGTAACCCTCGAATGTAGGCTTTAAATTTCGGTAACCCTCAAATGTATTTTTCGATTTCGGTAACCCCCGAATGTAGGCTTCAATTTCAGTAACCCTCGAATGTATTGTTCGATTTCGGTAACCCCCGAATGTAGGCTTCGATTTCAGTGACCCTCGAATGCAGCGTTCGATTTTGGTAACTCTTGAATGTAGCATTTAATTTTGGTAACCCTTGAATTTATCGTTCGATTTTGGTAACCCTCGAATGTAGCATTCTGTAATGCCACATAACCCTTGAAGGGCTCCCCTGCGCCACTGTCCACTCAGGTAGAAACCTTTCACACAGGAAGACACCTACTATTCTTCAGTTTCCTGGACTTTGGACAAGGACTGCAGGAGAAGCATTTGGAGCAGAGATGTAAGGTAAGGATTTTTTTAAACGTACACAACGTCTGCACAGAACAAAATCCCCAGCACATGCAAGTTGCAAATGCAACTCCACCAGGGCATCTCCGAAGCTTCTTGTGGAACAAATAGTAGGTGTTGGAGAGATAATTAACTTTTGAATGGGCAGGGCTACTACTGAATGAGAACACAGCCCACAATCTTTTATACATTGATATTCACATTAATAGGTGTCTATGGGGCCATATAAATCCAGTAAGTGTGCAGTACAGTAGGAGACAATGTATTTTTCTGTCTGATGTCACAGGTCTTGTTTTAGGCAGTTTTTGCAGACAGACTGTGTCTTGCCAAATGTCCAATGATCTGTCACTGGATTAGACATAAGAGGAATTGAGGCTCAGGGCCAAGTGGTTCAATGACCATGACATTGGAAACCAAGGATTTAATCTTCTCCTAAAGTGGAGAGGCCCATTCCATACAGTTCCTTGCCAGAAAACAAATTCAATCTTACCTTGAATAGGAAAGCTATGGCAGTCTTAACTTTATATTGTGGTAGGGAGGGGGATTGCAGTGTAGGGTTCTCTTCTTTTGTAGCAAAATTATGATTGCTTGAGGTGGAGAAAGCTGTGAAATAGCAGGTGATAAGCAGAAAACCACAGAGTCCATTAATGTGTTCCTGTTGGTTTTGAAATGTAGAATTTTTTCCCCACACTGTTATTGTGTTCTCTGAGCCCTTCATGACCAAACTGTACTGCCATGAATGGCAGATGCTCGAAGAGATGAAGGTCAGTAGTCACTGCCAGTTTGCTGACAAAAGCTTGTAACAAAAGATGCTGATTCTATGGAAGGCATAAAGTTATAGGGGTACGATAACTACAAATTATGGAACCACAAAAGAAACCTTTAATAGAGCTACCTCCCTACTTTATCTGTAGTGGATATATTTTCTAATACGGATGTCCCCTAATTGTTTGAAAACAAAATGCCCTTTATGGTTGCCACGCAGCTTTTAATTCATGCTATATTATTTGTCAGCTCCCATAATCCTGACTACCAAGGCTGGTACTATTGTAAGGGAGAGGTGGCAGTTATAGGTATGCTTTCCTTCTTTAAGTCCATATTAAAGTCAAAGTTTAATTTTGCATGCTGTAACCTGATAAAGCTGAGCCTATGGGAAATATTTATAAAGCCGCTGTATCGCTTTTTAGTGACTTAAACGATCTGTATCGTAAATTAACAATCGTTAAACCAATTGGAGATTAACAATTGGTTTAACAGTCATAAATTTACTATACCGATAGTAAATTTGTGATACCGATCGTAAATCTACGATAACGAAATCGTAGATTTATGATCCCCATAGACTACCATTGCGGTAGCCGACGATCGAACGTTCGTTAATTAACGAACGTTCGGTCATAAATTAACTGACCCGCAGTATCGCTAAAAAGCGATACCGCGGCTTTATAAATATGGCCCTATATTACACATCATAGCAAGTCTAAACGATTTTTTTTAAAGGGCATGTCCACCCTTAAATAACTTTTGATATGCTGCTCCCCATGTGGTAGCCCCACCGCATGATTAGTATTTTGCAAAAGCCCCCCAACTCTTACTATCCCTCCCCTCGTTCCTCCGCTGCACTGCCGGCCCTCTGCTTGCGAGAATGCAACAGAGGGCGGGACCGGCAGTCGCGTCTGTGATTGGCTGAGCGCAGCCAATCACGGACGCGGCTGCCGGTCATTCAGTGCAGCGGAGGAAAGAGGAGAGGTAGTAAGAGTTTGGGGAGCTTTTGCAAAATACTAATCATGCGGTTGGGGCTACCAGACATGGGGAGCAGCATATTAAAAGGATTTTATGCTAGGGGAGGGAGAGTAGAACGGGAGGAGAGGGAGGGAGAGGGAGGGAGGGAGGGGGGAAAGCCTGCATTACGCATGACAAATATCTACCGGAGGCAAGGTAGCAGGCAGAGCCCTGCTAGCCTCCTGTGGACTGTTTTTGGACTTTAGGGGGGGTCTACAGGAGAACCCTATGGAGCTGGGATGTGAGGTAAGGATTACATTACACTACATGGTGGTGGGCCATTACTGGGGGGATTATAGTTTTGGGGTGGACATGCCCTTTAACTAATCCTGTTTTATAGAGGCTTCTAGGACATATTCAAGATCAAGTGTTTTTATACTATGGCAGGTAGCTCTATAATTAGGTCTGGCCTGGGAAGTATGTGTGCTGGCAATCGGGCCAGGGGGCATGACGAAGTGCTTTATGTGGTGTCTAGGGGGTTTTCACCAATCATAATCATGCATCAGAGGAAAGGTGCCTTTTAAAGGGACACTATACTGAAAAAAAGAAAAATCTCAGGAACTGGATAGAATATACAGAACGGCAATGTGTTTAAGACAGACATCACGCAGCATTTCAGATACCTTTCTTTCGGATTCCTAATTCTTCTGGTTAGCAGCTGTCATGTGTCAGGATGTAACATTACAGCCACATGACTGAATACTACTCCCCATTTGAGAGGAAAAGGAAAAATCCCGAAATAAGAAAGGCTTGTTTGTCTAGAACGTTTGCTGCTAACAGGTGAGTCCTACATCTGTCAGCTTTCCAATTATTGTAGTTTTGGGTAATTTAGCCATATATAATTTTTCTTTTGAAGAGTGAAGATGCCTTTAAAGGGGAACCGTGGTCCAAAAATGACTTTAGGTAATTGATAGGAATTGCTCCCCTGAAATGTTTGCGGTTTATTTCCATTGTTATTTTTGCATAGTTTTGAAGATATTTACATTTTGTGTGTGTATGGCAGCAGCATCACCAGGTCCCTTGCACTTCTTGCTTCCTGCTCTGAAACTGTCAGCCAATCTGTCCTGTGTCTCCTCCTCCCCTTTGCAGCCCCCCTGGTCCCTCCCACTCATGGACCCCATGGTCCAGTTGCATGCCCCCGTGGCCCATTATCTTACAGACCCTGTGGCCCCGCCCACTCGTGAATGCCGTGGCCCCGCCCACTTACGGATGCCGTGGCCCCGTCCACTCGCGGCTGCTGTGGCTCCGCCCGCTCCTGGGTGCCTAAGCCCCACCCACTTACAGGTGTCTAAGTCCCGCTCACTTGTGGGTGCCGTGGGTTACCACCCCCCCACAAAAAACCTCTGAGAGAGACAGAGGCTGGTGCTTGCCAGCGGCACTGTGCAGGAGAAGCCTCAGGATGTCACAAGTCGGTCAGAAAGGTAGAACTGGCCTTTCATTTAAACTTAACTTGTTTGGAGACCACAGTTCCCCTTTAATCTATAATTGAATCATATAAGTAACACTTACTCTGATTTGCATTTGTTGCTGCATGCCTTCATCCAGCACACGTTTTGTTTAGGAGCAGTATCCCCCCTCCCTCTTTAATCACTCCCACATCCATCCGACCTACTTTTTCCCCACAACCAACTGTCAAGCCTGCTCACAGCATACGCATCCAACTGTCAAAACTCTGTCCCCCATTCCAGCTACAGTAAAACTACTCACAGAAGAATAGTTTTTGAGTGCAGAAACTTGATTGACAGCTGAAATTAAGAAGTTTTAGATTGGAATCTAAAGAAATAGGGGGCAGATCAACAAAAAATGATACAGTGGTGGTTGGGAAGAATTATAGTTTCCAGTTATGGTCAATTTAAAATAACCTATTTTTCAGTATAGATGCCCTTTAAAGGGCAAGTCCAGCCCTAAAATGAAAACTTATATACAGGTAAATCACTCCCCAAAACCCTAAATGGTAATAGTTTGAAATCTGAAATATATAAGTCTAACCTGAAATCCTGCACAATGTCCTGTTTCTAACTGTCAGTTATGGATTTGACAGTTGACATCACAGCCAATAACTGAATGTTAATCCCCTATCTGCTCCTTCTGACGCATGTCCACTCAGTACAGGCTCAGTACAGGTTTCTAAATTGCTCAGTTTCCATGAGGCATCCAGAAGCATAGCAGGCATACAGTAATGAATTCATAGGTCAAAGAGGATATATCACATATTTTGAAGAGGCCATTCTTTCTAAAAGATGTCCTTATTAGGGTGGAGTTGTTCTTCAATGCTGGCTATAGCTAGACAATTACAGGTATATTACACATTTACATACTGTCAGTACCTTATTATTGTGCAATTTTAATTGATGCATTGGGCTATGAGAGCTGTAAATGGAGAACAGCTGGAGAGCCTAAGGATGGATACATCTAATCTAAAATGCCTATTGACAGTCTCTAATAAACA
The DNA here is from genome assembly GCA_019447015.1 of Hymenochirus boettgeri. Lineage (NCBI taxonomy): Eukaryota > Metazoa > Chordata > Amphibia > Anura > Pipidae > Hymenochirus > Hymenochirus boettgeri. Next base: position 99,302,125 of record CM033472.1, on the reverse strand, counting down.
CGTTTTTTGTTGTTGTTTTTTTGAGAGACAGACCCCACAATTCCACACTGCTAAGAACTTCTCCTGTATTGATAATTTCTACTTTGTTGGGCTGTTGAAGTTGTCAAGCCTGCACCCACAGGCAGAATATAATAATAATATACTGCAATGGTATGGTATGGGTGATTTTCTAATTATCTGTAACATTAAATATACAACAGCATTGGTAAATGTACAATCATGATCATACATTTACAAATGCGTTAACGTTTGATAAAGGTGCAGTATCGCAAAAAAGCCTCTTGATCAAATTTTGCTTAAAAGAGAACTCTCGTGTATATACAGTTTTTCTGAAAAACAGTTAAACTGAAAAGTACTAGGGACAGGCATATAGGACTGGTAATTCCTACTTCCCAATATTGTTTCTGTGATGAGCACCAGCTCAAAGAAAACTGATTCTGCCAGTCTTCCTCCTGGCTTCAGCCCTATGTATAATACAGGAATAATTCAGGACTAACCTGGGAATGAAACCATATTGTGAGGTAGGAATAATCAATCTGATCTCCCTGCCCCAGGTACTTTCCATTTCTAATAAGTTAATTTTTAGAGTATAGTTATCCTTTAATTGCATTCATTCATTTTAAATGGATTACAAACAATTATCAATATGGAATCAACCATATATCTATTCTCTGTGGTTCCGTGGATGTTTATGACGATATCATAAAACACTCTTCAAACACCCCCTTCAAGAACGATACTTGCAGTTCATTTGATCGAACTGAATACCAGAGATAAACCACTCTCTGCACAATCCTAAAATACCACATAGTATCTGTATTTAATGACCACATTATAAAATATCATGCATTATTTTTTGTATTTTATAGCACGGTAGTAAAATAGAGATACATTGTGGTTTATAACAAACCATGGTAAATGTGGTCCAATGAGCAAAACAATTATGAATAAAAAAAAATTCCAGACAATTGCAATACCCTGTGTATAGGCCACTATTCTGCAGTATTTTTGTGAATAAACTCACCCCATACCACCCTACATTAAACTACTTAGGCTCATATTTCTAAACTCACATTACTGTACAGACTTGATCGTACATTTACTAAGAACATTTGTTAATGTACGTTCGTTCGTAGAATCGTAAATCTAAGATTTTTTCTTTTAGTTAATAACGGCCCCACGGAGGGGATGGTGATCATGAGCTATTGTTAAAACACTGGGAGGTGTAGTGGATACACCAGTTGGGTTCCCACATGGCTTATACAGAGACTATGACTTTCTATTTATATCTATAAAACATATCTGTCTTCTTTTGCAATGTACCTTAGATAATGGAGCAAATTTAATAAGCCATTTGTTGTTGCAAGGATTCTGTTCCCATTGCACTAGTGTTTGGTGTTTTGCCATTTCTTTTTTGTGCCTGCAGAATGGACAAGCCATCCTGAAATGCTGCAGGTTGGTGCATGTTGCTGTGTTACACACAAGGAAAACATGATTTTTTTGTATATATATGTGTGTGTATGTGTGTACACATTTCAGTTGTTATAGCGAGTCAGTTATAGGCAGTTAGTAGTTAGAGTTCAGTATCTGTTATTATGTTGTTTATTCGGTAATGCTTTCCTTCTTTAAGTCCATTAAAGTCAAAGTTTAATTTTGCATGCTGTAACCTGATAAAGCTGAGCCTTGGGAAATATTTATAAGCCGCTGTGTATCGCTTTTTAGTGACTTAAAACGATTGATCGTAAATTAACAATCGTTAAACCAATTGGAGATAACAATTGGTTTAACAGTCATAAATTTACTATACCGATAGTAAATTGTTGGATACGATCGTAAATCTAGAAACGAAATCGTAGATTATGATCCCATAGACTACAATTGCGGTAGGTAGCCGACGATCGAACGTTCGTTAATTACGAAGTTCGGTCATAAATTAACTGACCCGCAGTATCGCTAAAAAGCGATAGCCGCGCTTTATAAATATGGCCCTATATTAACACATCATAGCAAGTAATAAACGATTTTTTTTAAAGGGCATGTCCACCCTTAAAAATAACTTTTGATATGCTGCTCCCCATGTCTGGTAGCCCCAACCGCTGATTAGTATTTTGCAAAGCCCCAAACTCTTACTTACTCCCCTCGTTCCTCCGCGCATGCCGGCCCTCTGCTTGCGAGAATGCAAGCAGAGGGGCGGGACCGGCAGTCGCGTCTGTGATTGGCTGAGCGCAGCAATCACGACGCGGCTGCGGTATTCAGTGCAGCGGGAGAAGAAGAGGAGAGGTAAGTAAGAGTTTGGGGAGCTTTTGCAAAATACTAATCATGCGGTTGGGGCTACCAGACATGGGGGAGCAATATTAAAAGGATTTTATGCTAGGGGAGGGAGAGTAGAACGGGAGGGAGAGGGAGGGAGAGGGAGGGGGAGGGAGGGGGAGAAGCCTGCAGTACGCATGACAAATATCTACCGGAGGCAAGGTAGCAGGCAGAGCCCTGCTAGCCTCCTGGTGGACTGTTTTTGGGACTTTAGGGGGGTCTACAGGAGAAACCCTATGGAGCTGGGGAGGGTAAGGATTACATTACACTACATGGTGGGGCCATTACTGGGGGGATTATAGTTTTGGGGGTGGACCTGCCCTTTAACTAATCCGTTTTATAGAGGCTTCTAGGACATATTCAAGATCAAGTGTTTTTATACTATGGCAGGTAGCTCTATAATTAGGTCTGGCCTGGGAAGTATGTGTGCTGGCAATCGGGCCAGGGGCATGACGAGTGCTTATGGGTGTCTAGGGGTTTTCACCAATCATAATCATGATCAGAGGAAAGGTGCCTTTAAAGGGACACTATACTGAAAAAAAGAAAAATCTCAGGAAGGATGAAATATACAGAACGGCAAGTGTTTAAGACAGAACATCAGCAGCATTTCAGATACCTTTCTTCGGATTCCTAATTCTTCTGGTTAGCAGCTGTCATGTGTCAGGATGTAACATTACAGCCAATGATGAATACTACTCCCCATTTTGAGGGAAAAGGAGAAATCCCGAAATAAAGAAAGAGCTTGTTTGTCTAGAGAACGTTTTGCTGCTAACAGGGGAGTCTACATCTGTCAGCTTTCCAATTATTGTAGTTTTGGGTAATTTAGCCATATATAATTTTTCTTTTGAAGAGTGAAGATGCCTTTAAAGGGGAACCGTGGTCCAAAATGACTTTAGGTAAATTGATAGGAATTGCTCCCCTGAGAATGTTCGGTTTATTCCATGTTTATTTTGCATGTAGTTTTGAAGATATTTACATTTTGTGTGTGATATGGCAGCAGCATCACCAGGTCCCTTGCACTTCTTGCTTCCTGCTCTGAAACTGTCAGCCAATCTGTCCTGTGTCTCTCCTCCCCTCTTGCAGCCCCCCTGGTCCCTCCCACTCATGGACCCCATGGTCCAGTTGCATGCCCCCCGTGGCCCATATCTTACAGAACCATGTGGCCCCGCCCACTCGTGAATGCCGTGGCCCCGCCCACTTACGGATGCCGTGGCCCCGTCCACTCGCGGCTGCTGTGGTCCGCCCGCTCCTGGGTGCCTAAGCCCCACCCACTTACAGGTGTCTAAGTCCGCCTCACTTGTGGGTGCGCGGGGTTACCACACCCCCCCACAAAAAAAACTCTGAGAGAGACAGAGGCTGTGCTTGCCAGCGGCACTGTGCAGGAGAAGCCTCAGGAATGTCACCAGTCAGGTCAGAAAGGTAGGAACTGGCCTTTCATTTAAACTTAACTTGTTTGGAGACCACAGTTCCCCTTTAATCTATAATTGAATCATATAAGTAACACTTACTCTGATTTGCATTTGTTTGCTGCATGCCTTCAATCAGCACACGTTTGTTTAGGAGCAGTATCCCCCCTCCCTCTTTAATCACTCCCACATCCATCCGACCTGACTTTTTCCCACCAAACCAACTGTCAAGCCTGCTCACAGCATACAGCATTCCAACTGTCAAACTCTGTCACCATTCCAGCTACAGTAAACTACTCACAGAAGAATAGTTTTTGAGTGCAAGAAACTTGATTGACAGCTGAAATATAGAAGTTTAGATTGGAATCTAAAGAAATAGGGGGCAGATCAACAAAAAAATGATACAGTGGTGGTTGGGAAGAATTATAGTTTCCAGTTATGGTCAATTTAAAATAAACTATTTTTCAGTATAGAATCCCTTTAAAGGGCAAGTCCAGCCCTAAAATGAAAACTTATATACAGGTAAATCACTCACCAAACCCTAAATGGTATAGTTTGAAATCTGAATATTAAGTCTAACCTGAAATCCTGCACATGTCCTGTCTAACTGTAGTTATGGATTTGACAGTTGACATCCACAGCCAATAACTGAATGTTAATCCCCACTGCTCCTTCTGAGCATGTCCAGGCTCAGTACAGGCTCAGTACAGGTTTCTAAATTGCTCAGTTTCCATGAGGCATCCAGAAGCATAGCAGGCATACAGTAATGAATTCATAGGTCAAAGTAGGATATATCACATATTTTAAGAGGCCATTCTTTCTAAAAGATGTCCTTATTAGGGTGGGTTGTTCTTCAATGCGGCTATAGCTGACAATTAAGGTATATTACACATTTACATACTGTCATACCTTATTATTGGTGCAATTTTAATTGAGCATTGGGCTATGAGAGCTGTAAATGGAGAACAGCTGGAGAGCCTAAGGATGGATACATCTAATCTAAAATGCCTATTGACAGTCTAATAAAACACGTTTTTTGTTGTTGTTTTTTTGAGAGACAGACCCCACAATTCCACACTGCTAAGAACTTCTCCGTATTGATAATTTCTACTTTGTTGGGCTGTTGAAGTTGTCAAGCCTGCACCCACAGGCAGAATAATAATAATATACTGCAATGGTATGGTATGGGTGATTTTCTAATTATCTGAACATAAATATACAACAGCATTGGTAAATGTACAATCATGATCATACATTTACAAATGCGTTAACGTTTGATAAAGGTGCAGTATCGCAAAAAAGCCTCTTGATCAAATTTTGCTTAAAAGAGAACTCTCGTGTTATACAGTTTTTCTGAAAAACAGTTAAACTGAAAGTTACTAGGGACAGGCATATAGGACTGGTAATTCCTACTCCAATATTGTTTCTGTGATGAGCACCAGCTCAAAGAAAATGATTCTGCCAGTCTTCCTCCTGGCTTCAGCCCTATGTATAATACAGGAATAATTCAGGACTAACCTGGGAATGAAACCATATTGTGAGGTAGGAATAATCAATCTGATCTCCCTGCCCCAGGTACTTTCCATTTTAATAAGTTAATTTTTAGAGTATAGTTATCCTTTATTGCATTCATTCATTTTAAATGGATTACAAACAATTATCAATATGGAATCAACCATATATCTATTCTCTGTGGTTCCGTGGATGTTTATGACGATATCATAAAACACTCTTCAAACACCCCCTTCAAGAACGATACTTGCAGTTCATTTGATCGAACTGAATACCAGAGATAAACCACTCTCTGCACAATCCTAAAATACCACATAGTATCTGTATTAATGACCACATTATAAAATATCATGCATTATTTTTTGTATTTTATAGCACGGTAGTAAAATAGAGATACATTGTGGTTTATAACAAACCATGGTAAATGTGGTCCAATGAGCAAAACAATTATGAATAAAAAAAATTCCAGACAATTGCAATACCCGTGTATAGGCCACTATTCTGCAGTATTTTTGTGAATAAACTCACCCCATACCACCCTCATTAAACTACTTAGGCTCATATTTCTAAACTCACATTACTGTACAGACTTGATCGTACATTTACTAAGAACATTTGTTAATGTACGTTCGTTCGTAGAATCGTAAATCTAAGATTTTTTCTTTTAGTTAATAACGGCCCCACGGAGGGGATGGTGATCATGAGCTATTGTTAAAACACTGGGAGGTGTAGTGGATACACCAGTTGGTTCCCACATGGCTTATACAGAGACTATGACTTTCTATTTATATCTATAAAACATATCTGTCTTCTTTTGCAATGTACCTTAGATAATGGAGCAAATTTAATAAGCCATTTGTTGTTGCAAGGATTCTGTTCCCATTGCACTAGTGTTTGGTGTTTTGCCATTTTTTTTGTGCCTGCAGAATGGACAAGCCATCCTGAAATGCTGCAGGTTGGTGCATGTTGCTGTGTTACACACAAGGAAAACATGATTTTTTTGTATATATATGTGGTTGTAGTGTGTACACATATTACTGGCTATTGTAATGTTCAAGCAAAATGTAAGTGGCATATTTATAATCGATCGCTATCACAGGACATTCAATGATAACAGTGACTATTTTCGCCTTGTTTATAAAACCGCTCGTTTTCGCTGAAAAGTATCGCTGAGGCGATGTGTGGGATAGTTTTCACCTTATTCATTGCGGTAAGTGTGGTATCACTGCGAAAAGAGAGATTGCTCCCTAGTGTAATTTCAGAGCTATTTTTTGTAATTTTTTATTTAAAGCATCAAATATCAACTTACTGGAATTAGCTGCAGTTTGCTGAAAATGTCCTATAATAAAATAGAGAAAATTCGCCTTTTGAGGGGGAGATGCAATATATTTCGCTATCGCAACCTACATGCAATCGTTTCTGCAATGTATTAACCACTTTGCGACCGTTTATACGTTGCGAAAATGGTAGCGGTAAGTTGCAACCTTTTGCGCATATTTAAAGACACCGTTGAAGCGCGTGTGTTAATTTTGCGCAAAAAAAACGAACGCAAAAAATGGCGCAAAATTTTTTGCATCACTTTGCCAAGATTGCGACATGGTGCAGGCAGTGCAAAACCTTCGCTAACGCGTTATACATGGGTTAGCGTGATTTTAGCACTTATTTTTGTTATCGCGGGATATTCCATCTCCCTGCAAATGTAGGGAGTATTAACTATTTACCATCATATGTGCTGAGCTTTTTCAGTATTATTAGTAGTGCTACTTTTACTAGAAATTTTCACTTTTGATGAAAATTTGCCTTTTAATAACTTTGATGAAAGAAAAGATGAAAGTATAAAAATTGTGGTAAAGGCTGGTGGGGAAAAAGTGAAAATAATGCCCTTTATAAATATGTCACAGACCCCCATTTGACTTTATTGGTAAATAAAGAAAATCGGAACCTTAAACAAAAAAAAATCTTTTAAAAAGCGAAAAAAATTAACCTTAAAAAGCGAAATCTCAGATCGTATTACAGTAAGTGCTGGAAAATAGTCTACCACACCCCCCTGGGTAATTATTAGTATTGAGAAACACTCCCAATGTACTGACACCTTCCATGGACCCATTGGCAGGCTAAATAAATAGCCACTTATGTGTTTTCGCCACCCAGCCTTGGCGAATCGGATGGCGGAATTAGGCAAAAATACACTTTAATACACTTTTGCCATTTTATAAATATGCTTGAACGGTTACCGCAGCGATGTATGGCGAAAGACGAAGGCGAAATGTAGCGGTAATGACTCTCGCCACTGGTTATTATTACTGGTTTATAAATAGAGAGAATACAAATTAGGCGAGAAGGTTGCGTTAAAGAAAGCGAAAGTTTAACGAACCTTAAATATCCCAAAAATGTATGCTCAGTTTCTGGTTTCCATATACTCATGGAATAACTGCCCCACTGTCTATAGTTACTTGGTGTAAAATGAAGCACAACCCTTGATCAGAGTGCCTTTAGCATGCGTTATTCATACAAAGTATATATAATTAAAGCGACCACATCTATAGTCCACTTACATAGTAGCTTGATTTTATCTAGTTACAACTGATTAAATGGATTTTCTTTTATTATTTAAAACCCTTAAAGCACCTACTTTTCCCATCCTGACATCCTTTATTAAATTCCAGATAAGGATCTAAAAGTGACAATTTAGAGATAGATTTACTGAAGGGTGAAAAATACATGTTGGATTTTCAGTATGATAAGTTGTATTTTTTCAATTTAGACAATAAAAAATTGTGGTCGTTAATGTCAATAACGATGGCTTATTCACTTTTTTAGACTAAACTTAAAGAGCATGTCCACCCTAATATAAATTTTTTTATATGCCATTCCCCATGGGCTCCCCAGCTCCAACCGCATTATTTATTTTTTATAAAGCCCCTAAACTCTACTTACCTCCCCTCTTTCCTCCGACGCGCTCCGGCCCTCTGCTTGCGAGAAATGCAAGCAGAGGGGCGGGACCAGCAGACCGCGTCTGTGATTGGCTGAGCGGCAGCCAATCACGGACGCGGCTGCCGGCAGCTCACTTCCGCGTAGGAAAGCAGAGAGGTAAGTAAAAGATTGGGGAGCTTTCTAAAAATAATTTATGCGGTTGGGGTTGGGGGACATGGGGGAAGGCTGCCATAAAGGGGTTTGAAGCTAGGGGGAGGATAGCAGAACGGGAGGAGAGGGAGGGAGAGGGAGGGGGATTGAGGGGGAGAAGAGCTGCAGTACGCATGGCCAAAATCTCGGGAGGCCAGGAAGCAGGCAGTGTCCTATATGGACCTGCTAGCCTCCTGGTGGGCAGTTTGGCTTGGGGGGGGCACTACAGGAGAACCCTATGGAGCTGGGATGTGAGGTAAGGATTAAACTACACTACATGGTGGGGCCAGTAGTTGGGGGGATTATAGTTTTGGGGGTGGACATGCCCTTTAAGATTTTCTTTTTTCTATAGCAGCTAATGATTTTTTTCATTCAGGATATTTCTGAAATTCTCTCTGCTCCCCACATAGGTCTCTAAACAGAGACAAACTAACAGGGTTATTCAATAAAAGTTATTTTCGTTTTAATTTTGCCCCAACCAGTCAGAACTAATTTAACATTTGAAAGCCAACATCTGATTGATTGGGGCAAAATTAGCACCATTTTAAACGATAAGAACTTTTATTGAATAACCCTGTTAGTTTTTAAAGAACAAGGATCCCTCACTGAAAGTCCCTGCTCCTCTGCTGTCCCTCCTCCTCTGTTGCGAGCTGGTTACGAGTGCATGCAGGAGCAGGGGTATAACTACCAGGGAGCAGGCCCCATCTTCTTATTTTTCCTATGAAATATATAGCCTCCTCGATATAATGTAGTGACTGGATAGTGCACTGGTTAAAGGCACCACCTCTGACATGGGAGACCAGGGTTTGAATCCTGGTCTCCCATGAATACCCTAGAAATATAATAACCATATAATAACCTAGAAATATTATAACTATATAATACCCTAGCAATATATTATTGTTATATTACTAGATTATCATATGGTTATTATATTACTAGGTTATTATATGGTTATTATATTACTAGGTTATTATGGTTATTATAATACTCTATTAATATAATAACCTAGTAATATAATAACCATAATAACCTAGTAATATAATAACCATATAATAACCTAGTAATATAATAACCATATGATAACCTAGTAATATAATAACAATATTATATTACTAGGTTATTATACGGTTATTATATTACTAGGGTATTATAATAATCCAAACATTTGTATAGCTGCCCCTGGCCAGGACTCAAACCCTGGTCTCCCATGTCAAAGGCAGTGCCTTTAACCACTACACTATCCAGCCACTACATTACACTACACTACATTCTAGAGTTAGTGAACGGCCCGTAAATTCGATAATTATCGTAAATTCGATAATTATTGAATTTACAATCGAAAGTCCGGAAACATTGAAAGTCTGAGAAATCCGGGTCCGGGATAGTTCGAGAAGTCCTAGTCCATTCGAGTTCTAGTCCTACCCTAATCTTTATTGATTAATTGTTCATTTTTAAAGCTTTATCAGAAGTCTGCAGTTGAAGGTGTTACAGATTTCCTTGACAGGAACGGGTAGAGTTTTAATAAAGCAAATCACACTTGTTGGAAAATCATGCATATATTTCCTAAAAGACAAATGCCTGGCTATGTTATACATTATTAGACACTGCACGTAACAAACTGGAACTGAACTGATATTATTGAATAGCTATTAAACTGGATGGTAGCATCTGGTCCAAGCTTTTCCTCAAAATAGTCGTTGTGGGCAGTTGAGCTGTTTCTGCATCATCATGTAAACAGCACAGGAGATCCATTAAATAGTAAAATAAAAAAATACCACATATCTGATCCAAGGGGGTTTATTAAATATTCATTTGAGAGCTGGTTAACATTCACAGTAGTAACTTCCTCCTCCAGTCCCTGCAGAATTCTGCTACAGATTATACAGACATTTGTATTGCACAGATCCCTGACTTCCTGAACCACAGAGACAACTAGGATGCAGAGACAGCCGACACATCACTGAAGGACCAACAAAGAGTATATATAGACCATGGGCCTCTAAGCCTTCCATGCCCTACAATCCAAGGGTTACCTGCAAAATGTTTGTGCAAGTCAACTCTTTTAATGGAGTTTGTTCATGTAACATAAGAATAATGCAGCAATTATTGAGAGAAATAGTTCACTTTATTGGAGACAACTTCCCCTGACACAGTTATAAGAAGCATGCAGACCTTACAGAAGCACCAACACACACTAGTGGTGCAATCCTGACCCTGCCTGTACACTGAAGAGAAGCCTGGGATATCTAAGTACTTAAGTTTATGTACATGCACTAAACATGGAACAACAGGATCGTACCAATGAGAGAAGACTTGTGCTTACTGGTCCATCTTCATGTTCCATTACTTCTTAAACATAATATATATCTGCAAAGGACTTTCCTTACGTAAAACTTAGACAGTATCTGATTGGTTTGATACAATAGGTAACAAAGGTAAGGGGTGTAACGAAAAAAGAAATGTTAGATTTTGGTGCGTGTCTTATTGCCTTTAAATTCACAATGTGCAACTATGGATTATATTGCCTTTAATAGCTTATTTATTTATAGCACACATCCATTATGGCTTGTGCAAATGCATGCAAACATCATTATTCCCCATTCTGTATGTCTGTATGAGAATCCTGCATGCTCAGGTAATTGTGCATGGGATGTAAGTATGCATACATGTATCATGGTCATAGCGGTTCATTGGAACAATAAGAATCAGCTGTTAGTCCAAACAACCTTTGGAAATGTCAAGACAATAGGAAGTGAAGAGATTTGCAGAAAATCATTTTGCTTGACACTCTGTGTCAAATTTACAGACCTACAGTCAGGGGTCTATCCAGAAATTTAAGATATTTAGAGGATTCCTGAACATTCTAGAACCTTTTGGTTCTATCTTGTCTTTTGCCAGATTATCCACTGCATTCATTTAACTTATAATTCAAGACTAAAGTGTATGGCTGGGTTTTTCATTGCAAATCATGATGATCAGTGATCAGAACAGGATAACAATATTTTAGCTTTAAAAAATGAAGAACCCCCGTTCCCAGCAAAAATATGGAGGCAAGAAACTTTGTGATTTTTACATGTACTAATATTTAGAAAGCATCAGGGTCAGAGAAACAGGAATATCCTACAGAGTGAGCAAGTCATTCAGGGTTATTCAATAAAGGTTCTTATCATTAAAAATGGTGCTAATTTTGTTCCAACCAATCAGATGTTAGCTTTCAAATGTTAAATAACATCTGATTGGTTGGGGAAAATGTAGCACCATTTTTACCGATAAGAACTTTTACTAAATCTGCCTGATTGTGTTTATGTGACTGTAAGTAAGAAAAAAATTTGGGTAACAGGCTTGTAAACGAATTCCAAAGAAAATAGATTCAGTGTATGTTTTCTGGTGAATGTGCTTCAACATATTAATATACAAGAAGAATGCAATCAACCAAAGCCAAATTTCATCAAATTCTAACAATTTGCCAAATTTTGGCAAGGGTTTTACCAACAGGTTTTGCAGATAAAGAGAATGGCATTTTGGACCTCCAACCAAGATCCCCCTTTTACTGTTTTTCATATAAGCTAAAATTTCACATATCCGAAGAAGAGAGACATGAAAAAGTTTGTTACACCTCACGTAAGTTAGCTATAGCACATAATAAATAAATACATAGGATCAGAAGTCACATTCCAAGCCATAGTTGGCTTATCTTGATAGTTTCATTTAGTTGGAATATCACTGTATAGTCTTTTGCCTTTTCAAAAAAAGGTGCAGTGAGAGATCCTCGGAAAGTTACAATGCATATTCTTAAGAAATAATTGTACCAACTGTATTTGTTCTCAAAGTTCCAGGCATCTAGTGTGATGAATAAAACTGAAGGTTCCCTACATATGGGAGCTTGTCGTCAGAGCATCTAGCAATGAAGTATTTCAGCAGTGAATCTGGTTGCAAATGCAGCTGAGCATCAGTGATGGCATGCTTGGCCATAAAATGGCATTCAGAGATGAATGGTGGAAAGTGAGCTGCATCTATTCTCTTTTCCCACAAGACCAGTGATGGATCAGCAATGTAGTATATGCAGTGGATCAAATGAAGAAAAAAACAAGACTCATTGTGGAGAGTTGAGTGCAGAGTCTGGAGATTCCTCCTTTGGACAGCGAGGAGGGAAAGCTTTGTAGCTGTAATACTCCACCACCTGTTTTGGAACCTCAGCCAGGACACATTTAGCCAAAGCAGCAGGAGAAGCCTAGAATACAAAAATGATTGAAAAATTAATTATAATATGGGTCATTCTATGGGTTCCAATCTAAATATGTAGGGGGCTATCATTGCCATAGCCCGGCTATGGCAAAATTATTGTCCTTTTCTGTGCATGAAGGCTTAGAAGATAGAAACAGAAAGACATTTTGTGATTGGAACAATGAACTGTAATAAAATGGATATTTAGCCATGTTTGTTTTTGGTAAGCCTGGCATCAGTCTTCTAGTCACATTGTTTACATTAGTAACATAATAACACAATGGATATCATAGGAAATTAAGTTTAATTGAGTAAAACAGCATTAACAACGCACATTCTTGAATTCTCGAAATGGAACAAACTGTACAATATCACGGAGCACTGGCTCTCCTTTAGGGGCTCTTAGGATTCCATCATCCCCATCAAGAATCTGCATGTCAGTAAAATCTGCATTGCCAACCCCGACAATGATAATGGACATCGGCAGGTAGGAGGCACGCACAATGGCCTCACGCGTGTCAGCCATGTCAGTCACAACTCCATCAGTGAGAATAAGCAGGATGTAATATTTCTGCAAAAGATTATAGAGTTATAGATTATTTGCCTTAATTCATAACAGACTGTTTTGGTATGGTAGTGCACTGATAGTAATAGAGCGTGACAAGACCCACAGAAGCCTCCTTGGTCCTTTCCTCCTCAGCAGCTAACCGTGCAACCTTGGAGATGATGGGAGCCACATTTGTTGGTCCATAAAGCTGGATTTTGGGCAGGCAGTTCTGATAGGATTCCACAATACCTTGAATACCTGAAGGAAATAACGGATATGTATAATTTCAATGGAAAAACACGCCTGGTTTAATAAAAAGATTGCAAATCTTTCTTCTGTTACAACAACATTGGATTTGTATTCCATTGTATACTGAGATCTGCAGACAAATTATTTCCCTGTCCCATGGCGTTAACAGCATACTTTTGATGCCTAGAGCACAGCGTTGTAATTTAATTTGATTTAGTACAATTGAGACTTCAAGCGGGCATCCTGGTTTTAGATTTTAATGTGTTTGCCAACTGAGCCAGCTTTCTGTTTTTTTAGTAGGATATATAGATGCCAATCATTATTAAACACATTTACTGACATGGCTCGAAGGCTGACTATGGTTCAGGATACAGTGATGGTAGGAAATTTTTCTCTTGGCAAATTATTGTTGAAAAGAAGCAGAGATACATGAGCAGAGATTTGCAGTAATAAGAGGCTTTACTTTTCTCTCTGAAGCCTGAAAGTGAATAATTTCTTCTCCTAACAGCAGGAAGTTGTACCATGTCAGCTGTTTGCGGTACCAGGAAAATAAAAGTAAAGGTTATACCTTTGAATATATGAAAGCAAGCTACCAAGAATAACTAATTATTAAGGCGACTGGAACCTGGTAAGTACAAACCTGAATATCAAACAGCATCGATGAATTACGGTAAATAGATACAGGTCAAACATACAGGGCCCAATATAGGAAAATGCAAAGCCTAACACTGCAATTTAATATAGATATTAAAAAGTACATCCTCTAATAATTCTAAGATTTCACTTGTCACAACACAATAAAAAAATCCTCTGAACCTTACCATGTTTTATAATTATTTAAATCTACCCTCAGATATTAATCCACACACAACAGATTCCTCTGGGTAATTTTTTTATTTACCGTAACAAAAATACAAGCAAAAAACCTAAATATAAAACTAATGGATGGCGCACCGATGCCTCAAACTAAACCTGATTAAAACCGCCTGTACAATTGTAACATTCTGCTTTCTGGTCTTCCCGCTTCCCATCTTTCCCCACTTCAGTCCACACTGCTGCACGCATTGTGTCACTCACTAACAATCGAGAAATTAAATCTCCTATGTGCTGCACATCTACCTGGCTACCCATGAAACAACATGTTATCTACAAAATCCTTCTCTTAACATTTAAATCCCTTTGCTCTGCTGCTCCTTCTTATATTTCTTCTCTTGTGTCCCCATATGTCCCTGCCCGTACCCTCCGCTCATCACAGAACCATCTCCTATATAGACCCCCACTCACACTGCCTCCTCTCGCCTTAAAACTTTTTCTCTTGTGGCTCCCGTCCTCTGGAATTCTATTCCCCTCTCTCTTCATCAAGAAACTTCAACAAACAAGTTTAAATCTAACCTCTCATCCTAGCACAGCATAGGACTGTTGACACTGCACCAGGTATTACTTTAGCACTTCCACCCTTTCCTGTGTATCTGTATGTTACCCACCTAAGTAGATTGTAAGCTCTACGGGGCAGGGACCTCTTTCCTCATGTTACATGTTTCAAGCACTGGTATATTTCATGATGCTCATACTTAATTTTATATTTATGTATTAATCCCCCTTGTCCCCCTTGTACGGCTTTTTGTATTCTATATTGTACAGTGCTGCATCCCCTAGTGGCACTATATAAATAAACATATACATTCATACATGGGTAAGTAATGCTCCCATAGAAATGAAGAGAAAGTAGCAGAAAGGTGCTGTGAATTAAATTTATTAATTGATCATTAGCAAGTGTGTCTACCTCTATAAAGGCAGTCTGGTGGTCTGATGAATTCAGGTGTGCATTAACAAAATACAATGAAGGAAAGACAATGATTATTAATGACCACATTGCTGTGCACAACTGAGCAAATGAGGCACGATGGCCAAGTGGGTGTTATACATGCAGCAAATGGCCGGTTCACTCTATTGTTCCATGTGTGTGGGTGAACGGTTGGTGGTCATTTGTAGATCTGCCAATCAGATTTATGAACCAACCAAGCAGCCACATATCATCAGAACACAAGTGGCCCAATCGACCGAAGCTGCTGTTTGTCACACACTCGCCTATCGGGCCTCATTCACACGTTTGGACGTGTGTATGAATCTTAACAGGAACAAACAGGAGCATTTGTTGCTGTCTATTAATATGAGAAGGGTTATAAGGCCCTTTACAAACAATCTGTCAAGGCCATCATTCCACAATGAGAAAGATAGTCACAAATGGAAAACATTTAGGACAGTTGCCCATCCTAGGAGGGGACCACCCATCAACTTCCCCCCAAGGTCAGACCATGCAATGCTCAGAGAAATTGCAAAAAACAAAGAGACATCTCAGACAGGCCTCAGTTTAAACATACAATGGAAAAGTCTAAACAAGTATGACTTCAGTGGCTTGGGTTGGGTTGCCAGAGGAAAGCCTCTTCTCTCTTAAAATAACATGGCTTCAAGGCTTTCATAGCTTGAGCCTGTAAAGTGGCATCTGAACAAACCACAAGATAGACAAGATTAAATTGAAGATTTGGGGCCACAATGCATGGTACCAGATCTGTTGAAAACCAAACACCGCATAATAACACAAACACTGCATACCAACTGGCAATCAAAGTGGTGGAGAATTGATGATTAGCAGCTGCTTAACTTGGGCACCTTGCAGTCATTAAAGTATAACACCACCCTCATAAGAACATCTTTTAGAAAGACTGGCCTCTTTAAAATATGTTGATATATCATACTTTGTCCTATGAATTCATTACTGTATGCCTGCTATGCTTCTGGATGCCTCATGGAAACTGAGCAATTTACAAACCTGTACTGAGCCTGTACTGAGCCTGGGCATGCTCAAAAGAAGCAGGCAGGGGATTAACATTCAGCCATTGGCTGTGATGTCAACTGTCAAATCCATAACTGACAGTTGGTAACTGGAAGAAGCAGGAAGCAGAAACAGGGGAAACAGGACATTGTGCAGGATTTCAGGTTAGACTTATATATTTCACATTTCAAACTACTACCGTTTAGGGTTTAGGGGGTAATTTACCTGTATGTAAGTTTTCATTTTGGGGCTGGACTTGCCCTTTAAGTTGATCATTAACACCTCTGTAAACTATTTAGAGGCAAATATGAGGCCCAAACAGTTAAAACTTGGACAAAAGTCATGCAACAGAACAATGATCCCAAACACACCAGCAAATCTTCAACAGAATGACTAAAAAAAAATAATCAATGGCTCAGTCAGAGTCCACACCTCACCCTGGTCAAAATGCTGTGGTGGGATCTTATTAATGCTGTGCATAAATGAATGCCCACAACCCTCAATGAACTGAAGCAATACTGTAAAGATTTTTTTTGCACAGTAATGTGCAAGACTGATACAGTTATACAGAAAACAGCTACCCTAAAAGGTATGTACACTGGCAAATTTTTTGTTTTAAATTGCCCATTAGTGGAAACTATAATTCATCCCAACTATCACTGTATCATTTTTTTGTTGGTCTACCCCCTATTTCTTTAGATATCCAATCTGAAACATCTTACATTTTAGCATTTCTGTAAGCAGTTTTGCTGTAGCTGAAATGGTTTGACAGTTGGTGTGCTCTATGCAGTATGCAGTTTTGACAGTTGGTATGGGGGAAATAGTCAGGTCAGTGGTCAGTGCCTGAGCAAAAAAGGTACTTAGAAGGCATGCAGCAATACACACACCTCAGAGCAACACACACATCTCAGTGCTACTTACATGTATTTATTTATAGATTAAGATGACGCAAAGTAATTTTTTCAGTATACATACACTTTTAAGTAAGTTATAACATAATAACATAAGTTATTGCAGATAAAGGTGTACTTTGCAAACATGATAGGAGATTTACCCAAATCCGCTATCGTTCAGGGTGAATCTCCCTTTCCTAATTTAATTTGCGTTTTTCCGAACATTAAATAGTTGCGCAAAACGCAAATTGAATTAGGTGCGCCCACAGCATGGGTGTATTCTGTGATACCCATGCAGCTGGCGCAATGAAGGAGTTAAAGTTGCACTAATTGATATTGAATCATTAGCTCGGTGATTCTACTAACCTTAATATGACCTCCAGTGACTTCTTTGTGCACAAACAAATATTGCCAAATTACTGACTTCCTGTATTCAGCACCCCTAATAGATAATAAACCTCCATTCGGGGAATCGATACGTGGTTTGCGCGAGTGGGTGAATCCCTGAAGGAATTCACCCACTGCACCACTTTAGCTTCAGCTACCATCCCCCGTTTGTACCAATGTATTTTTAGAAATGAAGACCATATGTAAATTACATATTTAGGTGTAATAAAAATAGTTAATTTAAATATTAATATATATAATTTAGATATAATAATCTTATATCACAATCTATTGCATGTTTTACACCTGAGGATACATTTCAATAATCTTAAGAATTGTTTTTTATGTAAAAGCTTAGAATTGAAAAAAGGTGTACTTTCTTTTTCTCCTGGCTTTTTTATCTATATATACATATACAGGGGCGTAACTACCAGATGAGCAGACTCTGCAACCACAGGGGGCCCCATCTTCTTATTTTTCCTATCGCAGCTATAGCCTCCTCCCAGAAAACCACTCTAGATAAAGCAGGGATAGATTTGCTGGGGGGCTCATAGATTTGCTGGGGGGCTCAGTGAATCCTAGTTACACCACTCTACATTTACACACACATACAATACATACATACATATGGTACACACATGTTCTACTTACAATATGACCATCTAAAATGATTGGCCCAGATGAATGGCCCTTACCTTCACATTCATCATCCTCTGGATTGAAGTTTATAGCAAAATCATGTGAAACCTGCAATAATAAGAAATGACTTTCAAGAACAGGACACAAAATAACCTAAACATACTAACATGTTTATTTTATGTTCATCACTCCTGCCTACATGGCACACATGGAAAAGGCTTAGTAATTCATTAATGATGCTGCCAGTGCAGTTTTTAATCAGTTAAACAGGAACTGGAAGTCTCCAGACAACATTGTCCCAATAGACTGAGCACATTCACAAAGATACAAAAAGCTGTGTCTCTCCCTTTGCTATGACTTTGGGGTAATTTATGAAATTAACCTGTGGGTACTAGGGGTCAGCACCTTAATGCACCTTAGCTGAGGGGAAACCCCGCTATGTGTACGCAGTACACTTCGCAGGAAGCTGCAGCCTTGCTTCCTAAAAGCTCATAGCCAATCATGTTACAGCTCAGAGATCATCCCTCCCTCTGACACAGAACAGGTATTCCAATGCAGTTTTTTGTAATCATATTTAAATGTTCCTGTCCCTAATAATGATAAATCCTTTAGCTTTTCATAAAAATTAATTTTATTTCTTAGCTAGTATGGATGTAAGAAACAGATTTAAATTTCAGTAAAATATAAAATCTGAGGAATTGAGCCTGCAACCTCATGTATTCTGTCTTGCTAAAACCAATGTCTTATACCACTGGCCCTGTAGAGCTACTTTATACAAAATCAGTAAATGTAGAAACTTTATTTCTCCCTAGAAACATAATGGAAACAAACAAAACATAGCAGTGAATTCAGTCAGATGACTTTTTACTGTATATAGTTTCATAAGTAAGCCAGGGCATTAGAACCTGTGGACAGTGCTTCTAAAAATGTGGTATTTATATGTTGAGATACTACAAAGAAACCAGGTACATTTACAATCTTTATCTTTTGCTAGAAACAGAAGCAAAAATGTGTATTTTGTATCACTTTTTAGCAATACCGTGCCTTTAATAATTGTTATGGTGATTTTACGATCGTAGATTAACGATCACCCACAGAATACCACTGCGGTGTTTTACTAACCTTGGTATTCTTTGGTCGTTCGCCGTAAATTAACTATTAAGTCTGTACATTTACATTAACGATAACCTGCGGTATTGCACACTTGTGATACCACAGGTTTTTAAATACGGTATGGCCCTAAGTGACTTTTTTTTAAAGTTTGTAGCCAATTCCTCACCAAAGCCATACACTAGAAATGGATGAAACTAGCGTTTCCTTCCGCCAGGATTTCCATGGAAATTCCACAAAATTCCAAAAATACGTTTTGAACCCAATTGAAGCAGAATTTGTCAGTTGCGTTTTTTTTACTTTTCCACTATAATTTATACTATAACTTTTGAATCTTGCTTTTCGTCTTTTACCTTGACTTTTCTAAAATATTTTATTTTTCAACAGTATAAGGTCACTCCAGATAACTAAGTTGCCTGTCTGTCTGTAAACTCTTGTTTCTAAACGCATGCTATCGCACATTAGCTATAATGCGCGTTGTCAGTAAATGTACGGATGCGCCTTTATAAAAATGGCCCTAGGATGCAGAATTTTAACATTAAAAGCAATAAAAGCTGCTTATCAGGGGAACCAACTCAAATGTCAATTACTAAGTAAATATTCAGCATTAGTTCTGTGTGTACAAATAGATCACACTGAAAACACAAAAACACATCAAGTTATACTGTATTTTAATAAAAAGTACTTAAATCCATCTCTAAAGAGTGTTATTATCATTTCTGTTTAGCAAGTATTTATTATCCACTGTCAACAAAATAAAATGCAATTCATATATGTAAACCAAACGCCTCCTTATCAGGGTTTCTATTCAGGCAATTAGTTATTGATTTATTTATTTGGAAAACAGCAATTCTTCTGCTAAACGTAATGCTACCCATTTTCAGACATGCTCCTCAGGCAGAAAAAGCTTTTCTTAATGAGATGGAAATAATGGGTAATTACTGGCACTTAGGGCCCAGGATTCTATAAGTGACAACGCTAGGGATGCAGCCTAAGGAACAATTCATTTCAAACACATGCCATGGAGTGTTTAGTTCATGTTTGATAGAGAATAATGGAGAAAGAAGAGCAGAAGATTTAAAGGAATGAATAAATTGTTCATCAGCCCATTATACAACTGAATCTAATAAGGATAATTTGTTCAAATACATTAAGCAAGTGAAGCCAAGTTTGTTATGCTTGTGTCAGTGGATTATGGAGACATTTCTAACCTCTGCTGCTGAAGATTCTGTATGTTAAGGAGGTGACATTCCCACAGCTGCAACCACAGATTTTAGTATTAAAGGACAACTCCACCCTCATAACAACATCTCTTTAAAAGAATGTCCTCTTTAAAATATGTTGATATGTCATACTTTGTCCTAATTTTCATTTTAGGGCTGGACTTGCTGCAGTTGTGCCAGTTTTTAAAAATGTGCAATTGCTCACCCTACAAGCAAAGCACCAATAGGTTTACCCCATGCAAAAGTTAAGACCAAATCGCAATATACCGAGACTCACAATAGCATTGGTACTTCTGAATTAGGCTAGGTTCAGGCGAACGGCTGTTCGTTGGTTTGGCCGCATTTTTACCAGCGTTTTCTTAGCGTTGCTGCTAGGAAAATATTGCATGCAACATTTTCCTACCAGTAAAACATCTGGAAATGTTAGTAAAACATTGCCAAAATGCTTACCAAGCGTTCATCTGAATTTAGCCTTACAGGTAGAGGGGAAAGGGCTCTCATCAGGTCAACCTTTAAATAGTCCCCCTGGAGATCTCAAACTGGATTTCAAACTGGAAATAAGACATTTGGACCAGTAGCAAAATCACATGTACAACAAGGGATTAAACCATCTGTCTCCTCTATATTCTCCAAATAGCATAGAGAAATACAATGGGTTCCATTCACCGCAATGCTGTATTTTAGATCGTTTAGGGCTCGTTCACACTAGAGCGCAGAGGGACATATCGTTTGCGATTGCACTGCTTGAAGCATTTTGGTGCGTTAACGCACAGCATTGCCATTTGACGTGTGTTAACATACCAAAATGCTGCATACAGTGCGTTGCACTCAATTCATTTCTATGTACACTGCACCAAAATGCACTCTAGTGTGAACGAGCCTTTAGGGGTCATTCGCGCTAAATTCGTTTGGGTTTTAAAAAAGGGCAGACAATAAAACCCCACAAGATTTCATTTCACAATATTGTTCACACTTGCTGCGCTGTATTCCGTTCCGTTCCAGTTCGTTTAGAAAATGCACTGCTGCATGCATTTTCTGTTTAAAATGCATGAAAACACAGTACAATGGATAACAACGCACACGTTTGTGTTTCTGTTTATTTTTCGAAAAGGATGCCTGGCAGTTCCTGTGAAGTCATTTCCTGTCCGCGGGCTATAGGAAACATGCTAAAGAATAGAAAAATCACCAGAAAATTGCAAGATCTCTCTCCACAACACTACGTGCTACCTCCCGATCAAAAATATGTTCAAACGCAACGGGCAGAAACACAGAAAAAACGGACACAAACGGATAATAATGCACACGCAAACGGTTGGCAACGGATACAAAAACATATTAAAACGTCACTAAACGCACTGCATTTTTAAGTTGTGTTTTTGTCCATTACTAGTGTGAATGAGCACTTATCCCCAAAAACTATATTAATTTGTGGTAAATGTTGAATAGGGTTTTATTTTTCTTTCAAGCTATAAGACCTGGTCCCCAGCAGGTGTTAAATATTTGGTGTAAAAACTTAGAATTTTGATGCAATACATGTATTTTTTTTGTGCAATTCAGTGAAATCTGGCGCAAGCGGCATAATGTCCCCACAAAACATACGCAAACACGCACAAAACTGGTGCAAAGCCACTTGCACAACTTTTGCACCTATTTATAAGAACTCTGGGTAAATGACCCCCAATATATATATATCAGGGTGCTACAAATATAAATGTCCACACCAGCCTCCTTTCTGTGAATGAGAATAAAGAATAAATTATTTTTATCAGCTAATATGCTAAGGGCAAAACTTCTCTACAGAGTTATTATGCCACTTTCTTTGTTCATTATAGAGTGTTATTTAGTCCTACATTGCTGGGAAATGTTAGAATGGAAGAGTTTAGTTCAGTGTTATGCAAAACAGCTGGTTCATGCCTTGGGGATGGGGATATAAGGGTTACATCCATACAGTAGCAAAACAACAACGCACATATATATATATATATATATATATATATATATACTACCCTCCCTCCTATCTGATTAGAAGCACGGGTACAATTGCATAGCTTAAACTTCTAGACAGGTGTCTATTCATTTTACTGTATTCACTGAGAAGAGAATGGCAATTTAATGTTTTCTATCCCGTGGAAGTGATTTTATAGCATGAATTTCTGATTTCATTTAAGCTGCGGCAGAATATGTCATTCATTTTTTTTAATAACTTTATTTTTTAAATTTTTCAGTCATTATTATAAACAGAGAAATGAAGACATATTGATAAAATGGCGTTCACATTTTAGCATTTTTGGTTAACATGGTCTTCCTTACATTTATTTGTTGTCAGATTGGTTTCGATTTTAAAGGAAGATGGTAATATATTTGAAATCATATATAATCAACATAGAATATTCCGATCTAACAATATAAACTAGCCGTTAGGTTTATGGGGTTTGTATGTTCGGTTTATCTCAGGTGGGGGATTTAGGGATGTTGTCTCCCCGGTTGGGGTCCGATGGCGAAACCACGCACCGCCTAAGTCGCATTCATTAATAGATCCCACGGGGTCCATATTTTGACAAATTTATCCATATTATCATGGACCATAGCTGTCAGTTTTTCCATACTTCTGGTCTCACAAATGGATTGTAGGAGGTTTGTTTCGGTGGGAGAGTTTTTCTGTTTCCAGTGTCTTGTGATTAACCGTCTGACCGCCCCCTGAATATGGCTACATAATTTATTTGTAGTTTTCCCCATGCCTTTGAATGGTAGTCCCAGGATCCAGTGAATAGGGTCCATGGGTGGGTCATATGAGAACATAGAGTGGATTAGTTTGACCGCGTGTAACCAGATCCCTTTAATAACCGGGCACTCCCATAATATGTGTATAAGAGTGCCCTTGTCACCACATCCCCTCCAGCACCTGTCTGCAGAATCGGGCCATATTTTATGGAGTTTTTCTGGGGTGTAGTACCATTCCAGCATCACCTTATAGGCGTTTTCCTTGTAGGTGGTGCAGACGGAAGATTTGGCCGCCGCTTCTCAGATATTGTACCAGTTCTCTTTTGTGATTTTCGTTTTAAGTATTGTTTCCCAGTGAAGCATATACTTATGTGGCTTTTGAGTGATGTCTTGTGTAGTTGTATTCAGGAGGCTGTATAGTTGAGATATTAATCCTTTTTGTAAGGGGGTTCGCGCCACTATCCTCTCAAAGTGTGATCTTAGGGGAAAGGATAGGTTGGGGGATAGTGAGGTGACATAGTGTCTGATTTGTAAGTAAGGGAATATAACTGTTGTTGGGAGTTTCTTTTGGGTGGTGAGAGTGGAAAAGTCTTTCAACTTATGTGAATTAGGGTCCACCAGGTCTGTTATTAATGTTGCCCCAAGAGCTGTCCATGTTTTGATAAATTGTGGAGTAAGGCTGATCTCAAGGTCAGGGTTGCCTACCAGCGGTGTGAGTGTGGATGGGGTAGAGAGTAATTTTGTGTGTTTTGTTATTGTTTGCCAGAGTCTGATTGTTGTCTGCATGGGTCCTAAGGGGGTAGGTGTGTTTTTCTTTTGCTTGGATTTTATTGTGTTTAGTAGCAGGGTTCCTAAGTGTAATGGGTGGTACCATTCCTGTTCCAGTTGGGCCCAGCGTGTTTGTGGGATGGTATGGAACCAGTGTAATGTGTGCCGTAATTGAGTGGCCTGATAGTATTTAAGGATATTAGGGACCGCCAAACCTCCTTGAGATTTGCTTGTCGTGATTGTTTGTTTTGAAATTCTATGTGTTTTATATCCCCATATAAAATCTAAAATATCTTTTTGGAGCATCAGTAAGAATTTGCGAGGGATTAGGACTGGTAGTGTTTCGAATAGATAGAGCCATTTCGGCAGTATTGACATTTTGATAGTCGTAATTTTACCGAACCAGGAGAGGGTTAGAGCTTTCCAGGATTTGAGTAGTTTCCTTGTTTCTTTGAGAAGTGGAAGGTAGTTGGTTGGAAATAGTGAGGTGAAATTTGGGGTAATATGTATTCCTAGGTACTTAATCGAATCGCGTTTCCAGGAGTATGGAAATTGTTCTGTCAGTATTTGTAGGGTTGTTGGTGGTATGTCAATGGGTAATGCTTCCGTTTTGGTTTGGTTAAGTTTGTATCCGGATAGTGTGCTGTAGGTGTCTATTTCCTTGTGGAGGTTTGGCAGGGATATAAGTGGGTTTGTGATCGTGAGAAGTACATCATCTGCGAATAGGGAGATAAGATAGGTGGATTTTTTTATTTGAAGCCCTGATATGTCAGGGTTCGTTCTGATATGACATGCAAATGGTTCAATACAGACAGCGTAGAGAAGGGGGGACAAAGGACACCCCTGTCTTGTCCCGTTGGAAATGGGAAATGTTGAGGATGTAATCATGGGGAATCGTATTGCGGCCTGGGGTGTGGAGTATAGAGAAAGTATGGCTTTAAGGAAGCCTTCTTTCATACCTAAGTATTGTAGTGTGGATATCATGAATGGCCAGCTCAGCCTGTCAAAGGCTTTTTCGGCATCGAGACTTAGTATGAGTGCTGATCGGGTTTGTTTATGTGTTAGTTCAATTATGTCAATGGTTCTACGCGTGTTGTCGCCTGCCTGTCTGTCACGGATGAAGCCTACTTGATCCTTATTTATTATAGTTGGGAGCAGCTCTGCGAGTCTACTTGCCAAGATTTTAGTGAAAAGTTTATAGTCACAGTTTAATAGGGCTATAGGTCTATAGCTGGCACAGAGGGTAGGGTCTTTATCTGGTTTAGGTATAATTATCATATGAGAGCTTGTGAAGGAGGAGGGTGCGGTATTACCTTTCATAATTTCGTTATATACGGAGATGAGGTGGGGGGTAAGAATATCACTGTATGTTTTGTAATATATGTTTGGGAATCCATCTGGACCTGGTGTTTTGCCCAGAGGGAGAGATGATATAGTTTTGGTTAGTTCTTCAGGGGTTATATCCCTATCAAGCTGGTCTAGTTGGTTTTGTGTTAATTTAGGCATTGGTAACTGGAGATCAGATAGTCTTGTATTGCTGCTAAAAATTTGGGGGGTGCGTTTTCTTTTTGTGGGCTGTATTTTGGTGTAGAGGTCTCTGTAGTATCTCTCAAATCTAGCTGCTATCCCCCTGGGATCGTATATTGGTGTTCCCTGTTCATCTTTTATGTTGATTGGGGTGGCCTGGATTCTTCGGTTTTTCAGCAGGTTAGCTAATTGTGTGTGAGCTTTGTTCCCTAATTCATAAAATGAGCGTTTAGCCCATCTAAGTTTTTTGTCTGTTTCCGAGAGGTGGTGATCTCTTAGAGCTGCTCTAGTTGATATTACATTTCGGAGTTTATTGATGGATGGGTGAGAATATAGGGATTTCTCCTCTTCTTGTAATTTTTTAATGAGGGTTTCATATCTGTGATTATGGTCTTTCTTTAGACGGGAGGCCAGTTGAATGCAATGGCCTCTGATGACTGCCTTGTGAGCCTCCCATGTTATCATAGGGGAGGGGACAGAGCCATCATTGTCCTTGAAATAAGTTTCAATGGCATTTTTAATGTTTTGTTGGTGTGTTGGGTGTTTAAGATGTGATTCGTTTAGTCTCCATAGGTATTGTTTGGGATTTTTTTTTGTGAGGGTGAAGTCTGCTACAGCTATGCCGTGGTCTGACCATGTGGGGGATTCCAGAGCAGTGTTTGCCAGTAGTGATATACCTGGATGTGTGGTGAATATGTAGTCAATTCTTGTGTGGGTTCGGTGAACAGGAGAGTAATAAGAGAAAGCTTTGGAGGTGGGGTTGTCTATTCTCCATGTATCATAGAGGTTGTGTTGTCTGATTAGCTTTCTAAATCTTTTTGATAGAAGGGATGTTTCCCGGGTTAGTGGTTTGTTTCCAATAGCCAGTCGGTCTTGAGTGTTGGACATGTGCATATTGAAGTCCCCAGCTAAGATTTTTGTTGGGGAGCCAATTTTCTGCAATTTATTTAGCACTTCGGTAAGAAAAGTGCATTGTCCTGTGTTGGGGGTGTATACGTTACATATTGTGATGTCTTGAGTGTGTATGTGGGCTTGGAGGATAATGTAGCGACCCTTTGGGTCTGCGGTATGTGTTTTAAGTGTTATTGGACAGTTTTTGTGTATCAATATGGCAACTCCTGCCTTTTTACTATTATGTGGTGCTGAATAGATTGTGGGGTATGTTTTTTTTATAAAGTTCCAGTGGTCAGAGGGGGTGTGGTGGGTTTCTTGGAGCAGTAAAATATCTGCTTGGGTCCTTTTGGTTTCTTTAAGTATATGTCATTCATTTTAAGCCCCTCTGGCTTTATTAATATAAAATGCTTTTTATTCATCTTAAGGAAATTTTAACTAAAATAAATGAGGTTTACTTGGGATTGAACTAGCGTTCATTTTTTCCCCTATAATTTTATTCCCTCTTTTCCCCCCAGGCACCACAAAACTAATACATATGTGTCATACTGTGTAGTGCAGAAAAATGTTTGAAAATGACGTCTTCTTTCTCACTGTGATCAATGGCATCCTCCTCTCTTTCACTCGGTATTCTAGTTCTCTCTTTGTCTTCTATTTAGCTGTCCTACTTTACACACAGAATCCCGTCTAACAGTCCTGCCCTTTATCTGATGGTGCTCTTTATTTATTTCATAGACGATATTTGGGTGACACACACACATGCATTGGTAAAAGATCTGCTACTAAAAGCTTTGTTTTTCATCTTGGCGCATCTCTAATTTATGAAAATGCTGAGCCCTTCTTGTAAATGCAATGTCTGCCCTGCCCGAAGGCAATAGCACCTGACAGCTAGTGCTCCTATATATGGAATATTAGGGCTTTAAATTATTAACTGAGATATACGGTAGTCATTTTGTTGCTATTACTTGGCCATGTGTGTAGCGTCTTTGGTCTTTTGTGCTGTTATGTTCCCTCTGTTCTGTGTTCGCCAATTACTAAAGATGGCATATTAATGTTGAATTGCATTGTTTAAAATGTGGTACCTGATTCCTAGTTATTTCCAGAGGTGTTAACTATCCAGATAATGAGTAATGAACCTTATATGGATGTGGCCAAAAAAGTGATATGAACAGAGATCAATCTTTAGGGATTGCATTAAAGGTTCAAATTCCATGTATAAGAAGCTAGATTCAAAGCATTATTCTATTATCTTGCAATCCCTGTTAGATAATTATAACCTAGGGGTCATCACTGGAAGAACTAACTGCCATATCTACTTTCTTCATTTATGCATTTCTGTACAGTTCACTAAAAGGAAACTTTGGAGGATTATTTATTTCTGAAGATGTCTAACAAATCTGAAGCCTACAAAACAATTGATTAAAACAGAAGACAGAACCACTGGTACAGATGTCACAGTAGACAAATATAGTCCAGACCAGGGTTTCTGATTTGTAGTAAATCAGTCAATTATAAGATATTTTACAATGGTAGGACATGTTTTATGTTTAGTTCATTTTAATGGATATTGAATCTAACTCATAAGCAGGATTTCATTTCAATCTCCTTTCCCCAAGCTTGTAAAGTAGGAAGCTGAATCCTTTAGTGACAACAGAAGATTCTTTCCCTGCATATTTACAGTAAACTACTTTCCAATGACAACCTCCTTATTGCCTGTTAAGTCTGGGGACATCAAAAGCTAAATTGTCATGTTTTAGCTGCTCACTTTAGCACTTTAGTTTAATAGTAATAATTGTTTATATGGCATGTATCTCTCACAAGATTTAAATTCAAAAGGTTAATTATCTTTTTTTGATATTGTATCTCACTTTGATCCAACAGTAATGCAAGATATTTCCAAGTCACTTTGCTTATGTCATATTATTATATTAAGGTAAAGGTCTTCCAGATTAAGGCACCTCTGCCGTTTGTCTGGGATTTATACTGAACAGTGTATAAGATACATTAGCACATAAATGTATGACAGACGAAAAGAGACAGTAATCAGAGGAGTTCTTGTTTGGAGACGATGAGAAATCTATATGTCATAGAAAAAGTAGATCAAGGACACAGTGATGTCAAAAAAAAAAAAATAAAGTAAGAAGGATAAGGGAAAGCTATAATATGCTGTGGTCTCAGTGGAAGAATTATATATAAGTGTGACACAGCAGACTTCCTAAAGGAATAGGTCCAGATCTCACTGAGTGTTAAATTATGTTCTGCAAAACTACAGAGGAATGTTGCAAGAACATTCCACTTTTACAGGTATAAGGAATAACCCAAGGTCATCAAAACGCACAGCTAACCTGTAGGTACTTACAAAATTGATGATAAAGGCTGGCAATGTCTTAAAGTTAACATTGGTATAATTTAAGGTAACAATAAGAAAATGCAAGTATCTTCTAAGAATAACTGAATCCTAATTCTTTCACGCACAAACTTTCTTTATATCTCCTTGACTATTGTCTCTCCTTTTCCTATTATCACCAAATTTTTATGCCAGTCTTACTTAGTTTTATGCCTACATTTCAGTAAGGGTACAGGGTGGCATTGCACAATAATGCAGTGCAATATTACAGCCTTGCAGCATTCTGTAAGTACCAAGTTTCTCTTTTTGTACCAGCATCGCTATTGTGTTGTATATCAATTGTGTTAGACTTTCTGCTAGTTGTCTGCTGTTGGATTTTTGGCAATCCTACCTTGCAGACTGCAGCCTAGTCTCAACCAGAGTTCTTGGTGTATAAAGTAATGGGATGATTTGAACAGTAGGGGAAGACCGGAGTTACCGGGGAAAGCATGGTTAAGAAAGATGTGGATATTGACCCCTGTTCAGAAATATAACCCAGAGCCCACAAGCAAACCTTCAGCACTGGCATATTAAGGATAATATGTTTTTATATTGCTTCTTCCCATTGGTCAGGCCTTGGACTGAGGGAAGGGGCCGGGCATACTGGGAGCACATGCAAGCATTTTTCAGTGGGATCTGAAAAAAAAAGCACAGGTGAGGAGTGAGCAGTTTAGGTGCTTACCATGAATACATGGATAAAGGGGAGGGGGTGAATTGAGTAGAATTGCCATTTCAATAGAATCTAGAAGGAAGTAAATAGAAATAACTAAAATGGCTCATAGGAAATATATGTGCAGCATTTCAAAATGACATTGAAGTTAACTGTATCTGCACTAATTATTTGTACCTAATTATTTTAATTAATCAAAATGTATTAATATGAGTCAGGATGATTTATAATTAACATCTACAGATAATTCAGTTTACTATTAATAAGAAGAATAATTAATATTTTAGAGACAAAATTACATCTGAATTATTACTCTCTTAACAGTATTTCATTTGCTGAATATGTAGAACCTAAAAGGTTGTAATTTAGTACAAAGTTTGTTTTTAACCTTTAGAATTTTGTCGGTAGCATTTCAAGTGGTGTTGTTAGGTAGCACTCCAGGGGAATTGTTAGGTAGTTCCAGGGGAATTGTTAAGGTAGAACTCAAGTGGTGTTGTAGGTAGCACTCCAGGGAATTGTTAGGTAGAACTCAAGTGGTGTTGTTAGGTAGCACTCCAGGGGAATTGTTAGGTAGAACTCAAGTGGTGTTGTTAGGTAGCACTCCAGGGGAATTGTTAGGTAGAACTCAAGTGGTGTTGTTAGGTAGCACTCCAGGGGAATTGTTAGGTAGAACTCAAGTGGTGTTGTTAGGTAGCACTCCAGGGGAATTGTTAGGTAGAACTCAAGTGGTGTTGTTAGGTAGCACTTAAGTTGTATTTTTAGGTAGCACTCAAGGGGTATTGTTAGGTAGCACTTAAGTTGTATTGTTAGATAGCATTCAAGGGGTATATTTAGGTAGCACTCAAGGGGTATTGTTAGGTAGCACTCAAATTGTACTGTTAGGTAGCACTCAAGGGGTATATTTAAGTAGCAGTACAGGGGTATTGTTAGGTAGCATTCAAGCGGTATTGTTAGGTAGCACTCAAGTTGTATTGTTAGGTAGCACCTAAGGGGTATTGTTAGGTAGCACTCAAGGGGTATTGTTTTGTAGCATTCAAGGGGTATTGTTAGGCAGCACTCAAGGGGTATTGTTAGGTAGCAATTAAGGGGTATACTTAGGTAGCACTCCAGGGGAATTGTTAGGTAGAACTCAAGTCATATTGTTAGGTAGCACTCAAGGGGTACATTTATGTAGCATTTAAGGGGTATATTTAGGGAGCACTCAAGTTGTATTGTTAGGTAGCACTCAAGGGGTATTGTTAGGTAGCACTCACCAAAAATGGTGAGCACATGTGTTACCAAAATGGAAACGTATGCACAATGGCATGCGCATCGGAAATCGCGTGAATTTTTGCGTTCCTGCAATTTTCATTATAACCAAAATGCATGCGCAATCGCAATTGCAAACCGTGTGCGCATAAAATAAGCAAGTACTGCCTAGCCCTTAATTGCAACTTTTCCAGTCCAGATCATGTTTATAATCATATGATTGAGAAAGACGGTTGTTCGCTCAAATGTTGAAAGGTAAGTTTGTAGAATATGGAAAGCATAAGGTTTTCATATTAGTAAATAATAACACAATAAAAAATCATCTGGTTTATACCAAGTTATAAAATAATTTAATTCTAAATTCTAAACCTTACAGCAGAAATTCCAATCTGTCATTATTCCATAACAAAAATGCAGCCATAAGGCAAAAGTGAAGTCACCTTTACGCCTTCATTCATAGGGACAATATGAAGATTTAAGTAGCTGCCATGTGAAACCATAATTCAAACGGAGGTAGGATAGTTTTTAGGAGGAACGCCTAGACAATTTTCTGATCAGCTGGTTTAGAAGCAGCAAATTGAGCACCAGCAGGTAGGTTTAAAGCTGCATCAGGTAGGTTTTATTGAACACAGAGGTAGGAATATGCTATTCTACCTCCCTGTGAATTACAGCTACTCAAAATCTTCACCTTTGTGTCACTTTAAAAGGGTAAGTAGCAGTCAGGTGCTCTTAATCAAATAAACGTAATAAGACCAGGTACCTACTAGACCCTGTTGGCCACCTCTCTGCCACATATATAGTCTTTATATATAGAAAAATAGGGCTGTCCAGTTGTTTCTTTTTAAAGGGGAATCCCATCTTTTATTCAGTGCAGATACAAAACGTGACGTTTCTGCACTGTGTCCTTTATCAAGTGCTCTTAGTTAAATGCAATTGGTCATCAACAAAACAACCTGACCAAAATGCTGTGGTGGGACCTAAAATGAGCTGTGTGTTAACAATCACTGGGTGTACTTTCCCTAATAGCTTCTGTATTTTTGGCTATATTTTTGTGAAATAAGTAATGACAGTGGAATCCAGAGGTAAGAGTTACACAGTTAGAGAAACTGGTAAGGGCCAGATGATTTTATTTCTTGTGTCCCATTACATTAAAAACCTTTTTTCTCATGATTGTACATTCTATTACAGTGCATTAATGAGACAGAAAATCCTTCGAAACATTACACCAATCAAAGTAACGCTTTACATTATTCAAAGATGGAAACTCAACCAACATTCTAATATACTAAAAACAATTGTACAAAGGATTTAATTCGACATATTTCTCTGGGTTGCCGATTATTGAGAATCATCATTACTAAAGTCTGGTTAGAAGCAATGACAAGACAGTTTAGTGAAAGGTGAGAACGACATCAGAAAGACTGATTTATATTACACGAGCAGTGTAATATAACAGTAAAATATTAAATATATTGGAATTAGGTGAACAATTAGATATAGTACTCAACTTTATATATTTAATTTTGTTCAGATATTGGCAATACATTCATACATTAAGAGCCTTGATAACTAATAGCTGTCTCTCTCATCTCTAAAGTCAGCACCATATTGGATGCAGGTTTCTGGCTTTTCCATAGTGGGTCATGGACCCCAACACCTATCTACATGTGCTCAGTGACTTCTCCAGTCTCCCTCCTTCTCCCTACTGCCAGAGCTGACAAGTAAGGATGAACTAGAGTTTCACTATTTTAACTTTGCAGCTTCGAAGATGAATTTCTGCCAACTTTTTGAGTGAACAACCCCAGTTTGTGCATATTTAGTGACTAATAACTACTGGGTGATGTGTTTGTGTCCTCTCTCTAATCATGATTGAATGGTAAGAAAACCAGTTGTTATTCACTAGATATGCCCAATTAGGGAATAGAAAGCAAATATATTTTCTGTAAAGATTTAACAAAATGTTAACGCAATCATTCTTCCACTAACAAAAATGAAACATACAAAAATGTACTTTTTTCACCACTGATCTCAAGTCGTTCTTTTGTCCAAATCAAACAGAAGTTTGATCAGATATGTAGGTAGATTTCTTTTGTGGTTTCCAGTTATTTGGGTTAAAATATCCACTTTTGTGTACCTAGCCTCATTTTTAATGGAGAGTGCGGGAGTGGATAAGGAAGCAAATTCTATACCTCGTATTTTGGAGGAATCCGAGCTCCAAATCCCAGGGCAGAAAATCTCTTATCACTAAAAAAACAGAAGAAATCAGATGTCACCCACTGCAAAGACCAATCATGTACAGATGTATTGTGTCACATGTTCAATGTAGAATGCCTCTTCATATGGGCCCAAAAAATCCTTCTAATTGTCCATTCATTTTCCAGACAGTAAATTATGATGGTGGAGACAATCAGGACTATCATCACCCAGTATTGTGCCCTTTATCTGCATATTTATAATTATATTCTTCCTTTATATATATATATATATATATATATATATAATATCTTCAGGTTCAAATGCACTCATCCAATATACCATGTTACTATATTCAGGTGCCTCCAGGTCACACAGCTCCCATTCGCTATGTGTAATATTATGGTTCAAATTTCGAATATAATTCCCGGGCACACTGTTGTCTTGTGAAAACCAATCACTCTTTATTCAACGTTTCGACGTCTCGTCCTGATGAAGACGACCTGCGAGACGTCAAAACGTTATATATATATATATATATATATATATATATATATATATATTATTCTATCCTTTTCCCTTCTGTAGAACCTGGTTTTGCTGTGTTGAACTATTTTGTGTGTGTGTAATTGTAACATATGACTCTTCATGTATATTGAGTAAAAGTAAAGCTGGGTACACACAGTACCAATCTTTCAAAGATGTTGGTTTATGTAAAAGGAACACTGACTTAGGCTTCTTACAATTCACACACAGAGAGTATATAAAAATATTTCCATATGTAAACAGGGACAGGTTTAACCTACAACCATTCAGAGACAGTCCAGACTGCAGAGTTAAAATAAATGTAACATTGACTGATATTTATGCTGGTCATACATCAACTAGATACTAGGTCAAAATCTATCCCAATCTAGCACTGCATCGAAATTTACCTCCCATCGTTCCCCTCTCTGGTCCATTCATTTTGCCATTAAACGTTGATTGCATAATGAAAGGCCCAGGCAGTTGTCAGAATAAATGTAGAAGGAATGTTGGGAAGTAAACCCATAAGTGTCTACCATAACCAAGTGGATTTTTTATTCTGATTAAATAATTTGATTAGATTTCCTGGGAATCTGAAGGAAAATAAACAGCGGATCTTCCTGTCATTTACAGGCAGATTTCCAATGGGCACATTAATCCTGTTTCTCCTTTGTTGGAATAAAAGATTTTACATCAACTGGTTTAGAATGGTTTTCCTATAACTTACCTTAATTTTGCGATCCATCAGTGGGAGATACAGTATATGAAATAAGCAGATTTTGTATGTCTATTGCTTGATTCAGCTTTTTTCGCATTTTCCGCCTTCCGAACTTCCGTACCACGAATTTCTCGTATTTTCGGAAATTTTCGAAATTACGAGTTTTCGCGTATTTTCGGGAATTTTCAAAAATACGAGAAAACTCGTAATTTCGAAAATCCGAGGATTTCTCTTATTTACGCAAATATGTATTTTCGAGGATTACTCGTATTTTCGAGAATACATATTTTCGCAAATTTTCGAAATTACGCGTGTTCACGTATTTTCGAAAATTTTCGAAGTTACGCGAAAACGTGTAATTTCGAAAATTTACGAAAATACGAGAAATCTCGTAATTTTGAGGATATTTTTCGTTTTAATGGGTCCACTCGCGGATTTTCGAATTTTCGAATTTTTTCAAAAATTCATGGATCCACGAGCGGACCGGATTTTGTGAAGTTTGGACATCTCTACTAATAATGATTGTGCAATGCAAACTTAGCAGAGTTACAATAAAGTCTAGAAAACCCCTCAAATTCTTACTTTGTTTTTGACATTTAACTTTTCTTTTTATTGCATCTAAATTCTCGAATATCCTTCTTTATTTCTGCCAAAAGCAATCAATCAATATTTTAATTCAAACTGAAATTCCACCTTTCTGGAACACTTGCACAGTATATGATTCAGTACCTTAAAGGGTGATCTCCGAAAAAGTTATTGTTAAATGAAAGCCTACAGTATTTCCTTGAAAATAATCAATTCTCATTCTTGGGGCTGTAAGAAATTATATTGGGGTGAATGTTCAAATTTCCTAACATTGGCTGGTGAACTGGAGGGCTGACCACACAGGTGCTGGAGTGCTGACCTAACAGTGGCTGCTGTCTGAACTGGAGAGCTGATCTAACAGTCTCTGCTGAACTGGAGGGCTAGTCTAACAGTGACCACCCAGTGTTAGTCAACCCAACAGCCCCACAGGTGACAGCCACCCACACAAGCCACACCCACTTTTTCGTGGTGGCGCGCTAAGAAGATATACGAGATGGCTTTTTTGCTGGGGTGCCAACCGGTCTAGAAGCATTCCTGGGGGGAGGTGGGACTAGCATGAATTTTTGTATGCTGTGGACAGTTGGGGCAACCACAAAATGTTTTGCCTGAGGCCCCCACCAACCTTAATCCAGCCTTGGCTCTATACAAAAAAATTTAATTGGGTATGCTGTAATATTAAATACATATTAAACCCATGTCCTGTGACAATTACTGCATCACAGGACTTTTAGTTACATTATTATGATCATAAGAATGAAAAGCCTTCCAACCATGTTGAAGTAACCCAGTCTGAAAGGTTTTAAAAAAGATAAAAAAGGTAAGAAGTTAGGATCTTCCAGACTGCAGTTACCTTGGGCTGGTTACGTTCGGTTAGCGCAACTTTAACCCAGGTTGTGACAGCCGCACGGTTAGCGCAACTTTAACCCAGGTTGTGACAGCCGCGGTTACGTCAGTTATTGCATCGCGGGATTGGGCTAAGGTAAGGAGCGCGAACTTAATGCTCCACAGCCTTTACCGTTAAGTTTCGCGCTACGAGGTAGCGCAAAACTTAATGGCAGGGGTTTTGGATCGTTAGCACAGCGCTATTTCCAAAAACATTCGGAAATGGCGCTGTGCTCTAAATTCCGTCTAAAACCCACGTTAACCCAATTTTTTTGGGGGTTAAAGTGGGTTTTAGACGGAAAAGGGGCATATTGAATCTCCCCAATGAGTGCAGGTGGAACCTTATCTTTTTTTTAAACCATAAAGAGTATTTGCTCTGGGACAAATTTTAATCTGGCATTAATCTATAATCAGGAAAGCTCCTTATCTAATAATAACACAATACCATAAACCAATCATTATGTCTCTCTTATAAAACCAAATAAGCAGGTATAAAACAAAGAGGAAGGGGTGCTGTACACCTGTCATAATCTTGGCAGATCTCGCCCACTGCGACTAGTGCTTTTAAATATTCATTGGGCTGATAGGGATTGATATAGTGGAGAGAGCAGCTATTTCGAGGATCTCCATTAGAAGCTGTGAAGTCTATAGCCACCTAAAACAAAGAAATTAACACAATGTATTAGACAACGTGAGTTCTCAACACATATATCATTCATGTATGGAAATGGCGTGCATGCTACAGTGTGTGACCTCTGGTGATAGAATATTGTCAACAGAGGAAGAGACACAAACACACTTTAATATAACATTCTATAAAACTGGTATAATGTAGTTGGTCTGGAACCATGCAATCACAGAGAGAATGTAACAAAGATAAAAGATCACTCACTGTAAAGTGGATCTGACAGCCGCCCATGATATAATCAAGGAAGGAATAGACTCTGTGTATCTATTGTAGCACAAAGACAAATTAAAAAAAAACAAGATTATTGGATGTTTGTGGAGGTTCTCATTCATCCAGGTCATGGTATATCTGTTGTATTCAGTTAGTTCAACTGGACTGAAATTGAGAAAGCCAGTCGGGTGACTAGCAAAACATCTTCAAGAGCTAAACTTTAAGTCTAGTTGAATACAACAGATAAGATTATTGGATGTCTAGTCTAATTATTATAAATCAAGGGGTACGTTATTTATTTTATAATACATGGTTCATGGGGGTGTGTATTGATTTTATTATTATCTTATTAATTTTGCTGTTTTTTTAATAATTATATTTGCTTAAAAGATAAAAATTAAAAGTTGTTAAAGGGGAACTGAGGTCTCCATACAAGTGGACTTTCTTCAAAATGACACACTACTTTTAAAATTACAATAGGATCATGCTTCTGGCTGCAGTCTATCCAAAGTTACAGCATTATAAAGGGTGTTTTTTTTCCTGCTAGCACTGTGAGCTGTGACATCTCCAGCAATTAGGGATTGCCCCCAAGTTTATGTTTAGAACATACCCACTGCTAGTACAGTGCATCTTCGGCTGCATCATAAGCCCTACCCCTGAACTTCTAAATAATTTTTAAATCTAGCTACAACTGATTTTTTTTTCTCCATAAGGTGTCTGTATGTAGAGGAATTGACAGAGAATGGTTTCAGGTCTGTAACTAGGTTTAGAAAAGATTGATTTTTGGGGGTGGGGCTTATAACACATGCCTGTCACAGAGACAGGGCAGTCTGGGAAGTGTAATTTTACACTTAAGATCCAGAGAAACTAGAGACATCATCCTAAGCTTTTTTAAAAGGTATGAGAGAGATCTTTTAAATTAATAAGGGGTATATGGAGACCACAGTTACCCTTTAAGTTAAAGAGACACTAAATAGTCCAAAAAGCAATTTTACAAACAGAAAGATTAATTTCCATGGAGGTAAGATACCTACGTCCTGTTTTTACCTTACAGCCAGAACATATTGCTTTTAAACAATGGTACTGCTGGTGTGATTGACAGCCAGTATCGCTCCTAGAAGGAGTAGCAGCGGGAGGGTGCCACTCCCCTTTCAACAGAAATCAATGGCGGCATGATTCAATTGGGAGTGCACTGTAATTGATTTTTATTAGAAGAGATATCTGGGGGGCCATGCTGGAAGCTTCTTGCTTGTTGTAGTCATAACTCTCCTCCTTCTCTGACAAAGGGTGCATGCGCGCATATGAGAGATGGGAGGTGTGTCAGGCAGGCAGGGGAAGGAGCAAAGAGCTGATACTCTACATTCACTTAATTATGTAGCTGTAGTGACAGTAATAAGAAAAATAACCGTTGATGGTCTGCTTTACTAATTGCTCCCATCTTGTGCTTTCAATGAAAATATTTTCAGAACTATTTAATTGCTCATATTTTAAGATTTATATCTTTCATTGCTAGAGTGTCATTAACTTTCACCAGACACTTATATCTGAAGTGCTCACTAGGTTTACAGGTTAAGAACTCCCACTAAAGCTGCTGGTACATACACAATATGTTTTGGATTACATGGCAGATTCCATTGTAATATATGTAAATCTGTGACAATTCATAAATACACATTCCCAACTATTCTTCCTATAGCCTGTATAGGGAGTGATAGTTTGCGTGGTCACATATGCAATTATTATCAGTTGCAATATTTTAGTACAGGGCAAAAATGCAAGTTAAATGCAAAATGCATTTAGTTATTTTATTTTAGTTATTTTATAAATGGAACCTCAAAATTACTAATTTACTAATAATTACTACCCAGAATTACTAATTCAATCTCCCAAGCTGCCACATAGGGGAGGGATGTTGGCTCTCTTTAATAGCCTATTATTAGGACGTCTATGGTTTTACTTTATGCGTATGAAATTAGC
Source organism: Hymenochirus boettgeri (assembly GCA_019447015.1). NCBI lineage: Eukaryota > Metazoa > Chordata > Amphibia > Anura > Pipidae > Hymenochirus > Hymenochirus boettgeri. The sequence goes on along the minus strand of CM033472.1, from coordinate 99,263,677 downwards.
TGAGTACATTGGTGCAAAAACACATGTGCAAAACTTTTAATCCCCTAAATTTGGAGGCCCAATAACTGGTTGCATGAATTTTCTACACAATACTACATGTTTTAGGAAAATGAAAAGTGCTTGTCAATTGCCGAAGGGTCATCACCCAAAACGTAATATTATAGACATTAAAGGCTATATTTATAAAAGAGTGGTGTCACTAAATATCTATACCAGTCCTTTATTGGGGTTGCAAAATGCAATAGGTAGTGGTACATCCGCGTCTGCATTGTTCTCTTGTGACCATGCAGTATGTTACATTGTCTTCCATAATAGTGCCATAATGGGTGCTGTTTTGCCACATTTTTAGATTTAACTTACAGATCTGTTTCTGCTTCCTGTGTTATATACCAAACATTTTCCCAACAGATGTGCCTTTACAACTAGGCCCTACTAGAAAATGTGGATTTCTATTTGTGATCCGATTGTCCTAGTAGAAGCACAGGCATGTAGAAGCCTATGGGACCAGCCCCACTACATGCACTGCGCTTACATGCGCTACTGGAGTGCTTGCAATTACCCTTTTTGATCAGTATCGCATGCGCTCTGATAGGGCTCATTAGCACGCACATGGAAGCACGTACAACCGTGCAACCCTACGATTGCACTTCTTCCTGTGCGCTCAAGTGGGGCCATAAAAGACTTTTCTTACTCTACATTGGAACTTTTGAAGCTTCCTGCATAAACATTTTTTTGAAAAGTAACTACTGATTTCATAGGACACTTGTTTTGAAATGTGCCCATTGACATGTTTTAATCCTTTTTGATATTTTCGTTGTAGAACTGTTTATTATCTAGAATGATGTTTTATATATAGGATCTGTTATCTATGGGTTTATATTAACTAACCTCTTCAATATTTGTTTCCTTGTGAGTAAGTTGGACTGAATGGACATATGTCTTTATTCAACCTCAAATACTATACCACACTATACTAATTACACTATTATTACACATACATTATTACATTAGAACTATGATCTCCATACAAGTAAGAGTAATATAAAAGGTTTTTTTTGTTGTTTTTTTTAAATTAGCCGTTTCACCTCTCTGTGTGAAACATTTCAGAAAATATGGTTGTTAAAATGTTATTGTTCAGTGCTTCTGTTCAGTATTGTCTCATGCCTTTGTTGGTTTGCTTTGTATTTTTATATTTTAATACCATTTTAGGTATAGTTTTTCAGTGCACTGAGTGGTCTGTATGAGGAAGGGGTGCCATCAATCATGCAGGACTTCCGATCTGTCCCACCAAAAGGTCTGGTAAGGCATCATACTTTCTCACAGGATGCACTTAGAGCTGTTTCCCAGGGTTTGTATTAAAGCTAACAAAGCAGTAGAATGTAAAGTGCCTATACTTTTTTACAAATGATACAGCAGTCTTCTGTTATGATTTTGAGTGATATTTAATAAAAATCTGTTTATTTTTAAGTGAAATTGGGTTATTCATAAAGAATGTGTGCATATGCAAAGTAATGCCAAAAAATATACATCACTGTCTCATTAAAAGTTACTATCAGAGGATCATAGAAAGAGCGTGCACACCAAGAACGGTCCAGAGCTCCCTGTAAGTTAAAAAAGGCTTACCGGTATCTTCATTCAGACATCGTTAGAACACAAACAGACAAACAGACCCTTGGGGTCACCCAACGGATTTCGTGTTACCCAAGGGAAACCTTGGGTAACTTTTTTGGGGTAATTAAAAGTTACTCAAATTTTTTTTTTACTTTTTAGATACCTTTAATATGCTTAGAGGTACTAAAGTCTTTTTTAGCACCAAAATTAGCCTACAACATCTCCTAACTTTGATTATATGCTAATAACTGAACTAATAATTGAAATGGCCACGGTGACCAGACCAATAACTCATCTATGATGCCCATTAGCTTTACCTTTAGATCCGACAATATGACATTTCCAGAGTTCTTGTAGTTTCTCTTTTTGATCTTGTACTTGGGGTTCACACAATCCCACTGTACCTGGGGGACAATGAAATGAATGAACAGTGACTGATAATGACATTTTAATTTTCACATCTAAAAGTAAAGATGGCTGTAGAGAGAGTAGCAATCATCCAGATAACCAAGCCTGGATATAGCAACAACATCTTCACATTGACATTGATTACCTGGATTCTATGAGCCACTTCAAGAAAATGTGCCATTTGTTTGCTTACTGTGGTTAATGGTAAATCCAGACCTGTAAATGTGTATATATAAAGATCAGTGGCTACCATCCGTGAAATGCCACTAGCAGGGTGCTCCCAAATAGTTCAAAACAGAAACGGTATAGTAATTGGTGCAGTCATCTGGGTTTTCCAAGAAATTAGCTTTATTATAGGTATGTAGTTAGCAATCTATGCGTTTCGGTTACATTTAATTGGGCAAAGGGATTACAGAGCCATGTACATCATTTCCTTAAATGGTAAGTTCCCACCCCCGACCTCCCCTCCTCGTCCTCCATTCCCCCTTTAGTATTAGGAGTCCCTTGTGTGGAACCTGTATAAAAAACACTGAACAGTACCCACAGAACCCCAAACCAAAGTGTCACCAAAGTCACAACAGAAAACGAACGTGCTGACACTATCAGAAAGATCCCCTGTGTGAAAGTGCCTCAGTGCAGGGATAGTCCAACCACCTGACAGATTAAGGAGACAAAGAGCCATGCAAGCAGTGTTATACAGCAGCTTTATAACGTTATAAAGTTTACAGAGGGCCACCTTCAGAAAACTACAGGAAAAATGGAGACAACATTTTGAAAACTAACAGACAAGGAAATTCAATAAAAGTTCTTATCGTTTAAAATGGTGCTAATTTTGCCCCAACCAATCAGATCTTATTTAACATTTGTAAGCTTATATCTGTTTGGTTGGGGCAAAATTAGCACCATTTTAAACGATAAGAACTTTTATTGAATAACCCTGATAGTGTTGCAAAAACACAGTTGAAGAGCAGCTGGTGAAACATTATTATAAAGTGTAGTGCAATGGATTGCATATCACAGCGGAGAACCAATACAAAGTGCTTAGTTTAGAACAAATGTATATATAACCAACTGTGTCATTAGGTATAGAAGCATAAGGTAAAAATGGCACATTAAAAATATAATAATATCTGATGCCTAGACAAAATTTCAGAACAGTATAGATACAGGCGGGAAGTTAATGGGGTAGTGCCAGATCAAGAAAAAAAGAGACGAAAAGAAAAAAAAAAAGACAGACCTTCACCTTTGTGGCATTTTTCTGTCGGACAACCATAGAAACATAGATTGCGCAACATACCAACCGTCAGACATTATGATCCAGTTCGGTTGTTATGCTATCTTGTTTTCTTTCATCTTCATCTATATAGATAGATAATTACTTTACAGTTTATAATTTCTTCTACTTCTTTTGCTACTCCTACTTCGGGAAATAGGGAAAAAGACCTGAACAGCTAAAATTACAGCAATAAAGCTACAGCAATAAGATTATCTTTGTTGTTTTTACCTAATGCCAAGCTCTTGGGATTTTCCGCCTGACACAGACCATTAAATGACACAGTTTTTATGACCTGTGATGTTCAGAACTTTAATACTATCATATCCCAAGAAAAAAGGGTTAAAGCAGGGCCCCATCTACCATGAGGCAGAGTGAGACATTTGTCTCAGGCAGCACCCCTGCACTGAAGAAGAAAGACAATGGTGGGAAAAAAAGTTCCTTGAGCGGTGCAAGATCTGCACGTGAGTATGAGTGACTCCAACGGTTCCTTGAAATTGCTTTAACTCCGCTTCTGCTTCTTAAGAGAGTCAGGAGTCAGAGTCAGGACACACACCCTGCTGCTCAGTGCTCAGCATAACTTATGGCTCCTAGTCAAGGAAGGAAGTCTGTGGAACCAATCAAAATGCTCCCATAGTGCACAGCAGTATTCATTCCTTGCTGCTTATTGGTCCTCTATGAAAAATGATCTGTGCGAAAATTATCTGACGTCTGTACAAAGCTTTACACTAGCTACTGTATACCACTGCTGGCATGGTACTTTATCTCCTTGTTCTGACACGTAGTTGTACAATCCCAGCACTGATGCACTTTCACGCAGGTGATCTTTCCGAAAGTAAGTATTGGCACCTTTTTCTGTTAGTCTTAAAGGATTATAACTGTAGTGGCACTTTAGTTTGTGGTTCTGTGGGTACCTCTCCCCTACCCTTAGTACAGAGGGATACTGTGTAGTGTATTGAAGAACTTTTATTATTCCCCCTACCCTGGGGGATGCATACATTAATTTAAGCACAGCAAGTGTGTGGGGGGGGGGTTGGTTAGAAAATAACTGCAGGGTTTGTACACATGATTCGAACATGTACACTTAGGCCTAATACAGACAGCTTAGTGGATCTTGTTGTGAATTAAAAGGTACCGCCACTTTTTGGATCATTTGATCTTGCCGTCCATTGTAGACAGCAGGATCAGCGTCGGCCATGATTTATTGACAACACAAAACAAACAAGTTTGCCTAAAAATAAGTCGGATCGATCAATTGCATTGGAAAATTGCAGGATTTTTTTTCCAGCCCAATTGATATTGGCGACAGTGGTCCGTTGTACCAAAGAATCGTCCTCGAGCTTGCCACACTAATACAATGCTCAAGTTTGAGAAATACTTTAAAGAAAAAGCAGAAGGTAAAGAAGGTAAAGAAGGTAATATTAAGGTTTTAATCAGTAGTATTTAGGTTACATCCAGCTGTGTCCTGAGTATCTCCTTTACTGTAATAAAATACGCAGATTCTTATAACTGAAATGATATCATTTAGCAAGGGCATTCTTCTAAAAAAATTAATACCACAAATTGAATTATCTTTGATCTTATATTATTGTTTACCACACAATATCAGCAAAAACATGTTTCTTCCGGTAACATAAGCTCTTCGAATGAGTATCACATTACATGGTTTAAAATGGACAGAAATTTCTAGCTTAGCTCACTTAGGGTAACATTTCAAGGTATATGTAAGGCAATATTCACAGACTGAAACAAAACATTATAATAAAAGTCCATAAAACCATATAGACTGCTGTCCAGGACACAGGGGACTTCATGGGGCTTTAGTTACTACTGCAGAAGCAGTACAATGTACATGTTTTATAATTACAAATTTAACAATGATGGGGGCCCTACATTACAGTACAGCTAGGTTTAATTCCTCCGCTAATGTCACCCATACAAAAGATGCTAATCATTGTATATCTATAAGGTTTCCTTTTTACCTATGGAACAAAATAATGCATAGAGATTGGACACTTTGATACCAATGAAGCCATTATGAGGCCCATTACCAGTGACATCTACAAAGCTCTTGTGCCCTGACAAAATGATGCTTAGACCTGAATACATTGCGTGAGTAGAATTAAATCCGACTTTAGTGTACTTAGTTAAGCTCACATTTAGACATTATATGATATTGATCAATGCGCAAAATCTCATCTAACGGAGATTTCATACTGTGCATGGAGGATTTCACCTCCTACATTCATTATATTTTATAATGCCATGTTTAGAATTGCAAGGCAATTCTAGGCTTTTATGTGCTGACATCATACAGTAATTGTATCCATTAAACATTATATTCTGTCAGCAATTCAGATCCAGATTAACAGTTAAAAGCAGGCAATGTATTAAGACTTTAAATCTTTGGAATCATTCCCCTTATAAAATCAACCAACCCCCAATATCTCTGTGTCTGCATAGACATCTGTAGGTGACAAATCCCAACTCTGCTTACTACATTGATGATCAAGTTAATCTCATTCAATAAACGGTACTGATAATGATATTGAATTGAGCCATCTGCCTGGAAGGTGACCAAGTTACATATTTACAGGATATTGCACATGAATATTCTTCTATAAACATTCAAAATATATTTGGGGCCAGGGACAAATTTAGATTTCACAAGCCTACACATTGGGATGACACATAGGGGCGCATGCTCGCGGAAAGGGCACAAAAACCCTGACCCTCAGTACAGGCCACACCCTAACGACGATTTTTTGTTATGGGGAAAACAAACTATATTATGTGTACATGCTGAACTGAAAAAACAAAAAGGAGAGAGATTGAGAGGCACCCCTTTAATTATGGGGTGCAGTTTGTCCCCAGATCATTTAGTCAACAAAAAACAATACTTTGGTGAAAAAACTATATTCAATCCAACAGGGGAGGACTGGCCCAGTAGGATGAGAGGCAAATGCCCCCCAGGATGGTCTCCAATAATGATTTGGGCTGCCACAGAAGCTATTAGTAAGTTACGTGCTTGAAAGTCACAGCACACGCCTCTAGCTCTAACACAGGCAAGGAACAGGAATCCTAGATCAGATTGTTTACCAGTCAGCCCTCTAGTTAATTAGCAGTGTTAGTCAATCCTCCAGTTCATTAGACAGTGTCATCAGCCCTCCAGTTCATTAGCCAGTGTTAGTCAGTCCTCCAGTTCATTAACCAGTATTAGTCAGCCCTCTGTTTCATTAGCCATTGTTGTCAGCCCTTCAGATCATTAGCCTGTGATAGAGGTATGTGATCCATGTGAATTATTTCATTATTGGTCACAGAGTTTTATGAGTGAACTATTACTTTAATCAGTGTTGTCAACCCTTGAGATCATTAGACAGTGTTGTCAGTCCTTCAGATTGATATCCAGTGTAAGTCAGCCACCCAGTTCATTAGCCAGTGTTAGTCAGCCCTCCAGTTCATTAGCCATTGTTGTCAGCTCTTCAGATCGTTAGCCAGTGTAAGTTAGCCCTCCGCTCATTAGCAATGTTGTCATCCCTCCAGCTCCTTAGCCAATGTTAGTCAGCCCCCCAGTTTATTATTCAGTGTTTGCCAGCCCTCCAGTTTATTTCAGTTCATAGGCCAGTGTTAACTTAACTTGTTTGGAGACCACAGTTCCCCTTTAAACTCTTTGATAAGAAATATCTGGTATATGATACACTTCCCCTTTAAAAATGGTAATTGTCATGCATGGAAACATGGAAAATGTTTCCTTTAATCTCTGCTATAAGAAAATACTACTAAATGGCACAGTCCTTGTTTTCTTTTTTTTTTTTTTTTATGGGCAAGGACCCACTAGGCAGTATGCAAGAGTCGCACAATGCAGCGAATTCACAACGTTGCGTAATTCATGTGCACTACCCTGTGCATGGGCTACGATTGCTTTGATGTTATCCTATCACAGCGCATGCGATGCACACCAAAAATGGTGATTGCATGCGAAAAGGGTCGGCAGCGCAGGGCAGCGGAGATAGTAGGGCCATCCCCACCCTGTTCTATTGGTATGCGCTGTGTTAAAGCAGTGCACAGTGCACACCAAAATAGGCTATTGGGGCCTTAACTTCTTACTTTACAGACATCTCACCTTGCTAAATGTAGCTTCCCAGCAGGATGGTGTGTGGTGTGGTGTAGACTGGAAGGGAGCGTGGCATAAGACGTTATCTGGGGGTGGAGTGGAGGCGGAGTTAGGGCATGGAGATGGAGCGTTCAAATTCTTGAAAATAAGGCAGAGCAGCCTATGTAAAATAGGCAGCGTTGAGTTTTGCGCTACCTTGTAGCACAGAACTTAACGCCTTTTAAGCAGAGGCACAGAGCGGTGCTTTTTACATGACCAGGATCCCGCGATTCAGTAAATCTCACAAAGGGACAACATTGTGGGATCTCGCAAAGGTAAGTAATGCTGCTTCTGGTTCTGCATCGGCTTCTATGTTTATAAAACACAACAATCAAATAATTTCTGTAGAACAAGTCTGTCAATTCTGTTCACCAAGTAATTCCTGTAAAACAAATTTGTTCACCTAATAATTTCTGTAAATTATTTGCCACATTAGGTTCCCCACCTGCCTGGTTAAAAAAAGTAAAAGGACAGACAGAAGGGGAAAAAGATACAAAGTCAGGCAGGTGAGGAACTAATGTGCAAATCTAAAGGTTCATTTGAAGGTTACTAATAAATGTATCATTTCACTAATTCACTGAACTTTTGACCGAATGTAAAAGATGGACCAAATGTATAAAACACACAAAATTTACAAATTTGGTCCACAGAAATAATTTGGTGAACATAATTGCTCTACAGAAATTATTTGGTGAACTGAATTGATAGATTAGGGGGCATATTTATAAAGGTTCGTTAACTTTTCGCGGCCGTTTTCGCGGCCATTAACGCATGAATCGCGTTTACCGCGATTTATAAAGGCCCGAAAACGCCGCGAAAAGTTAACGAAGCGTTAACCTTTCGCGCCGATACTTACCCGTTACCGCTGCTATTTATAAAGCGGCGGTACTGGTTTCGCTCGGCTAGTATCGGCTGTTTTCCTTCGCCACCTTGAAGGTGGCGAAGTCAGCCGTACTTTTGCAGATACTTTTGCAGCCGATAGGTTTGCAAAAATCCATAATCCGTTTTCTGATTGTCAATTTTAATACTTGCTTTACATTACCCAATCAATTTCAGGAAAGTTCCAGAAATCTGATTGGTTAATGTAAAGCAAGTATTAAAAATTGACCAATCAGAAACGGATTATGGATTTCTGCAAACCTTATAAAGAGACCGGAGCTTCCGCCGCGGAACTCAGATGCCATCGCAGTAGATGGCTGAAGAAAGAAAAGAAGCGGCTGGCAACATCGGCTCCGCTGAGGCCGGCGGTGCCAGCGGGCTCACTGGCGGCCGCAGTGAGTCTGCCTGGCATCGGCGACCTGAGTGGGGTTGGTGTCGCCACCCGAAGACGTCGCGTCGATCAAGACGCCGGCAACATCGGCCTCGTTGAGGTCGCCGGCGCCCGCCGGGGTACCCCTGGCGGCCGCAGGGTACCTCTCGGGGGTCGGCGGCCTCGGCGGAGCTGGTGTCGCCGGGACTGGGAAAGAAGACGTCGCCCAAGGGCTCTTTTAAGAGCCGCACTGGGGGTCCCGGTTCAGCTGCGGGACCCCAAAGGCCCTTGTCAGTGCCGCAAGGGCCCTTGTAAGGGCCGGGGAGGGGGGTCCCGGTTCGAGCTGCGGGACCCCCTAAGCCCCAAAAGGCCCTTCTCCAGGGCCCCGCTGGAGGGAGCCTCCACCCCCCCAGCGGCTCCCTCCCGTCCCCTCCCCGGGAGCGGCCGGGGCGGGGGGCTTGGAGGGGTTGCCGGGGAGGGGGTGCGCGGCGGGTGGTCGCGACCACCTGCTGCGGCCCCTTCCCGGCAGCCCCTTCTAGCCTCCCGTTCCGAGATTGCCGCGAACGGGGAACGGGTTGGGAGGGGCTGCTGGGAAGTGGCGGCGGCGGCGGGTGGTCGCCGCTGCCGCCGCGGGGGGTGTGGGCGGGGTGGGCGTGTCTCCCGGGGCGGGTGCGACCACCCGCCGCGGGTTGCCTGCCCATCCCCGCCGCGGGAGGTTAGTATCGGCTGACTTCGCCTCCTTCAAGGTGGCGAAGTAAAACAGCCGATACTAGCCGAGCGAAACCAGTACCGCCGCTTTATAAATAGAAGCGGCGGTAACGGGTAAGTATCGGCGCGAAAGGTTAACGCTTCGTTAACTTTTCGCGGCCGTTTTCGGGCCTTTATAAATCGCGGTAAACGCGATTCATGCGTTAATGGCCGCGAAAACGGCCGCGAAAAGTTAACGAACCTTTATAAATATGCCCCAAAGTGTTAGTTTTTGTTCACTAAATGTATTTTCTTACCACTGAATTTCTTTTGGTCACCGAAGTGTGTTTTTTGTTACAAAATGATCTAGGAACAAACGGCACCCCATATTTAATTGCCGACCCTCCTAGACACATGCCTACTATTTAGGTCATATTGTCACAACTTTCCTGTGTCACTTGTAGCATGAAATAGAAATCCAAAACAAAAGACTGAATATAGCAGAAAATATTTTTCTTTCAATGAGAAACTTTATTTACTTAAGGTTAGGTAATCAGAGTACCTACAGCCATCAGAAAGTTTGATTTAGCAGTTATTTCCCTCTGTTGCTGTTCCAGGGAACATCATTCCCAGAGGTAAACTGATCCAAAGTAGGTGATACATTAAAAATGAAAAAGGTGAAAAAACATAGAAATGTTACATGAGAACCCTTTATGGAATGGTCCCTCATCAAAAAGACAAAGATATTAAATACAAAGTCATGGTGCACCTAAACTGTCTCAAGAATAGTGATGACCCAGTTCGCGGATCCGAACCCGAATCCGCGGCGGATTTACCTTGTTCGCGAACAGCGGATATCGCAGATTTTCCGGTTTTCCGCCTTCCGAACTTTTCCGAACCGCATTTTCGAAAATTTTCGAAATTACAAGAATTTCTCGTATTTTCGAAAATGCAAGGAAAACCGTATTTTCGAAAATTTTCGAAATTACGAGGATTTCCTGTATTTTCAAAAATGCTTGAAAATACGTATTTTTGAAAATTTTCGAAATTACGAAATCGCGAGGTTTTCTCGTATTTTTTTCATTTTAATGGGTCCGCTCGCGGATTTTTGAAAAACAGATTTTGCGAAGTTCGGACATCTCTACTCAAGAACAAAAAGAAAAATAAGCTTCAAGATTCAAATGAAAGCACTGATCTCTATTCAGTTGAGAATCTCTGGTACATAGTCTGCCACTTTGGTGCTTTATTAGAATTTATCATGTAGTTCGTAATGCCCACCTGTTCTTGGAACAAGTGTCCATGTGGACTTTAATCAAATGCAACTATTTGCATCATGGCTGCCAGAAGGTGCTTTTTTAGCTACTCTCATGCAGTGTTCAACACGTCACTTAAGAGTAGACTATCTATTTTCCATCCCTTAGGGAGAGAGATCAGAGGTTGATTGATGAATTAGCAGTGAAGAAGTTGATATAATGAGGGCAGAAGATGATATATTTAAAGAGAAACAGTGCTACAACATTTTCATTGCAAATATCTAAAGTGGTATTCTTCTCTTTTTTTGTAATATAAAAATATAAAATATTAAAAAGCATTTCATATGTTCTTTTTGCTTTTTTTTTTTTTAAAGCTATTTATAAAGAGGCAAATACATTAAGAAAGATTTCAAAATTATTTTCTCCACACTCCAATAAAAAAATGCACGTTAGTAAGTATTTACTTATTACAACATTTACCAACTGTTGTACATACCACTGTTTAGTAGTAATGGCTGTAGACTGCAGACAATTCTAAATGTCATTTGTGGTAGTTAATTCTCTGATGGGTAAGAACTGTTCATTCTGCAAGCTTGTGGTAAACACTGTTTGATAACCACTGATTAAGGACCAGAACGTAATACAGTGTAATATTTACCCAAAAACCAGTCTGCTATGCACTTGATGGGATAACTGGCTCAAAAGTTTAAATTAAAGGGCATCTATACTGAAAAATAGGTTATTTTAAATTGACCATAACTGGAAACTATAATACTTCCCAACCACCACTGTATCATTTTTTTTTTGATCTGCCACCTATTTCTTTAGATATCCAATCTAAAACGTCTTATATTTCAGCTGTCAATCAAGTTCCTTTCTCTCAAAAATCTATCTTCTGTGAGTATTTTTACTGTAGCTGGAATGATGACAAGAGTTTTGATAGTTTGAATGCTGTATGCTGTGTGCAGGCTTGACAGTTGGTTTGTCAGGTGGAAGTGGGAGTGGTTAAAAGAGGGAGGGGGATACTGCTCCTAAACAAAATGTGTGCTGGATTGAAGGCATGCAGCAACACACGCAAATCAGAGTAAGTGCTACTTTCATATATTCAATTATAGATTAAGATGAGGAAAAGTCATTTTTTTCAGTATAGTGTCCCTTTAATAAAATTCTTACTTAGCGATTTTGCTGATCAGTCATGTTGATTACTTTATTGTGATTACAGTTGCTGCTACTGATGGTGACACATATTATATGGCCAAATAATGTATTGGCACCAGCCTATTAAACTAAAATAGGGATGATATCACCAGCCACACAGTACCATGGGAAATAGAAAGAGATTTAACAATGAATTGATTGTGTATTCACATTCAAAAAAGATCTAGTAGTTTGGTTCCCTATTACATGAGGAATCATCTGAATATAATATGTTATTATACTTTATTTTTCCCTCATATATAAATTATTCATTTACAATACGTCTTTCAAATTGCCTCCCACCCACCACACTACCTTGTTTCCACCAATTGCTTTTTGCATTTCTTCAAAGGTTGCATAAAACTCTCCAATAAAGTCGTGTTTTCCACGTGAGTCATAATCCCAGACCAGGCACTGAAATACAATGGGAAATTTAGAAAGGGTATAAGAGGAAAATGTGTAGAAGAGAGAGCATAAAGTCAAAAAAAGACAGACAGATTTAAAGGGCAACGAGAGGTAATAGACAGCAATTCAGACTTCTGATATATTGCTCAGCCCGATGGGCCCAATCAGAAAGGAGAAATAGGACTACTGGTGAAGCAGGGTGACCTCAGCTTCTCTGTTCTGTTAGCAATTGCAATTATTCAAAAAAGAAGATGCTGAATTAATTTGTTATCTTCTTTATAGATCATATACAATTTATTTACTAAGACCACTTGGCCTCTGAATAAGAGAATTCAAAGCAAATCTTAAAGGCTAACTGTGTACTCCAATTCTTGCAAATAAGTTAAATACTGTCATACCTTCAAAATAAACCCTAAATCACATCTCTAGGTAAAGTTTGGAAAAGTTCAGCAATATAATTCCTGCTTAAACACTTCCTGTTTTCAGCCTTGTGACCAGCTTGTAGTCATGTGACCTGCCTCTGCCTTCATTAATAGGCTCCCTTTCTCAACAGTGATTTTTTTTTAATGTCTGTGCGGGAACATCCTGTTTTTCCCAACATGAGTCTTAAGTAAGCAGAGGGGAGAAGCAGAGGGTCAGGTGATGTCACTTAACCTACCGAAAGCAGGAAATTTGAACATTCACCGCAATATAATTTCTCAAAGTTTGCAGCCAGAGATGTGAACAAGGGCTTTTTTTACTGCAGTCTTTTATTTAACCCCAACTTGTTGCCTTTTAATGCAGATGGAAGATAAACAGACACCTATTCAATTTGATTGTCTGGATATATTTACAGAGATTTCTTACCCTGAGTTTCCGCTTTTCTTCACAGCAGCAAAGAGAACTTAATGACACTTTAAATGGATCCCATACAGGGTTCAGATTGTTCTTAATCATCTATAATAATAAAAATAGAAATATTTAGACTATAGGTGGGTACAAACTTTAAAGATTTTAAAAAGATGACAGAATGTTTAAAATTCTGTCTTTCATTGTTTAAAGATCAGGCTAAACACAGTCCCGAGCATTCTCCCTAAAAAAATGTATAAAGTATAGGGAGAATGTTTGTGACTGACACATTTCCTTTAGACACATCCAACCCCCTATACTTTAATAAAGGCAAGGAAATTTTCTGGCAGTTCTGGGCAATCCTGAAGCTGATGGTGAACATTTAACATTCTCAGGAATGCTCGGAACTGCAGGGCTGATAAAGGGGCGATTCCATTCTTATTTGTACATATGTATACATAAAATTCCAAATGCTGCCGCACCCTCACCGGAATGGGTGTGGTTTATTAATTGAAAGTGGGTGGTGCTTTGTCTGGAAGTGAGGTGTGGCTTGTCCAGAAGTGGGAGGGGCTTTATACGCAACAATTTAACTAGTGTCTTTATCATTGAATGTACACATCAATCCTCCATTTATTTACAAACATTTAAGGACCCACCCTCAAGAATAGTCTCCCCACCCCAGACCCACCATACTTTCTGTGAAATAAAATGTTTGGCCATAAGATTTGTAAGCCTGCCACCACCTCAAGGTAGACACTTTCAGACAGCATGGTCCTAACTTACCTAACTAATCTAACCTAACTTAATCTGACAAACTCTATCGTCTGGTATCAATGGGAATTTCACTACATACTGGTAGCTATGGGAATTTCATTACATACTGGTAGCCATGGGAATTTCATTACAAACTGGTAGCCATGGGAATTTCTTACATAGTGGTAGTGGTAGCCATGGGCTTTTCATTCAGCAAACTGGCAATTTCATTATATAATGGTAGCCATAGGAATTTCATCACATACTAGTAGCCATTTCATTACATACTGGTAGCCATGGGAATTTCATTACATACTAGTAGCCATTTCATTAAATACTGGTAGCCATGGGAATTTCATCATATACTGGTAGCCATGGGAATTTCATCACAAATTGGTTGCCATGGGAACTTCATCACATACTGGTAGACATGGGCATTTCATCACAAAATGGCAGCAAACTGGCAATTTCCCCATATACTGTGCAGGGCAATCCACTCATTATATTAGTGCAGGCAGTGGCAGTATTTGGTAATGTCTTATATATACCAATATAGGAGTTTCAGGACTAAGAATAAGGAAAATCAAACACCTAAATCTGTTCCAAGTGCTTCATTGGCAGTTACACACTACCAGGCTCATTTACACAGACTTGCTGGGCAAATATATGGAGTAAAAGTCGCACTAACCAGTGCGCTACCGGTTAGCACAACTTTAACTCCATATTAGAGTCTGATGGGCAGATTACGCAAAAATCACCCGCGCATCCAACGCGCGCGATTCAATATCGCGTTTGCGCTAGTTTTAGCGCAGGATTTTAACACCAGCAAATAGCTGGCGTTAAAATCCCGCAGTGGGCAAATACCTTGGCGGGATTTACCCACATTCGCAAACGTGATATTAAATTGCTGAAGGTGCATTTTAATATCAGGTGCAATTGCTGAACAATAGCGGCTCTGGGTAAATGAGCCCCTACATGTTTTTGCCAGGTCTTTCAGACAAAGGTCTACTAAGACCGAAACATGTAATGTGTTAACTACCAATAAAGCAGAAACAGATTTAGACGTTTCATTTGTCCTTATTTGAAGTCCTGCAATATTGATATAGTTCTGATCGTACAAGCAATTTCCACTAGTGATACTCTTTTAACTTATAAAGGTGTGTGTGTTTCTGACATACAGCTTGTATGTTGTATATACTTACTTCTGTTCTATACACAAGCTGCTCACTTTGATCATCATTGATCCTATAGATTTCAAGAAATGGGTCTGATTTGCTGAAGAGATCCTTTCAGAGAGATAAGAAGATGCATTAGAAAAGTTACAGATACTGAGGTACTGGTGTCTTATATGTGGATACAGGAAACAGTGAAAACTTTTTAATTATAAGTTTAGAGCTTTATCATACAATGGGGTCATCTGAAACTGCCAGATTTAGACTGCGCTTGCTTTCTGGTAAATGTATTTTCTATGTTTTCTTCATGTAAAATGTATTAGTGTTTATTTGCTGCTTTGTGGGGAGGTACACTATGTTAGTTTTCTGGAGGTGCCAGACGGGCAAAATTTGCCTTGGTTGTGTATTTAGCACTTTTTAATCTATTGCACCTCAAATTCACACACAATAAGTCAATGCAAATTACACATATCATGGAATGCATTTTGGTAGGGTAGAATTACCTCCATTCCTAAAGTGCCTTGGGTATAGGATTTAATTAATCTGTACTACCAGCTGAATGTACAAAATAATCCTGGACTAATGCACTAATGTAATGACAGCAAACATCTAAATTGTCTCTACTTAGACCAGGACAAACTTTGCCTATGCAGTGACTATGCACTTGTGAAAGTGCGCACTGTACTATAATTAATATTGATCAGAGAAGATCAAAAACCTTCTCTAAAAACATTTCTACTTTATAGACATTCCCTTTCCATGCAATAAGTTGAGCAAGTTATTACCTTGTCATCCAGTTTCTTTGCACAGAATGATAGTTCTACGTATCCATTATTTCCAGAGATTTCTTCAGATATTACCTGGGAGACATGTTTCATTAGCAACTTTACTTCAGAACTCTTTTTTGTGAACTTATGGTATGGATGCACTATTTCAGGAAATAAGGTTTGGAGGGACTATTTCATTAAATATGGTATGGAGGCACTATTTCAGTAAATATGGTATGGATGCACTATTTCAGGAAATAAGGGTTGGAGGGACTATTTCATTAAATATGGTATGGTATGGAGGCACTATTTCAGTAAATATGGTATGGAGGCACTATTTCAGTAAATATGACAAATTTCCAAGTGTATTACTAAATAGTGCAGGGCAAACAATAAAAGGACTTAGCATTGTTTTTTGCACTACTTTTTAGTAGAAAAGAAAAGAACAAGAGAGAGAATCTTACATAGTTATTGACAAAAATGAAGAAATGATTTCTTTACCAATACTGGACAGCTACAATACAGTCTAACTAGCCAGGTCAAGATAGATCACCCTGACACATGTATGGCCAGATTGAATACAAAAGGGAAAAATTAGTATTTTAGTCTAATTAATTATCCGGCTATCTGTGTCTATTTCTATCCCTGTCTGCTTCTTTCCTCTTAGATTGTGGCCCAGAAAAAGAGTTACCAAAGGCCTATTCCTGAAATATGGGAAATATGCAGGAAAATCAACTATAACAGTAAGTATCTGACTATCTGACAGGATATTACTATTTAGAAATAGTACTCCATACCGTATTTACTGAAATAGTGCTTCCATGTTACCATTACTGTAGTCCCTCCATATCATATTTACTGACATAGTCCCTCCATATCATATTTACTGAAATAGTGCATCCATACCATATTTACTGAAATAGTGCTCATAACAATTACTGGCTAATTGTAATGTTCAAGCACAAATGTAAGTGGCATATTTATAATCGATCGCTATCACAGGACATTGCAATGATAAACAGTGCTATTTTCGCCTTGTTTTATAAACCGCTCGTTTTCGCTGAAAAAGTATCGCTGAGGCGATTTGTGGCGATAGTTTTCACCTTATTCATTGCGGTAAGTGTGGTATCACTGCGAAAAGAGAGATTGCTCCTAGTGTAATTTCAGAGCTATTTTTTGTAATTTTTATTTAAAGCATCAAATATCATTACTTACTGGAATTAGCTGCAGTTTGCTGAAAATGTCCTATTAAAAAATAGAGAAAATTCGCCTTTTGAGGGGGAGATGCAATATATTTCGCTATCGCAACCCTACATGCACTCGTTTCTGCAATGTATTAACCCTTTGGCGACCGTTTATACGTTGCGAAAATGGTAGCGGAAGTTGCAACCTTTTGCGCGCATTTAAAGACACCGTTGAAGCGGTGTTTTATTTGCGCAAAAAAAACGAACGCAAAAATGGCGCAAATATTTTTGCATCACTTTGCCAAGATTGCGCCATGGTGCAGGCAGTGCAAAACCTTCGCTAACGCCGTTATACATGGGTTAGCGTGATTTTAGCACTTATTTTCTTGTTATCGCGGATATTCCATCTCCCTGCAATGTAGGGAGTATTACCTATTTACCATCATATGTGCTGAGCTTTTTCAGTATTATTAGTAGTGCTACTTTTACTAGATATTTTCACTTTTGATGAAAATTTCCTTTTTAAAACTTTGATGAAGGAAAGATGAAAGTATAAAAATTGTGGTAAAGGCTGGTGGGAAAAAAGTGAAAATAATGCCCCTTTATAAATATGTCACAGACCCCCATTTGACTTTATTGTAAATAAAGAAAATCGGAACTTAAACAAAAAAAATCTTTAAAAAAAAAAGCGAAAAATTAACCTTAAAAAGCGAAATCTCAGATCGTATTACAGTAAGTGCTGGAAAATAGTCTACCCCACCCCCGGTAATTATTAGTATTGAGAAACACTCCACAATGTACTGACACCTTCCATGGACCCATTGGCAGGCTAAATAATAGCCACTTATGTGTTTTCGCCACCCAGCCTTGGCGAATCGGAATGGCGGAACTTAGGCAAAAATACACTTTAATACACTTTTTGCCATTTTATAAATATGCTTGAACGGTTACCGCAGCGATGTATGGCGAAAGACGAAAGGCGAAATGTAGCGGAAATGACCTCTCGCCACTGGTTATTATTACTGCTTTATAAATAGCGAGAAATCCAAATTGGCGAGAAGGTTGCGTTAAGAAAGCGAAAGTTTAACGAACCTTATTTGCCCAAAAATGTATGCTCAGTTTCTGGTTTCCATATACTCATGGAATACTGCCCCACGTCCTATAGTTACTTGGTGTAAAATGAAGCACAACCCTTTGATCAGAGTGCCCTTTAGCATGCTTATTCATACACAAGTTATATAATTAAGCGACACATCTATAGTCCACTTACATAGTAGCTTGATTTTATCTAGTTACAACTGATTAAATGGATTTTCTTTAATTATTTAAAACCCTTAAAGCACCTACTTTTCCCATCCTGACATCCTTTATTAAATTCCAGATAAGGATCTAAAAGTGACAATTTAGAGATAGATTTACTGAAGGGTGAAAAATACATGTTGATTTTCAGTCATGATAAGTTGTATTTTTCATTTAGACATAAAAATTGTGGTGCGTTTAATTATGTCAATACGATGGCTTATTCCACTTTTTTAGACTAAAAACTTAAGAGCATGTCCACCCTAATATAAATTTTTTTTATGCATTCCCCATGGGCTCCCCGCTCCAACCGCATTATTTATTTTTTATAAAGCCCCCTAAACTCTACTTACCTCCCCTCTTTCCTCCGACGCGCTCCCGGCCCTCTGCTTGCGAGGAAATGCAAGCAGAGGGGCGGGACCAGCAACCGCGTCTGTGATTGGCTGAGCGGCAGCCAATCACGGACGCGGCTGCCGGCAGCTCACTTCCGCGTAGGAAAGCAGAGGTAAGTAAAAGATTGGGGAGCTTTCTAAAAATAAAATTTATGCGGTTGGGGTTGGGGGACATGGGGGAAGGCTGCCATAAAGGGGTTTGAAGCTAGGGGAGGGATAGCAGAACGGAGGGAGAGGAGGGAGAGGGGGGGATTGAGGGGGGAGAAGAGCTGCAGTACGCATGGCCAAATCTCCGGGAGGCCAGGAAGCAGCAGTGTCCTATATGGACCTGCTAGCCTCCTGGTGGGCAGTTTTTGGGACTTTGGGGGGGCACTACAGGAGAACCCTATGGAGCTGGATGTGAGGTAAGGATTAAACTCACCTACATGGTGGGGCCAGTAGTTGGGGGATTATAGTTTTGGGGGTGGACATGCCCTTTAAGATTTTCTTTTTTCTATAGCAGCTAATGATTTTTTTCATTCAGGATATTTCTGAAATTCTCTCTGCTCCCCACATAGGTCTCTAAACAGAGAAACTAACAGGGTTATTCAATAAAAGTTATTTCGTTTTAATTTTGCCCCAACCAGTCAGAACTAATTTAACATTTGAAAGCCAACATCTGATTGATTGGGGCAAAATTAGCACCATTTTAACGATAAGAACTTTTATTGAATAACCCGTTAGTTTTTAAAGAACAAGGATCCCTCACTGAAGTCCTGCTCCTCTGCTGCCCTCCTCCTCGTTGCGAGCTGGTTACGAGTGCATGCAGGAGCAGGGGTATAACTACCAGGGAGCAGGCCCCATCTTCTTTTTTTCCTATGAAATATATAGCTCCTCGTATAATGTAGGTGACTGGATAGTGCACTGGTTAAGGCACCACCTCTGACATGGGAGACCAGGGTTTGAATCCTGGTCTCCCATGAATACCCTAGAAATATAATAACCATATAATAACCTAGAAATATTATAACTATATAATACCCTAGCAATATATTATTGTTATATTACTAGATTATCATATGGTTATTATATTACTAGGTTATTATATGTTATTATATTACTGGTTATTATGGTTATTATAATACTCAATTAATATAATAACCTAGTAATATAATAACCATAATAACCTAGTAATATAATAACCATATAATAACCTAGTAAATAAACCATTGATAACCTAGTAATATAATAACAATATATTACTAGGTTATTATACGGTTATATATTACTAGAGTATTATATAATCCAAACATTTGTATAGCTGCCCTGCCAGGACTCAAACCCTGGTTTCCCATGTCAAAGGCAGTGCCTTAACCACTACACTACCAGCCACTACATTACACTACACACTACATTCTAGAGTTAGTGAACGGCCCGTAATTCGATATATCGTAATTCGATAATTATTGAATTTACAATCGAAAGTCCGGAAACATTGAAGTCTGAGAAATCCGGGTCCGGATAGTTCGAGAAGTCCTAGTCCTTCGAGTTCTAGTCCTACCCTAATCTTTTTGATTAATTGTTCATTTTTAAAGCTTTATCAGAGTCTGCAGTTGAAGGTGTTACAGATTCCTTGACAGGAACGGGTAGAGTTTTAATAAGCAAATCACACTTGTTGGAAATCATGCATATATTTCCTAAAAGACAAATGCCTGGCTATGTTATACATTATAGACACTGCACGTAACAAACTGGAACTGAACTGATATTATTGAATAGCTATTAAACTGGATGGTAGCATCTGGTCCAAGCTTTTCCTCAAAATAGTCGTTGTGGGCAGTTGAGCTGTTTCTGCATCATCATGTAAACAGCACAGGAGATCCATTAAATAGTAAAATAAAATACCACATATCTGATCCAAGGGGTTATTTAATATTCATTTGAGAGCTGGTTAACATTCACAGTAGTAACTCCCTCCTCCTCCCTGCAGAATTCTGCTACAGATTATACAGACATTTGTATTGCACAGATCCCTGACTTCCTGAACCCACAGAGACAACTAGGATGCAGAGACAGCCGACACATCACTGAAGACCAACAAAGAGTATATATAGACCATGGGCCTCTAAGCCTTCCATGCCCTACATCCAAGGGTTACCTGCAAATGTTTGTCAAGTCAACTCTTTTAATGGAGTTTGTTCATGTAACATAAGAAATGCAGCAATTATTGAGAGAAATAGTTCACTTTATTGGAGACAACTTCCCCTGACACAGTTATAAGAAGCATGCAGACCTACAGAAGCACCAACACCACACTAGTGGTGCAATCCTGACCCTGCCTGTACACTGAAGGAGAAGCCTGGATATCTAAGTACTTAAGTTTATGTACATGCACTAAACATGAAACAACAGGATCTACCAATGAGAGAAGACTTGTGCTTACTGGTCCATCTTCATGTTCCATTACTCTTCTTAAACATAATATATATCTCAAAGGACTTTCTTACGTAAAACTTAGACAGTATCTTGATTGGTTTGATACAATAGGTACAAAGGTAAGGGGTGTAACGAAAAAAGAAATGTTAGATTTGGGGCGTGTCTTATTGCCTTTAAATTCACAATGTGCACCTATGGATTATATTGCCTTTAATAGCTTTTTTATTTATAGCACACACATTATGGCTTGTGCAAATGCATGCAAACATCATTATTCCCCATTCTGTATGTCTGTATGAGAATCCTGCATGCTCAGGTAATTGTGCATGGGATGTAAGTATGCATACATGTATCATGGTCTAGCGGTTCATTGGAACAATAAGAATCAGCTGTTAGTCCAAACAACCTTTGGAAATGTCAAGACACATAGGAAGTGAAGAGATTTGCAGAAAATCATTTTGCTTGACACTCTGTGTCAAATTTACAGACCTACAGTCGGGTCTATCCAAGATTTAAGATATTTAGAGGATTCCTACATTCTAAACCTTTGGTCTTATTCTTGTCTTTTGCCAGATTATCCACTGCATTCATTTAACTTATAATTCAAGACTAAAGTGTATGGCTGGTTTTTCATTGCAAATCATGATGATCATGATCAGAACAGGATAAAATATTTTAGCTTTAAAATGAAGAACCCCCGTTTCCCACAAAAATATGGAGGCAAGAAACTTTGTGATTTTTACATGTACTAATATTTAGAAAGCATCAGGTCAGAAAACAGGAATATCCTACAGAGTGGCAAGTCTTCGGGGTTATTCAATAAGGTTCTTATCATTAAAATGGTGCTAATTTTGTTCCAACCAATCAGATGTTAGCTTTCAAATGTTAAATAACATCTGTTGGTTGGGGAAAATGTAGCACCATTTTTACCGATAAGAACTTTTACTAAATCTGCCTGATTGTGTTTGGTGACTGTAAGTAAGAAAAAAATTTGGGTAACAGGCTTGTAAACGAATTCCAAGAAAATAGATTCAGTGTATGTTTTCTGGTGAATGTGCTTCAACATATTAATATACAAGAAGAATGCAATCAACCAAAGCCAAATTTCATCAAATTCTAACAATTTGCCAAATTTTGGCAAGGGTTTTACCAACAGGTTTTGCAGATAAAGAGAATGGCATTTTGGACCTCCAACCAAGATCCCCCTTTTACTGTTTTTCATATAAGCTAAAATTTCACATATCCGAAGAAGAGAGACTGAAAAAGTTTGTTACAAACCATCGTAGTTAGCTATAGCACATAATAAATAATACATAGGATCAGAAGTCACATTCCAGCCATAGTTGGCTTATCTTGATAGTTTATTATTTGGAATATCACTGTATAGTCTTTTGCCTTTTCAAAAAAAGGTGCAGTAGAGATCCTCGGAAAGTTACAATGCATATTCTTAAGAAATAATTGTACCAACTGTATTTGTTCTCAAAGTTCCAGGCATCTAGTGTGATGAATAAAACTGAAGGTTCCCTACATATGGGAGCTTGTCGTCAGAGCATCTAGCAATGAAGTATTTCGCAGTGAATCTGGTTGCAAATGCAGCTGAGCATCAGTGATGGCATGCTTGGCCATAAAATGGCATTCAGAGATGAATGGTGGAAAGTGAGCTCATCTATTCTCTTTTCCCACAAGACCAGTGATGGATCACAATGTAGTATATGCAGTGGATCAAATGAAGAAAAAAACAAGACTCATTGTGGAGAGTTGAGTGCAGAGTCTGGAGATTCCTCCTTTGGACAGCGAGGAGGGAAAGCTTGGTAGCTGTAATACTCCACCACCTGTTTTGGAACCTCAGCCAGGACACATTTAGCCAAAGCAGCAGGAGGCCTAGAATACAAAAATGATGTGAAAAATTAATTATAATATGGGTCATTCTATGGGTTCCAATCTAAATATGTAGGGCTATCATTCCATAGCCCGGCTATGGCAAAATTATGTCTTTTCTGTGCATGAAGGCTTAGAAGATGAAACAGAAAGACATTTTGTGATTGGAACAATGAACTGTAATAAAATGGATATTTACCATGTTTGTTTTTGGTAAGCCTGGCACAGTCTTCTAGTCACATTTTTACATTAGTAACATAATAACACAATGGATTCATAGGAAATAAGTTTAATTGAGTAAAACAGCATTAACAACGCACATTCTTGAATTCTCGAAATGGAACATAGTACAATATCACGGAGCACTGGCTCTCCTTTAGGGGTCTTAGGATTCCATCATCCCCATCAAGAATCTGCATGTCAGTAAAATCTGCATTGCCAACCCCGACAATGATAATGGACATCGGCAGGTAGAGGCACGCACAATGGCCTCACGCGGTGTCAGCCATGTCAGTCACAACTCCATCATGTGAGAATAAGCAGGATGTAATATTTCTGCAAAAGATTATAGAGTTATAGATTATTTGCCTTAATTCATAACAGACTGTTTTGGTATGGTAGTGCACTGATAGTAATAGAGCGTGACAAGACCCACAGAAGCCTCCTTGGTCTTTCCTCCTCGCAGCTAACCGTGCAACCTTGAGATGATGGGGCCACATTTGTTGGTCCATAAAGCTGGATTTTGGGCAGGCAGTTCTGATGGATATCCACAATACCTTGAATACCGAGGAAAATAGGTATTGTATAATTTCAATGGAAAAACACGCCTGGTTTAATAAAAGATTGCAAATCTTTCTTCTGTTACAACAACATTGGATTTGTATTCCATTGTATACTGAGATCTCAGACAAATTATTTCCCTGTCCCATGGCGTTAACAGCATACTTTTGATGCCTAGAGCACAGCGTTGTAATTTAATTTGATTTAGTACTTGAGACTTCAAGCGGGCATCCTGGTTTTAGATTTTAATGTGTTTGCCAACTAGCCAGCTTTCTGTTTTTTAGTAGGATATATAGATGCCAATCATTATTAAACAGACAGGGTGGCCTACATGCACTCGTTTCTGCAATGTATTAACCACTTTGCGACCGTTTATACGTTGCGAAAATGGTAGCGGTAAGTTGCAACCTTTTGCGCATATTTTAAAGACACCGTTGAAGCGGTGTTAATTTTGCGCAAAAAAACGAACGCAAAAAATGGCGCAAAATTTTTTGCATCACTTTGCCAAGATTGCGACATGGTGCAGGCAGTGCAAAACCTTCGCTAACGCGTATACATGGGTTAGCGTGATTTTAGCACTTATTTTCTTGTTATCGCGGGATATTCCATCTCCCTGCAAATGTAGGGAGTATTACCTATTTACCATCATATGTGCTGAGCTTTTTCAGTATTATTAGTAGTGCTACTTTTACTAGATAATTTTCACTTTTGATGAAAATTTGCCTTTTTAATAACTTTACAAATTTCCAAGTGTATTACTAAATAGTGCAGGGCAAAACAATAAAAGGACTTAGCATTGTTTTTTGCACTACTTTTTAGTAGAAAAGAAAGAACAAGAGAGAGAATCTTACATAGTTATTGACAAAAATGAAGAAATGATTTCTTTACCAATACTGGACAGCTACAATACAGTCTAACTAGCCAGGTCAAGATAGATCACCCTGACACATGTATGGCCAGATTGAATACAAAAGGGAAAAATTAGTATTTTAGTCTAATTAATTATCCGGCTATCTGTGTCTATTTCTATCCCTGTCTGCTTCTTTCCTCTTAGATTGTGGCCCAGAAAAAGAGTTACCAAAGGCCTATTCCTGAAATATGGGAAATATGCAGGAAAATCAACTATAACAGTAAGTATCTGACTATCTGACAGGATATTACTATTTAGAAATAGTACTCCATACCGTATTTACTGAAATAGTGCTTCCATGTTACCATTACTGTAGTCCCTCCATATCATATTTACTGACATAGTCCCTCCATATCATATTTACTGAAATAGTGCATCCATACCATATTTACTGAAATAGTGCTCCATAACACACTATTTCAGTAAATATGGTATGGAGGCACTATTTCAGTAAATATGTTATGGAGGCACTATTTCAGTAAATATGGTATGGAGGCACTATTTCAGTAAATATGATATGGAGGGACTATGTCAGTAAACATGATATGGAGGGACTACAGTAATGGTAACATGGAAGCACTATTTCAGTAAATACGGTATGGAGTAACTATTTCAGTAAATAGTAATATCCTGTCAGATAGTCAGATACTTACTGTTATAGTTGATTTTCCTGCATATTTCCCATATTTCAGGAATAGGCCTTTGGTAACTCTTTTCTGGGCCACAATCTAAGAGGAAAGAAGCAGACAGGGATAGAAATAGACACAGATAGCCGGATAATTAATTAGACTAAAATACTAATTTTTCCCTTTTGTATTCAATCTGGCCATACATGTGTCAGGGTGATCTATCTTGACCTGGCTAGTTAGACTGTATTGTAGCTGTCCAGTATTGGTAAAGAAATCATTTCTTTCATTTTTGTCAATAACTATGTAAGTATTCTCTCTCTTGTTCCTTTTTCTACTAAAAAGTAGTGCAAAAAACAATGCTAAGTCCTTTTTATTGTTTGCCCTGCACTATTTAGTAATACACTTGGAAATTGCTCTGGCAGTGCAAAATAAGTGTGAAATGCTCCCCGACCCAATAATTCATCAAGTAGTGTAGGTTTTACACTCATTTAGGGGAAAGCACATTATATTGCATCTCCTATATTTGAAAAGCAGCCCCGAATGTATAACCTGGGAGCCTTTGCTTGTTTTTGGGAAGACTATTCCTTTTTTACATTTACAAAAGAAAAGGTCTTTAAAGGGCAACTGTGGTCTCCAAACAAGTTAGGGTTAAATGAAAGCCTGCAGTATTTCTTTTATAATGAGCAGACAATCACATCTCTGACTTCAGCCTGTGAGAAATGACATTGGGGTGAATGTTCAAACTTCTTGCTTCCAGTAGGTTGAGTGACATCACCTGAACTCAGCCCCACCCATCCACCCCAGGTGAGAAGTATGCTGGGGAAATTGTGAAGTAACTGGGGAAAAAATTGACAGTTGAGTAGGGGAGCCTATTAATGCAGGCAGGGGCTGGTCACATGACTACAAGCTGGTTACGTGGCTGAAAACAGGAAGTGTTCAAGCAGAAAGTAATATTGCTGAACCTTTCCTGCAATAACTTCTCACACATTTTATCTAGAGATGTGATTTA
Source organism: Hymenochirus boettgeri (assembly GCA_019447015.1). NCBI lineage: Eukaryota > Metazoa > Chordata > Amphibia > Anura > Pipidae > Hymenochirus > Hymenochirus boettgeri. The sequence goes on along the minus strand of CM033472.1, from coordinate 99,237,425 downwards.
GGTTTTATTTTGAAAGTACGATGGGAGGCTTTTTATATAATTCTTACTAGTTTGGAAGACTTGGAGACCACAGTTACCCTTTAAGTTGATATATCAGTCATAGGTCTAGGTTACCAAGCCTCCTACCTGCCCAAGAGTGAGTTCAACTCCCCCCAGAAAGTCATCATCTCTCGCCCCAATGCTACAGTGCCCATGGATATCATACACCTCAAACCGCAGCTTCTGCACTTCCTCAAAGTAATAATCCACTGTGAAGACCTTGGAGAACACGGGATTCAGGTTGCTCTTTATGACCTCTGACCTATCCACCTGTGGGAAATACATTTACAGAATTTAGCCAACTAATGTTTGGATAACATCATAGAGTTGGTGGTGGTACATACAACAAACAACAAAGAAAAATATTGGCTACTGCTGTTTAACCGAACTCTGATTCGGCCTAGTAGCGTCACCTCAGAGCTCCACGTTTCTATCCTTAGTTCAATGCTGGCAGGAATACAAGGTTGAGTTCTCTGTAGAATAGCAAACATATAGTTAATTGAATCTGTGATTATCTATGGGATTGTAGCAAGAGAGGTCTGCAAAGTTATATTCTCTAGAAGGGTCTTTAAATAATAATAATGCATATGAATTATTTACTCTGAAGTGTGTTTATTTATAGAACAGTAGGGAGGAAGTCTGTGATTGTAAATTATGTCTGATACAGAAAAAAAAATGTGTTTTTGCATGTGTTGTTTTCCCTAGACAAATAGAGCTGCTCATTTCAGATATTAACAGGCAAGGTTTTCTTTACAGTCAACTGGAAGGATTTCAAGTAGATCAATCAGGAAAATGTTGTAGTGAAAATGTTAAGCCCAACACCTTCCTTACACTCACAATGATCAGGTTAGAACTGATCCAACATTTATAGTGCAATCAAATGGACAAAAGACTTCATGATCATATAGCAGGTCTGTCACTGTTACTGGTGTATATGCATCCTACATTACCTAAAAGGTTCTCTAAGCCTTATTTCAGAGATCATAACATATACACCATTTAAGTCATTAATAGAAAAAAGTGAAATTTTCCAAAAAGTCTGCCACTTCACCCTGCAAAATAGCAAGAAATAGCTAGCTCCATCACATCCTAATTCCTACACATTCAGAATGACCATTATGCTTGTTACATCTGTTCTAGGGATACACAAAGCCTCATAACACCTGTTCTAGACATATACGATGCTTCAGGGGATCAGAATTATTAAAGGTCATTCCATTAAATCTAAAATTACTGCCACATCTGAAAAGTCCACCGGAGCTGAAAATTTCTGCTGGAATTCATTTAAATCCTACACAAATCTTTCTCACTATCATTTCAGAACTTACAACGCAGTCAATTATATACTTGAAAAGTTATTTTAATTGCCTACCCCCAGCACTTGTGTCAAAATGGGCTCAAAGAATTGGAAACAAATCCTCAAATATATGTTGCAGTCTGAGTCACATGCTATTAAAAACTTTCACACTAATTTAGAACGAAAAAACATAAAAATCACAATAGGACCAGCTATGGATGTTACAGACCAATGCATTAAGTAATTGTGTCTCCTATTACACACTGTTGGTTTATTTAACCTGTCAGACAGAAGTGTGTCCCCCCCCCATTATTTACCTTGTGACATTATGGGGGACGGCTTTACTGAAGTAGATTGGGGCCCAATGTAAGTGCGATGCAGCCCTATATTCTATACTACAAGCAAAAAAGCTTCAAGTAATCAAATAATGTCAGTCATATAAGCTTTGTGAACATATTGATAACATTTTTCCTACATTTAAAAAAAATCCTTTTTCTTAGTCAAATATAATTATAATATATAATTATGATGTAATATAATAAGAAATAAAGATATACTGTATCACTTGTCTTAAATAATTGCTTATCAGAGTTATACCCATACTTATTGTTTCAATGGTCCTAGCTTATCTGGGTTTGTGGCTGGTCTCATTTTGTGAATTTCTATTTGTGAATTTCTAAATTGGGCTCTACCAATTTATCAATAATCACACTTCTAGCACTAACTCTCTTATCATTCATTTCCTGTCATGGATACAGACTGCATGCTGAAATCTGAGGAATGTCAAGTGAAGGCAAAGAGAGTTGAGGAAATTACTAATGGAGGTGTAACATGTACAAACGGCAGATTTTCCACATATAGCCATCCTGGTAGCTCATACTGTCTTACATTTATGGGTATCATAGTGGGCCATGGGCATGGTCAATCCACACTCTGTCCCTGGACCACCCCTGGACCATCCTAGCCACTCTCACAGATCAAAAAATAGGTCAGTATGCAGTAGACTAGTCTAGGGGAAATAATTTGTATGTACCCTTAAATAACTGAATGTATATAATCACAAAAAGGATATGTGCACTGGGAAATGTGTTTTCTTAAATTGCCCATTACTGCAAACTATAATTTTTCCCAACTATCACTGCACTATTTATTTGTTGATCTGTCCCCTATTTCTTTAGATCTCCAGTCTGAAACATTTTACATTTCAGACGCCTTAGTATCACAAAATTTTCTGTTATGTATAGTTTTGCTGTTGCTGGAATGTTGACAAGTTGGTAGGTGAACTGCATGGTGGGAAATTCACTCTCATAATGCTGCCTATTAGGGAATACTGAGCATGCTTGCCCAAACAGAGAGTAAAGCAATGTACACACCATGCAATATTTCAGCCAGATTGACCGATAGTTCAGTTTTTGCCCGTGTCCAACCAACCGTTCGTCCGAATCAGACAAACCGGAAAACCATACCTGATCGTTCACGGTCGACTGCAGCCACTATTGCCCTGACCAACAGTCCTTCCTCCTGGACAACCTGTCCAAAGAGCCGTACTGTCGGTCAGGAGGAATCATTGTATGGTGTGTACCATGCTTAAGTCTGACAGAGGGCTGGGGGACTGAGCTTGAGCAAACAAGTACTAGATTGAAGTCATACAGCAACACAAACACATCAAGTGCTGCCTACATGTATTCATTTATAGATTAATATGAGGCAGAATCCTTTTTTCAGTGTACAATTCCTTTAATTTAATTACTTGTATGAATAATCCAGCTCATTTTTCTCAATAACAACAATCCTAAATGCTCCTCAAAACTTCCTGCAATTTGTGTATGTGTGTTTGTTTTTATTTGTTAGATTCTAATACCTTTACTTAAAGAAATTATAAAGAAACTAGGCATTAAGCCAGTTACAATAATGTGCGCTTGAATCCCAGAGTGCCTTAGTGTCCCAAGGCCATAACCCCCTCCTCCATGTCCCGAGGCCAGAGTCCCCTCTTAGTGTCCCAAGGCCATAGTCTCCCTCAGTGTCTCAAGGCCAGAGTCTCCCCTCTGTCCCAAATCCAGAGTGCCCTCTGTCCCAAATCCAGAGTCCCCCCTCTGTCCTAAATCCAGGGTCCCCCTCTGTCCCAAACCCAGGGTCACCCTCTGTCCCAAATCCAGAGTCCCACCTCTGTCCCAAATCCTGGGCTCCCCCTCTGTCCCAAATCCAGGTTCCCCCCTCTGTCCCAAATCCAGGGTCACCCTCTGTCCCAAACCCAGAGTTCCCCCTATGTTCAAAATCCAGGGTCCCCCCTCTGTCCCAAATCCAGGGTCACTCCCTCTGTCCCAAATCCAGGGTTGTCCCCTCTGTCCCAAATCCAGGGTCATCCCCTCTGTCCCAAATCCAGGGTCACCCCCTCTGTCCCAAATCCAGGGTCCCCCTCTGTCCCAAATCCAGGGTCCCCCTCTGTCCCAAATCCAGGGTCCCACTCTGTCCCAAATCCCAGGTCACCCCCTCTGTCCCAAATACAGGGTCCCCCTCTGTCCCAAATGCAGGGCCACCCCCTCTGTCCCAAATGCAGGGCCACCTCTATCCCAAATCCATGGTCACTAGAAGCCCAGAGTGCCCCTTAGTGCCCCAATGCCATAGCCACCTCCTCCATGTCCCAAGGCCATAGCCCCTCTCCTCCATGTCCCAAGGCCAGAGTCCCATCTTAGTGTCCCAAGGCCAGAGTCCCCCTCTGTGTACTAAGTACAGAGTCCCCCCTCTGTCCCGAATCCAGAATCCCCCCTCCGTCCCAAATCTAGAGTTCCCATTTTACCCAAATCCAGAGTCCTCTCTGTCCCAACTCCAGGGCCCCCCTCTGTCCCAAACCCAGGTTTCCCCCTCTGTCCTAAATCCAGCCCCCCCCCCTCTGTCCCAAATCCAGGGTCCCTCTCTGTCCCAACCCAGGGTTCGCCCTCTGTCCTAAATCCAGCCTATTATATAGGATGTAAATACTTAAAAACTGAGAATAGAGATTCTTTGTGGATCTAGAGCCCCCCTCTGTCCCAAATCCAGGGTTGTCCCCTCTGTCCCAAATCCAGGGTCCCCCCTCTGTCCCAAATCCAGATTCCCCCCTCTGTCCCAAATCCAGGGTCACCCCCTCTGTTCCAAATCCAGTGTCCCCTCTCTGTCCCAAATCCAGGATCGTCCCCTCTGTCCCAAATCTAGGGTCGTCCCCTCTGCCCAAACCCAGGGTCCCTCCCTCTGTTCCAAATCCAGGGTCCCCCCTCTGTCCCAAATTCAGGGTCACCCCTCTGTCCCAAATCCAGGGTCCCTCCCTCTGTCCCAAATCCAGGGTCCCCCTCTGCCCCAAATCCAGGGTCACCCCCTCTGTCCCAAATCCAGGGTTCCCCCTCTGTCCCAAATCTAAGCCCCCCTGTATCCCAAATCCATGGTCGCTAAAAGCCCAGCGTGCCCCTTAGTGCCCCAAGGCCATAGCCCCCCTTCTCCACATCCCAAGGCCATAGCCCCCCTCCTCCATGTCCCAAGGCCAGATTCCCCTCTTAGTGTCCCAAGGCCATAGCCCCCCTCCTCCATGTCCCAAGGCCAGATTCCCCTCTTAGTGTCCCAAGGCCAGTGTCCCCCTCAGTGTACCAAGGCCAGAGTCCCCCCTCTGTCTCAAATACAGAATCCCCCCTCTGTCCAAAATCCCAAATCCAGGGTCCCCCTCTGTCTCAGACCCAGGGTTCCCCCTCTGTCCTAAATCCAGCCCCCCCTCTGTCCCATCTAGAGTCCCCCCTCTGTCCCAAATCCAGGGTCATCCCCTCTGTCCCAAATCCAGGGTCACCCCCTCTGTCCCAAATCCAGGGTCCCCCTCTGTGCCCCAAATCCAGGGTCTCCAGGGTCCCCCTCTGTCCCAAATCCAGGGTTCCCCTTCTGTCCTAAATCCAGACCCCCCCCCTCTGGCTTAAAAACTGAGAATAGAGATTGTTTGTGGATCAGACATTGTGAGAACAGTTTGAACATGTATACCAATGCCACCCAAAGGACTATTCAGTAAACCAGATCCAGATCATTTAGGAAGCTAGTATGCCTTCTATCGCTGTTGTATGCTCATACTAGTTGCTTTTAATGTGAGTTAATAAAATCAAGTTTTAACTGATTCGGATCCAGCTTACTGAATAGTCCTTCGGACACCATTGGTATTGAGGAGAGTTCAATATCCAGAAAATATGATATGGAAGTACAATCAAATATTAAAGAGTGATACCATATTTATTAACCAAATAAATGAATGTACAGAGCAAACACAGCGCTACGGGATTACCCTTTTATATTTGATTGAAATATAGAATTATTGACATAAATTGCATAATCCCATGGAAATTTATAGTATTAATACATTGAAAATAACTGATATTATTAGAGGGAGATTCAATAAAAGTTCTTATTGTTAAAAATGATGCTAATTTTGCTCCAACCAATTAGATCTTCTTTAACATTTGAAAGCTAACATCTGATTGGTTGGGGCTAAATTAGCACCATTTTTAATTATATGAATTTTTATTGAATAGAGAGAGTCTTGTTCATCTAGTTCTTGTTCATTTAGGTATCCTTTCCATTTGCTGTTTGGAGCCAGTAAGGATTTTTTTCCTTTTGCAGCTGAGGTTTTTTTTAATGACTTCCTTTCTTATTATACAATGGAAATAGAACAGTAACTCCTCAATTGCTTCTCCTAGCAATGGGATTGTAATCTTGTAGGATATGGCCACTTTCCTTATACATCAAGACCTCCAAAACTACTGAGAGGGAAGTAGATTAAAGGAGGACTATTGTGCATATAGTTAAAATGGAAATTACCTGAGGCAGGGAGGTAAGATTAATCTTTACTAGAGGAAGGACCAGGACACTAACCTGTACATGTTGGCTCTATCCATGGAATGATATAAGGGGTTAGGAATAATCAATCCTACCTCCAGGTGCTTTTCATTTAAAAAAAAATAAATTACAGTGTAGTTCTCGATTAGCTCCATAGAGGCAGCCATGGGTAAAACCTTTACGCTATTAGAACTGGCAGATTTGTTATTGTCACTGTTCTGCCTCAACAACATTTCCATTATCAATTCTGAATACATTTTGCCTTATTCACAATTTACTCCATTGTAAATATATATATATATATATATATATATATATATATATATCAGAAAATGTAGATAGAGACCAACGCTCCACAGGTCTTGTGAACGAGTTTTATTAACTTTGAACAAGTGCAAGGTGCAAAAAAATAGCAACGTTTCGGCCCTGGTTTAATGGCCTTTATCAAGCACTTTTTCAAAGTTAATAGAACTCGTTCACAAGACCTGTGGAGCGTTGGTCTCTATCTACATTTTTTGCTGTGTATTGGAATCCTAAACCGGCAGCTCCAGGCAAGTAAGAGGAACACTGTGTGCACACTACTGCCATTTTTGTTATATATATATATATATACACAGTCGGCATAGCATACACACAGTTGGCATAGCAAGATTGTATGTGCAAACTATTGTATCCTGTTTGCACAGCTAGAGGGAACAGTGTTCAAGGCCCCTATTCAGAAAAACACATTGGGCATGCTGTAAACATAAAATGTTGCTTTTCTGTAGAGATGGCCGAACTCGCTGAAATACATTCCGCTTTCAAGATTTGACGTTTTTCGGCAAATCCGAAGATTTTTCAATTCATAAGCAGACCCACTGAAGTCAATGGGAGTAAAAAAATCAGAAAGTTCTGCCTAAATTTAGGGTATAAATAGGAAAAGTAACTTATTGTAAATGGCTCGGGGACCTCGAAAATGGTCTGGGTAACACGTATTAAAAAAACAGACCAGTACCGGAAATTCTATGCGCTTCTTGTTTTTGCATTCTGCATACTATTTTCAAGATTTCTAGAAATATCAAAAAGTGTCGGTTTTTAAATTCTAAAAATCTAGAAACATCAAAAAAATTTTCAATTGTTCGATTATCAAAAACAGTACCGTGGTTTGTAAAAATCCAAAAAGGGGAGAGTTCTGGCGAATCCGTGAAATCCGCTTCGGAACTTGGTTTAGGTCCATCTATAGTCTTCAGGCTCAATACAATTATTCCAGTGTTCTCCTATTATGAAATTCTACTGATATCTCTATGTCTAATTAGCAATAGACCAAGGGATGGTAATTAAACTAAATAAAATAACAGTTTTTCAAGGAGATAAAACTTCTTTTAATTATAAATGGTGCTAATTTTGCCCCAACCAATCAGATGTTAGCTTTCAAATGCTAAACAACATCTGATTTGTTGGGGAAAACTTAGCACCATTTTTAATAATAAGAACATTTAATACATCTCATTCACATACAGTGTATTTTATGACTTTATAAAACGGGTAAACATTTTACTCCGAACATCATAGATGAAGCAAAATATTAATTATTTGCAAGCTATGGCAGTATAAAACCAGTAGAATGTGCTTTTAAACACTATTAGGGGACATTAACAGAGGGATAAAAATCTGTTTTCCCATCTTAAAGACACGCTTAATATTTTCTGCATTTTAAAAACATTTAGGCTCTGGCCACACAGACTGTAGCGCGCGCCTTGTCGTCCATTTGTGCTGCGCTTCTGGTAATAGTCTGGAATCAGAGCGCATGTGATTTGCAAATAAAGGGTGATTGCATGCACCACTTAAGTGGAAAGCAGCGCCAAGCACACACTGTGGCCATCCACATAGTGATATGCTTCCATACATTTGTCACACGCTAATGGACCATATGAAAAACTTGCTAGCCCTTGGCATGGTTTAAAGATGAGAATTTCAGTGGCTGTGTGCCTTTTCAAAAAGTAATGCACGCCTCCACCACAAGCGATTTAATATCGTGATTGCAGCCTATTTTTACTAGAAGCTTTTAGAGCTAACATTTTGCAAAATGTACAGTACCCTGAACAAGAATTGTTTGGTTTGTTCCTTCAATCAGGAGCTGACATTGGAAATGGAAAGTAGCTGAATCTGAATTTTAGAATCAAAGTGTGATATCCAAACTAAATTGTGAATACGATGAGAGCATGATGGCAATTTAGTCACAGAGACAGATGAACACTATAGAGAAATACATTATGTGGAAAGGAGGAAAGAGACATCAATGTCTGAATAAAACAGTAGGGGTGGAAAATGTGGCTATACAGAATAAAGAGAAAAGATAACAAAGAATAGGGAATTGAAGGACACTGCAAATACAAAATGGGAACAATATAATATTATGGTATTAAATATATTAGAAATGCCTATCTGGTTATTTAGCCAGATTATATACCTTACAATCCTACTCTTTTCTATTAGGCGTTTTACAACTCTACAAAGTAGATACTGCGTTGTGTACAGAGTGGGGATTTTAATTACTTTCTATTGGCTGCTGAAGAAAACAGTTAAAGGGCATGTTGAACCCCCAAACCACAATAGTTAAAAAACTGACAGATGTAGGACTAATCTGCTATGTATCAACATGTTGTTCTCCCCTTAAAGGAAAACAGTTGAAATGAAAAGTATCTGGGACAGGAAGGTTGGATTGGTATTTTGTACCTCCCAATATAATTTTAATGAGGAGCAGCAGCATGAAGAAAACTGTTTCTGCCAGTCTTTATGAGTGCTTCAGCACTATCTTTAATACAGGAAGGCCCATGGCAGTAACCTAGCAGATGAAAACTGTAAGTGCTGTAGCTCCTTAATAAAACAATATTGGGAGGTAGGAATAATCAATCCTACCTCCCTGCCCCAGGTGATTAATTTTTAAAAAGTTACAGGGAGATGTAATAAAAGTTCTTATCGTTAAAAATGGTGCTAAGTTTGCCCCAACCAATCAGATGTTAGCTTTCAAATGTCAAATAACATCTGATTGGTTGGGGCAAAATTAGCACCATTTTTAATGATAAGAACTTTTATTACATCTCCCTGTTAATTTTTTACAGTATAGTTTTCCTTTAACTCTGACTCTCAAAGGTTTTTACCACTTCTCCAAGCTCCAGGGCCATCTGTAGACTGTGTGGGAGGGGCTTTATATACACCACAATGAATGGTAAATGACACCCACAGTGACTGGTATTAGGATGCCCACAGTGACTGGTAAATGATGGTCAACATTAATTCTTTGATCTGCAGGGCTGACAAACATTGATTTCGATTAAATGAATTGCCAGTCAGAAGGTAGAGGGGGGAGTCATAGCTGCATTCTGTTTTGCAATGTAAGTTATGTCTTCCCCTGCTATTTAAAGTGACAGTACCTCCCGAAAATATGTGATATTTACAAATGCCATTTTTGGGGGGCCCTGGCATCTGGGCCTCAGGCACATGTTAAAATCATGTACCACAGGCACATGATGCCGGGGAGGGGAAAGTATTTTTCTTGGCATTAAAATTGCTGCCTCCCTACAGGGTGATGCTCTGTAATGTGCTCCACCCTGCCTCATTAGGGAGGCAGCCCTGCTAAGCTCATTACAATCATGCACATGTGGCAGCTAGAGAAATAACATTCAGTCATTGGCTGTGAAGTCAACTGTTACATCCAGGACTGACAGTTGCTAGCAGGGAGGAAATTGAGTTGGAAGGAGAATACATGCAGTAATAAACTGCAAAAGAGAGTTTTTGAATTACTCCTAACCAAGTGCTAACCAGAAGCACCAAAAAGCAGAAAGAGGGGTAACAGAACATTGGACAGCATTTCAGGTTAGTCTTACATCTCTAAGCATTCTAATTATTGACGTTTTATGGTTTGGGGTGATTTACTATACACAATTTTTCATTTGAGGGTTGGACTTGCCCTTAAGCGACTGCGACCTCAAACCAGCAGTACCATAACTTATCTACAGAGAAAGATGTAAACATGTATAACAATTAGCCTAAACTTAAAGCTCAAATCTTGTTGAAAGAGTCCACTAGTTGCACTAGATTCTGTGACCACTAGTTTCAATAGAATATATTAATAGAAAATATCCCTTATATATTTATATATTATGGCTATTAAAACAGTAGTATGGAAGTAACAGACAGAAAACATTTACTACATTTAATATGTGGGTTACTTCACTTTATCTGCAAGAACTGCCCTCCCTAAACTTTGCTAAACATCCATAAAATAAAGTAATAAAGCTACAACACGTTTATCATCACATCAATGCACCAATAGCCTGACCAACCTTCTAATGATTATGGGATATTCATACATGACTATTTTCACTAACCTCCATCCACTGACCCTGGGACTGCATTAGTAGTACCGCACACGGATCAGACTTGTTTAGGGTGTCTCTGTCCAACAGATTCTTGCAGTATACACGGAGCTCCACTTTGGACACACATGTGGCTGTGACAACTCCAAGTGATGAAGGAGATGCCAAGTCTGAGTTCTCATTAACCATCATCTTCCCTAAATTAGAAAGTCCTAACTGGTGATTTAAAAGGATGTGCGATCCAGCAAGCAGATAGCAAAATATGGTATAAGAACTGACAGTCAGCAAGAGTGCAATTCCATGTAATAAAACGTTTTACAACTTCTTAAAATAGAAGTGTTTTTGGGAAGCTGGTGAACCTGAAGGAGAACAGGCAGAAAGAGTATCAGCTCACTGCAATGTGGGTATCAGGAGGCCAATATCACAGCAACAGAAGGTTTCAGTACGATTGGTCATTCACCAGAATATTGGTTAGTCATCCTGCAATGTCATAATAATGTACCAAAGTCTTAATTCCCTACAGGCTTATGTATGTTGACTATATGCAAATGAGAGACCATTCATTTCTCTCAAAGGAGCCAATTTTCTTTTAATCTGGCTTTGCTGGACACAGTATTTTTCAGGTTTTCAGTCTTCTTCTTCTTACAGGTATTCCATCCCCCTCTCTCTGCTGTTCTGAGCCTAAAGGTTTAAATCAAGTTGTAGAAAGCTTGGTTTAAAAGAAAATGAGTGCAGATAACCTTTTCTAGTCTGGATGTGATGAAAACATTTGTCTCGTAAAGGGTACAAACGTATTAGGAGGTCTCCATGGAATGGGTTTTTCTGTTTGTTGGAATAGATAGGGTGCAATTGGCTAGAGGACAGAAATAAATAAGATATTCAAATGATTGTCACAATAAATCCAAGCAGCAATGAGCAGGTATAAATGGCTTCTTAGAAGAACTATGTAATAAACAGAATCCACATGAACATATAGGAGACTGAAATGGTAAAAAAGTATATCATAAACAAATGTGCACTTTACAAAGGAAATCAACAGGGAATTGCTATGGGCCCAACTTTAATTAACATTGTTAGACTCGATATCCTATGAAGAGTCGTTCTCTACTTATGTATTTGAATCTGCACACAGAACTCCGGTCCTAAGTGCTGGAATGTGCAGGTAAGTAGTGGGGTGAAAATCTTTGGAATTTGCGGGGATAGGGGTTATGGATGAAATCTACATGGAACATACACCCAATATTTCCACATAAAAACGTGTGTATTGTAATAATGTGGCCCAAACTAAAAATGATTTAAACATTAAACTTCTATTATCCTTTACAGTAAGGGGTACATTATTATACTTTACCCTATACCTTAGTCATAATGAAAACCTCAAATGAACAACTCACAAAACAATGTAAAAACAAACACTTTAAAAAGTTTAAACCCCTTCAATGAAGAGAACGCAATGTTTAATAAATTCATCTTGGCCAAATGAGCAGTAGAACAGCCGGATAATTGCACTATGTTATTTCTGAGCATCGCATCCCCTGAGTGCCATATCCAGCTGTGAACGTCTCCTACCTATGTGACTCATTCTGGAAGCATTAAAGAGAAGATACACGTTTTAATTACACTTATACGCCAAACAAAAGAATAGCTCACTACGCAACAAATCTTATTCTCTTTACTCCCCTTTTCCACAGCTTCTCCCCCCTATGCCTTAAACGTTGCTTTCTTGTGCCAGGAACATTAGCTTCTATCATCTTATTCACAGCTACCCAACCACGTGGGCATGAAAGTGCTTTCAGCAGAGGATATAGTGAAATCATTGAAAATGTGATGTGTAGAAGAAGGAAATGGAGAAGCAGTAAGTAAAACCAAAGCCAATCTATTAAAGGATATCTATACTGTAAAAATTAACAGTTTAAAAATGGAAAGTACCTAGGTCAGGGAGGTTGGATTGATTATTCCTACCTCACAATATCATTTCGTTGAGGCCCTACAGCACTAACAGTTTTCATTTGCCAGGTTAGTCCTGGACTATTCCTGTATTAAAGATAGTGCTGAAGCCAGGAGGAAGACTGGCAGAATCAGTTTTCTTTGGGCTGGTGCTGCTCACAGGAACAATATTGGGAGTTAGGTATTACCAGTCCTATATCCCTGTCCCAAGCACTTTTCGGTTTAACTGTTTTTTAAATAAACGTTATACACACAATAATTTTCCTTTAAAGGGGAACTGTGGGCTCCAAACAAGTTGAGTTTAAATTAAAGGCCAGTTTCCTACCTTTAAAACGAGCCATCAACCTCTACGTCAACTCATCAACTCTCTACGTGCTCCACAGCCCAAGATATAAAGAAATGACTGACCAGAAAGTTAATGGGTGGGAGGCTGACATGTGACATTCCTGCACAGTGCCGCCGGCGAGCACAGCTTCAGACTCCCTCAGTGTGTGAGGGAGGCAGGAAGTCCCTTCTCCTCTCTGCTGTGTGAAGTCCTGACAGAGAAGGTAAGGGAATCTACAGCCCTTCTTTCCCACTATGTGAAAACAGCCTTTACAGGCATAGTTCTCCACTCTGCCTGAAAAGGCTGTTTCCACAGACTTTTCTGTAGGGGGGGGGTCTAAGTGGCCCACAACACCAGTGAGTGGGCGGGGCTTGTGCACCCACACGTGGGTGGGGCTTGTGCACCCATGAGTGGGTGGGGCTTATCCACCTGCGGGTGGGCAGGGCCACAGCACCCGTGAGTGGGCGGGCCACATGGGGCTGTAAGAGAATGGGCCAAGGGGAGCCTGCAACTGGAGGGACCATGGGGTCCATGAGTGGGAGGGACCAGGGGGGCTGCAAAGGGGAGGAGGAGACACAGGGCAGATTGACTGACAGGTTTCAGAGCAGGAAGCAGGAAGTGCAGGGGACCTGGTGATGCTGCTGCCATATCACACACAAAAATGTAAATATCTTCAAAACTATGCAAAATAATAATAATGAAAACAAATTGCAAAAATTCTCAGGAGAGCAATTCCTATCAATTTACTTAAAGTCATTTTTGGACCACAGTTCCCCTTTAAGGTTGTATAAACTGTAAAGTCAGATCACTGACATTACTCACCGGGACAATGCATAAGTAGCATATTTTAGGGGTTCATATATATTTTCCAATTTTGCTTTAATCCTAGCAATGACTGGACTCAGGACATGTTCCTTCCCATGCTTCTATTACAGTTTCTCTGACAATAATAGGTATACTCAAAAAGTTTAAACGAAAAGTGCAAGGATTTTATCATTCCTAACTAGCTGGCTGCTGGAACTCAAACTCCTGCTGCTGCAGCTGGAACTGCACTTTTCTGGCAATTACTTTCTGACTGTCTTGATTACAGAGGTCACAGGCAGATCGCCCTGTCATCTGACAGTTCTGGAAGGGAGAATACGAAGGGGAGTCTATAGAATTCAATGAGCATGTGGCCATGCAACTGTCTATCAGGGGTTGTGACCCACTCTGAAAAAAGGCTGCTGAACTCAGGAAAAGACAAATGCCTTCACTGTAAAATCCTGTCTTTACAGGATTTCTCAAAAATGGGAGAATGAAGGTATATGTTAGTAAGGAATTATAGAATTTATTCGGACTCCTTTATAGTTTTTCAGTACAATGTGCGGATGAACAGAACATTATATACAGCCCTCTCTTATCAAAAGTTAATTATTTTATTTACAAACAGCTTGACAAGTTTTGGACAACAAGTGGAACTTAATCACAGTAAGCAAAGAGAAAACATTCGGTAAAAGCTGGTGCACACTATACAATCCTTCCTCCTGACCAACCATTCAAGGATTTCGACCGGTCAGCCAGGAGGAAGGATTGTGGGTCACGGCAAAATCAGCCGCGTCCGACAGTTAGGCGTGACTGATCATGTGGTCCATAAAGTAAATTTTCAACCTGTCCGTTCGTTTGGCCGATTTAGACGAATGGTCGGCAGTCGACCAAGCGGCAAGGCGCGCCGTTAACGATTGGTAAAACAATTGTTTAAACCAATTGTTAATTTTGCGAGTGGTTTAAAGAAACATTAATTTACGATTGTTAATCTCTGATCGGTAGTTAACATTACCAATCGTAAATCTACGATAACAAAATCATAGATTTACGATCCCCATAGAATACCATTGTGGTAGTTTGTTCAGTCGTAAATGTACGATCGCGATCTTACATTTATGACCGCAATTGTACATTAACTAACCCGCAGTATCGCTAAGCGATACCGCGGCTTTATGGCTTTTTAAATACAGCCCCTAATATGATAACTGTGTGTGCACTCCTCCTGACCACATTCAAATATTCCCTTTTCAAATCTGAACTGTAACATCATTATTAGCTGGAGACTACTAGTGGGTATGACCCACTGCAGTAGCTAAGGACTGGGCATGTGCAAAGAACATAATGAGAATTTCTTTAATTTCAAGGTTCTCTGCCTTCTGATTCAGTGTTGCTCTGAGGCTTTATTTGTCCTTTAAATACATTGGACATTCGTTAAAATATTAATGAAGAAAGAGATTAGCCATATTACAGGTGTTCAAGCTGAGATAGGTATAATAATCTTATTTATAAGAGAGGAATTGAAATGTGTTATAGAACTACCAAGGGTAACTAACATTGTACATTTTTGGTGATATGATTTGAGACAGTAAAAGAAAATGTTTGTAAATACATAAAGGGAAAGTACCAGTAACCAGGCCAAGGTTCTTATAGGCCTTGAAAGAGTTGCCACCATTCAATGTTCGCAGTCAAAGCAAGGAATACCTTCTTAATATGCTCCAACAGGTCACAAACATTTTACTCATTTATTTACTGTAATTAAACTATAGCATTACCTTTAAAAGATCCTAGGGATGGAATTATAACAGACCCTATTAAAGGGAAGTTCTTGAAATTTTACCAGTCTGCAATGAGGTGGGAAGGTAGGAAACACTGGGATGGGACACTGTGGGGATTAGCAAGTTATGTTAATGAAATTTAGAGATTGGTTTTGGTGCTGTAGCCTAGTCATAGCTTTATAGAATTAGCAGCAAGGGAAATAAAGGAAGGAGAGGGTAATTAGTAAGGCTGTGAGAAGCTGAAATGGTAAGCGTTGGGATGAATACTGTCAGGTAAGAAGCTGTGATGGAACAGGGTTTTATGACCCCCAGTGAGTTGTAGGACCGTTGGAAAGCTTCTCTTCAATTTTAGAGGAAAATTGATTATGTATAAACTTAGGGACAAAACACAGACTTATAGATGCATTAAAGGGCATCTATAGTGGGAAAAGGAACTTTTTTTTCTTTCTTTCCATGTTCTATATTTCCCCCCCAACCCCTACAGTGTCATCACTTTGTTCAGATTCCTGCTCTGTCTTGAGATACACCAGTTAGAAGAATATGTAATTGCATTCCTCTACTCCTACTTGGACTGTCAATCAAATCCCTGTGACGTGATCCCCCCTCCCTGCTCTGTAATAAACATAGAGATAAGAGCATTAGCAGGGGGAGAGAGGTAGCTTTGATGGTAGATATAAGGCTGCACGTGGCCCCCCTTCTTAATAGCTTTCACTGATTGATGATGGGTCACAAAGTGAGAGATCGTAAACTGTACTGTTCTCCTTCTTCCTCCATGTCTCCAGGACAGCTTGCTTTCTACTGGCCACTGTGCATGGGTGTGTTTTTCAGGATGTTGAACTTTTAACTCCCACTGCACATGATAAGCTTGTCGGTTAGCCGGAGTTGAGACATGGAGGAGGTAACAGAGGGGAGGGGGGAAGGGGGGAGTGCTGCACAGAGATTTGACACCATGGTTAAAAAAAGTCACTGACAAAGATAGGATTAAGGCAGCACAGAGTACATGAATGTAAATTTGCAAAGGGGCAATGTGTTTTTTTCACTATAGATGCCCTTTAAATGGCAAATGTTTATTAGTATTATTGCTGGAAAGTGCGGTAAAGTAGTAAGAAAGATGTGGTCAAACATTGATACAGTGGATTAGGTAGAAATTATCACACCCATCAGTAAAACTGTAATGTGCCTTCATCCTGCTTCGCCTACAGTGATTGTCTGGGGTGGCTGTATGTCTGAGAGTCGCCCCTCCCTACCCCCAGTGGTTTCTGGAGCTGCTACCCTGGTAGCTGTTCCTCTGGATTGATATATTAGTTCAGGGGAATTACAAATTGGATGCAAAAGTAACATCTGGTCACCTATATCTATAAATGATTCAGGTTAAAGGGCATGTCCACCCCCAAAACTAAAATTTAACCCCTTACTGGCCACATCAAGTAGTTTAAAACAATCCTTACCTTACATTCCTGCTCAAAATAGTTCCCCTGCTGTGCCCCTCCAAAGTCCAGGAAACTGCTGTGTAGGAGCAGTGTGTGACTCATGCTGTGCCTGAGACTTCCTCAACCTCATCAAGGTTGAGGCATGCTCAGTGCAGCCCTCCCTGCCTCTCAGCCAATCACAGACGCGGCTGCCGGTCCCGCCCCCTGCTTTCAATTCCATGCAAGCAGAGGGCCTGAACACTGCAGCAGGGGAGAGAGGGCAGGTAAGTAAGAATCGGGGGACTTTCTAACAATTCTATTAATTCGGTTGGGGCTGGGGGAGCATGCCCTACCACATATCAAAAGTTAAATTTTGGGGTGGACATGCCCTTTAAGCTACCCATATAGGGGCAGATATTCTTCTGGTCTGATTTCCAATCGACTGCAATGTTCAGATATCTAGTCTGAAGAAACTCTCCTAGTTTCCCACCCTGTGCTGATGATCTTTCCACTGATTTGCCCTTAATGTGCAGTACACACTTGAATGTAGCATGCATTTCTGTCCAGATCCATTTTTTGCAAAAAGATAGGGAAAAATTGACCCAGACAGACAGACCAAAATGGACGAAAAACACGGACTGTTTATTTTTATCCGTTTTAGCCCATGTGTAGTGTGAAATCACTGTCCCTCCCTGTAAAATTAAGTAGAAAATTGGGCCCCCGTTCCTCCCCCCCTCCCCTTGGGTCTACAGGATGGTCTACAGGGTTTCTCCGCTGGTGGTTATGCCCAGCATCAGAACCAGGAGTTGTAGTGAGTTTACACAGTTGCATTTATAAAATACAGGTAAAGGAATACAGATGGGTACAAACAAACATAACAAATATTTTACATTATATATAAAAGCACTTTTATATAGTTATAGAACTATTGAAAGTCACAAACTGGTCTAGCTGAAGAAAGTTGAAGTTGGAGCAAAGCACAGGGTAAAATGATCCTAATGGACAAGGCAGAGCAATAGAACCATCACCACTTGCATCACAGATTGCTGAATCATCTAGGATTGTGAATGAGCTATTTACGCATGCAATGGACCCTGAGTGCGCCCACACACTGGCTGTGACCATGAAAAAACAGCAGCAGCTACAATTACACAGAATAATAAAGGAGATTTGTCACCGGATTCATTGTATTCCTGGAATGAACACAGAAGAGCATCCTACATATTGATCTGCAATCTTCTTCTGGCATGCATGATAGATTTGTCTGGATGAATCAGTGTTCCATAATTGTACAGAACATTTTAAAACTCCTATTTTCTCTCACCTTTCTTTTTACTAATGGGCTTGTTTAAATATGACTAAATAATGCACTGAGCAGCTGGACATGGTTAGATTTACCAGGGCAGCATGTTGAAAAGTGAAAGGTTTGTAACATTATGATTCGCTCATGGGGTTACATTCCTATGTAGAGTGTATTTAAGAGCTACCCCTTTTTCTAATAGTGACCATTCACTGATGTAGATTGCAAACCATGGCCAGGGCAGAATTATATTTCATTGTAACTTTACATCCTATAAAATGATCACATATATGATGCAATCTACATTAACATACATTATTAGTTGCACTTTAAAATTGAATGATATCAGAATAAAGTATGTTATTGTAAAATATTCACATTATTTAAAAATGGATGTTTCATTTGCCAGTAATGTGGCTCTAATGCAACAACATGTACTGGAAAAAAACCCAAAATGAGCATTTCAGAGAATGATGGGAATGAAGATCTGACTTTCCAAGGCAGCTCCAGGACAAGATTCTTCTTATACACGAGAAATTCAAAAAAATGATTTCCTGAATCCAGCATACCACCTCCTCGGTTTTACTTAAGGCCAAAAAGTAAGCAAATATATTTTACACAGACCCACAGTAAATAATATTAAACATTCATGCCAGTCATTATATCTGCATGTGACTGCCCCCTCTCCCTAAAGATTTAATAGTGGCTCCCTCACACCCACAATTGAATACAATCTCCCTGAAAATTGTCAGAGCTTATGTGAGAAGGACAGTCAGACAGGCTGATTTGCATCCTGATTTCTCTTATTGCTACGTAGACTGTGGGGATTTTAGGGGGGGTACAGAATTCCAGTTTCTGCTGGTTAAAATCCCCTGATATATCAGGGTTATCTCAGATGTCTGGTCAGGTTTATTAGAAAGCTTTATGAGAAAGCTAGATGTCTTTTTACATATATGAATCCATATAGTTCCAAGTTGATCCAGAAAGGATTTTTCCCCTTTTGGTACTAATTAGATGTGGTTCCAGTAGGGATTTTTACCTTCCTTACAGCCAAACATTAATGGATAGAAGGGTTTAAGATTAAATGCCCAACTGGTTTGTGTGTAAATATTATTTGTAAAGAAAGGCAAAAGCACAATGGAGAAGTTGACCATTGACTAGAATGTTGAATCCATTGCCTTTCTATATCATTCCTTTTTAAAGTTATATCAGGGTGAAAAAAAGCATTATCTTTAACTAGACCAATGCCTGCATTTACCTCCTTTTCTTAGCACAGAGAGATATAAAGTATCTCGTTGGACAACTAACTCATCGCTTGTCCCTCTGAGAACCAGATTAAGCATGTCAGCGCCAAAAGCATGGGGAAGAGGAGGGTTCAGAAGGGAATGGGGGCTTGGCTTTATACAGGGTTTTCAGGATAGGAGATACTAAATACATTCTAAATATGTTATACTAATCAGCCTTTTCTTTATTATAATGCAGGAAAATGTGTTGAGGGCTCAATTTCTCCTTTTGTATGGGCATAATCCATGGAATGTGACTGGCAGCATATAGGAAGACGTAAAATATTCATGATTAAGGGCTACAATTTTAATAAATAGAATCAACCACATCTAGATCCTCTATAAAACAGAACCCTTTAACTATCTGGTTTGTGTGATTTATTCTTGGTATAGATTTTGACTATTTGATAGTGAACAATTAGGATACAGATCAATCTAAGAATAACACGAGAAGCAAAGATTGGGACAGCAACACTGTATATGATAAAAACTACACTGTATATGATACACACTACACTGTATATGATACACACTACACTGTATATGATAAAAAAAAAAAAAAATCCAATGATGGGGAGGTGGGTTTTTAGGTTTCTTTAATATTTCTTAATATCTTTTAATTATGA
This sequence comes from Hymenochirus boettgeri, assembly GCA_019447015.1. Taxonomy (NCBI): domain Eukaryota; kingdom Metazoa; phylum Chordata; class Amphibia; order Anura; family Pipidae; genus Hymenochirus; species Hymenochirus boettgeri. The sequence continues at coordinate 99,217,423 of CM033472.1, read as the reverse complement.
TATGTAATGATGATGAAAACAACCTGTTATGAGCAGCACAATTATTACCTAATCGAAAGTGAAGGATAACCTGCTTCATAAACTCTATTACTGTGGTAGGTGGGCACGTGAGATAATAAACTGTGTGCACGATCATTCCTGGATGGGATCCATCACATTATGTCATGTCTCCCTGAAAGGATACTATAGTTAAAATCAAAGAACAAAGCCTCCTTGCGGTGGACTCTATAGCCATGGACTTGGCATAAGCACAAGGCCACATCCCCAGCTGACAGTACAAGGAAAATAGAAAATGAAGAAATAATGTTCCAACTTATTCAGACAGCACCGGGCCTTTTAAATCAATATCTACTGCACTGAAATAAAATGTTAGTAAGGGGTAAGTAAGAAACAGGTGCTGCCATGAATGTAAATTTTATTTTCAGCCTTCAGAGGGTTACAATTTAAAAACACGTCAGTCTCATTATGGGGAGGCACTGGCTCTATTTGGAGTTAGTCGAGCTAACCGATATAAATCTTTCACACCGGCTGTGCAGATTTCACAAAGACATGGCAACGCGGAGTGATTGTGGCTCTGGGTAAAAGAGGCAGCCAGTGTTTTAACATTTTATAAAAAGCTTTTTTGTGGTTCTCTTACCATCCATTTCCACAAGCACAACTGGTTAAGTGTCTGTTCCTCCTCTGTGTTTGAAAATGTGACATGTTGTGTGGTGGAACGTTTCTTTCCAACTGCATCTATCTCGTCAATATAAACAATACATGGTGACGGGAACGAGCTTCCTTGAAAAGGCTACGAACTCGGGCAGCACCTAGGCCTAAAATCACAGAAAAGTTGTGGAGACACAAAAACATACATGATATCAGTTAAATATTTACACTCTGCTTACAATATCAAATGTAAGTTTATTTCGCTCTCAGTAATAATAACAGTATGCATTTACATAGCAACTTCTGCCACTTTTCAGCTAGGCTGTAAGAGCTAAGTACAGGTTATATTAATAGAAGAGATATTCACTACATACAGAGTAATGTAAGGTTTACATCACAGATGAGTAATAAACTTAGATTTTAATGTCTGGGATGTCTTAAGCTGGGCCACACCATGCCTATTTCGGCCCGATCGATTGTTAGTTTGGTGTATTGGTCAATCAGGCCGAAATAATTGCATGGTTTTTATGACACAACCGACCGTTCGTCAGAATCGGACAAGGCACAATCAGACATATTGGAAAACCGCAGCCAATCATGTGGTCGCGGCTAATTGTCGCCCACTGTACTTTGCTGCAACAAGACAATTCTTCCTCCTGCCCAACCGGTCGGAAGTCCTGAAGGAAGGATCTGACAGTGTATACCCACCTAAAGCTTATTACACAGGTGCAAATGCACAAACAATACCCAACGAACAGCCATTACAGTCAACAATGGACCATGTGTGGCGACTTGATCAGGTGTCATTGGTGGTCCGTCCTGCCTGTCAAGTGCCGCATGTTTGTAGTAGGCTTAATTTTTAGAAAGAAGACTTAAAGGCAAAGTTCAGTGGAAAATATAATTTTAAAATTCTTGGTGTATTATACATACTTAGTTATTCTACATATTATCTTCCATTTTAAAAAAAATTGTTGATTTCAACCCTTGTATCCCTGCAGTGAACTGCCATTTCAGGTTCTAACGGTCCTTCTTCTTCCAGGATGCACCACTTGGACTGGGTCAAGGGAAAGACCATAACGGTCTCTATTAAGGGGTCCTGAAAACAGGAAGTCAGAATTTTCTGTAGCATTTTTTTTTCACAGACAAAATGCTGAATGGGAAGGTAAAGGTCATTGGGATCGAAAAATACTGCTTTTTTTTCTTAAAAGCATATGTATTTGCCACTGAATCCCCTTAAGGTGCTAATACATTAGGAACTCTCATTTCGAATTCCTGCAACGTTCCAGTGATGCTGAAGGAACCACCTAACCCCTATTGTTTGAGAGAGAATTTTTATCGCAAAATAAATGAGCCAGACAGGGTCAGAAGGTGAGAAACCACCAGTGCTAGAGATTAGCTATAGATTAGATGTGGATAGGTGGATAGGCTTAAGTGAGTGTCGTAAGAATTTAATATAGGAAGTGTCATTTTAAACTGATTTTTTAACAGAGTCTTGATCTTAACTTATATTTTTACTTTTTGTTTTAACCCTTTCCTCTATCCATACCCCAAGTGCAAGCAAGATACTTTTAAAGGGCATGTCACATATTATAAACTTTCCCCATATCATAGTATATCCTCCCCAGCCCAACCGCTATAAATAAATTTAAGAAGTGCCCCGATGTTTACTTACCTTCCCTTCTCCTCCGACGCCCGGCCTTCTGCTTGCAAGACACTGCAAGCAGGGGGCGGGACCGTCAGCGGTGTCCGTGATGGCGAGAGGCAGCCAATCACGGACGCGGCTTCCGGCTTCTCAGAAGCCGGGGGAGAGAGGGAAGGAAGTAGAGTTCGGAGGTCTTTCTTTAAATTATTTTTTAGTGGTTGGGGCTGGGGGAAGATATACTATTATATGGACAAGGGTGTTTATGGTAGGGGGAGGGATGCAAAACGGGAGAAAGAGGGGGAGAAGGGCTGCAGTACGCATGCCAAAATTCTCCCGAGGCGAGACAGGAGACCGAGTCCTATATGGACTCTGCTATCTCCTGGTGGGCAGTTTTTGGGACTTTGGGGGGGGGGGGGGGGGGGGGGGGGGGGGGGGGGAACTACAGGAGAACCATATGGAGCTGGGATGTGAGGTAAGGATTTTATTACACTACATGGTGCCATTAGTGGGGGGGATTCTAGTTTTGGGGTGGACATGCCTTTAAAGATTTTATAAACAGTTCAGTGGACAACTTGCAGTGCAGCCACCCTACTCAAGTACATTCCGTACACACCAGAGCGCAGAAGTAACCCCTTCTACTAGATTAGATGTCTGTCTACAAACGTCTAATCTATTTAAATATCACATTATAATTGGGATAAATTGTGTATTATGATATTATACTTATTTAATAAAATGCTTTATCTGATAAGGAATTAGATCGTAGAATAGATCAAATTTTGATCTGTGCAGGTCAGAAAATTTATGTTAGATCACATTAAAAAGCATGCAAACTTGTTGAAATAATAGTTTATAAATCACATTTTAAAAGGAATCGCATTTAAATGGAATTGCATTAATAAAGAAATCCATAGTAAAGAATCATTTAGAAAAGAATAACATTAATAAAGGAATCACATTTATAAAGGAATCGCTTTAGTAAAGAATCGAAAATCATGTGTGGTTTGTGTTCAATTCAACTTCAATCAACAGTCAATCATTTTATCTAACAAGTTGATTGAAATGAAAAACGATCTAAGACAAATTGAACCATGTATGGAAACCTTTAGATTCCACTTGACATTCAGAAGATTTGTCTGCTGCAAATTTTCTTGGACAAATATAGACAAATGTCCCAACATCTTATGGACTTTAACGGAAATCCACTGTGGCCAAGATTACACTACAGTGATTGGTTTCTGTTTTCATATTTAAGAATGCCCACATCTTACCTCCTATAACTCCACAAACTCTGAGCCAGCCATTGCCAGGAAAGGCACTTAGCTTCTGTGGCTACAGCCTTTGCCAGCAAGGTCTTCCCACACCCTGGTGGGCCAAGTAGCAACGCTCCTTGAGTACTTTTGCCCCAAGCTGCAGGTACCGGTCTGGGCTCTAGAAGGAAAATAGATTTGAAGTATGGTGCTGCAAAACAGGCACATTCTAATGGAATTAGTCATTGTGTATGGCTTCTAACATGGCCTCCTTTAAGGCCATAATTTTTTGCCCATAACATAACATATGTTGTTGCTATTAAAGTGCCAATAATGTATGATCACTAAGCACAGAATATAAATAACCAGAACTCAACATTAGTTATTTAAAAATATTGCAGGCACATGTGTATTTAGATGAGTTTTTTTTTTTTTTTATACGGTTTATTGATTGCGCTTAAACAATAAATCAAGTACAATGTTGTCTGATAATAAAAATAGAGTCCAAAGTATCAACATAGCAAGGAAATTCATAATAGTGGATGTGAGTCTAAACTCAAACAGCCTACAGTTTTCAAACATGCTGAAGAAAACAAAACATTTCAAAAACATTTGCTTGTACAAACATCTTGTGCTAAGAACAAAAGAAAACCTTGTATACTTTCTATAAAAGGAAAGAATAAATTATGGAATCAGATTAGTTAAAGGAGAACTGTGTGTGTATTAAGTTTTTTTTAAAAAAGGTTAAAATTAAAAGTACTCAGGACAAGGACACAGGACTGCTAATTCCAGCCCAAAGAAAATGGATTCTGTCTTCGGTCTTCCTTCTAGCTTCAAATACTTTAATACAGGACTAACCTGGCAAATGAAAACTGTACATGTCGTAGTATCCAACGAAACAATATTGTGAGGTAGAAATAAGCAATCCATTATAAAATTTCCATTGTTTATAGTAGTCAGCATTTTTTTTAAATTAATGCTTCTTTGGGGACATTCACCTAATAAAAATTACTTTCGTAGCATAGAATATTAAAAAAGGCAACAGGCTCACAAATTTGGAACATGACCTCATATAACTAAGGCAGAATTATGGACAAGCCACAAGTGAATAAAATCTTAACTGGATTATGGGTTGTATGACAAAGTTGTCTAGGTTATAAATATGCCCGACGAATAACATGAAATTAAATAATATGGTTATTTGCCACTGGGGACAAACTGCATCACATCAAACATTGCTTCCCAAAAAAAGGTTATTGTGTTGGAAACACTAAGTACACAGTAGGCAAGTAGTATACATCTGGAATGTTAGGGCAGTTGAAACCTATGGCGGCCATAGGCAAGAATCGCGAATATCCCATATTGGGATATTCACGATATTGTACGATCGTGGAATCATGTATGGACGATCATTTGACGAACATCCAATCATTGGGCCAGTTGAAAATCTTTTGCCCGATTGGCAATCTGATCATATGACCCACCAATCATACGATCGGATTGTAGATCTATGGCCACCATAAGTCATCAATTCTGAGAAGGAGGCATTAGACTATCTTGCATCATATTTCCCAAGCTACTGACCCCAACTCCTCCCAACCTCACACACCCGGTAATGCAAGCCATATGTTGCCAGAATTCCAGCAATTTAGTAACCAAGCCCTGATTTTCAGTGCGACGATAAAGAGCAGTGCATTTACCAATGTTTTGCTTAGGTCTATCCAGATATGTTCAAAAGGTCTGTAATATAAAGTTCAACAATGGTATCTAGGTCAGCCAGATCTTCTGAGCCTGCAAGGTGGTATATGTCAGACATAATTTCTTTAAAGGACGTGTAAACTGGGGCAAATAATTTTTTAACTAATCACACAGTAATTAGATTAATTACCAACAATCTTAAAATCGGCTTTTTTTTTCTTCTCTGACCTTCCTATCCCTTGTTTTTTAGCTCTGGCAGTTTTCCTTTTTAAATAGGACAGGGCACAGCTAGTCAGTAAAGAACTGTCAATCACCCAGCCCCTCCCCTGGCTCACTAGATGTTGTAACTATCCATTCTATAAAGGTAAAGCTTATTTCTCTGTCACTGCATGACTAATTGATTCAGCATTAAGATCAGGAAAATGAATAAGCATTACCTGTTTCTCTGTGCTTCTCTGTGCTCTTTCTGTGTAGATAAACCCAATCCTGCAGTTAGCTGCTGTCTGTGTTACTTAAAGGAGAACTAACTTACATTTTCAAAAACCTAATGTGAAAGTTTTTCTCCCCAGAACACCTATACATTGTAAGATTCTTCTCTGGTACGTTGCATTTAGTATATGTGAGAATAGATTCTGTAAATAAGAAGGCTTCCATGTTGTTGTCAGTACAACCCACAACCCATGAAGTCATCTAAGAACCACGCCCCTGACCCCAGTATTCACTGTCTCTATGCACAAAGTGTTTCCTATACAGATGTCTACAAACCAATATGGAATCCCTGATAAGACTTTTAAGCTGCTTGTTACCTGCAGTTATTTACCAGTCAGTGTGAGGTTGCTAGAAAATAAACTGCAGGGTAACAAGCAGCTTTCTAAGTATCAGGGATTCCATATTCCATTTTTTAATTATTCTTTTACTAGCAAAAGATAAGTTACCAAATGTAGCTAGGCTCTCTGCTTATTTAGTGTTGGCGCACCAGGTAAGGCACCAGATTTAAAAAATACGCAGTTCAGAAGGTCACAAGTTCAATACCCCAGATGTAGCTTTTTTGTTTTCTATTATATTCCATGAGAAAGATAAAGCTTCTAATTGACCCTGACATTCAGCTTGTGTAGTGGTGGCTCACCTTGTAAGACGCCAGGTTTAGACACATACAGTTCAGAAGATCACAAGTTCAGTACCCTAGCTAACCTTTTTTTTGTTTCTATTATATTCCATGCAAAAGATATGATTCTGTTCCTAGACTTTAAGCTTTCAGCGGTGGCTCACCTTGTAAGATGCCAGGTTTAGACACATACAGTTCAGAAGGTTATGAGTTGATTCCCCCAGATTATTTTTATTTTTTGGTTCCATTATGTTCCTACTACCATATTCTATGTGAACAACAGTTTATATAGTGTCTCTCTTAGCCTAGAGGTAAGACGTCTGCTTTTAGCAAGACAGGGTAAATTTACAATTTGCAGGTTCTATTCCCCACACTTACTTTTATTTTGCTGAAATGTAAGTATTCTGTTTCTACATCCATGCTATCTATGAAATACACTGCAAAGATTCATTTTTTTTTGTATGAAAAGCAAAGGATTATATCTTGTTAGGACAGGAGCCTTGAATGTGTTTGAAAAAAAAACTGAATTCCCTGTTCTGTGTCATGGAGGGGAGGATCTCTGTGCTAAATGTGATTGGTTGTCAGCTTCTAGGAAGCAAGGCTGCAATTCCTTGTTTTGATCTGTTGAGCTTTATGGAGCAGTTGCCGCAGAGACACTTAGCTGGGGGTTTACCCAGCTAGGTGGATTGTGGGAGCTGACCCCTAGTACTCACAGGTTCTTTTCATAAATTACCAATGGCCACAGCAAAGGGAGAGGTGAGACACAGCTTTTTGTATGTTTGTGAATGTGCTCTGTCTATTGGGACAATGTTGTCTGGAGACTTTAGTTCCCCTTTAAGTCCCAATGTAGCACTGTACCTAAAGAAATCAATTACAAAGCCCCCCCAACACACGCACAAACCTTCAAACCCCTACAGCTAAAAGAAAATCTTTTTCAGTTATTACAGCTCCCAGTGCTGCTTACCTTCCCATAGCAAAGCAGATTTACTTTCACTATAACACAAAATCACTGGGTGAATGCTAATGGCTGTAGTGGGGCACAGATCATCCCACTGCACATGCTCCACATTCTAGCTGTGCCTCAGCTTTGGGAGGGGTGGATACATAGTGAGGAGACGTGCATACTAACTAAGAGTGATCTGAACAGGACATGAGGAGATCTAGTGACAGGGAGCACTGAGAGCAAAAGGGGATCAAGTTCCTAAAAGCACTAAAAATATAGAAAATGATGAAGGCAGTCATTTTTTTCAGTTTAGTGTCCCTTTAAACGTGGAAGCTTTATTAATTTTATCTACTACTAAAAAACATCTTCCACTGACATGGGTTTATTACATTCAAACAAACAGTTATTGTCCTGGTGATAAACAGTTTTGATGTCAAAATTTACCTTTAGATAATCCACAAATTCTTTCACTTCCATCTTTGCCTCGTGCATTCCGCAACATCCTTAAAACTGATACCTTTACCAGACTTTCCATCACAATAGTGAATCTAGCCATTTTTAGTTGATTCTAAAAAAGAAGTAATTAATTTATAATGAAGATTAGGATCTTTTGTCAAAATATACAGTACTAGAGGGACACTCCAGCCAGGCTCCCTGTGTTCATTTTCTGGGACTTTGGGCAGACATTCCAGGAGAACCCTTCAGAGCCGAGATGTAAGGTAAATAATTTTACACTCTACACAGTGGGGCCAGTAGTTGGGGAGATTATAGTTTTGGGGGTGGACATGCCCTTTAAGGCTGGGTACACATTGACAACATTTGTCCTGGCCAACCATTCGCCACTAGTGAGCGATCGGCCGAGAAAAATCATTTTCTGTCACGGCAAAAGTAGCCGCAGGTGACAGTTCACAGCGACCTATGATGAGGTCCCATTAGGAACCGCACAATCACAATTTATCAGCATAACCAAGATAGGTTGCGCCTGTTGGCACCAACACAACACATATTTTCGCCCACCCAACCGATATACGGTATCATTGGTAAGCCAAAAATATGTATGGTGTGTCCCCAGCCTAATGCTATCAGCCATTTCAGACGACAATTAATAAATATATGTATAAGGCCTACGTTTAGGTGACCTGATCAACATCTTAGTACAACAAACACTAGACATCAAAACTACACTTACAAAAGCACTGAAACCTCCTTCCCGTCCTGCCATTCCTGCCAACAAAAAATATACCACAAAATAGCAACCACCACTGCGGCCATACCCAAGGCATAGACAGCACTGTAAAAGAAGTGAAATTTCAGTTTACATTAAAAAACAAACTATAATTTTAATTAAAATTATATTTTTGTCTGTTTGTACAGTTGTGAAAAGCAGAAAACTTAAACAAAAGTACATGCCTGTTGTACAATAGGGAATATTTTAGAGCAGATTATTAGAATAATTTTAAATGCACACAAGGAATACTGTAGAACTGTTACTGGCTAGTATTTTAAAACATGACTGGTCATTTGCCTTCCCACTTTGTACCCATCCCCCCCACCTGTATCTGTATGTTGTTCTCCCATTAGATGTAGCTCTTGGGTAGGGATCTCATTCCTAATGTGTCAAGGCTTGTTGCATTTCTATCAATTTATTCACAATTTATATATAAATGCTTTCTTAACCTCTTAACCAATGTATGCAATTGTATTTAATTTAATTTTTATCTATCTGTATAATGGCTTGCACTTATCCCTTGTTTGTATACTCTGTATTTTATAATGTACAGCGCTGCGTACCCAAGTGGTGCTTTATAATAAAAATTATACATACAGTGGTTTGCAAAAGTATTCGGCCCCCTTGAAGTTTTCCCAATTTTGTCATATTACTGCCACAACATGAATCAATTTTATTGGAATTCCACGTGAAAGACCAATACAAAGTGGTGTACATGTGAGAATTGGAACGAAAATCATACATGATTACAAACATTTTTAACAAATCAATAACTGCAAAGTGGGGTGTGCGTAATTATTCAGCCCCCTGTGTCATACAATGTAGAACCACCTTTTGCTGCAATACACGCTGCAAATGTGACAAAATGTGGAAAACTTCAAGGGGGCCGAATACTTTTGCAAACCACTGTACATACATACATACATACATTTGCACTATAATAAGAGCTTTTCAAACCAGACTTTCCTAGCAAGTCACTTCAGCAGTTTCACAGCAAAACAAACATAAATAAAAATATATTACTTGTGCAGCTTGTTACACTAAAAGCTATCTGCAAAGAGTAGATGATCTGTCATCTACAGAGTATGAAACGTTGTGCAAACATTTAATGCAAAATATTTCCAGGTGTACCTCTAGGGCAACATTCTGCTGTACTTCATAATGGCCTTGAAATAAGATTCCTCTTTGTGGAATGACTGAAAAAATTTAATGGTTTGGTCTATTATCAAAATTAATATGCTTTTTATAGGAGTAGCCTTTTTAACTGTAATTCCTTTTCAGGTTCATGTTGTAAGGGCATGTCCACCCCAAAACTATAATTTCCCCCAGTACTGGCCCCACGTGTGTGCATAAAAATCCTTACCTTACATCCCAGCTTCAAATGGCTGCCCTGCAATGTTCCCCCAAAGTCCAAAAAACTGGCCTCCTCCTGGAGAATTTTGCCATGCGCAGTAACCTAAAGCCCTCCCCTCGTTTGCTCTCCCTCCCCCTAGTGTAATTCGCTTTTCATATATTGTAGGGCTTCCTTCTCCAGCCCCAACCGCATTATTATTATTTTCAGAAAGTCCCTCGAACTCTAACTACCTTCCCTCTCTCCTCTGGCGTTCTGAACTAACTGCATCTGCGTCCGTGATTGGCTGCCTCTCAGCTAATTACGGACGCGGCTGCCGGTGGGCCCCCTGCTTGCAGTTGATGCAAGCAGAGGGCCGGGCAGTACAGCGGAGGAAAGAGGAAAGGTAAGTAAAGATTGGGGGACTTTCTGAAAATAAGAATAATGCCGTTGAGGTGGGGGAGGAAGCCCTACAATATATTTTTAAAAAGGGGTGGACATGCCCTTTTTCCCATTGTGTTTTCCCAGTGTGTTTTCATTATCTGGTTGAAGGAATACCACATTGAAAATCTTTTATTAAATAACAGATGCAGTTTACATACTTTCCAAAAAAGCCAGTGCGTTTGTAAGAGACAGGTATCCGATCCTTAATATCAATCTTCAGTCTCTCTCCGCCGCCCGCAGCTTCTCTTTCAAATTTGTCTATGTTTGCCACTTGCATCCTGTACATGAGGGCAAGGCGCTATTATAGGGAGAAATGCAGTTGCATTACTGAATGCTACATCAGGTTTTTTTAAAGAAAATATTAAATTGACTCAAGGACAAGATAAAAGAAAAACACACATATAAAAAGCCTGTCTCATCAATAATTGAACTACAGCTGTGAAATCCATGTTAGTAACAATGTCAAGGAGATCGAAGGTATAACTCCTTGACATTGTAAAGGACAGTTATACTCACCTACCCCTTGCTCCTCTCCTCGAACAGCCGAATAGTGCAGAGGATGAGGACCTAAACCGCTAGTCCTCACCTCTGGGTAGTATAAAAGATTATCTGTAATAACTTTAAGTTCTCCTGCCGGCTAGTTCCTTTTCAGTCTTCCGTCTACACTACAGTACGTGACATGACAATAAGAAGATGCACTCTGCAAGAAGCCGCTACCGGCAGCCGTGGCTGTGATTGGCTGAGAGGCAGCCAATCACAGCCACGGCTGCCAGCAATAGACGAGATGCGGAATAGGAGCTGTAAATACAGATTGGAATCATATTTAACTTTTAACATAGCTGTTGGGGGTGGGAGGGTATGCCCTGCAATATGGATTAAGTTTTTTATGCTATGTCAAGCATTTGAAGAGGAATCGGGAGGGAAGGGGGGGGGGCTCCTCTGCGTATATAACCATCCCTCCGGAGGCAACACAAGAGAGAGAGGTTTGGACATGAAGACAGCCACTACTCTTCAGTTTCCTGGTCTTTGGAGATGGACTACAGTGGAACCATAAGGAGCAGTAATGTAAGGTAAGATTTTTTTTAAAACTGTACTGTGGGGCCAGTAGTGGGTTACACTTTCGTTTTGGAGGTGGACATGCCCTTTACGTAAGTATTTCAGATGGTACTCTTTAGGTGTGGATCAGAAGTGACTCTGAGGTGAGTATAATTGTGCTTTAAATCATCCACCTTTTTGACACGGATTATTTCTGCCTTAAAAACATGTGAATAGTATCAAAAAGATATCACAAGGGCACTAGTGAGATGGATCCATAAATCAGAGCTATATAGATATTCTTAGAAGGTGCTCCATCCATCAAAAATATATTATATAAGAAAAACAAAGAGGCTCAGCAATGGATATATAACACTGGCACACTCTATGGTATCAAAAATTATAAAAAGCTCCTTTATTTAACATGCATGAAAACACATAAATACAATATCTTATATATAATGAGTGCAAGGGGACTCTTGCACTCATTATATAAGATATTGTATTTATGTGTTTTCATGCATGTTAAATAAGGAGCTTTTTATAATTTTTGATACCATAGACATAGAAGTGTGCCCGTGTTATATATCCATTAAAAACATGTGATACAGCACTTTATATATTTGCATAAAGATGGTCTAGTGGCCTAGGTTATAAGAAGATTGCCAACACCCTAAAACTGACCTGCAGCACAGTGGCTAAGACCATACAACAGTTTAACAGAACAGATTCCACTAAGAACAGGCCTTGCCATGAAAGACCAAAGAAATTGAGTATACATGCTCACCATCAAATCCAGAGGTTGCCTTTTAGCAAATAGACGTATAAGTGCTGACACCATTGCTGTAGAGGTTAAAGGGGTAGGAGGTCAGCCTGCTACTGCTCAGACCATACACTGCATCAAATTGCTTTGCATGGCTGTTGTCCCAGAAGGAAGCCTCTTCCAAAGATAATGCACATGAAAGCCTGCAACCAGTTTTTTGAAGACAAGCAGATGCCATGGATTACTGGAACCATGTCTTGTAGTTTGAAATGACCAAGACAAACTTATTTGGTTCAGGTAGTGTCAACCAGGTGAGGAGTAAAAAGACAAGTCACGTTTGGCACAATTTAGACATAGGGGTGTACTCACTTTAGTTGACAGTGGTTTACACATTAATGATTGTGTGTTGAGGGGGCAGCACATTTACACTGTTGTACAAGCTGTACACTAACTACTTTACATTGTATCAAAGTGACATATGTTCAGTTTTGCCGCATGAAAAGATATAATAGAATATTTACATAAATGTGAGGATGTACTCACTTTTCTGACATATTGTATCTCCTAATCATGACAAGGTTTCAACTTTATATTGGAAGATTTGGGGGGGGGAGATAAGACTCACCGGACGTCCAAATACTACAGCACCAGGATACAGGTAGATCTCCACAATATCGCTCTCTGGCACAACTTGGACACGCATCACCTCTCCCTTGGCAAGCATTTCATTCACAAAGTCATTCCATGAGATATTACCACCACTGCTGCTCAGGGAATTGAGCAAACTCATTACAACAGCAATAATAAAAAGAGTTCTAAGGCGCTCTTTGTACATCTGGTCTTCACGTTCTTTTCTCTTTTTTTCTTCTGTAGCATGTAAAGATGTACCAAGGTCGAAAAAATGCACATGATAAAAGAAAAATATATATATATTTTAGCCTTGACATGTATGTAAATGCTGCTACAGCAAAATGATGAGCATTGCAGTTTATCCATGGGAGGAAGTATTCATGTGATGTTATACGAAGCGCCTAAACTATCTTTTTTGTGATCGGAAAAAAAAATAAGCTAGGCGGAAAACGTTGGCGGAACGCAGAAAGGTAAAAATTGCTAAGGCTTACGTATGTCTTTATGCAAGATAATAAACAAGCAGGACAGTACATGCACCATTCCAAATATTTGATTTAAATGTACTTAACCCATTTATTTAGTCAAATATCACAGAAACACAACTGTTGGCTAAATAAATGCATTGCAGTTAAGAGTGCTCCGATTTGTAAGCGGGGAAGACAAACGAGTAGCTGCACCAACGTATGTCCCAAAACAGAAGGGACAATTCTTTGGGTCGGGACTCTGCAATGTACCTTAATACATTTGAAGACTAGAATGTTAAAGGCATGTCCACCCCCAAAACTAAAATTGAACTCACTACTGGCCCCACTGTGTAGTGTTCATAAATCCTTACCTTTCTCCCCTGTCCCTGATGGTTCTCCTGCAGTGCCTTTCCAAAGTTCCAGAAAGTGAAGAATAGGAGCTGTACGTATGTCATTTGGTGCCTGCTGCTTCCTTGCATGTGCAGGGGAGCCCTCCTCCTCCCTCTGGATCAATCTCCTCTGTAGTTTTCTGTAGTGTAGTGGGGATTTGCTGTACTGTAGGGACACCTTGCTGTCATATGCTAATTGGGACCCATTCTAGGGTATTTATTGCCAACAGAAGCTTGTACAAGTCATTATGAATTGAGAAATACAGTCAAATGACTAGAGAAACGTCTTCAAGAGCTAAACTTCAAGTCCAGTTGATCTAACTGAATACAACAGATATTCTGTGCACAACATTGTGCATTACAACATACAAACAGCAACATTTTTAAATTAGTTTCCAAAATGAAATGCTGTCCTATTAACTGTACCTTCATCTTCCTCTGGGGTCTTCCCTTTAGAACCTTTGTGTTGATTTTCTTGATGTTTATTGTCTGAAGTGCTAAAATAATGTATCCCACCTGCAAAAATGAAGACAATTATGACATTATGCCACAGATAGTAGGTGATGGAGCAAAGTTAAAAGCAGAAATGTTTGTGAAAGAAAAATTATCATTCCGGCATCATAACAATTATTAACCTAAAAGTCTCAAGATCCTCATTGGGTCCTGAACTAGGTACTTCTTTATTAAGTATCCTCTCATTCCATTGTATTCTGGGGACAGATTCCGAAACAATACATTCTAAAAGAGACAAAAATAAAGTATTTTAAGCAGGAAATCAACTTGCATAGCAAAAACACAACAATGATCTTCTGTGTACATGCAAACATGAGGTATTACTTCACTCTACTGCATGGACTTTCTAGAATCTTAAATAGTTTCTGAGGGTTTTTTTGCTGGTCCATCACAGTGGCAAAATGACATAATTTACCATATGCCAGACTATGATAATGGGACACAAATGTATGCTGCATGGCGAATTATACAGAACCAACCAGATGTGGCGGTTGTGGTCACATGACAGACCTGCAAAAATGCGTAGAATCATTACACAGGCTGCAGAGTGATGAGAGGCACCAGGAAGTTAAATACTTTTAACCCCTGGAAAAACAAAATGCTCTTTAGTTCTCCTTTAACAGATGCCATAATATATTTTCAAAGGGAAAAAAAAGTTACAAAAAATGGTACACTATGAACTTTCAATTGCAAATGAATAAGAAAGGCCTGTCCTTCAGGAGGTAAAACCTCCAACAGGTAAAGCCTATCTGTAGTCATTTGATAGAATCAATTATCGAACTTTAAATCTATGCAATCTCTTATCAGTATATGGATGAATTGACAAGATTGTATGAAATGCATATGGGAACGATGTCCCACTGAAGAGGCCTTTCATGTCAAATTGATATAAGAACCGCTGAATGTGCACAAAACACACAACAAACAGGAAGCAAATAACTCACATGGACTGAAACATTGACTGCTGACCTCATCTGCCTGTTTCAGTTTGTACATTTAGTAGGTCATATCAATTAGCAGAAATCCATTTTACAAAAAAGAAATACTCATTACAGACTACATTATAATAAATATGTTTATATATAATGATATATATATATATTTTTATATATATATTTATTTATATAAGCATTTTTAAAGCAGCACTCTCAGGATTTATATAAAACAATCTTTATTCAATCTCACATAAAATGTCAACGTGTTTCCGCCCTCAATGGGCCGTCATCTGGACAGCAAGTGAATCTTCTGTTATCCCTTATATACCCATCCCCCTGTGAGACACACCCCCTACACACAGCAGTAGGTGAGAACAGTGAAGTATCTGCTAGTTACATATGAATAGCATAAAAACAATACAAAACGGATAAAGTTAAAACCGATTAAATACATATAGAACCAATCAAATTCACCATGGAGGAAACACATGAATGTGTACTGGATGAATATTGGTAAGTGGTAAAACAGAGTATGTAGAGAAACACAATTACTAACATGTTTATGTAGCGACCACTGTTCATTAAGACCCCTGGGATTTTGAGTATCCAGTTTATGTATCCATCTGGATTCTTTTTGGAGTAAAATCGTATCCCTGTCAATATGTTGTTTCAATTCAGAAGCTGAAAACCCATCAATTATCATGCATTTTAATGATGCCAAAGTGTGAGACATCTTTTTAAAATGCCTGGCCACAGCCAAATCACCATATTTGGTTGTAATATCAGCTATATTGCTGGTTGACAGGGCTTGTCTAATAGACGAACGGTGATTGGCCATTCTCTCTTTAAAGGTGTTTTTTGTCTTACCCACATAGTGGAGGCCACAGGGACATAATATAAAGTAAATGACATATTTACTAGTACAGGTGAACTTGTGTCTAATGGGAATCTTAGTTCCATTGTGAGGATGAGAAAAATATTTTCCAGTGATATGGGTGGCACTCTGAGCCGTTTTTACCGATACAAATGACCTGGGTGCTTCCCAATTATTACTGGATACAGTGTAGATAGATGTAGGCGCACTCCAGGAATTTTAAATCAGTTTGTTATCAACAACACATCAGGTGGCAACGTTTCGGCCCTGTACTTAGGGCCTTCATCAAGCCATGACTTCATAATTTGATAAAGGCCCTAAGCACAGGGCCAAAACATTGCCACCAGATAATAAACTGATATTATATACATATATATATATATATATCCAACCATAGTAACATGTAGAGCACTCTCAGGACTTGTTCAAACAATCTTTAACTTTTATTCCATAAGCAGCAAACAGATAGCGACGTTTCGGTCTTTGTCTCAGACCTTTCTCCCTTATAATATAAGGGATATAAATATATATTTATATCCCTTATATTATACAAATAAATTTATAATTGCATGGGAAATACATTGGGTTTTTCGGAGATACTATGTTGGTGGGGGTAGGTAAAAGTAATATACATAGGGACAGTGTTTATGTGTTGTTTAAGCACTAAATAGTTTTATCAATATTAACAAATATGTAGTTATGACATTAAAGTATATAGAAATGTAAATAAGGCAAAATATATAAATAAATAAAAGTACTTGCATAGTCCCCCACTCCTGTTTTGTAATGGAATCTTCAAAATGGACTGTTAAGCCACACCCCAGGATGTTTTACTGGGAGGCAATGAAAGCTTACAAAGGAACATATTTAGCACTTCCCTTTTAGTGTTGTATCCAATGGTCTGCTTAATATTAGATTGACAGCAGTGTTAGCAAATCAAAACATTTTGATTAGTAGGGAAGTAGGAAAAGTTAGTAGGAAGTTGCAAGACTTTTATGTCACTTCCTTTGTAAAACATGTGACAGTCTTAGTAAAAACATTCTTCTCACTCTCACATAACTCCACTCCGCCCCTCCCATCTCAATAGACAAAAAGGAGAGCTGCTGTTTGCTGGACAGGAAGTGATATCTTTAGATCAGGGATAGGCAACCAGTAGATCTCCAGCTGTTTGGAAACTACAACTCCCGGAATTCCTACACAGTGCTTGCAGAGGAATGCTGGGAGTTGTAGTTTTAATTCCCTAACTACAGAGTGCTTGTAGAGGAATGCTGGGAGTTGTAGTTTTCAAACAGAATCCCTGGTGACAGCTGTGAATTAATGGGGAGGGTAAGTATTGAAAGACAGACTGATAACTTTAATTATAGAATCATCCAATGGATCTCCTATTGATCTATTATTGGTTGGAAATTTAAGGGGGAAGATTGATTCAAGCTCTGCACAACAGTTGTATTTCACTGTGGTGTTTCTACTGAACTATAACACTCTATACAATGTTACAATAAATAGATCAAGAATAGAGATGGAACGGATCGTGGATCTGAACCCAGTTCTGCAACGGATTTCCATGATTCACGAATTCCGCTTTGCAGATTTCAAGGAATTTTTGAAAATTTTGTAAAAATGATACAGTTACTTACTGTAAATAGTTTTGGGACCTGGAAAACGGTCTGGGGAAAAGAAAATTAGATTCTTTCTGAAAGAATCTGATTGTAACTAATTCTGATTAGAAAAGAATCTGATTGGTTACTATACCAATCAGATTATTTCTAAAAGAATCTGATTGTAACTAATTTTGATTGGTTACAATTAGATTCTTCCAGAAAGCATACCAATCAAATTCTGAAAGAATCTGACTAACCAATTCTAATTGCTTACAATCAGCTTTTTTTTTTTTTTTTTTTTAAGAAAGAATCTTATTAATATACCAATCAGATTATTTTCCAATCAGAATTGGTTACAATGAGATTCTTTCAGAAACAATCTGATTGGTTAGTGTACCATTCAGATTCTTTCCCAATCACAATTGGTTACAATCATATTCTTCCAGAAAGCAAACCAATAAGATTATTTCGAAAAATATCTGATTGTAACCAATTCTGATTAGAGACAATCAGATTCTTTCAGGAAGTATCTAATTGCTATACTAACCAATCAGATTATTTTCAAATCAGAATTGGTTTCAACCAGCTTATTTCAGAAAGTCTAATTGGTTAGTATACCAATCATATTATTTCTAAAGGAATTTGATTGTAACTAATTCTGATTAGTTACAATCAGATTATTCCAGAAAGCGTTCCAATAAGATTCTTTCTGAAAATATCTGATTGTAACCAATTCTTATTGGATACAATCAGTATACTAACCAATCAGATTATTTTCTAAACATAATTAGTTACATTCAGATTCTTTCAGAAAGATTCTGTTTGGATAGTATACCAATCAGATTATTTTCCAATTAGAATTGGTTACAATTAGATTCTTTCAGATAGAATCTGATTGGTTAGTATACCAATCAGTTTCTTTCTGAAAAAAATCTGATTATAACCAATTCTGATTTGAAAGTTGAATCTGATTATAACCAATTCTGATTTGAAAGTTGAATGTTCCCCAGACCATTTCCCAGGTCCCAGAGCCATTTACAGTAAATTACTGTATCATTTTTACAAAATTTTTCGAAATTTCCTTTAAAATTCTAATTTTCTAAAATTTCGGTGACCCTCGAAAATAGAATTTGTAAATCTTGAAAAAACAGTTCAACCGTGAGGAAAGTTATTTTTTTTAAAACTTCTGGATGTATGTACGTTTTCCCCAGACCATTTTCCAGGTCCACAGGCGGAATGGATTTTAGCTGTTTTGCCCATCTCCCAAAACCTGGATTTAAATATCTTCCTGTATAGATTTTTTTTAAAACAAATCAATAAACAAAACAGAAAAAGGGGGTAGTGTTATATAACAAATATAAGATGGATAATGTCTGTCTTATCTAGATGTTAGGCTCCACTTTATGTATATTTAACATGTATTTCTAAAGCACTAACACTTCCAGTACAATCCAAAGATGTGTATATATGTCCCCTCTACTACCTATTGGGGTACACCCAATAGGTTCCCTTCTGCCTCTGTATATTGTGTAAAATATTAATTTAGGGGATGTGACACTAATAGAACCAAAATTTCATAGGATTTCTTTTATTTTTATTTTTAACATCTTGCCTTTATATTTTTTGTACAAATCCCTAAATGCTATAGTAGTGTGTATAAAGATTTTATATAATCTGTATCCACATATAGCTAATCATACACCCACATATTTCCCCACTGTGCACCAATGGGCACACTTTTGCTAATATATATATAATATAATATTATATATATATAATATATATATATATATACCGTATATACTCGAGTATAAACCGAGTTTTTCAGGCTGTAAAACCAGCCTGAAAACTTGGACTCGGTTATACTCGAGTCACTAAGTACCTGTAACATCCTTTGCATTCCGGCAGCAGCGTCCTCTCCATTCCGGCAGCCGCACGATCCATGTACTGGCGCGCGGCCGACGTCACTGCCCGGCGCAATTAGTGATGTCAGCCGGCGCACCAGTACAGGGATTGAGCGCGCTGCTGCCGGAATGGAGAGGAAGCTGCTGCCGGAATGGAGAGGACGCTGCTGCCGGAATGGCGAAGACACTTACTTCAATGCCAGCAACAGGAAGCCCTTGGATGGGGGTACAAACTGAACTGGATGGGAGGGTGGCATTCAAGATGATTGGAAACTACAACTCCCAGCATGCTTTATTAGCTGGGAGTTGCGTTTCCAAACATCTTGAATGCCAAGTGAGGGTGGCATTCAAGATGTTTGGAAACTACAACTCCCAGCTAATAAAGCATGCTGGGAGTTGTAGTTTCCAAACATCTTGAATGCCACCCTCACTTGGCATTCAAGAGTTTGGAAACTACAACTCCCAGCTAAAAGCATGCTGGGAGTTGTAGTTTCCAAGCATCTTGAATGCCAAGTGAGGGTGGCATTCAAGATGTTTGGAAACTACAACTCCCAGCATGCTTTATTAGCTGGGAGTTGTAGTTTCCAAACATCTTGAATGCCAAGTTACTACCCTCGGTTTATACGAGTCAACAACTTTTATTAGATTTTTTAGCTGAAATTGGGTACCTCGGTTTATACTCGGGTCGGTTTATACTCGAGTATATACGGTATATATTATTTTTTTGTTATTATTATAAAAAGCACTCAATTCTGCTTCAAAATAAAAATATTAAACTGATGACTAGTGAACAGCATGTATAATATAGTTGATCTGTTTTTTTTCCCTCTAAGGAAGAGCCACATGATCCTTTGATAACTGATAGCTTCCTGTGGGCATCCATCTAATATTTGCCGCCAACTCAGACAGTTGCACTCCATTACCAACGGGTTAAGGGCATTGGGAATGCATGGACCCAGTGGGTGAGATAGCATTAGTAAATTAGAGCAAAAGTGATCAGTTTTCGTTGACCATCAAAAAACTTTGAAGCAGAAGTCATGAAATGCAAGGGAAAGAACAGACTGAACACATATTTAAAAACAGTTCAGGTAAATGTAAACGCATTAAGAAGTTATTATGTCCTAACTTACAACACAATGCACTGACGTATTCCAGATGAAATAAAGCAATAATGCTAGCCCCGCAAAAGTTAACACAATCATTTTATTACATCTGTTGTGGATGGAAGTTTCTGAAATCAAATCAGAAAGTGCAAGAGGTGTCACAAGGGAGAATCTCCAGATCCCATCTAGACCAAGTTGCTGGGCATGGAGAAGAGTTCCTACACCAAAGATTACATTTCCAGGGGAGTCTAAAAACACCAATGGTGTAGATGGTAGATATGGCAAGAGCATTTTTTCCATCGACTATTCCATAAAGTATATGATTTGACCAGCTACAAATAAAAATCAGGTATCAGGTAGAAAAGGAGTAGGATGTGTACCATGCTATTTTCCCTAGATTAGGGGTGTCAAACTTGTGGCCCTCTAGGTAATTAAAAACTACAACTCCCAGCATTCCCTGCCTGCAGTAACCTGCTTTCAAACAAATGGAGGGGCAGCAAGTTCAACATAGATACATTTGCCTTCTACTGGGATTCTAATTTCCAGATATAATGGTGGATGGAATTGCAATGTTGGGGTGTAGAGGGAGTATACAGGACATCTTACATTTATACGGTCATGAAACTCCTTTTTTTTTATTATTATTATATTTAAATAAAGAGAACATTATTGAAGGAGCAAAAAGTTAATGGGCCAGTAACATATAATGTATGTAGGTAGACTGTAATGGTAATTTCCAGAGGGGTAGATAGAATGTTGGTGGTGCACTGAGCTCACCACCGTCCATGGTAACCTTTCAGGAAATCCCCCCCTGGTTACCACTGCACCCCATCAGTGCCCTTCCCCCACAGTACAATCTAATATCAAAATATTAGGCAGCTTTTAGGAACCCTGTGTCCCCAGATACACTGTAGTAGTCTATAGTAGAACTACATTCCCCATCCACCCCTCCTGGTTCTAGTCCAATGCTCAGACATCCCTCACGTTCACTCCGCTCATAGTCCGGGTACCTGGAGGATCCCGCCCGCAGAATCGCTGCTTTTGCCAATACTGTTTCTCCCTAAGCGGGTGATGTGGCGCCAACAGCCTCTGGGACCCGTCTGAAGGCCCCGGAGAGCCAACAACAGGTTGCTCATAATCAGGCAGCGCCGATGACCCGAACACGAGGCCACAGCACGGCCTAGTCCGTATCAGCCTTCCAGCTCGTCCGGAAATCTGGACCTTTACTAACCCGCCTACCCCTCGCTGTCTGTAGCCCGTGTACTGTACCCTACAGTGGGTCACTGGCCTGGACACCAGGATACGGGCACCGGGAAAGGATTGACTAGGGGCAAACAGTCTGCGCCTGCGTAGTCAAACTCCCGGTTGAACAATGACAGCATGACATAACAAGTGTGTGTTATTGCTGTGTGTGTGTCTGCCTGCAGATAATGATCCCACCATTCCAATATACTATAGAGATGCAGTGTCACGTGGTTCCCCATAACTTAGAAATAAACCTGTGGCATTTGACCTTTATAAAATACCCCGGGTTTATAAATAAAGTCCATTGATGGTTAGGGAATGTTGCATATGTACAGTATAAATGAATGGCTGGTGGCAGCAGGTATCAGTAGTGACCAGGTATCAGTAGTGACAGGGCCATTAGGGTAATGTACCTAGAAAGAGACAGCGGTTCCAATAACCGTCTAAAGGAAGGCCATACACTGGTCTAGAGGATGATTATACTATACTCAGTATTGCATGGGAATTTGTCCATGTTTATTATCGAAAATAAATTAAAAATCTTATAATTTATAATCAAGATTGATAAAGTGATTTTTGATACAATTAGGTTAGATCATCCAATCATTTTTTAATTATGTACCATTTGGTACATGGACTCCTTTAAACCCATGCTAACCTGTTTGCGGTGATGTGCATAGATGTAGCATGCGCTTTAGATTGTATTTGTCTCATTCTTAATGCAAAAAAAGATGTACCAAAGCTGTTATTTGGGCTAGTTTTATCATAGGGACAAACAGGGCAAATGCATAGGGCTCTATCTAACCCTTAAAGCTGGGTACACACAGTACCAACAGATTACAGACTAGAATCTGTAAGATTCTGTGTCATCTATCAAGGATGTGGTTACACACAGTCCCGAAAAGTCTATAGAAAGTATAGGGAGATCGTTCAGACCTTGACTGAGTAAATTTTAGGTCCATACCGACCATTTCAAATGGCAACATTTTTTAGCAGCATTGGTAACGTTGTTTTCCTGGGACACATTAGGGAGGACTGATCCAGTTGGTGCCAACAGGATTGTCCCTTTTTAGTTAAAGGGCTTGTCCACTCCCCAAACTAAAATTTTACCAACTACTGGCCCCACTGTAAAAAATAAAAAAAATCCTTACCTTACATCCCTGCTCCTTGTGGTTCTCCTGTTCTGCCTCTTCAAAGTGCAGGAAACTGCTGGGTAGGAGCTGTCAGTGCCTCATCCTGTTTCTGTAGCTTGGCTAGCCTCATCAAGGTATGAGGCATGCTCAGTAGAGCCCTTTCCCCCTCTCCTTCCCGATCCCTCTGTGGCTGGCAGTAGTTTGTGCCACAATGCAGGGGATACCCTCCCACCCTCAACCGCTCTATTTATTACTTCAATGTCACTTCCCTTCTTTACTTACACCTCCTCATTCCAGCGCCATTTTCATTCTCAGCCAATCACAGCCGCGGCTGCTGGTCTGGCCCCCTGCTTGCAGTTCCGGCGGGCAGGGGAGCCAGACCAGAACAGCGGAGGATCGAGGAGGTGTAAGTAATGAAGGAGAGCGATTTTGAAGTTGTAAATATTCCGGTTGGGGGTGGGATGGTATACACTACATTGTGTAAAAATTTTTTAGAAGGGGTGGGCATGCCCTTTAATGTGTTTACCAAGCTTAAAGGGTATATACACTGGAATTATTTTTTTTTTTAAATTACCCATTAGTGAAAGCTATAATTCAGCCCAACTATCACTGAACCATTTTTTATTGATCTGCACCTTATTACTTTAGATAACCAGTCTGAAACATTTTACATTTCAGCTGTTAAGTGCCTAACTCATAAACTATTCTTTTGTGAGCGGTTTTGCTGTAGTTGGAATGATTTGACAGTTGGTGTGCTGTATGCTGCAGTTTTCACAGTTGGTATTCTGGGAAATAGGTCAGTAGTCAGAGCCTGAGCAAAACGTAAAGCATAGGCTTTAAAGGACAACAATATAAAAAAAAAACATCACCTCCATTACATGTCCACACTTCCAGCAGCTGAAATCACTTACTGACATTTACAGCCATGCTGCCTACTCTTAGATATCACACAGTAAAGATGAGTGCTAAAAGCCCGCCCCCTTGATGGCCCAGGGTCATGATTAACATAACACTTGTCATTGGCTGGTGGGAATATCTGTTACAACCTCTCTCCTCCTCCTCTGCCAGTCAACCAAACTTAAAATGTCCTGTTGCTAGGATCAAGCTGATCAAGGATGGGTGGAGGAGAGTTTTCTAGCTTGCTAGCTTTGAATGACAGTTAGAGGCAGACAGAATTGTTACGCCACCTACACAGCATGGCTAATTGAAGGCTAATTGAAGACTCAAAATCAGGAAAATAATGTATGGGGAGGGCTGCATACCTTTACTCTTTCTAAAGCAATTAAAAGAAAAAAATGCATTTAGGCAATAGTTATCCTTTAAATAATTGGGAATTATGAGTTGGTTGTTAACTCAATGTTTTGCTCAGAGGTCCCCAGATTTTAAACAGGCCTTTTCATTGACTTAATTTTACTTAAGTAAAATATTAAAGTCACTCAAAAGACGTCTTCAGAATGTTAACCAAAGTTTTAATACATCTGGGGGGCAGTGCCAAGTAGTTATGCTCTACGTTGCACTATTAATTTACCAACATTCAGATCTGTGTATATTTAAGGGGTCTCCTGACAAGTTAGGGTTATCCCTAAATCCAATAATTTCCCCCAAAGGTCGGATTCATTGACAAAACATTGGGCCATTCAAATTGGAGACCTGAATTAGTTTGGGTGAAAGGAAAGGGAGAGATTTCACAGGAAATAGTGAGTAGTGTGTCAGGATAGGGTTGTCAGCTAAATACAGAGCTTGGCAGTAGTGGGCATGAGGGAGTTACCCGCTTTCATACGATTCTGGCTGGTGTATTGAAAAACAGTGACTGGAAATATTATTTAAAGTTTGATATCTACTGTATAATATTTTTCTCACACCTGGGAATTAATTTTGGTACAAAACTGTGACCATCTCAAACTGTGAAAAAAATAAGATGATTTCAACAGCCTTGTAACCACCAGTATCTCGATGGGGCATGGCAGGCTCTCAGTTGCTTAGTTACAGGGCCAGTTTTTCCATCATCTCACTATTCATGCATTACCCAATGACAATTAATGGAACTTTTTTTATTTGAGCTTACTGAATCTTGTATACTCACCTTTTTATAACTTTAAAACAGTTTCACAGTTAAGCAATAGTTTTAGACTGTACTGTTTTAGGACTACATTTAATCAGTGTATACAAGCTTCATGGTTCCCCTTTAATTTGTGCTCCTCCCCCTCTCACTAGTTGACCTTTCCCTCATCATTCTATTTTCAACCGCTCCTTCTGTTTTTCTTTCTTCTCTCCGTGTACAAGTTATTTGTGTACCGGTTGTATAAGGGCTGGTACACACGGCAGGGAATATTAATTCTGCTTTATTGGATCGACTGGGGATTATAAAAAAAACAGCAGCTGACCTATTTTTTGGTAAAATTGGTTGACTGGTCCTGCTGTTATATCATTGCTTATCAAATACATTTTGTAATGCAAACTTTCAGCCATGATTAAATTTTGGCCTGCATAGATTTCTTACAAACCAACAGACTACCGATCAGTTTATTGCTGTCCCAGTAAGGGGGCAAATTGGACAAAGGTGCTCCCATGTTCACAACCTAAAGATCACCACTATTGACTGGTTAGCCAGGCAGACATATTGTTGCCAGTGGCAATATTTCACCTTGAATGATCTTGAGGACCCCATGATCGGCCAAAATATACCAACATGTACTCTGTGCCCTATCTCATGTCAGTAAGAGAATATTGATCCAAACTGTTTTAGCTGATTACATGTAACTTACAACAATTCTCCACTTGGCAGTAAGCAACTCAACTGGCTTATTTAGTGCAAATGTTTGGCTCTGCTGTTTATCTGCAGCAACCATTCAGATTTTACCTTTTTACTGGTCAACAGTAAAAAGTAAGTACAGTAATAAAACTTCTGATATCATCTGATTGCTTGCTGCAGATAAATAACACACAACATTTTGCAACTTTTTTTGAATAAGTACCATGTTTGTAGTCCAATAACACAAGAAAAAAAGCAGCAGCTCTGTTGTTGAGGGAAAAGGAAACATAAGATTTTCTTCAACCTATATATAACAGAAATGGGACATGAAAATTACTGTAATTTTTTTAGTAAGACTTCATAGGATAATTCAAGTGTTGGGTTGCACCCAAACATCAAGCTTTGTGCTAATAAAAGCAAGAGGTCTCTTTTTTTGGTGGATAGAACTTATTTTATTCTTTTCCAGATATACTAAATCCCTAAGGGTAGCTACAATCTAGGTCAACTGCTCCACAGCTGTGTTTACATATAAAAAGGAGTGCTTGTGATCCATATCCCAACACAGGAAAAACAAAAAAAAATGTATTTCATTAAAAATGAGATGGATATAATGTGTGTTAATCAGCAGATTTAATGTCTACAGACAAAAAAATATTATACAGGAACTGGATATTGTGATATTTGAATGCAGTCTGGAATGTGGCTGCAGAAAGAAATGAGAGATCTTGTAATCTTTGGTCAAAAATGTTATCACCTGCAAATAAATTGAAAGTGACAGTGTGAACAAAGACAGGGTTCATAAAAAGTGCATCTAATTAATCTTTTAAAATATAAAATACAGTCTTTAACTGTGTAGCTTAGTGCAGGAAGAAACATTTTACTTAACAGAGCCTACCAAAAAAATCTTTGTAGTACATGTGAGTAAGACTATGTTAATGGTAGATTGACTAGTTATATATCAAAACTGATATAAAACTATATATATATTGTTTTTTTTTTACTTTCATTTATTAACAAGAACAACACAGGTATAAAAAACATCAAGCATGCATATATAATGACACTTGTGTATTGTAATAGAGATAAACATTATTTAAAGGTAGTAAACACAATTTATATTAATGTCACCACACTTGGGGCAAGGAATTTGCCCTTGAGTAAAACTTACTCAAGTGCACAATTGTGTATGTGCTTACCCATGCGGTAAGCAAATAAGTAAGCGCTCCCTATACCACCTATGAATCCATGTCCATAGGAAAGACCAATCCACTGTGTCAAACCCTTTCTGGGAGTCTATTGAGACTATTATTCTTTCACCACTGTTATCATGGTCCAGGTGCATTTGAATAATAACCCTCCTCAAATTTATTCAGGTAGACATAAAGTTGATTTGATCCGGGTGGATAAGGGGGTAGTTATCACCCGTTGTAGACAGTTTGCCAGAATTTTTGCTATGATTTTATAGTTAACATTTAGCAGTGAACTTGGGTGATAATAATTACAGTCTAGGGAATCTTTTCCTAGTTTCAACAGAATCAGAATGTTGGCTTCATATAATGAATTGGGAAGTTTACCATCTATTAAAGCTTTGTTATGCATGTAAAGCAATTTTGGAATAAGTTGTTTACTGATCGTTTATAGACATCAATAGGGAGGCCATCGGGACCTGAAGCTTTGCCCAATTGTAATAGCCTCTTGGACTTCATCTAGACTGAAAGGGAAATCTAAATTGCCCATTTGGGAGGACTTGGAAAGTTTACATTCGAGAGATATAAAGCATTCTCATCTGAAGTAAAATGAGATTGTTTGGCACAGGTGTGTATATAAATCCTGAAATGTATGTATCTTACCAGAGGTTTTGTTTACCACTTCTCCATTGGCAGTACGTATGACTAAAATTGACCAGACAGGGCTTGATGCATTTACCAAAGATGCTATTAGCTTTGGATATTGGTTTCCACTCTCAAAATAGAGATTCCTTTGAAAAAACTGCTTGAGAGAATCCTTTTCTTAAAGTATGATGGTGTACTTTTTCTGTAGAGTCAGCCAGGCTGTGTGGAGAGGAATAGATGGGTTATTTAGGTATCTGACTTCTGCTTATTGTAGCTGGCTGATTAATGCTTCTTCGTCTTGTCTCATTTGTTTTTTAAATGCGATATGGTAGAATGGAAGCAACTACATTAGAAAGGCTGTAAGAGTTTCCCAGATCATTCTGAAGGTACAATAAAAGAGTTGGCGTCTAAGTCCAAGGCAAGTCCACCCTCCAAACTAAAATTTTCCCCACTGTGTCTTGTAGTTTAAGGGCATGTCCACCCTCCAAACTAAAATTTTCCCCACTGTGTAGTGTTAAAAAATCCTCTGCTCCTTATGGTTGTCCTGCAGGGCCTGATGAAAGGCCAGGAAACTGAAGAGTAGGAGCCTGTCTGTGAAATCCGGTGCCTGCCTCTTCCTTGTCCTTCTTGAGGACCCTGGCATGTGCTGTGGAGCTCTCCCCCTGCCTCCCTCTGGATCCATCTGCACTGCTTCAGGGTTTTACAATTAAGGAAAATTCACACACCATAATGCTATATTGATACAATCAGCACAGAAATGTACTTACCCACCTTTGTTCCATTGGCTCTCTCTCTGCTGACCAGCGTCTGCTGGTCCCGCCCCTTCTGTTCCCGGAAGTAGCTGAAGAGGCATTGGCCGAGGGAACGAAGATTGGAAAGTTGGTAAGTACATTTCTGTGCTGATATTAAAGTTTTCAATAAACCAGAAACAGTCAGGAATTGTCAGAGGAGCCAGCGGTGGTTCGCACTCAAGGGCAAGTTCTCTCCCTTCACTTCTGGTTCCTGTTAGATTAATTGATGAACAGGATGTAAGGCATAGCTCCTTTACCTCCTGTTCTTCAATTAATGCAATAAAGGAATAGTTCACAAAAATATTAAATCCAAAAATATTAGATACATATTAGCTCTTTTTGATTACCAGGATAAATACCATGTGGCCTTTCAGTTTACATTTAGGTAGGCTAACCACTTGTATGTATGTATGTATGTATAATTCTATTTATAAAGCGCCACTTGGGTACGCAGCGCTGTACATTATAAAATACAGAGTATACAAACAAGGCGATGAGTGCAAGCCGTTATACAGATAGATAAAAATTAAATTAAGTTAAATACAATTACATACATCGGATAAGAAAGCATATATATAAATCATGTATAAATGGATATAAGTGCAACAAGCCTTGACACATTAGGAATGAGATCCCTGCCCAGAAGAGCTTACAATCTAAGTATTTTGTCCTTTTTATTGAGTCAGCCAATCTGCTATTTCTAAAGAGCTACAAGTGGATCCATCATAAAGGCTACACTTGTTTACTGCTTCCTCATTTGTATAATCAGCAGCAAAAAAGGAATTTAAAGGGTATGTCTTTACAGTGAGAATGGTGAAACTGTGGAACTGTCTTCCAGCAGATGTGGTAATGGCAAGTTCATTGAATAACTTTAAAAAAGGCCTGGATAAGTTTCTAAAACTAAAGAATATTGAGAATTACTGGTATTAATGCATATAGATCTGGTTGATCCAGGGATACTTTCCGATTGCCGTTTGGAGTCAGGAAGGAATTTTTCCCCCTTTTTAGCTGGGGTTTTTTGCCTTCCTCGGGATCAACTGTTAGGTAGGGTTAAAAAAAAAAGTGAATAGGTTGGACTTGATGGACGTATGTCTTTATTCAACCTTAATTACTATGTTACTATGTTACTATGTCCACCCTTTTTAACAACTTTTAATATAATGTTCTGCTTCGTCCCACAGAAGCAGAACATGATATTAAAGGGATTTTGAGCTAGGGGAAGGGAGTCCAAAATGGGAGGGAGAGGGTGGGGGAGAATGGCTGCAGTGCGTATGCCATACTTCTCCCGGAGGCATATATGGACTCTGCTATCCTCCTGCTGGGCAGTTTTTGGAACTTTGGGGGGGATTACAGGAGAACCATTTGGAGCTGGGAAGTGAGGTAAGGATTTTTATACACTACAGAGTGGGAGGAATTATAGTTTTGGGGGTGGACATGCCCTTTAAGATTTCTGCCTTCTCTTCATAGGTTACTGTCCACTAGCTTGCCAGTCTCTGAAAGCACACATTTTGTTGTTTGTTTTTTTCCAGTTGATGTTTTTCAAAAAATGATTTGGGATTTGATTTACTTTTCTCAGCAATATACTTTTCTTATGTGCTTGTTTGATAGCCTTTTTACACAATCTGATTTTATAAAGTCTTCCAATGACCCAGTTAACTTGTTGTGCCTGAAATGCACTTTTCCTTTGACCCATCTCAGCACTACCCATTTTATTAACAAGAACAACCAACCATTTTAGTAACAAGAAATATTAAAATATATTTCTGAAATATATATAATATAAATATATAGTTGTGCTGTATCAAAATTATAGTTATACAGTGAAGCAACTAAATGATTTTTCAGCAGAACAAAATCAGAAAAGGAAGACGTAAAGTGTTTCACATCAGTTTATGAAGTAATTTACACATCCAATTTTCTTTTCCACAAGTTCATTTTCATTTTACATAGCTTCCTCTGAATCTGTTTTTTTTCTTTTAATTTTTTTTAATTTACATCTGACAAGAAGCAAAGTAGGCAAGTAAACTAGCTGTCTAGATAGCCAGTAGGTAGGGCATGACAAGTGTAAATACACAGGAGAGTTTGTATTTTATAGAAAAAGGACAAAGGGGGTAAATTATAGACTGCTTCCAACAAACAGAGTAGTCCTTACACCTTGGAAACATGTAAAAGAGGAATATCTCTTTCATTTATAAATGAAAGAGATATTACCTTTCCTGTTGCGAGTTTGTATTTTATGTTCTATTTATAGATCGATCCTACTATATTTACAGCTGAATGTTTTTATTAAACAGAATACTAAGAAATCCTATACTAAAGGAAGCCTGTTATTATTATTATTATTATGGATTTATATAGCGCCAACATCTTCCGTGGCGCTTAACAATTCCAAAGTCATACATTACATTCAGGGTAATACATATTATATAAAGTCATACATATTACATACACAGGTAATACATAATATAAGAAAACAAACTGATGAGTTTCTTACAGCAATACCGTAATACAATAGGAGAGAGGACCCTGCCCAAAGAGCTTTCTAGAGGAAATGGGAGTGAGACATAATGTTGTGAGAATCCGTTGGTCTAAGGCCATGTAAACTTGCTACAATTTTGGCCTGTCTTTCAGACTGACAGAATACTGATCAAAACCATGGCACAGATAACGTTTCGGCGCAACTTATCAATCGGAAAATTAAAGACCACGCAATCGGTAGAATTTTCCCAGCATGTCCAATTGAACTTCAAGATTTGTCAGTCACAGCACGATAGAGAAATATTGTGGATGCCAGAGTTTCCAGCCGTGGACGTTGGACCCATTTGCTCAGGTTAAGGCATCACCCACACGGCCCACGAGATTGATCATTGGCTAGAGATTTGGCCGTACAGAGATACTGAGGATGGATGGCATGAACTGAGGCAAGTGACGGCCTATACATTTTGTTTCCAAACATGTTGTACCTGTTAATTCACTTAAAATATTTCAAAGAACCAGAATTACAGGTATGCATTGACAATGGTGACATTGGCAACCCTTCATAACAAAAAAAAAACAACAACAATGATTGACACAGTAAACCAGACTTTTTTGGGAAAACAAGGCTGTTTCTTCACAACCCACGTGTCCAAAATGTGGAAAGTGTGGTCTGAATAGAGACAGCCCACCATCATTTAAGGGCATATCCAAACCTCAGATGAAATGTTTTATTTACCTTCCCCACCCCTGATAACCCTGACCTCACAAACCCTACTTACCCCCCTGCTGTTCCTTGGCTGAGATTTTAACACTGAAATCTGTCGTCCTCTATCGTGGTTGCTTTTGCCTTCTCTTATAGCTGTACAAGCTTGTTATGAGCTGGAACATGCACAGAGGAGCCGGGCCATTCCTCAGCAGTAATTCATTGGTGATAACATAATCTATCAAGGTTGTGATTAAAGGGCATGTCCACCCCCCAAACTAAAATTTCACCAACTACTGGCCCCATTGTACAATTAAAAAAATCCTTACCTTACGTCCCTGCTCCTTGTGGTTCTCCTGTAGTGCCTCTAAAAAGTCTAGGAAACTGAAGTGTAGTAGCTGTCTTCCTGTTCAAAAGGTTTCTGCCTCTGTTGTGTCCTCTCAGTTGCTGCTGGCATGCGCAGAGGAGCCCTTTCCCCCCCCTCCCTCCCTCCCGACCCCTCCATGGCTGGCATTCATCCAGCATAAAAAGCTCAACCTATATTGTAAGGCATACCCTCCCACCCCCAACCGCTATATTTAGACTTTCAAAATCGATTCCCATGTCTACTTACAGCTCATCGTTCCAACACCGTTCAGCATTGATGGCAGCTGTGGCTGTGATTGTTGCCTCTCAGCCAATCACAGCTGCGGCTGCCAGTCCGGCCCCCTGCTTGTAGTTCTGGCGGGCAGGGGAGCCAGACCAGAATGGTGCTGGAACAAGGAGCTGTAAGTAGAGATAGAATCAATTTTTAAAGTCTGAATATAGCGGTTGGGTTGGAGCGGCATGCCCTACAACACTACAACATATCAAAAGTTTATAATAAGGTTGGAGATGCCCTTTAACAGCTGTGTCAGGTAGAAGTCGGGAGGGTAAAGGGGCAAGAGGAGGGTAGGTTGCAGGGTGAGTATCTCTGTCCCGGAATGCTGAGAAGATAAGTAAGGGTTCCAAGGTCAGGGTTATTGGGGGTGGAGAAGGTAATTATACATTTTTGTAGAAGGGATGGCAATACTCTATCTAGTTCTGCTACAAGAGATTGCAGATGATAAATTTGAGTGAAAGTGAAGTGATAATGTATAAATAGCAATTGCCTTTATCAGTGATAATTCAACACCATTGGATGGCAGTGATGACTAAAAATCTTCAAGTTTTTAAGCAAAAGAAAAAAGTATGAAATTCTGTCCCTTTATTATTCAGAAAATAAGATGTCCATGACCCAATCTTGGAGTTTAAGTAAATTTTTATGCTAAAAACTGATAATTCACAAAGTAAAGCGAGATATAATTAAATATAAAAAGTTTATGAATCATAGGTTGTAGGTCTCTGAGTGCAAACTTTTGGGTATTTGTAGTCAACACATTACAGCCCTTACCCAATTAACATGGAGAGAGTGAAATACCAAATGTTCTTATTTATGATACAAATGAAGGAAGATGTTTCAAGTTGCACAGTTCCTTTATGTAAGCAATGTTTTTATTTTTATTTCTCCCATTTCAAACAACACAAATGAAAAACCTTCAACAATAGCAAAGAATGTAGATGTTACTGTCTGTTTGGTTATTCTGGTAAAGCCTCCATTTGTGTATAACTTTCTTAATGCTTAATTGAAGATAAATGCCCTTTATGCTAGTTAGCAAATATACTAGGGTTATGCACTGTTCTTTGGCTCAATGACAGAGGGAGCTGTATAACAAATAGCCCTGCACAGATGTACAAGACTATCTCTAAGGAGAAGAGCACATCCGGGCTTTCTGTTTGCAGCATAGAGGAAAAACAGGAAGGAAAAACAGAGGTTGGCAGCTTCTGACTACAGCAGCTGTGTTAAAACAAACAGGCATTTTATGAAGAAATTAAAGATTGCATTTTCTCACTTACTGCTAAAAAACAAACGACTGTGAAGTTTTTTTTCCCCCTTACATCAATTTTTTTATAAAAAAATAAACAAATTTCTTTTATCTTGAAAAGTAGGTGTGAGGAGGTGTGCTTTATTGAGGTGTGGTGGTACCCACAATCATGTATTCAGTACAAACATGTGTTTAGGCGCACTCCGGAATAAACTGAACACAGTTTAAAAGTCCATGGAAGTGAATGTCTATTTATTAATTAAAGTAACACCATAACAAACTTGGAAGTCCCTTATGAATTTCGGGCTAAACACCCTTAGTCTTAGGGATGCCTATTTTGCAATACAAGTAAGAGAAGAAGAGTACAAAGAGTTTCAAAATATGTGCTTTTAGGAGTTGGTACATAAGGCTCGATATCTAGGCCTGATCAATTTTGGTTTGAACGGCAGTGTAATTGATTGTGACCAATTGTTTTTGTTTTCCATTTAAGAATCTAACATTTTTCAGTGAGACAGTGAGATCTTTTTGAGACCACGACGTACTTGGTAATGCAAATTTTTCTTGAGGCACACCACTGTTTTTAATGTTGAACTTAAGGGCTCGTCCACCCCAAAACTAAAATCTCTCCCACTACTGGCCCCACTGTGTAGTGTAAAAAAACCTTACCTTACCTCTCTGCTCCAAATGGTTCTCCTGCAATGTCTATCCAAAGTCCTAGAAAGTGACCTGGCTGTAAGTGAAAATATTACCTTTCATCTGAGAGGTTTCTGACTTGCTCACTGCAGCCCTCTCAGCCAATCACAGACATGGCTGCCAGTTCAGCCCCCTGCTTGCAATTTTCTGCAAGCAGAGGGCTGGGTCTGAATGCCGGGGAAACGAAGCTCAGTAATTAACTTTCTGATTCTTTTTTTTTACAAACAAAAATCACAGTTGGGGGTGGGTTAGGGTCCACTATACAACAGAAAAACTTTCTATGAGAGGTGGAAATGCCCTTTAAAGCTGTAATTACCTATATTTTAGCACTTTACAGTGTATTTGAATTAATGTAGTGTATATATATTTATATATTATTATATATACTATAAAATAACAAAAAAGTTATACTGTTGAAAATAGTTCCACTATCAAAATTCTGAGGCACACCCTTGGCTCTTTGAAGTCACACCAGTGTACTCTGGCACTAAATGTCTTTAAATGTCACAAGTCAGGCAGGGAAATGACTTACCTGACACTTAACAATATTTGGAACAATATTTTTGAACTCAGCCAGGGAAACTGAAAGCTGCAAATAGTAGATCCAAGTTGAATAACCCTGGATCAACCAGAACTATATATAGCCCGATCCCGCAATAACTGACGTAAACGAGATTACGTCAGTTATTGCATCGCAGGATCGGGCTAAGGTAAGGAGCACAACCTTAACACTCCTAAACCTTTACCGTTAAGTTTCGCGCTACGAGGTAGCGCAAACCTTAACGGCAGAGGTTTTGGATCGTTAGCACAGAGTTGTTTACAAAAACATTTGGAAACGGCGCTGTGCTCCAAATTCCATCTAAAACCCACGTTAACCCGAAATTTTTTCGGGTAAACGTGGGTTTTAGACGATAAAGGGCCATATTGTATCTCCGTTTATTCCACTAACATCAACATGTTTTGGCTGACTGCAGCAGCCGTCCTCAGGATGTGACATCACTACAGGTAAGCGCTACAGGTAAGCGCTCCTTCGCACTGTGTGCAAAAGACTGGAGATGCGTCGGAGGAGTCGGGGATTTTGGCGCTGGAGCGGGACCGTGGGTAAGTGTCTCCTCCTCTCCTGGAAGATTTACTGAAGAACAAGAGGTAAGAGAGTGCATTTACCTCCTGTTGTTCAGTAAATTATTTAGAAACATACTTACTTTTTTGCTGGACATACCCTTTAACATGCCAATATTTTAGATTGGTATGGGAATTGAACTACAACAGAGTTATAATCCCTACAACGCAACAAAGGTCGAAGAGAGTCAATAAAATAATCACTGATCCCTTTCATCCTAGTTACGAACACTTTGTTCTGTTACCCTCTGGTAGATGCTTTAGGAATTTTTATTGTAAAACATGTAGAAATAGGAACAGTTTTTACACAGTTGTCTTTTAAAACTCTTGAAACAGCTTTGACACCTTTTAAATTGTCTTATAACTATTTATTTGATACATAAGTTATTGTTTTATCTAGTTACACATGCCATTTACCATACTCTGTTACAATGTTATATTGTTTCTGCCTGTTGATATTTAATCATGTACCTTGCTGCTAATTCTTTTTTACTGACTGTATAAAATGCAGTACAGTGACAATAAATTAAATTTGAATCAGGAGGATTACAGGTGCCCAGAATCCCCCCTTTCTGCTGCCCGCAGCCCACATAGTTACCTGCTGTTCTGGCACTTCGGAAAGTTGATATGCTAATTATCTTCACACTCTTCCCTAATTTTCTCTGCTGGCAGCTGGCTAAACCTTGTGCTCCCCACTGAGGGGTGTCTGGTGAAAGTTTTAATAGTTTAAAACTGGTGTGAAATTGTCCACATAGACAGTAATAGAACCCAGTAATCACTTGTCACCTTTATGGCTATTTCCCTAGTACCATAATTAGCATGAACTGAACTCCAAACTCTGATATAT
The DNA here is from genome assembly GCA_019447015.1 of Hymenochirus boettgeri. Taxonomy (NCBI): domain Eukaryota; kingdom Metazoa; phylum Chordata; class Amphibia; order Anura; family Pipidae; genus Hymenochirus; species Hymenochirus boettgeri. The sequence continues at coordinate 99,181,448 of CM033472.1, read as the reverse complement.
CAATTAAAATTGCATAGCTGCCGCCAACAATTCTGCTCACTGTGCTAAGCATTTATTTTTGGACAGAAAGAAACAAATATATATAGGACAATATTTTACTATACTGTAACAAAATAATGTTGGATGGGTTAACTCATTTGCCCTTTAACCCAAGAAGCCAAAGGTTTTAAGCTCTGTACACACAGAGTCAGCCAGTCACAGATGCGGCTGCCGGCTATTGAGAGAGCCGAGGGAACGAGGTTGGGTAAGTCTATTTCTGTACTTTTTAAACTAAAGTTAAAACCCTAGCATTTTGGGTTGGGGGGTCCCCTTCACTACAGAAAAGGGAAAACAGCAGGGAGGGATCCAGAGGGAGGGTGGAGAGCTCTCCTGCGTATGCTAGAGGACAAGTAGCAGGGACCGGATGACAAACAGACAACAGACTTTTAGCAGGCACTGCAGGAGAACCATAAGCAGAGGAAGAAAGATAAGGATTTTTAACGCTGCACAGTGGGGCCAATTTTAGTTTTGTGGGTGGACATGCCCTTTAAATTGGTAATGATGGAGGGTATGCACTGCATGTGGCTTTAATGGAGCAGTTTTTTAGAAACCACCACATTGGCTGTATTAAAGTTAAAGGGCAGATAAACTTTGTGAGAAGTTGTTGCTGGAAAGGTTCAGCAATATTACTTCCTGCTTGAACGCTTCCTGTTTTCAGCCATGTGACTAGCTTGCCGTCATGTGACCAGACCTAACCTGCATTAATAGGCTCCTCTTCTCAACTGTCAATATTTCCCCCCAGGTACTTCCTGATTTCCCCAGCATTAAAGGATAACTTTATTGCCTCAATGCAATTATTTTTATTTTAGTTGCTTTAAAAGGAGTAATGGTATGCAGCCCTCCCCATACATTTTTTTCCTGATTTTGAGCCTCTCTCTGCCTTCAATTAGCCATGCTGTGAAGGGGGCATAACAATTCTGTCTGCCTCTAACTGTCACTCAAAGCTAGCATGCAATAAAACACTCCGCCACCCACCCTTATCCTAGCAACATGACATGTCAAGTTTGTTTGGCTGGCAGAAGAGGAGGAGATAGGCTGTAACAGACATTCCCACCAGCCAATGACAAGTGATATGTTAACTATGGCCCTGGGCCGTCTAGGAGGCGGGCTTTTAGCACTCATCTTTGCTGTGTGATATCTAAGGGAGGGCAGCACAGCTGTAAATGTGAGTAAGCGATTTTTAGCTGCTGGAAGTGTGGACATGTAATGGGGGTGATGTTATTTTCTTTGATATTGTTGTCCTTTAAGTCTTTACTGAGCGTGCTTCTTCCCCGGGGGTGGACAGGAAGTTTGAACATTCATCGCAATGTAATGTCTCACAGAGATGTGATTGTCGGCTCATTTTTAAAATAAATACTGCTGGCTTTCATTTAACCCTAACTTGTTTTGAGACCACAGTTGCCCTTTAAGCAGCTTCCTGGCTCCTGTTAAATTAATTGACGAATGGGAGGTAAGACATAGCTCCTTCATCTCCAGTTCAATTAATGAGCATAAGAATAGGTTCATATTTGAGTGTAAATCACAAGAAGGTACAGGGCAAACACAATCACACAGGTACCTCTGAGTCCCCCTACTCAAAAATAAAGGAAGGACCCCAAAGGGGTACAACCTAATAAACAATAAAAAGGAATAGTACTCTGCTGGTGACACACACAAAAACACTATCTCTGAACAATATATTTAATATTAAATATCCTAAATATCACAAATATAAAATATGAAGATAATCCCTACATAGATAAATATATGGCTGGCCAGCCGCAATGGGTATAATGTACAATACCCATTGCGGCTGACCAGCCATATATTATATATATATATAATAATTTAGCTTCATATTTTATATTTTTGATATTTAGGATATTTAATATTAAATATATTGTTCAGAGATAGTGTTGGGTATTTTTGTGTGTGTCACCAGCAGAGTACTATTCCTTTTAATCATATTTGAGTGTACCTATCTTTCAATACAAAACAACCATTATAAAAGCCCCAAACTCTAAATGCTGAAGGTATCATACAATATAAACCCTTGTATTTTCTAGATTGTCACCAGTCTGCATAAACACAACGTTTTAGGAATGAGGGTGGATCAGGCCTCTATGACATCACTTGTGTTCAAACACAATTTAGCGATAACCAATGAAAAGACGGGACAGAAGAGTTGCCAAGTACGTCTTCCGCAACTTTCTTCTTCCCCGCCCCCAACCAAACGTCATTGCTCACAACAACACAAGCTCTCAGTCTGCCGTCAAGCATTTCAACCCAAATCTTCGGCCGTCCTCCCCGCCCAGTTTTACATGTCGCACAGCGTTTCTGTGAATACCACCAATCAACGTCCACGGGACATCTGTTTTTGACCTTGCTGACCAATCGGATCGCTTTTCACGTCGCCATTGCTTTTCCCTTACAGGGAGCGCGCCTCAAGGGAGTCAAAGGGCGCGTGGTTGCTGGTGAGGATGGATATTGGCCGGGGGCGCGCGCGGGAGCGGCCTGTAAGGAAACGTTAACGATAACGAGAGAACCTCCCCCTCAGCGTCTAGTTCACACCGTCTCCGGAAGCCTTATTCACGGGCTGTGCACTATTTTTTTTTTATTGTTTTTCTTGTTTATCTAGTTGTTGTCCCGCGGGTAGTTGTTTACCTCATCCGGTGTTCTGGGGCCTTGATACCGGTTCTTGTCATTTGGCCGAACTCGCCGCAGACTTTTCGTGTGACTTACGTTTTTTGTGTTATTAGCACTACGTAAATAGAAGGGCCTCGGTTTCTACTTGCCTGGATCGGGACTTGCGTTTTTTTTCCGTTCTTCCCTCCCCACCTCTCCCTTTGCTTCCAACGGTTACCGGAGGAGCGGAGGAGGGAGGGGGCTAGGCCGCGGCCACCATTGGCTCCATGCACACGTTCGCGGCCTTCCCTCCCTCCTCCTGCTCCTTAACACTGGCCCCTCCACCGCGGGGCACATTGGGAATCTGCTACCCAGGATTGGAATATAAGGACTAAACCACAAGCCCGGAGCAGCCACTCTCGGTAAGAGGGAAATGAAAGGCAATGCCAAATTGTATTAGCTGGTCTGCAGGAGAGTAGAATCCATTGCAGTGAACTGGGGAATCCATGGTGTGTGTGTGTGTGTGACATAACTGTGATGTAATAGGGTAAGCAAAAAAAAAAGCCTAATGAAAGTGAAACATGCAGTGTTATCTCTTTTTGGAGTAGTTGTAGTTGCCAGATAATTGTAGGACACTTAATCTAATTAGCAAGACTGTGACTATTACTAACTGATTGCATTTAAACAGCATGCATTCTGATTTTGCCTTTATGTGCTGTTTCTACACAGATCTGGTAATGCTAACTTGCTCTAAATACAAGCAAATGTAGATATAAAGTTGGACAGAGTTCTGTGGGTAGTAGTAACATGCAAATATCCCCATTATTTGACTTAAAGCTCTCTGTTTATATGCCAGATAAACCAAAGTAATATAGACCTCTACACAGGAACAAAATAGTAAAGAAAAAACATGATCTTAAATGTCCAGGTCATTAAATGAGTGCACTATAGCAACATTAAATCCGAAGCAGTCTGCATCGTATCGTTTATATGCTGACCAGTTTTTTCCGTATGACAGTTTTATGTTTGGTTTTAAAAAGATGAAATGGCAATCCCAACATTGGATGATGTTTACCAGTTCTTTTGACTACAGTGGATAGCAAACATGTTATGCTGTTTCTGAATGGCAACTCACTTTATCAATTGGCAGCCAAAGGGACCTGAAAGGCACAACTCAAAAGCTAAAAAGGCTGCTATGTGAATAGTAATGAGCTATGTTCAGAAGATAACCTCTGATTTTACTGTACAGATGACAGAACCAACCAATAACAACATGCTTCATTTCTGGTACTTTTACCTCTGTAACTTTATAGAGGTTGATTTTACATTTGGTGTAATTTTAATTTAAACTGAATGGCAATTATTTAAACTGTGCAAAATATTAATTTAAACTCAATCTAGTATAGGGCTACATACTACTGTAATGTACAGAAATATGGTGTCAGTTGTTAGAAGTGGGTGTGTTTGTATTTAAGCAGGTAAACATTAACTGAGGTGTTTATTTTAAGCAAGTTTAAATTGAGTTATATTTTCTTTTTTGGTGTATACTTAAATTCTAATATTTTTTTTTGGTAGAAATAAAGTCAGGAATATTCATTTTTAAAAATTTTAATAGCTTGATATTTTACAGATTATTATCATTTAAATTGTTTTTGATAAAACATCCAACACAATTCTAACCCCCCCCACCCCAAACTAACCAAATTTTCCACCTTTAACTTTTCGTTTGATGACTGATATTAAACTTTTTTTGTCTTTGCTTCTGTGATTATTACAATTCATATACGGTAGGTTTGCTGTAGCAATTTCAAAGAGACGGAAGCTAATCTTGGGAAACAACTTGGTGGCTTCCTGAATGCCGATGTTCTGCCCAGTTGTATCGTAAGCTTTGCAGTTTCTTCTGAGTGGCTTTATTCTTTTGTGCCTACCAATCCGTGTATAAATTAAAGTACAGATTGTTTAGAAGTGTATTCAAGTGATCAAATGACGGCATAATAATAAGGGCTATATTTTGTTCTTTTAAAAGCCTTGTAAGCTTATTCTCGAAAAATACGAAACCCTTAAAATAGTGTTGGTCGTAACACATTTGTCCTTTACCCTTCTGACTGCTAGTCTCTTGAGATCATAGCACATTGCTTTCTAGTCATAGTGATTCAATAGAATAAAACTGAAAAATGAAGTCATGAATGTGTTGTACCAGTAATAAACAATTATATATAGTCTTAAACCAACCATGTTCTTATAGATAACTACAGTCTTTTTAATATTATATATTTTTTAGAAAAGATTGAAACCCTGGCTGGGCTAAGGTGAGGATTGTTACATTGCTAAAAACCCTGCAAGCATGCTTTTTAGGTTAGAAATGATGGTGCCTAATTCCTTTCGATCAACTTTAATCTTTAGCATGCATCTATTTCAAATTCCTCACATTTTGTATGCTCATTTGATTTCCGCATTATAGTCTACCCTTGGTTTCAAATAAATAAATGCAATTGGTTTATAAAATGGCCATTTCATCTTATGCTTAGCCATAAAGTGACAGTTACTTTTGATAGTGGAGTCCTAACATCAAATCGCCTGGCTTTGAAGAGTTCTGTCGGAAGTGCTGTACCCTGCTTTGATTAGACTATCAGCATGGGAAGCTGTTTTTTGTGTGTGCCATCTTCACCGGCTATGTTTGGGGAGAGAGGCTTTGTTGATAGTGCATAGTAAAGGTGGCCATACATATGAACGATAATGGGTAAATCCCGTCGTTCCACGACAGGATTTACCCATTATCGTACAAGTTATGGGCTTTTCCCGAACGATCGTAGTGCCAACGAACGACTAGTCGGGAAAGACGGAAAATTTCCGTCTGTCGTTATCGGCTTCCTTTACTTTTATCAAAGGGAGCTGATACGATCGTTTACGTGTATGGTCATACGACTGACCGATCCCCATGCCGCGTATGAGGATCAGACGTTTATATGTGTGGCGGTTCCTGACGCAATGTGCCGACAGATACCAATGTGATCTGTCGCCACATTGCGATGGAATCGCATGTATATGGCCACCTTAAGTCCAGCTTCCTTGTCCTTTTGACAAATTTGGGTTCGCCCTTTTTTGATCTTTTAAAGTGTACAATTTAGCCAAGTTCAAAATTTGTCTTCATGTTTGCACTAGCTACAATTATGAGTATTGGGCCTACATGCTTTTCTCATTAGTGCTCCTAATGAATAATTTCAACATATTACGTTACATTACATGTGTTTTGTGGTTGATTCTATATTTGGTTGGATCAGAAATTTCAAGCCTTCCTATATACCGTATATACTCGAGCATAAACCGTCCCGAGTATAAACCAAGGTACCTAGTTTTAGCTAAAAAAAGAAGGAAACCACATTGACTCGAGTATAAACCGAGGGGGTAGTATTTGCCACTAAAGATATTTGGAAACTACAACTCCCAGCATGCTTTATTGCTGGGAGTTGTAGTTTTCAAACATCTTAAGTTGCAAATACTTACAAATAAGAGTAAAACCTTCTTTATTTGTGCATACTGTATGCACAAATATAGGCTGATTTACCCTATTTGCAAGTATTTGCCACTTAAGATGTTTGAAAACTACAACTCCCAGCAATAAAGCATGCTGGGAGTTGTAGTTTTCAAATCTTAAGTGGCAAATACTTGCAAATAGGGATAAATCCTCCTTTTATTTGTGCATACAGTATGCACAAATAAAGAAGGTTTTACTCTTATTTTGTAAGTATTTGCCAATTGTGGTGTTTGCCCTGTGGAAGTAAAGTTTCTCCTACCTTGTCTCGCCGGGCGCGATCCGCATCCTCTCTCCACAGCCTCTGCGCATCTGGATGATGTCATCACTACCCGCGCCTCACTTTGCGGCGCCGGGTAGTGACATCATTCGGATGCGCAGAGACTGTGGAGCAAGGATGCGGATCGCGCGCCGGCGACAAGTTAGGAGATAGTCTGACTCGTATAACCGAGGTAAGATTTTCAGGCTTTTTTTAAAGCCTGAAAACCTCGGTTTATACCGAGTATATACGGTACACCCTGGAAATTCATGAAAATATGTTTAGCTAGTGACATTGTCTGAAAGCTTTCTTTAAAGCTATACTCCCTCCAATTTGCAGCTGTCATTTACAGTAAGCAAAAAAAATATTTGCCAGAGGCACAGCATGCTTATGAAAACTGTAGTTTTTAAAGTGGGTTAATGGAGTATATGCTAAAGGACTGATTTTTGTCAGGTTAATTTCATACGTGACCATGTTTTCTTTTAAAAGCATTGTTAATTAAAAAAACAGCATAAACATTATCACCTTTCTATGTTCTATGGTTCCTGAAATAATTGCAGAAAAAATGTATTCTGTTTTTAATGAAAGTCTGCCCCATTACTGGCCAATCATACTTCAGCATTAATTGCATATTCAGTAATGAAAGTCCAAAAATACTATTTAAATTCTACTTCACTGCAAACCTCATTCTGTGCCAGCTCCCCTACGCTGTTGTCATATAATGTGTTTTACTGCTAGGAAAAGCGTTAGAAGAATTTTATCAATTTCTGCTGGTTTTCAGGAACCATAGCTCACAGAAATGTGAGATGGTTTAACTCTTCATGGTCTATTATTAGGGTAGGATCCTATAAGGAAAAGTGGTTTAAAAGGAGCTCAATTGTGCTGAAACTTTGTAATGTACATATTTTATCAGATGTTAGTAAGATGATCTGTCTTTTTGATCAATCAGTTGATGCCTTTCTGTAGCAAATTAACAGGGAGATTTAATAAAAGTTCTTATTGTTAAAAATGGCGCTAGTTATGCCCCAACCAATCAGATGCTAGCTTTCAAATGTTAAATAAAATCTGATTGGTTGGTGCAAAATTAGCACCATTTTTTATAAGAACTTTTATTGAATCTACATGTAAGTCTTTAATTTTTTTTTTTGTTCCAGAGGTGAACAAATTGTGTTTTAAACTAGGAGCTAGTCAACAAAGGGGGCAACATACTTTTATTTGTAGCCATTGCCACAGATATCCGTTTTGAAAGTCGCCATGTGTGAATTGCCTAAACATATGATCACATGGGTCCGATGTGTCCTGCTTCCTTCTTTTTTTGAGCCTGGCCTATAGGATAAGTAATTCTGCAAGAAGTATGTTTTTACCTTAGTCAATTCCTGGACTGAGGAAAGTGGTGACAGTGGATCAGACTTGTTGATGAGAATTTTTAGTAAGTATTTCCAGCAATCTATTGAAAACTCGGGTTAAGAACTTAGCGGTTCAGGTCCTCAATCTGGCAACTTTAATGAGAAGATGGGTGGGTTAAAATGTGTTTAGTTATCCTTTAAAGGGATGTTATGGTCATGTAATGTAGGCATGTCATTTTAAACCTGTGCGCATGTTTAGGGCTGACAAATAATTATACAAATATTGATAATTTTCACTGAACCGTCCCTTATAAGTGTATAATTATTTGTCAGCCCTAACATGCGCACAGGTTTAAAATGACATGCCTACATTACATGACCATAACATCCCTTTAAAGGATAACTAAACACATTAACACACCATCTTTCCATTAAAAGTTGCCAGATTGAGGACCTGAACCGCTAAGTTCTTAACCCGAGTTTTCAATAGATTGTGGAAATACTTACTAAAAATTCTCATCAACAAGTCTGATCCACTGTCACCACTTTCCTCAGTCCAGGAATGACTAAGGTAAAAACATACTTCTTGCAGAATTACTTATCCTATAGGCCAGGCTCAAAAAAAGAAGGAAGCAGGACACATCTGACCCATGTGATCATATGTTTAGGCAATTCACACATGGCGACTTTCAAAACGGATATCTGTGGCAATGGCTACAAATAAAAGTATTGTGCCCCCTTTGTTGACTAGCTCCTAGTTTAAAACACAATTTGTTCACCTCTGGAACAAAAAAAAAAAATTAAAGACTTACATGTAGATTCAATAAAAGTTCTATAAAAAATGGTGCTAATTTTGCACCAACCAATCAGATTTTATTTAACATTTGAAAGCTAGCATCTGATTGGTTGGGGCATAACTAGCGCCATTTTTAACAATAAGAACTTTATTAAAATCTCCCTGTTAATTTGCTACAGAAAGGCATCAACTGATTGATCAAAAGACAGATCATTTACTAACATCTGATAAAATATGTACATTACAAAGTTTCAGCACAATGAGCTCCTTTTAAACCACTTTTCCTATAGGATCCTACCCTAATAATAGACCTGAAGAGTTAAACCATCTCACATTTCTGTGAGCTATGGTTCCTGAAAACCAGCAGAAAATGATAAAATCTTCTAACGCTTTTCCTAGCAGTAAAACACATTATATGACAACAGCGTAGGGAGCTGGCACAGAATGAGGTTTGCAGTGAAGTAGAATTTAAATAGTATTTTTGGACTTTCATTACTGAATATGCAATTAATGCTGAAGTATGTATGATTGCGGACGTAATGGGGCAGACTTTCATTAAAAACAGAATACATTTTTTCGCAATTATTAGGAACCATAGAAATAGAAAGGTGATAATGTTTATGCTGTTTTTTTAATTAACAATGCTTTTAAAAGAAAACATTGTCACGTATGAAATAACCTGACAAAAATCAGTCCTTTAGCATATACTCCATTAACCCACTTTAAAAACTACAGTTCATAAGCATGCTGTGCCTCTGGCAAATATTTTTTTTGCTTACTGTAAATGACAGCTGCAAATTGGAGGGAGATAGCTTTAAAGAAAGCTTTCAGACAATGTCACTAGCTAAACATATTTTCATGAATTTCCAGGGTGTACCGTATATACTCGAGTATAAACCGAGGTTTTCAGGCTTTAAAAAAAGCCTGAAAATCTTACCTCGGTTATACGAGTCAGACTATCTCCTAACTTGTCGCCGGCGCGCGATCCGCATCCTTGCTCCACAGTCTCTGCGCATCCGAATGATGTCACTACCGGCGCCGCAAAGTGAGGCGCGGGTAGTGATGACATCATCCAGATGCGCAGAGGCTGTGGAGAGAGGATGCGGATCGCGCCCGGCGAGACAAGGTAGGAGAAACTTTACTTCCACAGGGCAAACACACAATTGGCAAATACTTACAAAATAAGAGTAAAACCTTCTTTATTTGTGCATACTGTATGCACAAATAAAAGGAGGATTTATCCCTATTTGCAAGTATTTGCCACTTAAGATTTGAAAACTACAACTCCCAGCATGCTTTATTGCTGGGAGTTGTAGTTTTCAAAAATCTTAAGTGGCAAATACTTGCAAATAGGGGTAAATCCCTATATTTGTGCATACAGTATGCACAAATAAAGAAGGTTTTACTCTTATTTGTAAGTATTTGCAACTTAAGATGTTTGAAAACTACAACTCCCACAATAAAGCATGTGGGAGTTGTAGTTTCCAAATATCTTTAGTGGCAAATACTACCCCCTCGGTTTATACTCGAGTCAATGTGGTTTCCTTCTTTTTTTAGCTAAAACTAGGTACCTTGGTTTATACTCGGGACGGTTTATGCTCGAGTATATACGGTATATAGGAAGGCTTGAAATTTCTGATCCAACCAAATATAGAATCAACCACAAAACACATGTAATGTAAGTAATATGTTGAAATTATTCATTAGGAGCACTAATGAGAAAAGCATGTAGGCCCAATACTCATAATTGTAGCTAGTGCAAACATGAAGACAAATTTTGAACTTTGGCTAAATTGTACACTTTAAAAGATCAAAAAAGGGCGAACCCAAATTTGTCAAAAGGACAAGGAAGCTGGACTTAAGGTGGCCATATACATGCGATTCCATCGCAATGTGGCGACAGATCACATTGGTATCTGGCGGCACATTGCGTCAGGAACCGCCACACATATAAACGTCTGATCCTCATACGCGGATGGGGATCGGTCAGTCGTATGACCATACACGTAAACGATCGTATCAGCTCCCTTTGATAAAAGTAAAGGAAGCCGATAACGACAGACGGAAATTTTCCGTCTTTCCCGACTAGGCGTTCGTTGGCACTACGATCGTTCGGGAAAAGCCCATAACTTGTACGATAAGGGTAAATCCTGTCGTGGAACGACGGGATTTACCCATTATCGTTCATATGTATGGCCACCTTTACTATGCACTATCAACAAAGCCTCTCTCCCCAAACATAGCCGGTGAAGATGGCACACACAAAAAAAACAGCTTCCCATGCTGATAGTCTAATCAAAGCAGGGTACAGCACTTCCGACAGAACTCTTCAAAGCAGGCGATTTGATGTTAGGACTCCACTATCAAAAGTAACTGTCACTTTATGGCTAAGCATAAGATGAAATGGCCATTTTATAAACCAATTGCATTTTATTATTTGAAACCAAGGGTAGACATAATGCGGAAATCAAATGAGCATACAAAATGTGAGGAATTTGAATAGATGCATGACTAAGATTAAAGTTGATCGAAGGAATTAGGCACCATCATTTCTAACCTAAAAAGCATGCTTGCAGGGTTTTTAGCAATGTAACAATCCTCACCTTAGCCCAGCCAGGGTTTCAATCTTTTCTAAAAAAATATAATATTAAAAAGACTGTAGTTATCTATAAGAACATGGTGGTTTAAGACTATTATAATTGTTTATTACTGGTACAACACATTCATGACTTCATTTTTCAGTTTTATTCTATTGAATCACTATGACTAGAAAGCAATGTGCTATGATCTCAAGAGACTAGCAGTCAGAAGGGTAAAGGACAAATGTGTTACGACCAACACTATTTTAAGGGTTTCGTATTTTTCGAGAATAAGCTTACAAGGCTTTTAAAAGAACAAAATATAGCCCTTATTATTATGCCGTCATTTGATCACTTGAATACACTTCTAAACAATCTGTACTTTAATTTATACACGGATTGGTAGGCACAAAAGAATAAAGCCACTCAGAAGAAACTGCAAAGTTACGATACAACTGGGCAGAACATCGGCATTCAGGAAGCACCAAGTTGTTTCCCAAGATTAGCTTCCGTCTCTTTGAAATTGCTACAGCAAACCTACCGTATATGAATTGTAATAATCACAGAAGCAAAGACAAAAAAAGTTTAATATCAGTCATCAAACGAAAAGTAAAAGGAGTAAAACATTGCTTTTTGGGGGGGGGGGGGGGGGGGGGGAGAATTGTGTGGATGTTTTATCAAAAACAATTTAAATGATAATAATCTGTAAAATATCAAGCTATTAAAATTTTAAAAATGAATATTCCTGACTTTATTTCTACCAAAAAAAAATATTAGAATTTAAGTATACACCAAAAGAAAATATAACTCAAATTAAACTTGCTAAAATAAACACCTCAGTTAATGTTTACCTGCTAAATACAACACACCCACTTCTAACAACTGACACCATATTCTGTACATTACAGTAGTATGTAGCCCTATACTAGATGAGTTTAAATTAATATTTTGCACAGTTTAAATAATTGCCATTCAGTTTAAATTAAAATTACACCCATGTAAAATCAACCTCTATAAAGTTACAGAGGTAAAAGTACCAGAAATGAAGCATGTTGTGTTGGTTGGTTCTGTCATCGTTACAGTAAAATCAGAGGTTATCTTCTGAACATAGCTCATTACTATTCACATAGCAGCCTTTTTAGCTTTTGAGTTGTGCCTTTCAGGTCCCTTTGGCTGCCAATTGATAAAGTGAGTTGCCATTCAGAAACAGCATACATGTTGCTATCCACTGTAGTCAAAAGAACTGGTAAACATCATCCAATGTTGGGATTGCCATTTCATCTTTTAAACCAAACATAAAAATGTCAACGGAAAAAACTGTCAGCATATAAACGATACGATGCAGACTGCTTCGGATTTAATGTTGCTATAGTGCACTCATTTAATGACCTGGACATTTAAGATCAGTTTTTTCTTTACTATTTTGTTCCTGTGTAGAGGTCTATATTACTTTGGTTTATCTGGCATATAAACAGAGAGCTTTAAGTCAAATAATGGGGATATTTGCATGTTACTACTACCCACAGAAACTCTGTCCAACTTTATATCTACATTTGCTTGTATTTAGAGCAAGTAGCATACCAGATCTGTGTAGAGAAACAGCACAAAGGCAAAATCAGAATGCATGCTGTGTTTAAATGCAATCAGTAGTAATAGTCACAGTCTGCTAATAGATTAAGTGTCCTACAATTATCTGGCAACTACAAACTACTCCAAAAAGAGATAACACTGCATGTTTCACTTTCATTAGGCTTTTTTTTTTGCTTACCCTATTACATCACAGTTATGTCACACACACACCATGGATTCCCCAGTTCACTGCAATGGATTCTACTCTCCTGCAGACCAGCTAATACAATTTGGCATTGCCTTTCATTTCCCTCTTACCGAGAGTGGCTGCTCCGGGCTTGTGGTTAGTCCTTATATTCCAATCCTGGGTAGCAGATTCCCAATGTGCCCCGCGGTGGAGGGGCCAGTGTTAAGGGCGGAGGAGGGAGGGGGGAAGGCCGCGAAACGTGTGCATGGAGCCAATGTGGGCCGCGGCCTAGGCCCCTCCCTCCTCCCCTCCTCCGGTAACCGTTGGAAGCAAAGGAGAGGTGGGGAGGGAAGAACGGAAAAAAAAACGCAAGTCCGATCCAGGCAAGTAGAAACCGAGGCCCTTCTATTTACGTAGTGCTAATAACACAAAAAACGTAAGTCACACGAAAAGTCTGCGGCGAGTTCGGCCAAATGACAAGAAACCGGTATCAAGGCCCCAGAACACCGGATGAGGTAAACAACTACCCGCGGGACAACAACTAGATAAACAAGAAAAACAATAAAAAAAAAATAGTGCACAGCCCGTGAATAAGGCTCCGGAGACGGTGTGAACTAGACGCTGAGGGGGAGGTTCTCTCGTTATCGTTAACGTTTCCTTAAGGCCGCTCCCGCGCGCGCCCCCGGCCAATATCCATCCTCACCAGCAACCACGCGCCCTGATCCCTTGAGGCGCGCTCCCTGTAAGGGAAAAGCAATGGGAGTGAAAAGCGATCCGATTGGTCAGCAGGTCAAAAACAGATGTCCCGTGGACGTGTGATGGTGGTATTCACAGAAACGCTGTGCGACATGTAAAACTGGGCGGGGAGGACGGCCGAGAATTTGGGTTGGTTGAAAGCTTGACGGCAGACTGAGAGCTTGTGTTGTTGTGAGCAATGACGTTTGGTTGGGGGCGGGGAAGAAGAAAGTTGCGGAAGACGTACTGGCAACTTCTTCTGTCCCGTCTTTTCATTGGTTATCGCCAAATTGTGTTTGAAACACAAGTGATGTCATAGAGGCCTGATCCACCCTTTCCTAAAACGTTGTGTTTATGCAGACGTGGTACAATCTAGAAAATACAAGGGTTTATATGTATGATACCTTCAGCATTTAGAGTTTGGGTTTTATAATGGTTGTTTGTGTATTGAAAGATAGGTACACTCAAATATGATAAAAGGAATAGTACTCTGCTGGTGACACACACACAAAATAACCCAACACTATCTCTGAACAATATATTATATTAAATATCCTAAATATCAAAAATATAAAATATGAAGATAATATATATATATATATAATATATGGCTGGTCAGCCGCAATGGGTATTGTACATTATACCCATTGCGGCTGGCCAGCCATATATCTATGTAGGGATTATCTTCAATTTATATTTGTGATATTTAGATATTTATATTAATATATTGTTCAGAGATAGTGTTTTTGTGTGTGTCACCAGCAGAGTACTATTCCTTTTTTGTTTATTAGGTTGTACCCCTTTGGGGTCCTCCTTTATTTTTGAGTGGGGGACTGAAGGTACCTGTGTGATGTGTTGCCCTGTCCTTCTTGTGATTTACACTCAAATATGAACCTATTCTTATGCTTATAATTGAAACTGGAGATGAAGGAGCTATGTCTTACCTCCCTTCGTCAATTAATTTAACAGGAGCCAGGAAGCTGCTTAAAGGGCAACTGTGGTCTCAAAACAAGTTAGGGTTAAATGAAAGCCAGCAGTATTATTTTAAAAATGAGCCGACAATCACATCTCGTGGAGACATTACATTGCGATGAATGTTCAAACTTCCTGTCCACCCCCGGGGGAAGAAGCAAGCTCAGTAAAGACTTAAAGGACAACAATATCAAAGAAAATAACATCACCCATTACATGTCCACACTTCCAGCAGCTAAAAATGCTTACTCACATTTACAGCTGTGCTGCCCTCCCTTAGATATCACACAGCCAAATGAGTGCTAAAAGCCCGCCTCCTAGACGGCCCAGGGCCATAGTTATAACATATCACTTGTCATTGTGGTGGGAATGTCTGTTTAAGCCTATCTCCTCCTCTTCTGCCAGCCAAACAAACTTGACATGTCATGTTGCTAGGATAAGGGGTGGTGGCGGAGTGTTTTTTGCATGCTAGCTTTGAGTGACAGTTAGAGGCAGACAGAATTGTTATGCCCCCTTCACAGCATGGCTAATTGAAGGCAGAGAGAGGCCAAAATCAGGAAAAAAATGTATGGGGAGGGCTGCATACCATTACTCCTTTTAAAGCAACTAAAATAAAAATAATTGCATTGAGGCAATAAGTTATCTTTAATGCTGGGGAAATCAGGAAGTACTGGGGGGAAATATTGACAGTTGAGAAGAGAGCCTATTAATGCAGGTTAGGTCTGGTCACATGACGGCAAGCTAGTCACATGGCTGAAAACAGGAAGCGTTCAAGCAGGAAGTAATATTGCTGAACCTTTCCAGCAACAACTTCTCACAAAGTTTATCTGCCCTTTAACTTTAATACAGCCAATGTGGTGGTTTCTAAAAAACTGCTCCATTAAAGCACATGCAGTGCTACCCTCATCATTACCAATTTAAAGGGCATGTCCACCCACAAAACTAAAATTGGCCCCACTGTGCAGCGTTAAAAACCTTATCTTTTCCTCTGCTTATGGTTCTCCTGCAGTGCCTGCTAAAAGTTGTTGTCTGTTTGTCATCCGGTCCCTGCTAATGTCTCTAGCATACGCAGGAGAGCTCTCCACCCTCCCTCTGGATCCCTCCCTGCTGTTTTCCCTTTTTGTAGGAAGGGGACCCCCCAACCCAAAATGCTAGGGTTTTAACTTTAGTTTAAAAAGTACAGAAATAGACTTACCCAACCTCGTTCCCTCGGCTCTCTCAATAGCCGGCAGCCGCATCTGTGACTGGTGACTCTGTGTGTACAGAGCTTAAAACCTTTGGCTTCTTGGGTTAAAGGGGAAATGAGTTAACCCATCCAACATATTTTGTTACAGTATAGTAAAATATTGTCCTATATATATTTGTTCTTTCTGTCCAAAAATAAATGCTTAGCACAGTGAGCAGAATTGTTGGCGGCAGCATGCAATTTTAATTGATATATCAGAGTTTGGAGTTCAGTTCATGCTAATTATGGTACTAGGGAAATAGCCATAAAGGTGACAAGTGATTACTGGGTTCTATTACTGTCTATGTGGACAATTCACACCAGTTTTAAACTATTAAAACTTTCACCAGACACCCCCAGTGGGGAGCACAAGGTTTAGCCAGCTGCCAGCAGAGAAAATTAGGGAAGAGTGTGAAGATAATTAGCATATCAACTTTCCGAAGTGCCAGAACAGCGGTAACTATGTGGGCTGGGGCAGCAGAAAGGGGGGATTCTGGGCACCTGTAATCCCCTGATTCAAATTAATTATTGTCACTGTACTGCATTTTATACAGTCAGTAAAAAAGAATTAGCAGCAAGGTACATGATTAAATATCAACAGGCAGAAACAATATAACATTGTAACAGAGTATGGTAAATGGCATGTGTAACTAGAAAAACAATAACTTATGTATCAAATAAATAGTTATAAGACAATTTAAAGGTGTCAAAGCTGTTTCAAGAGTTTTTAAAAGACAACTGTGTAAAAACGTTCCTATTTCTTCATTTTACAAAAAAATTCCTAAAGCATCTACCAGGGTAACAGAACAAAGTGTTGTAACTAGGATGAAAGGGATCAGTGATATTTTATGACTCTCTTCGACCTTTGTTGCGTTGTAGGGATTATAACTCTGTTGTAGTTCAATTCCCATACCAATCTAAAATATTGGCATGTTAAAGGGTATGTCCCAGAAAAAGTGTAGTGTTTATAATAATTTACTGAAAAAACAGGAGGTAAATGCACTCTCTTACCTCTTGTTCTTCAGTAAATCTTCCAGGAGAGGAGGAGACACTTACCCACGGTCCCGCTCCAGCGCCAAAATCCCCGACTCCTCCGACGCATCTCCAGTCTTTTGCACACAGTGCGAAGGAGCGCTTACCTGTAGCGCTTACCTGTAGTGATGTCACATCCTGAGGACGGCTGCTGCAGTCAGCCAAAACATGTTGATGTTAGTGGAAAAACGGAGATACAATATGGCCTTTATCGTCTAAAACCCACGTTTACCCGAAAAAATTCGGGGTTAACGTGGGTTTTAGATGGAATTTGGAGCACAGCGCCGTTTCCAAATGTTTTTGTAAACAACTCGTGCTAACGATCCAAAACCTCTGCCGTTAAGGTTTGCGCTACCTCGTAGCGCGAAACTTAACGGTAAAGGTTTAGGAGTGTTAAGGTTGTGCTCCTTACCTTAGCCCGATCCTGCGATGCAATAACTGACGTAATCTGTTTACGTCAGTTATTGCGGGATCGGGCTATATATAGTTCTGGTTGATCCAGGGTATTCAACTTGGATCTACTATTTGCAGCTTTCAGTTTCCCTGGCTGAGTTCAAAAATATTGTTCCAAATATTGTTAAGTGTCAGGTAAGTCATTTCCCTGCCTGACTTGTGACATTTAAAGACATTTAGTGCCAGAGTACACTGGTGTGACTTCAAAGAGCCAAGGGTGTGCCTCAGAATTTGATAGTGGAACTATTTTCAACAGTATAACTTTTTGTTTATTTTATAGTATATATAATAATATATAAATATATATACACTACATTAATTCAAATACACTGTAAGTGCTAAAAATTAGGTAATTACAGCTTTAAAGGGCATTTCACCTCTCATAGAAAGTTTTTCTGTTGTATAGTGGACCCTAAACCCACCCCCAACTGTGATTTTTGTTTGTAAAAAAAAAGAATCAGAAAGTTAATTACTGAGCTTGTTTCCCCGGCATTCGACCCAGCCCTTGCTTGCAGAAAATTGCAAGCAGGGGGCTGAACTGGCAGCCATGTCTGTGATTGGCTGAGAGGGCTGCAGTGAGCAAGTCGAAACCTCTCAGATGAAAGGTAATATTTCACTTACAGCCAGGTCACTTTCTAGGACTTTGGATAGACATTGCAGGAGAACCATTTGAGCAGAGAGGTAAGGTAAGGTTTTTTTACACTACACAGTGGGGCCAGTAGTGGGAGAGATTTTAGTTTGGGGTGGAGAAGCCCTTAAGTTCAACATTAAAAACAGTGTGTGGGCAAGAAAATTTGCATTACCAAGTACGTCGTGGTCTCAAAAAGATCTCACTGTCACTGAAAAATGTTAGATTCTTAAAGGAAAACAAAAACAATTGGTCACAATCAATTACACTGCCGTTCAAACCCAATGATCAGGCCTAGATATCGAGCCTTATGTACCAACTCCTAAAAGCACATATATTTGAAACTCTTTGTACTCTTCTTCTTCTTTACTTGTATTGCAAAATAGGCATCCCTAAGACTAAGGGTGTTTAGCCGAAATCATAAGGGACTTCCAAGTTTTGTATGGTGGTACTTTAATTAATAAATAGACATTCACTTCCATGGACTTTTAAACGTGTGTCAGTTTATCCGGAGTGCGCCTAAACACATGTTTGTACTGAATACATGATTGTGGGTACACCCACACTCAATATAAAGCACACCTCCTCACACCTACTTTTCAAGATAAAGAAAATTGTTTATTTTTTTATAAAAAAATTGATGTGTAAGGGGGAAAAAAAACTTCACAGTCGTTTGTTTTTTAGCAGTAAGTGAGAAAATGCAATCTTTAATTTCTTCATAAAATGCCTGTTGTTTAACACAGCTGCTGTAGTCAGAAGCTGCCAACCTCTGTTTTTCCTTCTCCGTTTTTCCTATGCTGCAAAACAGAAAGCCCGGATGTGCTCTTCTCCTTAGAGATAGTCTTGTAAATCTGTGCAGGGCTATTTGTTATACAGCTCCCTCTGTCATTGAGCCAAAGAACAGTGCATAACCTAGTATATTTGCTAACTAGCATAAAGGGCATTTATCTTCAATTAAGCATAAGAAAGTTATACACCAAATGGAGGCTTTACCAGAAACCAAACAGACAGTAACATCTACATTCTTTGCTATGTTGAAGGTTTTTATTTGTGTTGTTGAAATGGGAGAAATAAAAAATAAAACATTGCTTACATAAAGGAACTGTGCAACTTGAAACATCTTCCTTCATTTGTATCATAAATAAGAACATTTGGTATTTCATCTCTTCCATGTTAATTGGGTAAGGGCTGTAAGTGTTGACTACAAATACCCAAAGTTTGCACTCAGAGACCTACACCTATGATTCATAAACTTTTATATTTAATTATATCTCGCTTTACTTTGTGAATTATCAGTTTTTAGCATAAAAAATTTACTTAAACTCCAAGATTGGGTATGGACATCTTATTTTCTGAATAATAAAGGGACAGAATTTCATACTTTTTTCTTTGCTTAAAAACTTGAAGATTTTTAGTCATCACATGCCATCCAATGGTGTTGAATTATCACTGATAAAGGCAATGCTATTTATACATATCACTTCAATTTCACTCAAATTATCATCTGCAATCCTGTAGCAGAACTAGATAGAGTATTGCCATCCCTTCTACAAAAAGTTATAATACCTTCTCCCACCCCCAATAACCCTGACCTTGGAACCCTTACTTATCTTCTCACGCATTCCGGGACAGAGATACTCACCCTGCAACCCACCCTCCTCTGCCCCTTTACCCTCCCGACTTCTAACTGACACAGCTGTTAAAGGGCATCTCCAACCTTATTATAACTTTTGATATGTTGTAGTGTTGTAGGGCCTGCCGCTCAACCCAAACCGATAATTCAGACTTTAAAATTGATTCTATCTACTTACAGCTCCTTGTTCCAGCACCTCTGGTCTGGCTCCCCTGCCCGCCAGAACTACAAGAGGGGGCCGGACTGGCAGCCGCAGCTGTGATTGGCTGAGAGCAACAATCACAGCCACAGTGCCATCAATGCTGAACGGTTGTTGGAACGATGAGCTGTAAGTAGACATGGGAATCGATTTTGAAAGTCTAAATATAGCGGTTGGGGGTGGGAGGGTATGCCTTACAATATAGGTTGAGCTTTTTATGCTGGATGAATGCCAGCCATGGAGGGGTCGGGGAGGAGGGAGGGGGGGAGGGAAAGGGCTCCTCTGCGCATGCCAGCAGCAACTGAGAGGACACAACAGAGGCAGAAACCTTTGAACAGGAAGACAGCTACTACACTTCAGTTTCCTAGACTTTTTAGAGCAAGACAGTTTGTTAAATTGTTAGTTTGTGTAATGCCTTCATAGTTATTCTACATGTTCTCCCCCATTTTGAAAAATCAGTTGATTTCATACCCTTTGCTGTAGTGAGCGGACATTTCAGGTTCTAACGGTCCTTCTTCCCAGGATGCACCAATTCCTTGGAATGTTCCTAACAGTAATTTTTACTGATTGGCTGTTGGATGGGTCAAACATGCTCAGATCTCTACTGAGCAACTGAATCAACCCAGGCACTGGGTCAAGCGCAAGACCATAACGGTCTCTACTAGGGGTCCTGCAAACAGGAAGTTATTTTTTGTGAAGTATTTATTTCTACATAGACAAAATGCTGAATTGGCAGATTAAGGTCATTGGGATGGGAAAATACTGTTTTTTTTTTTTTTGAAAAGCATATGTATTTGTACTGAACTTCCCCTTTAAAACCACCTCCTTCCCAGTTACCCAGGGTTGGGACCTTAACTTCTAGGGCTTTACCCAGGATTTACCTTTGGCGGGAAACGTTCTCTAAACTTGCCATTGTCAGTTTGGTACAACCCTGTCCCCTTTCTATAGTGCAATACCTGGCCATGTGCATTGCTTCCCCATAGGGCAAGCCCAGACACAGGGGGCTTGGAATGGCAAACACAGGTTTAGGTAAGCATTGTTGGCAATCTAAAGTAGACCCAGGGGTGAGAACCTAGTTGTTTATGTCCTTACCTGGAATACATTGAATCGATAGCTGTGTGTTTGGAGGATTTAAAGGGCATCTATAGTGGGAAAATGAACTTTGTTTTTTTCTTTCTATGTGTTCTATAATTCCCCACAACCCCCAGAGTGTCTTCACTTTTCAGATTCCCTCTCTGTCCTGAGATAAACCAGTTAGAAGAATACGTGATTGCATTCCTCTACTCCTACTTGGACTGTCAATCAAATCCCTGTGACGTGATCCCCTCCCTGCTCTGTAATAAACATAGAGATAACAGCATTAGCAAGGGGAGAGAGATGGCTTTGATGGTAGATATAAGGCTGCACTTGACACCCCTTCTTAATAGCTTTCACTGATTGATGATGGGTCAAAAAGTGAGAGATCGTAAACTGTACTGTTCTCCTTCTTCCGTGTCTCCAGGACTTTCTATTGCTTTCTATTGGCCACTTTGCGTGGGTGTGTTTTTCAGGATGTTGAACTTTTAACTCCTACTGCACATGATAAGCTTGTCGGTTAGCCGGAGTTGAGACATGGAGGAGGTAACAGAGGGGAGGGGGAAGGGTGGAGTGCTGCACAGAGATCTGACACCATGGTTAAACAAAGTCACTGACATAGATAGGATTAAGGTAGCACAGAGTACATGAATGTAACTTTGCAAAGGGGCAATGTGTTTTTTTCACTATAGATGCCCTTTAAATATTCTCCAAAGCCTCGTACACCTGTCTGATACTTTGGATGACAAACAACCCCCCAATGTGTGCACATGGCCACTTCGGCCGATAATCGCAAGTGTGTATGCGTTCGGTCAGGTGTTAATCCACCCTGCACGAACACATACTCATGTGTAATTGTCGGCCATTCAACGCGTGCCTTGTGCTCGGGGGCATAACCAATTAGGACAAAAGAACGACCAACCTTGGCAAATGTAAAAATACTATGCATATTTCAGGCCCGAAATACCTGATTGTGTGTACCTAGCCTAAAGCTAGGTACACACTTTGCAATTTTTCAGACCGACCGTTCAGCACTTCCAATCAGTTGGACAAGATGGACTGCCGCTCGCGGCAACAGTAGCTGAAACTGAGTGTGCAGTCCATAAAGGACTGCAAGATCGAGTGTGGATTTTCGGACACATGCGATCTACCAATCGTCCGATATGAAAGGAAAGTCTGTCAAGGCCAGCAGAAAGCCCATGCAATGTTTTTGGCCTGATCAGTGGATACACTGAACTGTCGTTTGTTCCGAAAAATTGCATGGTGTGTACACAGCCTGAAAGTAGTCACATTTGAATTGGACCAGATTAAAATGAAGGAAACATAGGCTGGGTACATATCATACAATATTTTTGACTGACCGATACTACAGTGTGGGCAAATGGGTATGTTGGTAAATCACGGAAGATTGTCTGGTTCTCTGCAACCGACAGATTTGTCCCAGCCAACTGCGCTCTGTTGATTACAATTTTTTTCTCAATTTTTGCATGACTAGGTATGTGCTAGAATAAAATATTACAGCAAAATGAGGTATTTATGTTTTGTTAACAAGGCTTTTTTTAAAATTTAGTAAATCTTAAGCTTTGTACACCTTACTTATAAATGGAATGCAATTCTGCCCAAGTTCATTCTTAATTTTTTCCAATATTTCATCCTGATCAACAATTGGGTCAAAATATAAGAACTAATTTACACTCGGAATGGGCTAATGTTGGTTGAACATTTGTACAAATTAGATGAGCAGTCGATCAGACATCAGACAGTGATATATTTAGGCGGCTGACTATTGTTGTTTAGGCCTGGCCAACTGGTCCAAAACAGTGATCGGCCTGTTAGTCCCTGTGTGCCAAGTCTTGCTAAAAATCCCTTCGTAACCCCATCTTGCAAGCTAAAGTTTGCATAATTATTTTTTGGAAACTGTTCTATAGGCCCGACAGATGAGATTTTTTTTTTTAAATACCATAATTACTACAGATGTAACTATACATACATTTTCACAGTAAATAGACAAATTATACATTTTTATATGGGGGGTTGGTAGGATTAAAGGGGAAGTTCAGTGCAAATACATATGCTTTTCAGAAAAAAAGAAGTATTTTGTCATCCCAATGACCTTAATCTGCCAATTCAGCATTTTGTCTGTGTATAAATAAATGCAACCCGAAATACCTTTATGGTCTTGCCCTTGACCCAGCGCCTGGGTTGATTCAGTTGCTCAGTAGAGATCTGAGCATCTTTGTCCCATCCAACATCCAATCAGTAGAAATTACGGTTATGAACATTCGAAGGATGTGGTGCATCCTGGGAAGAAGGACCGTTAGGGCTAGGCCACACTGCTGCGTTTTTTTTGCGCTTACGATTGCGCTTGCGTTTTTAAAAAATAATTGAAAACGCGGCAACGCAAAAAACGCGCGTTTTTCGGTGCGATTGCGTTTTGCGTTCTGCATTTTTAATCGCAATCGCATGCGATTTCCTATACTTATTGAAGAAATCGCAAGCGCAAACGCAACAAAATCGCACGCGATTTGCGTTTGCGTTTCAGTGTGGCCTAGCCCTTAGAACCTGAAATGTCAGCTCACTATTGTCAACAGCAGGGAACAGCAAAGTGTATGAAATCAACAGATTTTTCAAAATGGGAGAGAATATGTAGAATTACTAAGAAGGCATTACACAAACTATCAATATAACAAATATTGATAATTTCCACTGAACTGACCCTTTAAGGTCTTTTTACTTGGTGTTTGAAGTTGATCATTTATGTGACCAACATTCTTGCTGAAATGTCCATCACAAGCCATTATCTGTCCGGTAATTGTTGCAAGGTAATAACAGACACTGGCTCTGACTTTAATATGTTCATGTCTGACCGAAAGCCTAAATGATGTGATAGGTCAGTATATGGGTATGACCATAAATAAATAGGATAAATATCATGTGTATAAACTTTTTTTTTTTTAAATCCAGTTAAACTGAAGTATTTGGGACTGGTAATTACATCCCAATATTGTTTCTGTGAGGAGCATCAGCCCCCCAAAAAACTGATTCTGCCAGTCTTCCTCCTGGCTTCAGCACAATCTTTAAGGGCACGGCTACACCGAAACGCAATCGCATGCGTTTTCGTTGCGCATGCGTTTTTCCTTAAGTATTGAAAAACGTATGCAATTGTGATTTAAAATGCGGAACGCAAATAGCAATCACAATGCACGCAAAAAAGCGTGTTTTCGGTGCGTTGCCACGTTTTCAATGATATGAAAAAACGCAAAAAGAAAAACCGCAGCAGTGTGGCCTAGCCCTTATAAAGGATTAGCCCAGGCAAATTAAAGCTGTTAGTGCTGTAGCTCCTTAACGGAATGATATTGTGAGGTAGGAATAATCAACCCTACCTCCCTGCCCCAGGTACTTTCCATTTAGTTATCCTTTAAACATTGGAGGAATGTTGGCAGGTAATTTTCTAGTGTATGAGCAGCATTAGGTTAATGTTTTAAGCAGCATGTCAGAAGTTTTGAATGGACCGCCATCCAGTTACCCCAGAGACCCACCAATTGAGTTTTTTTTTAGATTCTATTTTAATTTTTTTTTTTTTTTAGGTCTGTTGGTGTGTATGACATGCAAAAATGTTGCAAACATAGAATGTTTGCAACATTGTTTCTGAATAGGCTGAGCAGAGTTCATCATACCCTACTGTTGCAAACTGGAGAAGATGAAGGGAGGGGGAATAGGAGCTCAGGTAAAACATACAGGAGATCAGTCCAAACACAGCGAAATAAAAGCTGTTACGCATTACCCCCAAAAAACAGGCTCTGTGACTGGCAGTTATGAGATCCCTATCCTGACACTATTATGCTGGCACTGGGAATGCTACTGTTAATGGGAAAGTCTGCTGGCACTGGGAAAGTTACTGGTAATGGGGAAAGTCTGTTGGCGCTGGGACTGTTACTGGTAATAGGAACGTCTGCTGGGAATGTTACTGGTAATGGGAACGTCTGCTGGCACTGGGAAAGTTAATGGGAACGTCTGGGAATGTTACTGGTGATGGGAAAGTCTGCTGGGAATGTTACTGGTGATGGGAAAGTCTGCTGGCACTGGGAAAGTTAATCGTAATGGGAATGTCTGCTGGCACTGGGAAAGTTACTGGTAATGGGGAAAGTCTGTTGGCGCTGGGAACGTCTGCTGGGAATGTTACTGGTAATGGGAACGTCTGCTGGCACTGGGAAAGTTAATGGTAACGTCTGCTGGCACTGGGAAAGATAATGGTAATGGAAACTTCGCGCTGGCACTGGGAAAGTTTATGGTAATGGAAAAGTTTGCTGGCATAGAAAGTTCTAATGGGGAATGGATCTCAAACTCCCCCAAACATCTCAAATTGTTTGTCCATCTATCCTTCTCGCTATAACTTTGTCTGTGGAAAGAACCACTCAAAGTTCCCCACCTTGAGACTTCAATCTTTCCACAGATTTACCCTTGTTTTTCCAATAAACTGTTCGACATTGTCAAGTGGGGGATCAAAAAAAACAGCATACATGGGATCAATATTTTGAACGATCCAATCTAATTTATCATATTGATAACAATTGCATGTATGGGGGGATTAACATTTCAGCTGTCAATTAAGTTCCTTGGTATCAAACTCATCTGTTATGTTTATAGTTTTGCTGTAGCTGGAATGGTGATAGTACGTGAACTGCATGGTTGGAAATTCCCTCTACCAGTGATGCCTTTACAGGGATTACTGAGCATGCTTGCCCACATACAGTCAGATAGTCTAGCTAAGGGACTGAGGCAAAGTAATTTTTTTCAATGCACAATTACTTTTAGTTAGTAGAATTTGTGTAATGGGTGGGTCTAAATGTGACTGGGTGGAGCTAGGTTGTGAGGGGGCGGGTCACATTTCATTCATGGGACATTGGGTGGTATAAAGTTGCTGCCTCCCAACTTTTTGGAGCTGGCTCATAAATAATTGCATGATTTGTCCAGCCTCTATCTATCTATCTATCTATCTATCTATCTATCTATCTATCTATCATCTATCATCTATCATCTATCATCTATCATCTATCATCTATCATCTATCATCTATCATCTATCATCTATCATCTATCATCTATCATCTATCCATCTATCATCTATCATCTATCATCTATCATCTATCATCTATCATCTATCATCTATCATCTATCATCTATCATCTATCATCTATCATCTATCATCTATCATCTATCATCTATCATCTATCATCTATCTATCTATCATCTATCTATCTATCATCTATCTATCTATCATCTATCTATCTATCTATCTATCTATCGGTAGATATCTGCAACCTGGGTTAGTGTGATGCTGGAAAATAATAAACTGCAGGGTAAGAAGCAGCTTTCAAAGTCTTATTCTCTTCCTAGCAAAAGAGAAATCTTCTAAATATACATAGATTCTCTGATTATTTAGTGGTGGTGCACTTGGTAAGGCAACTTAATTTCGATCCTCAGTCTGGCTGGGTACATCATGCTGTACTTTAGGCCATGGGTTTGTAGCCACTTTTTGACAGCTGCAAACATTCAGCACTTTTTTTTGTAGTTCCAATGAGTAGTTGGGGAAGATTTTTATCCACTTGTTCTCCTAAGTGAGGTCGCCTGCAGATCGCGAGTATCTGAGGATGAGATCCCTGTCTTGGGCATTAAGGAGGTGTGCAATAAGAGGCCTAGCTCGGTCTCCTGGGGCGGGTGGGCGTGATGGAATTTTGTGCGCTCTTTCCACTTAGAAGGTTGGTGTAAGGCCTGCTTTTTAAAATTGTGCCCTGGGCCAGGAGTCTAGAAACTGGGTGGGATCTGGCTCTTCCGCGCATTCTGGGAAGCCTAGGAACTGTAAGTTGTGCCTACATGACCTGTTTTCTAGGTCGTCTAGCTTTTGCCGTGTAAGTTGTAGTTCGGTTTGGGTCTGGGTTAGCTTGTCCTCCATGGGGGTGACCGTGTCCTCCAGGGTTGAGATCCGAGCTTCTGACTCCTTCTCTATGTCTAAGTTTTGTAACATCCTGTCTAAGCAGTGAGAGGTCTGATTTTAGTTCCTCCAGGAGAGAGTATCCTGGATTGCTGCCAGTACCTCATGTTGGCTTTCAGCCGGGAGGTCCGGGGCAGGCTGTTGGTTCGATGTGGCAGTAGCCATACCTCAATGGAAGTCGTCCGGTACCTCCTGTATGTGAAGCAGAGGGGCTGTGTGAGGTATAAGCGCAATCAGGGTCTGTTATTTCTTTAGGTACAGAGCTACATTGGGACTTAAGTAACACAGTCAGCAGCTAATTGCAGGATTGGGTTCCTTCCATTTTTATCGTGTGTGTGTTGTTTTGATACTTACCTTTATATGGGATATTCATTTACTTGTTGTACTTTGCATCAATATATGTTTTTAATCTGTAGCTTTATTGTATATATGTGTTATTGTGTATCACACCCATCTATTGGTGCAATTTGATATTAATGGGTTAATTCCCACAGCGATTGTTTTCACCTGATTGCCATTTGGTTCAAGCTGTATATTGCCCAGTATGTGAAGGGGTTGATCACTCCGTCTGATGAAGTGACGACTATAGCTTCATGAAACGCATCAGGCTTTTTCTCCATGCTTTCTTGCTTTTAAACTATCGGCTGAATAAAAGTTACATTTTATCCAAGAGATGGGCATGGGGTCCTGGTCTGTTCCTTTATACTAGGATTGGGTTTATCTGCACGGAAAGAACATAGAGAAACAGAAAATGTTGTAGTGTACCAGGGGGATGGGCTGGGTGATTGACAGTTCTTTTTCTGACTAGCTGTGCCCCGCCCCCTATAAAAGTAAAACTCTCAGAGCTAAAAACAAGAGATAGGAAGGTCAGAGAAGAAAAAAAAGCAGATTTAAGACTGGTGGTAATTAATCCTAATTACGGTGTGATTAGTTAAATGATTTGCACCAGTTTACATGTCCTTTTAAGAAAGTTGCTTATTATTAACAAAGATAACCCTTTAAACAGCTTTAAAATGAAAAGTGAAAATAAAAAATATTTATCAATTTGAAATAGTACTGACAGTGCAATTTAACAGTTACACCCGACGGACTCTTGTCTTCTACGCGCAAGCGTGATGCGCATGTGCATAGAAGATAGTCAGTTGGGACCTGTCAGACTAAGCGCCGGGGGAGCGAGTGATCATGTAAGTTCGTTACTTTTCCTCCTGAACGATTTATTAAAGAACGGGAGGTAAGACACCGCTCCTTCACCTCCCGTTCTTCAGTAAATCTAAATGGCCCATCCTTTTAAATTGTGAGTGGAGATACCATTTAACTAAGCTAAATAAAACCTAAATTTGACTCCTGAAAAAAGAGCTTTGAGTGCCTCCGTTTTGCTCTCTCTGGTTGCAGCGTGTCTTTCCATTGGCTACATCAAGTATTGTCGCTGAGAGTGGCAGAGTAGACAAAAGGAACGAAAGGAGTAAAGGAGTGTTGGGTAAAGGAGGTTAAGGTGTGAAGATTAAGCTATTTAGGGCTTCACCCTAGGTACTATGCAGATATGGAATAAGGAAGAGGTGAGTATATTTGTCCTTTTAAGTGCCCCGCAAAACACAGGGATACTCACCTGAAGCAAGTTTTCTCCCGATCTCCGCCTGCACAAGTGACAGGTTCTCTCCTCTTTTGCAAACTTTAAAACTTTCTTTAAAGGGGAACTGTGGTCTCCAAACAAGTTGAGTTTACATGAAAGGCATGTTTCCTACCTTTTAAAACGAGCCATCAACCACCTCTCTATGTGCTCCTCAGCCCAAGATAGAAAGAAAAGACTGACCAGAACGTTATGGATGGGAGGCTGATGGGACATTCCTAAGGCTTCTCCTGCACAGTGCCACCGTCGAGCACAGCCTCAGACTCCCTCAGTGTGTGATGGAGACAGGAAGTCCCTCCTCCTCTCTGCTGTGTGAAGTCCTGACGGAGAAGGTAAGGGAATCTACAGCCCTTCTTTCCCACTATGTGAAAACAGCCTTTTTCTCGCTCTGCCTGAAAAGGCTAAGTGAGTGCCGCCGCCCGTGGTGCGGGGCTTGTGCCGCCGCCCGTGGTGCGGGGCTTGTGCCGCCGCCCGTGGTGCGGGGCTTGTGCCGCCGCCCGTGGTGCGGGGCTTGTGCCGCCGCCCGTGGTGCGGGGCTTGTGCCGCCGCCCGTGGTGCGGGGCTTGTAACTGGAGGGTCCATGAGTGGGAGGGGCCAGGGGGGGAACCACAGTTCCCCTTTAAGAGCTCACGCAGCCACAAAGGAGGTGCAGCCATAAGTCAATGGCGGTGATGCAAGATGTGCACCCAGCTTTTCATGCTCGGTCCTAGGTTACTGCAGGAACTTGTTAGTTGATCGCACCCACTAGTAGTCTCCAGCCAATCCTTAACAGGAAAGATTAGGCAGGGGAGCATGTGCCTGAGGTCAGGGGTGTGGTCAGTCTCTGCACATAGTTATTTCATCCAGTTCTTCAAGGGGTTATATAGAATTAAGTGCCATTGCCTGTAGTGGGATTTTCCATTGCCTTCTTTGGTGTTTTCAGATTCTGGAGTGTAAAAATTTGGGTTTAGTTTCCTTTTAAAATCTTCATTTTTAGGAACACTTATGTATAGAAACATTGATTAGGCACAAAAATCTTTTTTTTGTTGTTGACATTTTAACTTTTAACCCCATAATCCATAAAAGTTAGAAACCTCTGCTTTTTTAGGTGCTAGGCCATACTTGCTAATAATCACGCTTTAGTTGTTGGGTACAATTTTATTGGTATATTGGTGTCCTGGCTCCTGGGTTTTGTTTATTTAATCCTTCACTAACTTTTGCTTCACTTTAAAGCACAGCAGGATGGCAATATCCTTTAAATTACCAGTGCCATTAATGAGGACACCAAACCATTAGCTATAGTAACCGCATTGTTGTTAGATACAGAATAAATTCTTGTTAAGTTACAAACATTTCTAGTTGCCATAGCAGCAGTATGATGGTGGTGCCAGTGGCAGGGAGAACAAACATTTACACCTTGACTAGCAGTATATGCTCAAGGACAAAAATTCAAAACAAACCTGAATGTAGTTAGTACTTCCTCAAAGGA
Organism: Hymenochirus boettgeri; assembly: GCA_019447015.1. NCBI lineage: Eukaryota > Metazoa > Chordata > Amphibia > Anura > Pipidae > Hymenochirus > Hymenochirus boettgeri. The sequence continues at coordinate 99,151,500 of CM033472.1, read as the reverse complement.
TAAACAAGTTTCTGTTCTTAAAGAAGAATACCTGCATTGCAACAGCTATACGTTAACATTTTGTAGTTTGTTTCAACATACATAATTATAGAGTCTTGAATATTTAATACTAAAAAAAAGGACATGTCCACCCCAAGTACATAAAGTTATTGGAACCTGTAATACAGGGCTGGACAAATCCTGGTCGCCATGGTGACTGAAAATTGTTTTACTGGCGACTGGGTGTTAAAAATTGGGTTAGCAGCTTTAATTTCCTTGTTAGAACTGCTCTTCTGTTAATTGTATTTAAGCTTTTATTACCCCCTCACTTTCACTATGTTCTGTAGATTGAATGTTTGCAACATTGTTGCTGAATAGACTGAGCAGAGTTCATCACTTCCTACTCTGCAGCAATGTTGCAAATGGAAGAAGGTGAAGGGAGGTGGAATCAAAGCTCAATTAAAACATACAAGTTCAGAGAAGAAAAAAACAGATTTAAGATTGGTGGTAATTAATCCTAATTACTGTGTGATTTAGTTAAAGGGCATGTCCACCCCCAAAACTATAATCCCCCCCCACTAATGGCCCCAACATGTAGTGTAATAAAATCCTTACCTTACATCCCAGCTCCATATGGTTCTCCTGTAGTCCCCCCCCAAAGTCCCAAAAACTGCCCACCAGGAGTACTGCAGAGTCCATATAGGACTCTGCCTCCTGCCTCGCCTCCGGGAGAAGTTTGGCATGCGTACTGCAGCCCTTCTCCCCCTCCCTCTCCCTCCCGTTTTGCGAACCCTCCTCCTACCATAAAAACCCTTGGCCATATAATAGTATTTCTTCCCCCACCCCCAACCGCTAAAAAATAATTTTAAGAAAGTCCCCCGAATTCTACTTACCTTCCCTCTCTCCTCCGGCGTTCTGAGCAGCCGGCAGCCGCATCCGTGATTGGCTGCCTCTCAGCCAATCACCGATGCGGCTGCCAGTCCCGCCCCCTGCTTGCAGTGTCTTGCAAGCAGAAGGCCGGGCTGTGCGTCGGAGGAGAGAGGGAAGGTAAGTAAAGATCAGCACTTTCTTAAAATTATTTTATAGCGGTTGGGGCTGGGGGAAGGCATACTATTATAGGTGAAAAGTTTATTATAAGGGTGAACATGCCCTTTAAAAATTATTTGCCCCAGTTTACATGTCCTTTAAATCAGGGCTGGTCAAATCCTGTTTGCCATGATTGTTTACTGGTGACGGGAGTTTAAAAATCAGGTAGCAGCTTTCATTTCCCAGTATTAGAACTGCTCTCCAGTTCGTTTTAGCTGAACTCCTATTTCCCCTCGCTTTCACTATGTTCCGTAGTAGAACGTTTGCAACAGTGTTGCCGAATAGGCTGAGCAGAGTTTATCACACCCTACTCTGTAACAATCTTGCAAATGGAAGAAGGTGAAGGGAAGGGGAATAAGAGCTCAGCTAAAACATACAGGAGATCAGTTCAAACACAGGGAAATAAAAGCTGTTACCAGTTTTTTTAACACAACAAGCAGCCTCTGTGACAGGCAATTCGGAGATCCCTATGCTGGTACTGGGAATGTTACTGGTAATAGGAAAGTCTGGTGGCATTGGTAAAGTTACTGGTAATGGGTAAAGTCTGCTGGCACTACACTGGGAAAGGCAGTTCTGGCAGGATTGGTTTAATGTTGCGGGAGTGCTCGGTAAAATCGAATATATGTATGGCATATATTAAGTTAGTAGTATTTGAGTAATGGGTGGGGCTAAATGTGACTGGGTGGAGCTAGGTCAGAAGGGGGAAGGTCACTTGTCATTTATGGGACATTGGGTTGTATAAAGTTGCAGGCTCCTAACTTTTTCTAAAGGCTGACTCCTAAATAATTGCATGATTTGTCCCTGCTTTAAATGTTTTCTAAATACTTGTGTCAAGCTGTTGAAATGCATTTAAAGGAGAACTAAAGTCCCAAGACAACATTGTCCCAATAGAGAGAGCACATTCACAAACGAACAACAAGCTGTGTCTCATGTCTCCCTTTGCTGTGGATGCTGGGTGATTTATGAAAATAGCCTGTGTGTACTAAGGGTCAGCTCCCATAATTCACCTTATCTGGGAACACCCATCTAAGTGTCCGCCGGACACTTCACAGGAAACTGCAGTCTTGCTTCCTGGAAGCTGACAGCCAATCATGTTACAGCTCAGAGTTCCCTCCCTCTGACACAGAACACAGATACCAGTGCAGTTTTTGTGTAAACACATTAGAAATGCTCCTGTCCCTAACAATGATAAATTCCTATGCTTTACATACAAAAAAGAAAAGTAATCTTTGCAGTGTATGTCTTTGCTAGCATGGATGAAAGAAACAGAACATTTAACATTTCAGCAAAAAATAAAAGTAAGTATGGGGAATCGAACCAGCAACCTTCTATTCTGTGTCTTTCTAAAAAGAAAGCTTCCTACCACTAGGCCACAAGGGCTAATAAGTAATGGACTAGTACATGTAGAGTCTTTATCTTTTGCTAGACACATAATAAAAACAAAAAAGGGAACATGGGGAATCGAACCTGTGTCCCAATAGTCTGATTTTTTCCCCCTAACCCAGCACTTTAGCAGAGCACGTCACAGGTGAACTCTCAATCAATAGAAGTAAATGTCAGTAAAATCAGTACACTGTTTTGTCTTGCTACTGGAAGACTGTCAGCAATTCACACTGGTTGGTAAATAAATAACAGAGCTGCTATATATAAAGATTGTACATATGTAGAAACTTCATATTTTTCTAGAAACATGGAAACCAACAAACAAAAAAAGCACTAAATTCAGGCAGTAGACAATTTATATTGTTTCATAAGTAAGCTAGGGGATTTGAACTTGCAACTTCTTGGTCTGATTGTTTCTAAACACACAGCATTTACATGGTGCGCCACCAGCAAATCAGCTGTGATTCCAGGTACATTTAGAGGCTTTATCTTTCACTAGAAAGAGATGCTAGAAACTCTGCACATAGAGACAGTGAATGCTGGGGTCAGGGGGCGTGGCTCTTTGAAGCCAACATGGGCTATGAGTTGTACTGGCAACAAGATGGAAGCCTCCTTTGTTACAGAATCTATTACTCATATCTACTAAATGCAAATAACTAGAGAAGAATCTTTCAATGTGTAGGTGTTCTGGGGAGAAAAACTTTCACATTAGGATCTGAAAAACTGAAGTTTAGTTCTCCTTTAAGGACAAATCATGCCTTTAGAACAACACTCTTTCAGAAGGAAGAGCAACTTAATATAAATAAGTAACCTGTGTCTTGCCTCTCATTTTTATATGGTTTTTGGGAAATGTACCTATCTAATGAAGGGTTTGTGTTGAATTCCCCAACATCCCAGTATCGCACAGTGTAGTCACTGACCATTGTGCTCTTTACACATAATCAGTTCTAAGATACTGTAGGAACTTTTTAAAGTTGATAAAGTTGGTCATACCCACTTGTAGCCTATAGGCAATCCTTTAAAGGGCATCTATAATATGAAAACAAACTTTTTTTTTTTTTTCTTTCCATGTGTTCTATATTTCCCCCCCCAACCCCCAGAGTGTCTTCACTTTTTTCAGATTCCCTCTCTGTACTGAGATAAACCAGTTTGAAGAATACGTGATTGCATTCCTCTACTCCTACTTGGACTGTCAATTAAATCCCTGTGACGGGATCCCCCCTCCCTGCTCTGTAATAAACATAGAGATAAGAGCATTAGCAGGCGGAGAGAGGTAGCTTTGATGGTTGATATAAGGCTGCACTTGACCCCTCTTCTTAATAGCTTTCACTGATTGATGATGGGTCACAAAGTGTGAGATCGAAAACTGTACTGTTCTCCTTCTTCTGTGTCTCCAGGACAGCTTGCTTTCTATTGCCCACTGTGCGTGTGTGTTTTTCAGGATGTTGAACTTTTTAAAGGAGCTGTAAACCTAAAAAATAAGTGTTTGCCAATCGTTTCTATTATTCACAGGGAGATGAGAACGCTTATTCTCACCTCCCTGTGAATAATAGTTTGCTCAGGGGACACAGCGGCACTTACCATACCTGGCGCTCCACTCGCTCCTTCTGATCTGACAGCCGCGTTGCCCCTGTCTCCCAACCACGCGCTTATCTTTGGCACATGCGCGCCAATACAAAAGATAGGCGCGTGATCGGGAGAGCAGAACAGCGCGGCTGTCAGTTCAGAAGGACCTGCGAGTGGAGCGCCAGGTAAAGTAAGTTCGGCTGTGTCCCCTGAGCAAACTATTATTCACAGGGAGGTGAGAATAAGCGTTCTCACCTCCCTGTGAATAATAGAAACGATTGGCAAACACTTATTTTTTCAAGTTTACAGTTCCTTTAACTCCTACTGCACATGATAAGCTTGTCGGTTATCCGGAGTTGAGACATGGAGGAGGTAACAGAGGGGAGGGGAAGGGGGGAGTGCTGCACTGAGATCTGACACCATGGTTAAACAAAGTCACTGACAGAGATAGGATTAAGGCAGCACAGAGTACATGAATTTAACTTTGCAAAGGGGCAATGTGTTTTTTTTCACTATAGATGCCCTTTAATGGGATAGATTAGGGAGCATGTTTCTGAGATCAGGGGGGTGGCCTGTCACTGTATATCTAGTTCATTGTGTTGCATCTACTTTAATGCATTTTACTGAAGTTTATTGGGTTTTAAAGGGCATGTCCACCCCCAAACCTATAATTCCCCCCCACTACTGGCCCCACTCAGCCGTCTCCCCCCTCCCACTTCCTCCTGTTTTGTGATCCCTCCCCCTAGTGTAATTTCCCTTTGGCAAATAATAGTTTACCTTCCCCCAGCCCCAACCGCTATAAATGATTTGTTAGAAAGTGCCCCGATAGTTACTAACCTTCCCTCTATCCTCCAGCCGGCAGCCTCGTCTGTGATTGGCTGCCGGTCCCGCCCCCTGCTTGCAGTTATATGCAAGCAGAGGGCCGGGACTGTGCGGTGGAGGATAGAGGGAAGGTAAGTAACTATCGGGGCACTTTTTAACAAATCATTTATAGCGGTTGGGGCTGGGGGAAGGTAAACTATTATTTGGAAAAAAGTTAGTGAAAGGGGTGGGTGTGGACATGCCCTTTTAAGGTATATTTTTAGATTCTGTAGTGTAAAAGTGTGGGTATAGTTCTCCTTTAACTTACATACCTTAAAGGACTTGTATGACTTTTTTTTCGCTAACCTTGTGTCTTTCTACTAACTTCAAAGTTTTCATTTGCCTTGTTTGTTTTATTTCTGACATATGTATATAGTAAATTTTAGCACTTTTCCCAGTCTAACTCCATACAGTAAAAAGTCTCCTTGAGGACATGGCCACACTGCAACACAAATGCAATCGCACACGGAATTGCATGCAATTTCGTTGCGTTTGTGCATGCGTTTTTTCATTAAGTATTGGAAAACGCATGCGATTGTGATTTAAAATGCGGAACGCAAATCGCAAGCACAATCGCATCACACCCGAAAACGTGCGTTTTTGGTGCGTTGCCAATGATTTGAAAAAACGCAAACGCAGAAAAATCGCAGCAGTGTGGCCTAGCCCTTAGTGGATTTCTAGCGAAGTCAGTGTGTCATTGCTTAAGTGATGAAACATGTGGAGCTCAAGGTTTCCTTTACTTTCATATATGTACACTATTGAGAAATGAACAGAGCTGTGCTTCATTATCCTCCCTCTGCAGCTCTGTACTATGTTGTTTCGATAAGTGTAATTCATAAAGGGGTATTATTAAAGCGTATGCAGATGGAATCTATGAGAGACTGTCCAATTTGATATGGTAGATTGAAAGCAATAAAATGTGTTGAGTACACACCATGAAATGTATTCGAAGTGCTGTCAATCAGAAATATTGGGTGGTGAGTACCCAGCTTAAGATACTGTGATAGATTAAAAGCAATCTTGTGGAGCTTGTGACAGACTAAAGGTTCGTACACATGTACAATGTGTACACCAAGCCACGCCCCCCCCCCGACCACAGCCCATTCGGCTGAGAATCGCACGTGTGTATGCGTTCGTTTGGGAGTCATTCATTGATCCTACCTTTACTCCTTGCTGGTTTTTGCTCTGCTCTCACGAGATTGTGGATATCTGCAGCAGCTTCCGTGACGGCACTACGAGACATGACATCAATGCGCATGTGTGTGGCGGCAATGTTGCAGCGTGCGTGACGTCATTGTGGCACAATGACATCAGTCGTGCACACTCGTGGCAATGACGCGTGCGTGATTCAAATTTTTGGGACCAAGGAAGCTGCTGCAGATATCCACAATTTCTTGAGGGCAGAGCGAAAACCAGCAGTTAAGAGGAGAAGGAAGCCAGCAACTTTCAAGAAGTAAAGGTAGGCTATGGGATGGGAGTAGAAAAAAAAATTAGACACTTTTTGTATTTCAAGCCACGGCTATATTCTAAGCTTAAAGGACAACTCCACCCTCATAAGAACATCTTTTAGAAAGAATGGCCTTTTTAAAATATGTTGCTATATCATAGTTTGCCCTATGAATTCATTACTGTATGCCTGTTGTGCTTCTGGATGTGTCATGGAAACTGAGCAATTTAGAAACTTGTACTGAGCCTTTAGTGAGCCTGGGCATGCTCAGAAGAGGCAGATAGGGGATTAACATTCAGTCATTGGCTGTGATGTCAACTGTCAAATCTATAACTGACAGTTGCTAACTGGAAGAACCAGGAAGCAGAAACGGACAACAGGACATAGTGCAGGATTTCAGGTTAGACTTACATATTTCACATTTCAAACTATTACTGTAGGGATTTGGGGGAGGATTTACCTGTATGTAAGTTTTCATTTTAGCGCTGGACTTGCCCTTTAAGTTGTTTTTACATAAAGTTAAAAGGAACTCGAGATGATATTATTTCAAGAAATTCATCATGTCTTATTTAATTTTTTTGAAAAAAAGAATATGCATTAAAAATGTGGGTATGTGGTGCATAGGGGTGCCAGCTTTATGTCCTGCTTTTTATTATTATGTGCAGTTAATGATGGATACTTTAGAATAAAGGTTTTCTAGTAAATACTCCATTGAGTATGGTATGGGATATAGTAGTGACATTACTGTGCATTCCAGTGCCACTGCACATTGGCAGGGCTGGACAAATCACCCAAATATTTAGGAGCCAGAAATCTTATACCTCCCAACATGGCTGTTTCTAGCCATTTTAGTACCCTAGGCACCCTCCCACCTACATGTGCCAAAAAAAAAAAAGAAACTTGCCCTGTCAAACTACATCTGGGTTTCTTCCTTCTGACACTGTCGACTGCTGCTGTTCTTTATACCTGCTGTTCTTTATAGTGGGAATGCTTTACTAGTTGGTAAGAGGGGCAAGCTGTCCCTGGTGAGGCGGGTGTGTAGCTGCCTTGAGTCTCGTAACGTATGTTTGTTTTGCACCAATAAACTTTCATCACTTAAAGTAGTGTGCTCCTCTACTCTATACCTTGCTTGGATTGTATAACCCTAGTGGGGGGCTGAGAGGATCTGCACCTGCAAACTTGTCTGGCTAAGCAGCCAACAACGGTGTGCTGGAGTGCATCTGGTACTTGTTGCGTGTATACATACATTTGTGCATATGCAGCGACACTGGCCACCAATGAAATACTGATTGAAAGGACAGGATAGGTTTCCAAGGATGCCCGGTATGTGGCACCAGTGTTCTCCCGAGAAATTGTTTCCAGACGGGTAGGGCAGAAAAGGGAGATTTGGTTAAACATCTGGGATGTTGCCAGCAGATTTTGAAAGAGTATTGGCATTAATATCCGTGCCAGCACTCTCCAGGGTATTGCCATTAACCCTTCATTGCCAGCAGTCTTCCTCAAAGTATTGCCATTACCACTTTCAGTACCAGCAGAATATTACCATTAACCCTTTAGCGCCAGCAGATTTTACTATTAATACTTTCAGTGGTAGCACTTTTCCAGAGTATTGCCATTAACCCTTTATTGCTAGCAGACTTCCCCATTGAATTGCCATTAACACTTTCAGTGCCAACAGAGTATTATCTTACACCCTTTTAGCTGCAGTTAGGGGTGTAAGGGTCATTATAGTAACCATAGCGATTGCTATGGAGCTCAGAGCCAAAGGGGGTCCTACCAGGTCCCTTGCAGACATGTCCACCCTCCTAGTTCAGTCCCACAAACCCCCTTTTCGTTTTACTTAAACTTTTCAAAGAGGCTCCCAGGCTCATATATTCTATTTTAAAAAACAAAAAAAAACTGCTCCTCACTTCATCCGTGATAGACATTTTGGCCAATGGCTGACTCCCATTACAGAAAAAGAATGAGTCCTCTGCTACTGTGCATGCTCGTAACCAACCAACTCGCAACAGCATCAGAGGAGGGGTGTCCACGCCAGCAAGGGATCGGGGTGTGTGTGTTATAAATAGAATATCTGAGCCTGGGAGAATCTTTGAAAGGTAAAAGTAAAACGAAAACAGGGTTTGTGGGGCTGACATACAAATTTTCTTAGGAGGGTGGACATGCCCTTTAAAAAACCTGCCTGAACTACACTGAACTTTTTTTTTTGTTTGTGGGTTGAGGGGCCCCATTTAAAATCTTGCTATGGGGCCCTGCGATTTCTAGCTACACCACTGGCTGCAGGCATTGACATGATATACAGTATGTACCTGCTTTCCATGTCTTCTCCATTGAATTGTTCACTTCTCAGCTACTCTGTTATAAAGTCTGCAGCAGCTTTTACTTTACTTTCTCTTCTGCGATCAGCAGTTTTTAAATGCTGATGGCGCGTATGAATGAAACGTACTTGAGCTGTTTAAAAGACCAGACCCGAACTTCCGGTTCAGTCCCAGAAGTTTGTGTCCAGTCTTTTAAAGGGCAACTGTGGTCTCAAAACAAGTGATGTTTAAAAGAGAGCCTGCAGCATTTCCTTTAAAATGAACCAACAATCACCTATGGCTTTACCCTGTGAGAAATGATATAGCTGTGAATGTTCAAACTTCCTGCTTCCAGTATGTTGAGTGACATCACCTGACCTCTGCCCGCCCCTCTTCCCCGGGGGAGAAGCATGCCCAGTAAAGACTTAAAAGACAATTATACTCCCCTCCGCTCCTCTTCTTTGGTCAGTACCTTTTACCCATGATGAGGACCTGAACCGCTAGGTCCTCACCCCTGGGTTCGCGTAACTTGAAGCACAGCCTTACTGAAACGCTGCTCTGGTAGGCTCTGCCCCCTCCTCCCCATAGGCGACGAGGCCAATAGCAAGGCATGCTCTGCAACAAGCGTGCCTTCCTATTGGCCTCGTCACGCAAGGAGAGGAGGGGGCGGAGCCTAGCAGAGCAGCATTTCAGTAAGGCTGTGCTGCAAGTTACGCGAACCCAGGGGTGAGGACCTAGCGGTTCAGGTCCTCACCCTGGGTAAAAGGTACTGACCAAAGAAGAGGAGCGGAGGGAAGGTGAGTATAATTGTCTTTTAATGCTGGGGAAAACAGGAAGTACCTGGGGGAAAAATTGACAGTTGAGAAGGGGAACCTATTAATGCAGACAGGCTGGTCACATGGCTGAAAACAAGGGTTTAAGCAGGAAGTAATATGACTAAAGCTCTCCAGCAATAACTTCTCACAAATTTTATGTAGAGATGTGATTTAGGTTTTATTTTAAAGGTACGTTAGAAAGCTGCTTATATAATTCTTACTAGTTTCGAAGAATTTCAGACCACGGTTACCCTTTAAACAGCTTATCTCCTGTATATTTCATTCATACGCGTGATAGGAAGAGATCCTGGGCTTGTGTCGGGTCCTACTACTGTCCGGGCACCCCATTTTCACAGGGTTGGCGGGGGCGGTAGTTATTCCACTGAGCTTTTACCTGGCATTCTCCTCAGTACTATTATCTGAGCTCATCCCCCCCAGTCCTTCCTTCACCTTCAGTTCATTTGCAATATTTTTTGCTAAAAAGTGTGTGGAGTTCAGGCTCTCTACTCACTACAATGTTGAAAATTACAGCAGTTCTGAAACTCCCATAGCTAGCTCCACAGTCACCTTTAGTCCCTTGCAATACACAAATACTACTAACATCTATTAGATAGATGGACAGGGACATATAGGGATAGATAGGCAGACAAACAAACAAACAGGTACATTAACAAAGAGAGACTGACACATATAGATGGACAGACAGATTTTAAAAAGTTTGGGTAAGTTTGAGATCCCTTCACCTTTAGAACATAAAACTCCAGGATGCGTGTCACAGAGGCTGCTTGTTGTGTTACAAATTGGCTAGCATCTTTTATTTACATGTTTAGAACTGCATTCCGTTTGTTTTAGCTGAGCTCATATTCCCCTTAACTTTGTTTGTTAGTTTAGCAACTTTGTTTGCAGTATTGTAGAAAATAGAGTGGAATTCAGGGTTCTCTACTCGCTACAATGTTGCAAACTAAAGTAGCTGAATGCTGCTTTAAGGTGGGCATGGCTTCCGGTGGTGGGCATGGCTAAACACTTTGTCATTTTAAAGGGCAACTGTGGTCTTAAAACAAGTTGGGGTTAAATGAAAGCCTGCAGTATTTCCTTTAAAATGAGCCAACAATCACATCTCTGGCTGTAGCCTGTGAGAAACTACATTGGGGTGAATGTTCAAACTTCCTGCTTCCAGTAGGTTGAGTGACATCACCTGACCTTTGCCCCGCCCATCCACCCCGGGGGAGAAGCATGCTCAGTTAAGACTTAGGGCACGGCCACACTGCACGTTTTCGGTGCGTTGCAGTGTTTTCAATGATCTGAAAAAACGCAATTGCATGCGCAAACGCAATAAAAATGTGATAGTGTGGCCTAGCCCTTAACACTGGGGAAATCAGGAACTACCTGGGGAAAAAATTGACAATTGAGAAGGGGAGCCTATTAATGCAGTTAATGGCTGGTCATATGGCTGAAAACAGGAAGTGTTCATGCAGGAAGTAATATTGCTGAACCTTTCCAGCAATAACTTCTAATAAATTTTAGCTAGAGATGTGATTTAGTTTTTTTTTTTTTTTTTTTTAAGGTATGATGGAATGCTTTTTATATAATCCTTTCTAGTTTGGATGAATTCGAAACCACAGTTACCCTTTAAACTTAACAAGGGTTGCTTGTAGGTGAAAAGATGGATATATTAGATAGGCTGGCTAGATCTAAGGAACGGGCCATTTTTGGGAATTTCAATTTTCTTCAGGGCAGTGCCCCCCGGGCTTCAATCGACCCTACAAAACACCGCTCAGAAATACTTCTAAAAACAATGTCTGATGTTTTGCTCACCAAAGCCCATATTAATATCAGAGCCCCAAATTGATTTGATTAGTAAATATATCAAAGGAAAAAAAATTTGGGTAGATAAGTCACTCTTGACAAAAACACACAATCCTCTGCTAAACATTTTGGTATTGGTTTAGAAGAATTTTGGGAGCCAAATTTTTTCTCCTGGTTTCTAAGTAGAAATCCAATCAGAAAATTTCACTTCCTCCACTAGACCACCAGGGCTGCATTGGCGAAGACATACTGAAGAGTGGAGCACGTCAGCACGTGACTATGCAGCTGCGTGTGACGTAAGGAGTTCCTGGCTGCTGATTGGACAAATGACGTTAAAATACAGAAGTGATGTGCAGAGCACCAGAGTGCCACTGGGAAAGCTCAAACTTAGATGCGAAAGGCTTATGGGTCTTAAGTCCTACCAGCACTAATTCACATCCTCCATACCTCAGCTAGTAACTTCTGATACTTTGCTTGTTCCATTCACGGACTTTTGACTTGAGTTTGTAGAACTGCATGATTATTTTATTTCTTTTTTTATTTATTTGTTTATAAATCTATTTGGCAGTCAAATACTTCTAGTTGTAGAAGACCAGTAAAAAGATATTATCTGCACATTTTTGCTCCTTTAATTATAAAGGAATCTTTACAGGCCAGCCTTTTACCTTCTGACATTCCCCCATCCTGGCCATTCATTCAATTGCAAAGAAAATCAGACTAGCATAAAGGCCTTTGAAGGTTCAGTGCATTACAGGACAACTAAACCCCAGAACAACCATCTTTTAGAAGGAAAATTGGGAAATTTACCCGAGGAAGGGCATAGTGCCTCTGAAACTTGTTTTCACATTAAAATTTTGAACTATAGTTGTAGTGTGCGCCTCCTCTTTTGTTTTTTGTTTGGATTGCCTTGGCCCTTGAAGTACCGTAAGAGGGTTGGCAAACAGCCAACATCAGTCTGCTAGAGTGGTTCTCACCAACATAGTTGTGAAATTTACCTTTCTGACATGGGATTTGTGATTTATTTCCCAGCAAAAAGTAGCATTACACAGTATCTCACCTAGTATCACACAGTGTGGTCAGTGACCACATCACTTCCACCATTCCTGGCTTTATTTACTCCTCCAAATAGTCGTTTGGATGCTAATAGCCAACATTTAATGTAAAGAAAACCATTTTTAAATATTTGTATTTCTTTCTACTTATCATTGCGTGGTGATTTCATTGATATCTTGTGCAAAACCACCTGAATGGTGCTCCAGGCAAATGTGCTTAGGTACTTGCTGCTAGATCTGTGCTGTCTAGTACGGTAGCTGTCCTGTTTAATGTAAATTCTTGTGTTTTGTCTTCTTTTGCATGTTTGTATGTGTGCATTTGCATATGTTAAGTGACATACATGATTGAGGGTAGATGTGTTCTAAGGGCTGCTGAATGTCATTGGGTCAGTTTTTTTGTGATGTTGGAACATGAAAACCATAATATGAACAAAGTGCATATTGCATTTGGGTTTTTTTTGGGGTGGGGGGGCCTAGTGGTGAAATAAGTGAAGATTAAAATAACATACTTTTTGTACTTTTGTGCACATGTGTAAGGCTTAAACATATTCTGTAAGGAAGGTAGTCAGTGTGTCCTTTTTAAAGGGTATGTCCACCCTAAAATTGGTAGGAGCTGTCAGTGCCTCATCCGGTGCCTCTTTCCTTGTTTACCTAAGCAATGTCTGAGGCATGCTCAGTAGAGCCCTTTTCCCCCCCCTCTTCAACGTTCAGGAAACTGCTGGGTAGGAGCTATCAGTGCCTCATCCGGTGCCTCTTTCCTTGCTTATGTCGGAGGCATGCTCAGTAGAGCCCTTTCCCCCCCCCCCCTTCTCCCTCTCTCCTTCCTGATCCCTCCGTGGCTGGCAGTGTTCTAATTATAAAATCTTTTATCACAATGCAGCCCACCCCACTCCTAACCCCAACCGCTATATTCACAAGTGTAAAAGTGCTTCCAATCTGTACTTACACCTCCTCGTTCCTGCACTTTTCTACACTGAAGGCAGCCGCGGACATCCCCGGCTGCCATTCCGGCCCCCTGCTTGCAGTTCCGGCAGGCAGGGAAGCCAGACCAGAAGAGTGCAGGAACGAGGAGGTGTTAAGTACAGATTGGAAGCGCTTTTACACTTATGAATATAGCGGTTGGGGGTGGGAGGGTATGCCCTGCATTGTGGCAAAAGTTTTTAAAGAGGGTGGACATGCCCTTTAACCTGCCACAGTATCCTAAAAATTGCTTTTAATTGCTTTAATAGTTAAACTTATAGAAACAACGGAGTCCACAGCTGCAGAGGTGGATAATGAAGCAAACCTGATCTAAGCACAGCTCTCTGCAATGCATTCCTTAATAGTGCATGTATCTGAATGTAAAGGTAGCCATACTCAAGGATTGCCCGTAACGTTCAAAAATCCAATCAGAAGAACCTATTGAAATCCCCCACCTTGCGATGCTGATTTTCGTTCGTTTTCAAGCTGAAATCTACGGAAGATCTGGTTCCGAAAAATGGGGAAGATGTAAAATTTTCTGTCTTGTCTGAATAACGTTTTTTTTTTTTTTTTTTATTCTATACACTGAAAAATTTCCCTGATAAACCGATTAATTTGAAAAACTCTATTAAATTGAATATAGATGCTTTCTATGGTTGCCTTAAATTAAACCTTCAGAGCAGATCAATACGGCTCCATATTTTTGTTAATTATGCAGTGACACTGACTCGGCTAGAATAAGAACTGGCTGAAATCCAGTGTGGTGAGACTTCTTCCTATAAGAGGAACTAAGACTGGAAAAGGTGCTAAAATCTACTATTTACAAATGACAGGAAAAAAAAACTATCCGGAGAAAGACATAAGGTGAAAGAGAATGTTTATATATCTGTTGTATTCAATTAGATCAACTGGACTTGAAATGTAGTTCTTGAAGACGTTTCGCTAGTCATCCGACTGGCTTTCTCAATTCAGAATGACTTGTACAAGAATCTGTGGCAATTATGTACCCTGGAAAATCCCAATTAGCATATCACAGCCAGGTGTTAAGGGTGTGATTAGATAGTGGCTAAGAGGTGTTATAGGAACGCCCAGAGTAAGGTGTTAAAACAGCTTTTTGTACATGGCAGACAGTTGGTGTCGACCCCCCCCACCTCTATTTAGGCTTGGTTTCTTTATTTTCACATAAATGGCCTCCTTAACACCTCTCTTGAACCAGTCACGTTCCTTCGCCAGTATGTTAACATTACAATCTTCAAAGGTATGTCCTTTATCCTTAAGATGCAGATACACGGCTGAGTCCTGACCCGAGGAATTGGCTCTTCTGTGCTGGGCCATACGTTGATGCAGTTGCTGTTTGGTCTCCCCCACATACAAATCAGAGCATTCTTCACTGCACTGCATATATGATGTCGCTTTTCTTGTGTTTTGGTATTGGGTCTTTCGGATGTACCAATTGCTGCCTCAGTGTGTTGTTCGGTTTAAAGCAGACAGGGATACGATGTTTTTTGAAAATTCTTCTTAATTTCTCGGAGACCCCTGCTACATATGGGATGACCATGTTCTTCCTCCTGTCTTGCTTTTCCCCTTCACTGTTGGTATTTGTGTTCTTTTCTTTCCTTCTACTTCTTTTGACAAAGGCCCAGTCTGGATATCCACAAGTTTTAAGGGCTCCTCTGAGATGTTTCATTTCTTTAGCCTTCGCCTCTGTGCTAGTGGGGATGTTCTCGGCTCTGTGTTGCAGGGTTCTGATGACCCCCAGCTTGTGATCTAAAGGGTGGTGGGAGTCAAACATCAAATACTGATCTGTGTGTGTTGGTTTTCTGTAAACCTCTACTTCCAGTTTATGTTGGTTCAGATATGTTGATGACACCTGGGTTAAAATCCACCAGAAGGAAGTACAAGCTTTCACAGAACACATTAATGCGGTGGACCAAAACATTAAATTCACAAGGGAAGAGGTACAAAACAACAAACTGGCTTTCTTGGACTGCTTGGTAGAAGTTAAGGAAAATGGTAAACTGGAAGTAGAGGTTTACAGAAAACCAACACACACAGATCAGTATTTGATGTTTGACTCCCACCACCCTTTAGATCACAAGCTGGGGGTCATCAGAACCCTGCAACACAGAGCCGAGAACATCCCCACTAGCACAGAGGCGAAGGCTAAAGAAATGAAACATCTCAGAGGAGCCCTTAAAACTTGTGGATATCCAGACTGGGCCTTTGTCAAAAGAAGTAGAAGGAAAGAAAAGAACACGAATACCAACAGTGAAGGGGAAAAGCAAGACAGGAGGAAGAACATGGTCATCCCATATGTAGCAGGGGTCTCCGAGAAATTAAGAAGAATTTTCAAAAAACATCGTATCCCTGTCTGCTTTAAACCGAACAACACACTGAGGCAGCAATTGGTACATCCGAAAGACCCAATACCAAAACACAAGAAAAGCGACATCATATATGCAGTGCAGTGAAGAATGCTCTGATTTGTATGTGGGGGAGACCAAACAGCAACTGCATCAACGTATGGCCCAGCACAGAAGAGCCAATTCCTCGGGTCAGGACTCAGCCGTGTATCTGCATCTTAAGGATAAAGGACATACCTTTGAAGATTGTAATGTTAACATACTGGCGAAGGAACGTGACTGGTTCAAGAGAGGTGTTAAGGAGGCCATTTATGTGAAAATAAAGAAACCAAGCCTAAATAGAGGTGGGGGGGTTCGACACCAACTGTCTGCCATGTACAATGCTGTTTTAACACCTTACTCTGGGCGTTCCTATAACACCTCTTAGCCACTATCTAATCACACCCTTAACACCTGGCTGTGATATGCTAATTGGGATTTTCCAGGGTACATAATTGCCACAGATTCTTGTACAAGTCATTCTGAATTGAGAAAGCCAGTCGGATGACTAGCGAAACGTCTTCAAGAACTACATTTCAAGTCCAGTTGATCTAATTGAATACAACAGATATACCATGACCTGGATGAATGAGAACCTTCACAAGCAGAATGTTTATATGTTCTTTATGTATAATTTTATTTATAAAGCGCCACTTGCAGCGCTGTGCATAAAATACAGAGTATATAAACATGGGTATAAATACAAGCAGTTATACAGATAAATAAAAATGAAATACAATTTCATACATAGGTTAAGGATACATATATATAAATTATGGCTAAATTGATATAAGTGCAGCATGCCATGACACATTAGGAATGAGATCCCTTACAATTTAAATGGGTAGGACAACATACAGATACAAGTGATGGGATGGGTACAAAGAGCTTGAGATGGATAAGAATCATTTGTTGTGCTGGTGCTCTGAAAGGTAGAAGAACAGCAGCAAGAGAAAATGGTTCAAGGCGGGAGGAGGCGGTGTTCGTTGGGGGTTTGTAAAGATGATTTCCTTGTGAGGAACGGAGGGCATGGAGTATATGGGGGGTGCAGCAAAAGGTAGAGATTTAAGGGTAAAAAGAAGGGTATTGAATATTATTCTTTGCTTGATGGCAAGCCACCCCATGGACTGTATCATTATGGGTGGCAGGTTCTCGCTTGGAGGAGAGTGAAATGATCTGAACTGTTTAGGATTGACTGGAGAGGGGACAAACAACAGGCGGGGGGAGCAAGTAGAAGAGTATTACAGTAGTCAAGACTGGAGAGGACAAAGGCATGCACAAGCTTTTTAGTATCGGATCTTTGTCATATTGCAAAGGAGAAAATTACACATCCTACTAATGTTCTGGAAAAAAGGAAAGAGAGTAGTCAAAGATTACTCCAAGACAGCGAACAATTTCAACAGGGTTGATAACCACATTATCAACAGAAATAGAGAAGGGTGGGCTATGTCCAGGTTTAGGGGGGAAAATAAGTTCAGTTTTGGATAGTTTAGGTTTAAAGGGACAGTTCAGTGGAAATTATCAATGTTTGTGTAATGCATACTTAGTTCTACATATTCTCTCCTATTTTGAAAAATCAGTTGATTTCATACCCTTTGCTGTTCCCTGCTGTTGACATTAGTGAGCTGACATGTTAAAATTCAGGTTCTAACGATCCTTCTTCCCAGGTTGCACCACATCCTTGGAATGTTCCTAACGGTAATTAATTTGTCTTGAAAAAGCCAAATTACTGTTCTTTCTATTTCTTCTTCTTTTTCTTCTTCCGTTTTATTCTTCCGCTTTTTTGGACCGTATCTCCTCCCACAGTTTTTGAGCTAGAGACATGAAATTCGGTACAGATGTGCGGGGCATATAGGAGAAGTGTGCTATCTTTTAGCTAAGGAATCCGCGGAAGCGTTACGGCGTTATCGGTGAATTTCCGGACATTTTTTCCCATAGACTATAATGGTAACAATACTCAAATGTGGATATTTCAAAACAGTTTTTTTCATGGTCATAAATACAAATGGTGATACCCCCAACCCCCACACAGACCCAGGTACACCCACCTACTAACCTACCTTTCCAATCCCATGGAAGCCATATTTAAAGGGTAACTAAAGTCAAAAAAACTAATTTAGATTTAGCCTCCATAAAAGATAGTTTTATGGTTATAAACAGACACACACCCTCAACCAGACCCAGGTACACACACCTACTAATCTACTTATCCATTACTGTGGCAGCCATACTTAAAGGGTAACTAAAGTAAAAAAAAAAACTAATTTAGATTTATCCTCAATAAAAAATAGTTTTATGGTTGTAAACACAAAAAAGACATACCCCTCAACCAGACCCAGGTACACACACCTACTGATCTACTTATCCATTACTGTGGAAGACATATTTTAAAGGGTAACTAAAGTCAAAAAAGCAAATTTTGATAAATCAAAAAACTTTTTTTAACCCCCGTGATACAGGTATACACAGCTACTGACCTACCCCCTCCATTACTGTTGCAGCCATACTTAAAGGGTAATTAAAGTCAAAAAAACTAATTTTGACCAATCATCAGAAAAGTTTTTTTTTTTTTTTCTCTCTCAATCTGACGCGGGTACACACATCTACTGATCTACTTATCCATTACTATGGCAGCCATACGTAAAGGGTAACTAAAGTAAAAAAAACTCATTTTGACCAATCATCAAAAAAGTTAGTATTTTATCCCACGCACACCAACTGACCTACCTTTAATGCATGTGACCTATTTAAAGGGTAAGTAAAAAAACAACAATGTCCTCATCATTGACATTATTGAGTTTTAAAATTTGCAGCACAAACACACAAATTCCCTTCCAAAATGCAGTCTTTCAAGCCAAATTCAAAGTTTATACTTAAACTTTCCCTTTCTAGTTTCTACTGATTGGCTGTTGGATGGGTCAAACATGCTCAGATCTCTCCTGAGCAACTGAATCAACCCATGCGCGCAGGGTCATGGGCAAGACCATAACAGTCTCTACTTAGGGGTCCTGCAAACAGGAAGTCAGTATTTCGGTTGCATTTATTTATACACAGAAAAAATGATGAATTGGCAGATTAAGGTCATTGGGATGGAAAAATACTGCTCTTTTTTCTAAAAAAGTATATGTATTTGCACTGAACTTCCCATTTAAAGGGAATGTTCAGTGGAAAATATCAATATTTTAAAAAATATTAGGTTATATTATACATAACTAGTTATTCCAGATATTCTTTCCCATTTTGAAAAATAAGTTGAATTTCTACCCCTTAATATTCCCTGCTGTTGACATAAGTGAGCTGCACTTTCAATTTCAGGTTCTAATGGTCCTCCTTCCCAGGATGCACCACTTCCTTGAAATGTTCCTAACAGTAATTTCTACTGATTGGCTGTTGGTGATGGGTCAAACATGCTCTGATCTCTACTGAGCAACTAAGTCAACCCAGGCACTGGGTCAAAGTCAAAACAATTACAGTCCCTATTAGGGGTCCTACAAACAGGAAATTAGTATTTTGGAAGTATGTATTTATGCATATCAAAATGCTGAATGGGCAGGTTAAGGTCATTGGGATGGAAACTGCCCCTTTTTTTAAAAAAGCATATATATGGGTATATTTGGGTATCATCACCATATAGGTGATACGTAAAGCCAAATGAACTGATTATATCTCCTAAAGAGTGCAGAGGGAGAACAATGTGGGAAATTATGCAATTCTGGTGTCAAGTGACAGGGTGGCAAGCTTGATCGGAAATTGTAGGGTGGAGTGAAGATGTCACAGGCTGTGATAGAGGTGGATGTCGGGAAGTAAGATAATTACGTTTACAATCTGAAAAGGAAAAATTGGCTTTTGTATTTCCTTTGTGGTATCCGAAGTAGTGCCTTAAAGAATAACTACTCTGAAAATTAACTTTTTAAAAATGGAATGTACATGGGGCACGGAGTTGGGATTGATTATTTCTACCACACAATATTGTATTGTTGAGGAGCTACAGCAGTTACAGTTTTCATTTGCCTGATTAGTCCTGTATAAGAGATTACAGCTGAAGCCAGGAGGAAGACTGTCAGAATCAGTTTTCTTTGGGCTGGTGCTACTCCTAGAAACAATATTGGGAGGTAGGGATTAGCAGTCCTATATCCCTGTCCCAATTACTTTTCATTTTAACTGTTTTTATAAAATACTTTTCACACACAAGTTCTCCTTTAAAGTAATCATTCACCATAATAATTCATTTTGTAAACTTTTTTTTTTTATTCCTTTTAGATTTTTTTTGAAGAATAAACCCCTTTGGATTTTATATAAAAGCAGAGCAAGGCTCAAATTTCCACTATGGAGTCGGTAAGTACTGATTGATAAATATTTCTTCTAAATATAATTTTACAGAATCTTACATTTGTTTTAAGATTCTGTGCTAAGATTTTACCATAATTTGTAGTCCGTTTTATTGAAAAACAGGAGGGAAAGTAGCAGTTTCTTACCTCCTGTTCTTCAATAAAACATGCAGGAGCTGGAAATGTCCTGACAGACTTACAGGGAGATTCAATAAAAGTTCTTATTTAAAATGGTGCTAATTTTGCCCCAACCAATCAAATGTTAGCTTTCAAATGTTAAATAAGATCTGATCGGTTGGGGCAAAGCTAGCACCATTTTAAATGGTAAGAACTTTTATTGAATAACCCTGTTTGTGCGCAATGCACATGCACTTTATTGAGGAGGTAAGGCATGGCTCCTTTACCTCCTGTTCTTCAATAAAACGGACTATAAAATTTTTTTTTTTTTACCAGTGGAGATACCCTTTAAATTATGTAATTTGTGTAAAATAGGCCATTTGCATAGCAAGCATGTGTGTGTTGCACAGTACTTGTTATTGATTTAGTATCCTCCCCCACCTTTTCTTAACCTATTCCTCATTCTATGAAAACCGGACTTTCTGTTAAGCTATACATGCCACGTGTTTTATTGGGTAAAGTCACGTTGGTTCAGGTAGGGCTGTACTAGCATATGAGAGCACTAAAACTTGTGCTGGGGAGTACTCCTTTACTAAAGCAATAGGGAATGTAAATAATAGCAGTTTCTACAATCACTTGAAATTTATATACAGGCAGTCCTTGGGTAACAAACATCTGACCTACATACAGCACCTATTTACAAACTGAACAAACGGAGGTACATATGGGCAAATACAATACAGCATGGGGGTCTGCAGGAGTGTACAGCCAGGTGGGCCTCCAGTTATTGGTTACCCACCACCTTTTAAAGGGCCCCCAACCAGTCCTTGCTCTGTACCAGAAGCAGCTGTTAAAAAACGCCTGTCACAACCGTTTCCCTTAAGCTGGGTACACACCATCCAATATTTCGGGCGGACTGACGTTTCAATGTATCAGTTGATTGACCCTAAATATGGGATGTGTTTTCAGATGTTCCGTTCATTCAAATTGGATGAATAGTTGTTCAGAATCTCCCTGTAGCTGGGTAAATCTCCCTGTTAAAGGTTTAAGGGCGACACTACAGCACATTCTAGTGCACTCGTGCGCGTTCCCATGCTCCGTGATTGTGCAGTGTTGGAAGCACATACAAAAATAGCAGATTGTATGCACTCCAATTAGCAGATCGCAATGCAGGGCAGCACATCTAATGTGGCCAGAGCAATTGGCCAAGACTAGTGAGTGCTAGTCTTGGCCAATCAGATAGGAGTGTGGCCTAGCCCTCAGGGTAATGTGATTAAAGCAGCCAGGTTTATGGTCCTAAACACAAACACTGATACCCCCAATTCCCACACAGGTAGATACACCTACTGAACTACCCTGCCATTCCCGTGGCAGCCTTAAAGCAAATTTTGTTGTCATAAATGCAAAAACACACTCCTCCAGAATTACACTGGTGCACACAATTACAGACCTACCCTTCAATTTCTGTGGCAGTAATAATTAAGGGGTAAATATAGTCAAATGTTTTGAAAAAAATTAGTTTTAAAGTCATAAATGTAAATACACATAACCCCAACCTGAGACACACGCACCCTTACACACCTACCCCTTCCATTCCTGTGGCAGCCATTCTTATTGAGTAACTATTGTCAATTTTTTTTGGGATCAATCAGTAAATATGCATGACCCCAACCTGACACTGGTACACACACCTATGTAGCAGACATGCTTATGGTCTGAAATGCAAAAACATTACTCCTAACACCACAGACACAGGTACACACATCTAGGGCTGTCACACATACTAATTAGCACCTCACCTCGCCCTATTTAGTACCACAATGTGATGTCACAGATGGGGCTGTCACACATATTTATCGGCAACCCCCCATGCGGTGCCACAATCGATTGATGCAGATGGGAGCTGTCACATATATTTATAGGCACACACCCCCATGCAGTACCACAAGAGCACTCACTAAGTGTTGATTTTATGTATTTTATGTGACAAAGGATGCAAAGACAGATTATATTACTATAATTCTAACACTCAAAAATTGCACTTTCATAAAGTTGTGGGTAAAGTGACCCTTTAACCATG
Source organism: Hymenochirus boettgeri (assembly GCA_019447015.1). Taxonomy (NCBI): domain Eukaryota; kingdom Metazoa; phylum Chordata; class Amphibia; order Anura; family Pipidae; genus Hymenochirus; species Hymenochirus boettgeri. The sequence continues at coordinate 99,129,321 of CM033472.1, read as the reverse complement.
TCCCAATACATTAAATAACTTCCCACCATAAAGTGCTGTGACAATATGTACAAGGCAAGTTCATTCACTGCTTTCTATTTCACTACATTAGGAGGAGAGAGTGTAACCAGTTGGAAGATTAATTTCTTTTGTATCTTTTTCAAACCCTAGGCAGATTTAGAGCTAGACTTTACCAGTTGTTACATTTTAACCTTTTTCTTTGGCCCAGATTTAAGAGAAATTTGCTCTGCTCTATACACAGCAAGCACTTGTATTGGGGGGGAACAAATGCATTCCCTCTTGACCCTGGTACCCTAGGCCACCACCTTATGTGAAATAAGTCTCTGAGCAGAGGAGGCATCCAGTGGCGTAACTACCACCCCTGCAACCGCGGGGTCGGGGGGCCTGGACAGTAGTAGGGCCTGCCACAAGCCCCTTATCTGTGCGGCGACGTGCAGGTTTTAATCAGTTGATCACGCGTATGAAGTCTGGAAGTTCGGGTCCAGTTTTAAATAGCTGATTGTGTGTGTGTGTTTTATTCATACGTGCGATCAACTGATTAAACCTGCACGTCGCCGCACAGATCTTGCAATCTGCGGAGGGAGTCAGGGGCCTGGCCCCCAAACTGGCTGGGTGGCCCGGGCCCCTTCAGGTACGCCCCTGGAGGCATCTACCAGACAAGGCATTGAGGTCTAAAAAGTACAGTTGTGCTTAGGGTAAGGATTACAAATGTATGCCTGGGAGGCTGTCTTAAAAATATGTGGTGGCAGTGGACATGCACTTTAAGTGTTTTAAAGTGTATAAAGTGTGTGAACTTAAAAAGGAGGGTGAAAAGGTTGACTTTAACCTCAATTACTACATTACTATGTCTATGCCACACTATATGCATTGCACTGTGGGCGCGCTCGTTAATCGATTTGTATATCCCACCCCTCGCAATTCTATTTTTGGTGCACTATAGTTGGGACTAGACCAAATTTGCCTTTATTTTTTCTTGCCTTGTGCTTTTTTTTTTGTTGGTTCTATTTCCATATTTAGTACTTAACTGTGTACGAGATCATCTCTATGTAAATAGAGTACTATCTGGTAACTTTATATTTTTATGATTAACAGTATTTTACCTTTACATTGTCAGAATTATGTACTTTGTTCTTGTCTGTTTTCACCATCCTTTTATTTTTGTTGCTCATTATGTTTTACTCATCGTGGTTTACACTTTGTTTCACTTTTTTTGCCTTTATTTTTTATTTTTATAACTACATTTTTGGTGATGCACATTTCATTTTCCTATTTCCATTGTTGAGTCCTTATGGTTTGCTAAACTGTCTTAAAACTTATAAACAATATATAAATCATATAGAAGTTGGATTTCAGACTTTAGTCAGTTAAGTGCCTCTTAATGGTTTAAAGCGCACCAGGGATTTTTTGTTTGCCATTTTGCTAGTAAAGTTTGTTTGAATCTACATCATGGCTCTTTGTCTGGTGGGAGAGTGCTATGGTAATTTTGGTAATTTGGTAAGGGGTTATAATGTAATTGCATATGTTTTTTTAAAGCCTAAAGGTTTACACACACGTGTGATCATGGGGGCCAACCTGCATTGAACAAAATGAATGAATGTGCTTTTCAGTCATACACGGCATATTGTTGTTGAAAGGCTTATACACACACGTAATTATGAGGGGCGACACATTTTCTGACTTATCACCTATAAGCTGAAGATTACACAGATGAATTATTTGTTTCCAAAGAGTCTGCCCCCCCTCTACCTTTTGTGAACTTAAAGGACGTTTCCACCCTTAAAGGGTATATATACTGAAAAATTTTTGCCCCATCTAAATCTGTATTTAAATTAATATAAGTAGCCTTTAGGGCAAGGCCACACCGCAATGCAAACGGATGCGCTAGTGCAATTGCACATGAGTGCGCTTGCAATTCCTGTGCGTTGCTACGCGTTTGCGATTCCCTAACTCCGATTATGGAAGCTTTTGCGATTTAAAAATGATCGCATGTGCTTCCAAAACTGAATCAGAATTGCAAACACAACGCATTCGATATCGCAAGAATTTTTTGCGTACCCACGATTTCCATTAAATCAAAATTGCACTCGCAAATGCGATCGCAAGCGAAAACGCGTATAGTGTAGATCTGTGTGTTGCTGCATGCATTCAATCCAGTATTTGGTTTGCTCAGGTTCAGTATCCCCTCCCTCTCTTAAACGGGAGCTGTGGTGGAACAAAACATGGGATATATGGATATTAAAAATACAACGATGATCGGGCCTTTGAAAACCCAATCAGGAAAAGACGTGGGGCGCCGGTGGACGCAGCTGGAGCCTGGCCTCGCAGGTACAACCCGCAGCCGAGTGCATGCAGAAGGAAGGGAAAGGAAGAAAGGAAAAAAAAGATGGGAAACTCAGAAGAGTGTAACTTACGAAAGCGCAATCCCCATCACTAACAATCAGATAAGATACAGTTTCGCCGCATATGTATATGTTTTTATATTTGTGTTATTGATGTGATAACCACAAGAAAGGTGCACAGAATATAAACCAAAGATTTTCAACAATACTTTTGTAACCATATATGTGTACCGATGTATAAGCATTTAACAAAATGTTAAAAAACTAATAAAAAGTATTGAACAAAAAAAAAAAACACTTTATACCTTAATGTACCCAGATGTCCCTCTCCTGGTTATCGTATTTTAGGGTTATTTGTGGGGAATATAATAATTATTAATCTTCACTACCTATTCTTCTCTAAGTTGCATGTCAATGGTTCAGATTCCCATTTGTTCCATATTTTTTCGAATTTGGTAGGGCATTTTCTGTGCTGATAAATTAGTTTTTTTATAGGGGAGTGTGCCATTAACTGCCTCTTTCCATTAATCTAGAGTGGGGACAGTTACTTGAATCCAGGTTATGACTATCAATTTTTTAGCTGTAAAAAGTATTTCTTGTAGAAATTCGCTTTTAAATTTATCAAGGATTTATACCTAATAGACAACTTTTGGAGTCCAGACCCACAGGAGTGCCCAAAGAGGGGGATGTGCAGGTTGATTTTTGGGATATTACATTTTTGAAGGACAATGTCTCATATTTTGAGTGCCTGGAGTAGTATAGGGTGTGCATTGGTAGGGACGGAGGTGCCACCTCTCCCTCTTGAAAGTAGATAAAGGAGGTCTGGGTATTGTTCTTTGTTTGTTATATCTAGTAATACCATTTCTCTTTCTGCTTCGGATCTGCTCCAGTGGTATAAGTGGGAGGCTTGGGCTGCCATATAGTAATGGTTACAATCGGGGAGTGCCAAGCCCCCTATATCTGTTGGGTGTTTCAAGAATTTCCAGGCTAGTTTGGATCTCGATGATCCCCACACATATGGTCTTAATAGGGTTTCCAAGACTTTAAAGTATTTAAAGTGGGATCCGACGGGGAGTGCCACAGGGTATATAGTATTTTGGGGAGCAATATAATTTTAATTAAATGTATTCTTCCGCTGACCCTGGTAGTATGGCCCAGATTTGCGTTTTGTTTTTGACAATCTGGAGCATTGGTTCCAGGTTTAAGTGATAGTAGTCTTGTAAACAGGTTGAGATATGTAGCCCCAGAAATTTTAGTGTTCTTTCCAGCTAGTGGAGGGGGGGGGGGATCTGTATAGGGAACTGGGAAGTTGTCATGGATAATAGATAGACCTGGTTATTCTCTAAATATATTAATGGTTTGGAGTGCCATTTGGAGTGAAGGTCCTTGGTCTGCTAGATACAACAATATGTTGTCGGCATATAGACTTTGTTGCAGGTATTCTTGTAGGTCCCCCAGTGTGTGGTGGAAGGAGGATGTATATAGCTCCATAAAATATTATGCAAAGTATTCCACCACTTCTGGGGGGCTTGATATCGTATCGTTATATTATCATATCGTTATAACGGGGGGGGGGTGTCTATTTTCGAAGTTAGCCATGTACGCCAGTACTTTCCCACCTTTTTTCTCAGTGTTCATAGAAAGGTTTGAGTTTAAAAGAATATTCCTCTTTTAGCTTTTTTGAAGTTTAGTTTGTCGACTAGTCTAGTTTGTGATTTAAGTATCTGGGTATTTTCATCGGAGGGGTTTGACAGGAAGTTGTTATGGGCTTTGAGCAGTGTATCATTCGCCTCCTGCTCTACCATCGCTGACTTGAGTTTTATCTGGTTTATTGTGAAAGTAAGGGTCATTCTAGCATGTGTTTTAAAGGTATCCCAGACTGTCACAAAGTTCGTGGTTCCCTTATTTATATGAAAAAAATTCATCCCAGTTATCTGAAAGATTGGTTTGTTCTGGGAGCAGGGTCAACCAAAATGGATTAAGTCTCCAGGTAGGTAAGGAGCAGTTTTTGTGCCACTCAACTAACATCCAGCAAGGAGCCTGGTCTGAAAGGGTTCTGGGTTTGTATTCTATTTGCTTCACAAGAGGGAGTAACGGATTATTAGTTAGGATCATATCAATTCGTGATCGTGCGTCATATGAGGCTAAAAAACAGGAATATCCTTTATTATCTGGGAATTTTCTTCTCCATGGGTCTGTCAACCCCATTAAGGGTAATGGCTTTCCAAATCTCGTAATTGGGTTGTTTGATGGAACCCAGTTGGGAGGGTGCGATCTATCTAAGATTACATTTTGTACAGTATTATAATTTCCCTGCCGTACAGCTGGCACTGAAGGGTGTTCTGCCATGAATCGTATTCCCTCATGTATTATGGTCATTGTGAATGGGGGAGGTACATAGTATGCCAGAATTAAAGGGTATGTCTATTAATTCTATTTTTTAATATAGCCTTCCCCCTGGTCCCCCAGCCCCAACCGCATTGTTTTTACTTTTAGAAACCCCCCCAAACTCTACTTACCTCCCCTCTTTCCTCGGCCGTGCTCCCGGCCCTCTGCTTGCGAGGAAATGCAAGCAGAGGGTCGGGACTGGCAGTCGCGTCTGTGATTGGCTGAGCGGCAGCCAATCACGGACGCGGCTGCCCGGTCATTCAGTGCAGCGGAGGAAAGAGGGGAGGTAAGTAAGAGTTTGGGGAGCTTTCTAAAAATAAAAATTATGCGGTTGGGGCTGGGAGACATGGGGGAAGGCTATATTAAAGGGGTTTTATGCTAGGGGGAGGGATAGCAGAACGGGAGGGGGAGGGAGGGGGAGAAGGGCTGCAGTACGCATGCCAAACTTCTCCCGGAGGCCAGTAGCAGGCAGAGTCCTATATGACTCTGCTAGCCTCCTGGTGGGCAGTTTTTGGGACTTTGGGGGGGGGGGACTACAGGAGAACCAGATGAGCTGGGATGTGAGGTAGGAACATACACTACATGGTGGGGCCAGTAGTTGGGGGGATTATAGTTTTGGGGGTGGACATGCCCTTTAAGATATGTTTTGAGTTTAGAATACCATGTATAAAAATATATCTACCATACTTATCCGTTTTTAAATCTATCAGTTGAAAGGTATTATTTCTGGATATTAGTACAGCCACACCTCTTGAGGAAGATGTAAATTCACTGTCATACATCCATCCCACCCAGGGTTTCTTTAATGTTTGGTGCTGGTTTTTCAACAGGTGTGTCTCTACCAGTACTGTTATATTGTTCTTTTGTTGTTTAACGTATCTCATAGCACATGATCTTTTAACTTTATTTTGCATTCCCATTACATTCCATTTCATCATTTTAAGTTCACCCATATTGTGATATTAGTGTAATTTCTATAGGCATTTAAGCATGTAAACAGTCCCCCCCCCCCCCCTATTTTGCTTCATTGCCTAATACTTTACATTTTATATTTCTGAGAATGGTACATCTTTCTAGTACATTACACATTTTTGTAGCGTTCTTAGTCATGTTGTTTTAAACGAGACTGGCATAAATTACAATAACGTGACCCGCCCGCATCCACCTTAGCTCCACCCAGTCACATTTAGCCCCACCCATTACATAAATACTACTAACTTAAAGCTATTGTACATTGCAAAATGACTTTGCCTCATTTCAATCTATAAATGAATACATGAAAGCAGCTCTTACTTTGATGTGGTTGTGTTGCTGCATGGATTCAATCCAGTATTCGTTTTGCTCAATTTCAGTCCTCCAGCTAGTCTATCTGTGTGGGGAAGCATTTAGAGTAGGTTCAAACTTAGAAATATTGACCAAACCTCCAGTACAAATACAAAAAGGGCACAAATTGTTGATCTCCCTACTATCCTGAATAAAACAGTATGCCACTTAAATCAATACATCCAATGGCACTGCCAGCGAAAAACTAGGTCACACCCATTAATAATCTATAGACAATCCTTTTACAGGACAGATAAAGCAAGGAAGCATGTGACTGAGGTCAGGAGGTGTGGTCTGACACTGCACATACACACAGATACTTTATCCAGTTCTTAACAGGCTTACATTTACATTAATACAATTTACTGAAGTGGTAGTTTATAGCTTATTGGTGTTTTTAGGGGGGTTGTTTTCAGATGTTAAAAATTGGATTTAGTTCTCCTTTAAAAGGTCCGAATCATCTATTTTACAAATATATAAAAACTTTCATCTACTAAGCAGGACAATTCAAATTACTGAAAAGTCCTATTTGCAGCATTGACTCTATATACGGTCAGATTACTCTCATATACGCATATAATCCAGTCAGTGATGAGCAAACCTTATTGAAAGGATCAGCACATATTATCTGGATAGTTTGAAGCCCCATTTTGGTATTTTTATCTACTTACGTGGCTTCAAGGAACCCTCCGATATGAAACATAATCAAAAATCTTTCTTACCAAAATGTGTGAGAGGGTGTATGTATAGTATGTGTGAGAGGGGTGTTTTTACAGTATGTGTGAGTGTGTGTAGAGTGTGTGCATAAGTGTGTATGTTCAGTGTATGTGAGAGTTGATACACTGCAGGAGAAAGAGTATGAGAGATAGAGAATAGACTGCAGGAGAGAGTGTGTGAGTATAGAATATGTATGGGAGCTTTACTGTCTGCTCTCATTGTATGGGACCTTTACTGTTTGTTCTCACTGTATGGGACCTTTACTGTTTGTTCTCACTGTATGGGACCTTTACTGTTTGTTCTCACTGTATGGGACCTTTACTGTCTGCTCTCACTGTATGGGACCTTTACTGTCTGTTTTCACTGTATGGGACCTTTACTGTCTGTTCTCACTGTATGGGACCTTTACTGTCTGTTCTCACTGTATGGGACCTTTACTGTCTGTTCTCACTGTATTGGGACCTTTACTGTCTGTTCTCATTGTATGGGACCTTTACTGTTTGTTCTTACTGTATGGGACCTTTACTGTCTGTTCTCACTGTATGGGACCTTTACTGTCTGCTCTCATTGTAGGGGACCTTTACTGTCTGCTCTCACTGTATGGGACCTTTACTGTCTGCTCTCACTGTATGAGACCTTTACTGTCTGCTCTCACTGTATGGGACCTTTACAGTTTGTTCTCACTGTATGGGACCTTTACAGTTTGTTCTCACTGTATTGGATCTCTACTATACTCATTTTTAGCAATTGTAATGTAATGACACATTTTAGTAAGAAAAACAACCTATTCCCAGACTAGAAAAATCCTCAAATATACATTAAAGCTATCTCAAATTGGAAACTGAGAGGTTTAAAATTTGGCAAAAAAATAAAATGCTGTTGTTTTATAAATAGATATAATTTGAAAATGATGAAAGTTTGAATTTGCTGCTTTATAAATATATCACAGTCAGGCAGCTATCATGCTTTTGTTGTAAAAAATATTCTTTATTACAATTACGGAACAGAGACTTCTGGGTAATTTTCATGTTGCCATTGTAGCACTTACAAAATGCTTTACCTAATAAAAGGTTTTTACAGCATTCTACAAGCTAAATACAAAAGCAGAGAGCTGGATTTATTGAGCCTTTATCCGGAAGTCTCTGTACCTTATTTACATATTCTGAAAGGGAGCTGCAAAGCCTAATTCTCTCCCTATCTTATTTAATTAATTAGTGATGTTAATTACATTTACAATTAATGATTCCTTAACATAATGGAGAGGTATAGTCAAAAACAATAAATGTTTTTTTGTGTCGAACTCTGAGAGGGGTGATTGAAAAAGTGATCTAAGATTGATTTCATAGGGGATGCTGGGAATATGAGGCAATCTGTTATGGGAGGGGGTGTGAGAGAGAAAAAGATAGTACCTCATTACTCCTCCATTAATTAGTGAAGTCAGCAAGCTGCTGTGATGGTCATGTGATTCCTCCATTAATCAGTGAACTCAGTAGTTCAATGAATTCAATCCAGTATTTGTTTTGCTCAAGCTCAGTCCCCCAGCCCCCAGCTAGACTATCTGTGTTGGCAAGCATGCTCAGTAATCCCTATTTTGGTATCATTGGGAGAGGGAATTTGACCTGTGCTTTATAGCAATTGCAAAATGAATGGGCCATTAACTTTCCCATTTCCATTAACTTTTCCAGTGCCAGCCGACTTTCCCATTACCAATAACTTTCCCAGTGCCAGACGACTTTCCCATTACCATTAACTTTCCCAGTGCCAGACGACTTTCCCATTACCATTAACTTTCCCAGTGCTAGCAGACTTTCCCATTACCATTAACTTTCCCAGTGCCAGCAGACTTTCCCATTACCATTAACTTTCCCAGTGCCAGCAGACTTTCCCATTACCATTAACAGTCCCAAGTGCCAGTATAATAAAGTGGCAGGATAGGGATCTCAGAGCTGCCTGTCACAGGGGCTGTTGTGTTCGGTAACAGCTATTATTTCCATATGTTTCAACTGCTCTCCTGTATGATTTAGTCAAGCTCCTATTCCCCCTCCCTTCACTTTCTCCATTTGTAACATTGTTGCAGAGTAGGGGGTGATAAACTCTGCTCAGTCTATTCAGCAATAATGTTGCAATCAAAACTACAGAACATAGTGAAAGGGAGAGGGAATAGGAGTTCAAATAAAACGAACAGGAGAGCAGTTCTAACACAGGGAAATTAAAGCTGCTATCCGATTTTTAACACCCGGTCGCCAGTAAACAATTTGTAGTCACCATATTGCCCTAGTGAACGTGATTTGTCCAGCCCATGGTATGTCCATTGCTTTGTTAAAAAAAAACTCACAAGTGCAGCAGAGATGTATTACAAAATGAAACAAGTATTGCTGTATAGAGTATCTAATAAAGGTCTGTAGAGATTTCAGCACATCCTTGCACAGTGCAATTTTCTAACCTGAATAAACAGGGATGTTGGATAGTATATTAATGGTGAATTAATGCACACTGACGAAAAATAAGCAATGCTATATATGCAATTGAAAATTAGATTACATAGAGCAATATGAGGATGCATATATTTTACAGATGATTTAAACCCAGAACTCTAAGAGTGATATTTATAAAGTATTAAGACTTTTATGCTGTATCGCTAATAAAGCCAAAAAATTTAAAACAAGTCAGGTTAAATGACAACTAAAGTGAAAAAACACTTGGGCTACAAACAAAGTACATATTGCAATGTATATAATGCACCTACTCAGTGACATCAGCCCAGTGGCAGTGAAGATATGTGGTTTTAATGTTGTCCCATGGGGGATGCCATCTTGGCTCCTCCCCCTGTGCCACATGTATTGCACATGTGCAATAGCCATGCCTTAAGGACTGAGGATTAATAGCAAATCCATCTCTATTTTGCAAGTATACTTTCTTATCAGAACTCATTAATACTGTACCTACATTAGATTAGAAATAGTAATGCACTTTTATGTGCACTAAAACTGTGCATTTGCAAACTTGCTAAATCTTGTTTAGACTACATATTTCTAAAATATAGTTATGGTTGCTTGTTTTTTCTACTAGGAAAGCTGAACAAAACAACCAATTTCAGGGAAACTATAAGGTCTAAGGCACTAGTTTCTGTGTCCCAGGTTAATACATACCCTCTAACAATTACTATCAAAATGTGCTGAAATGTCTGTAGCCATATAATTAGTTTATTTCCACTCTTTAGGGTGGTGTTAGGGTGTTTCAGGATAGTAAAGACTTTAGCAGAGCCTGCACAGCACAGAGTTCAGATTTTAGGGCAATACTGATGTTTATGTTAAAGGATAAATTATGTCAAACTAATTACACAATTGCAATAATTTATTTTGTTATGCATACCCCCCAACATTCCCCTTTAAATAGGTACACTATTGAGAAATGCATTGCAATTCACTTCATTAACCTCCCTCTGCAGCTCTGCACCATGTTGTTTCTATTAGTGTAACTATTAAAGGGGTATGTTGGAGGGTAAGCATTTAAGGTTGATGCTTTAAAGTGCAATTATAGTGAGAAAATTGTTTTTTTAAATTCCTTCTAATGTATCCTATAAGTCATCCCAACCACCAGGGTACCTTTAGTTGCTTTAAATTCTTCATAGTCCCCGAGATATAAGCCTTTGAATATGCTGTGATTTGTAGGAGCTGCTACACCTCATCTGTCACTCAAAGGCACACACCCACACAATCCGAAGCTGCTGTGCAGTACTGTCACACACTCCCTCACCCACATAAGTACCATGTGCAACACATAGTCAAATTCTGTAGTGCTAAACACAATCAATAAACCATTAGCCCAGCAATATGAGCATAACACACTGTAAAACAGCCCCTCCCCTCTTATATACATACAAAACCAGTGACTCAAATGGACATCACCAAGTAAACACTAATATATAGTATATATAATAATACAGTAATACAGACTATATACCAAAACAAGACACACAGTGCAATCTATGAAATATATAGACTAAAGCAACTGAAATGTATCAGGATAACAAGCAGTGTCACTGTGTTTGTGAAGGTCTCACTACAGCTGCTGCTACACTGACTCTCTTCAGTGATTATGATCTCAGCTAAGCAAGGGAAGATATATGAACTTTAGGTACAAAAATAAATAACAATTAGCAAACTTAGAGAACAGGCAGAGTTCAGTAACTTACTTCTAAAGAATCTCAGCACCACTTGTCCTTCTCTCTCCCCCTCTGCCCCTCCCTTCAGCATATTGCTACTTTCTCCCACACTTTGCTTGCTTGCAGTCTAGCTCTGGAAGTGAGGGGTCAACAGGATGTCAGCACTTCCTTTAAAGTCATTTCAACTGAGCATGCCCGGACTTTTCATACAGCCCTTTACTGCTTGAGGGGGACTAGACAGAGAGGGGAGGGGGACTACACAGCTTGGCACAAACTTCTGCCAGTGTGAAGAAACAAAGCCACACAGCAACATGAAAGTAAGGCAGCTTATACTAAGTGATCTGTACATTGTATATAGACAAAGTTTTTTTTCCACTATAGTTGCCCTTTAATTAACTATATATTGAGAGATTGTACATTCAAATCTAGACATCTTTAAAACTGCCTAAATTAACCAGTGATTTGTTGAAATAAATAACATTCTACTAAATATATATATATGTTCCCCTGCAGTCTGAAGCTCCCTTTCAGGTGTATTTAATTACCGTATATACTCGAGTATAAGCCGAGGTTTTTAGGTTTAAAAATCAACCTAAAAACCTTGCCTCGGCTTATACTCGAGTCACAAGAAACTTACCTTCAATCCAGAAGCAGCCGCGAGTCAGGCCGGCAGTTCCCAGTAGTTCTTCACGGTTGCGCGATGATGTCATCGCGCACGCTGGCGGGATAACGTCATTGCGCAGCCGCGAAGCAGTACTGGGAACTGCCGGCCTGACTCGTGGCTGCTTCTGGATTGCGGCAGCCGGCAGAGAGAGGAAGACTGAAGACCAGGTACGGTAAGTGAGCTGAGGGGGGACTGGGGGGAGGGCTGGGGGGACAGTGTGCCATGCAGACACCCACATTACCTTTTTACTATAGGTGGTTGGAAACTACAACTCCCAGCAACCAAGCATGCTGGAAGTTGTAGTTTGCAAACATCTACAGTGGAAAGGTATTAGGGTGGGGGACAGTATGCCATACAGTAACCCCCAATAGCTTTCTACTATAGGTGGTTGGAAACTACAACTCCCAGCAACCAAGCAGGCTGGGAGTTGTAGTTTCCAAACATCTACAGTGGAAAGGTATTAGGGTTACTGTATACCCTCGGCTTATATTCGAGTCAATCATGGTTTTCTAATTTTGGAGGCAAAATGGGTACCTCGGCTTATACTCGAGTCGGCTTATACTCGAGTATATACGGTAATCAATTTAAACTAATCACTTGCATTGAATCCAATGCAGTCTGTAACATGCATTAGAAAAGTTGAAAATGTGGGTAAAGGATTAAAAACATTCAACCATTAGAAATTCAGGGCTACTGAGCAAGTTTATAACTAAAAAAATGGAGACCCCCCAATTGTTTAACGTTAAAAACTTCAGATATATTATCACTATGGACCATATTTATAAAGGCGCAGTATTGCTTTAAGCGATACCGTGCCTTTAACGATCAGTAAAATGATAATTAAAACGATCTTTGGTATAACGATCATTAATTTATGATCATTATCGTAAATTTACTATAAAAATCGTAAATTACCGATACCGCTCGTAAAATAGTAAATTTACTGTCCCCATAGAATACATACGGGGAGATTCAATAAAAGTTCTTATCATTTAAAATGGTGCTAATTTTGCCCCAACCAATCAGATATTATTTAACATTTGAAAGCTAAGATCTGATTGGTTGGGGCAAAATTAGCACCATTTTAAACGATAAGAACTTTTATTGAATAACCCTGAATGTTTACTACCACGTGGTATTCTACAACTGAACATTAAGTATCTAACAAACCTTCAATTGTAAATGTACGACAGTACATTTACGACCGTGATCATACATTAACTAACCCTATGAAACTACCGATGCATCTACAGGTCAATAAATCCAATGTAATGTGTTATGTGCTGCATTTCTAGCCTTCAAGCCTAAACCTTATTTATCCACTGTAGTTCTCCTTTAATGCATCAAATCCAATTTCCTATTATCACATCAGGGCATTTAAATGGTAAATACTGTTGGTAACACACACTGGCTACTTTTCAGAGAAGTGTGAAAATGGCTAATACATATAAACTTTTGTCTATGTTGTGTAAAATAGCCCCTTGCTGTTGCTTGTGAAACTTCTCATTCCTCCAGGTCATGTTATATCATTGGTATTCAATAAGATCAACTGGACTTGAAGTTCAGTTCTTATAGGTGTTTCATTAGTCATTTCACTGGTATAACTTTTTTTTTCCAGTGGAGATACCCCTTAAGTATAAGGATAAGTTCTACAAGCAATAAAAGTGCTGTGGGAGCTCCAGTTTCACTCATTGTGGCAAAGTTATTTGTAGGAGGTGGGGAAAAAGTTCTTAATAGCTTCAAGGGCATTGCACCCAGCCACTGGATCAGATATGTGGATGACAACTGGATTACAAATCACAAGAAAAAAGTACAAGCCTTCAAAGAACACATCAACACTGTGGACCAAAACATCAGATTTACATGGGAGAATGGTAAGCAAAAACATGATGTTTAACTCCCTTTAGATCACACATTGAGGGCCATCAGAACCATACAACACCAAGCAGAGAACATCCCCACTAGCACAGAGGATAAGGTCAAGGAAATAAAACATGTCGGAGGAGCCCTGAAAACTTGTGGCTATGCAGACTGGGCCTTGGGCATTGTACATCATTCTATCTCCTTTCAGCTGTATGATATCACTTCATTGAAAATACATATAGGAAACTACAGAATTGCATTGATCAGGGTGGAAAGCACCTATAAACTGAAAAACAATCTATGTATTTAAACACACATACATATATAGAGAGCTTTATGAAGGAAGTGTGCAGTAAATATACATATATCACCATAAAAACAGCATCAGGTTCTCATCCAGAGGAAATATCACTCAGCTGAGCTGCATTCATATTGCCAGAGAAACACGGTGAAGTGCTTAATGATTATGTTTTCCTTTCACAGCAATCTGAAACAGACAGCCCATCCTGACTTTAAATGAAAAACTGTTGAAAGAGTCAACACTATGACAAGCATAGTACATAGGAAAAGAGAAAATAGCATTATAAAACCAGTGTTTTCCCCCTAAAAAGTCTCTGTGCTATTATCTGTATAGAGCATTTGGGAGGTTTAAACTCAAATTATCTGAAAACATCCCTTCCAAAAACAGCAATGGATCATTAGATGCCAGTCAGGCAAACAGAACCTATAGCATTAGTGTACTACATGTTCTTGGATTATTAATTGTCATCACCACCATATCATTTGCATGTTATTACACCTTGAGACTTTCAACAGGTTTGCATGCATATAAACCACTGAAACAACTTAACTCCAAACTTGGTTAGGACGTGGGGCATAGTTGGGCTTACCAAGAACCCACCCTGGAATGCTAAACATAATCTGAGAGATGGATTTGTGGTCAGGGTTGGTGGAGCAGGCCCCTAAAAGAGTGTCTGTCCTGCCAAAATCAAGATGGCAGGGAGCCTGGTAATAGGACCCTGCTATAAAGTAGCTGAGCTTTAGGCAATTGTATGCAATTCTTAGAATTGGTAGAAGCAAAGCCTATGAGTGAAAGTTGGGAACTGCCCCTCTTAATAATTTGGAGAACATTCAACTGGCCCTAGTAATAATTTAAGGATCACTCAATAAGCTTATATCCCAGTACATGCCTCAGAACAAATATATAACATCTTAAATGAAATGCAAAATTTAAACTAGCTCTCCTTATTGAACATTACCTATTTGTAGTGACTCCTAAAACCACCACCAATATCTGATTGGTCCAAGATCCAAGATCCAATCAGATTTAAGATTGTATCTAGACCAATCAGATTTTGGGGAGGTGTTTATGAGACACTATAAAACAGCATGAGATCTTCAGAGAAGATCAGTTTCTAATCAGCAGTCAAACTAGCAGGTCTTGCCTTTGTATTTAGGTTAGAGATTTGCAAGTACCGGTAGATGCCTGGTTGTTTAGTTGGACTGCCAACATTAATATTTTTTAGCTCCTGGGTTTCATACCTATGGTGTTGTTGTATAGCAGTCCATAAACTGCACATAAATATTGATATAACAGATAAATTATAATAATGCTTTGATTACAGAGCCTGAAATTGCTTTCCTTTGGCCAAATACTGTAGCCTGCAAAATAGTGACTAACCCAAGTGCCTATGTAGTTGCACTACTAGTTTCACCATTCCCTGACAAGCACTCTCAAACAGTAAAGGGCAGATAGGGAATGTATAGGAAAACATGCAGTGCAAATACAACCAGGTTGTAATGAATGCAGACCCGCTACTTACATTTACTATAAGAATACCCCAATAATGAGATGATCTGATAACTAAATATATATCCACTTACAATATAAGCTTATTATAAAATAAAAATATGCTTAGAAATGCAAAATCACAGCTGAGCAGGGAAATTATTTTTCTATTGCCCCAGAGCAGTGCATAGCCAGGAAAACCCAACTTGGACACCTCATTACAAAGAAAGTGAATGGTTGGGCAATCCACTGGAATGACGGCAACTAAAGAGTAACTATGTGACCATTCACTTGGCAGGACGCACATAAGTAAAAAGACCTATCAAATGTTGCAACAAAAATGAAAGTTTATTGCAAGCACTTTCTGTACATTTCCTTTAAGGTAACAGGTATAAAAGGACATCTTTACTGAAACAACAGTTATCTTTAGATATCCAATCTGAAATATCTTCTGCTATGTGCAGTTTTGCCATAGCTAGAATAGAGACAGTGTTCATGCAAATCATGTGAATTGGGAAAATTGGGAAAAGTGAATGGGAAATACTCTTTCAATGCTGCCTCATAGTGCTAACTGAGCATGCTTTCCCTCATAGAAACCTCTGCAAGGAATAGTTAAAGGCGGAAACAAATTACACCAGAAATGGCTCTTGCGCTTTAATTTCTGCGACTTTGAACAGACATTACAGGAGAACCGTTTGGAGCAGAGGGGTAAGGTGAGGAATTTTGAACACTACTCAGTGAGGCCAGTAGTAGGTTAAATTTTAGTTTTGGGGGTGAACATGCCCATAGAGCCAATCCTCTGACCTGCAGACATGACATTTTTCGATCTTGCATATCTCCGCCCCTTATTCTGGGGAACCTGGGAGTAGAGATGGCCAGTTCGCGGATCCGAAACCGGATCCGCGGGGAATTTCCGAGATCCGCAAATTGCGGATTTCACAGATTTTCCGGAATTCCGATTTCCGAATTTTTTTCTGAACTGCGTTAGAAAATTTTTGAAAAATCAGGAAATTTCGAAAATTCAAGAAATTTCGAATATTCTAGAAAATTAGCATTTTACAGAGTTTTTGAAAATTTGGCAAAAATGATATAGTAACTTGCTGTAAAAGGCCCTGGGAAATGGTCTGGGGAACTTTCTAAAAGAATCTGATTGCAACCAATTCTGATTAGTTACAATCAGAATTTTCAGAAAGAATCTGTATCACATTTTTCCCGTCAAAATTGGTTAAGATTAGATTCTAATCTTATTGTAACCAATTCTGATTGGCATACTAACTAGAGATGGACTGGATTGTGGAACCAAACCGGGTTCCATGGCAAATCTCCTAGATCTGCCAATCCGCGGAACTTGTGGATTTTCCAGAATATGGCTTTTCGGATTTTCCGAACCCACGTTTGAACATTTTCGAAGATTTTCATGTATCAAATTCACCAATAGCAGCTATTTTTGCCCATGCCAACCCCCTGGGTATAAAAGGCAGCTAGACAGGTGCCACTTTGTCAGTGTGTTAAAGTGAGTTTAGTGGAGACCTGACAGTGTAGGAGTTAGAGAGTTTTTTTCCATGCTTTTGAAGCTTTCTGTATGTGAATTTTAGTGTGGTGGATTAGCACTTGTTGTTAACCATTCCTGTATTCACACAATTTGGGACCCAAAAGTCCTTTTGAGGACTAACCTCCCCCCCCCCATAAGTTTTTTGGACAAATTTAGTGTTAGGCCTTTTAGAGGTCTACTGGCCCTATTTAGTATTGCAGTTTAGCGATACAGTGCATTATCGATAATGTACAGCCGCGGCAGTAAATTAACACTGAACGTTCGTTAATTAACAAACCAATTCTGGAGGACCAAGACAGTGGTATGGATGTCAAAACGACACGCCAGCCAGTGCTATGTAGCCCCTCCATTATAGTGCACTTCTAGCGCTGTACTTGCCTTTTGCCCTTTGGAATGCTCTAAATCCAGGGGCAAGCGCAGGATTGTTAAGGGGGGGGGGGAGGATTTCTGAAGAAGCACAGTAGGAAGTTCATGACTAGAGATGGACTAGACCCAAACTTGAACACAAGCTTTAACAGTTTGTATAAACCCGAACTATTCCGGATTTTGAACTTCCGAACTTTTAATGATTATTGAATTTTCGATAATTATCGAACGTTCAAATTCATGTTCCCAGACTTTAGCGCTCCATAACCTATACAGAAAACAGAGCGGTCACCAACCCCCTCCGTTAGTGGAGCTCCACGTCAGCGGCCTTTCAGCATGGTCCTTGAAAACATATACACTGCAAATAACGGGCTTCAAGCTTTAGGGTTTTAAAACTTCACCTTTATTTGTAAGCAATTCTGATTGGATACATTAAAATTATTTTAGAAAGAATCTGATTGGTATACTAACCAATAAGATTCTTTTTCAATCAGAGTTGGTTACAATCAGATTAGTCTGTTCCCCAGACCATTTCTGAGGTCCCAGAGCCATTTACAGTAAGTTACTTTATCATTTTTTACAACATTTTTGAAAATTCCTTAAACTCAAATTCCTTAAAAACTCGAAAATTCTCAAAATATTGACACGGCTCGAAAATAGAATGCGGAAGCTCGAAAAAAAGTGCGATCGTGAGGAAAGTTTTTTTTTTTAGTTCTGGGTATATGTACGTGTTCCCCAGACCATTTCCTAGGTCCTACAGCCATGTACAGTAAGTTACCATTGCATTCACCTTATATTTAGGCGGATCTGTGCGGATTTATTTCTCCCATTGACTTTAATGGGTTTTTACGTGGAATTTCGAATTTTTTCGAAAATACACGAATCCACAGGCAGAAAAGATTTTAGCAGTTTCGGACATCTCATCCTGGGAGTGAGAAATTACTTCTTGTTTCTTAGATTTTGTGGGAAGTACTATTCATATAGCATGAGACTGCAAGATGCCTTGTGTCATGTTTCTCCAATTTTATGCTCAGTGGAGGGCTTTTTATTCCTTTTGGTCCCCTTCTCCCTAAGTTTTCTAGCTGCCTTGTCTACTGTACACCCAAGTCCTACACCATAGAGCCATGAATCTGTATCTTGCACTTATGAGATTTAACAAGATTGAAACATGTCATGTCTGCAGGTCAGAGGATTGGCTCTATACATTAGGCTATACTGCATGTTATTAAGTCAGCGGTTCTGGACACATGCAAAAGCTAAGGGACATAAAGGAGTATATGGCATATCTCCGCCCCTTACTCTGGTGAACATAGGAGTAAGAAATGACTTCTTGTTTCTTAGGTTTTGTGGGCAATGATATTCATATAGAATGAGACTACAAGATGCCTTCTGTTATAGGAAGGTGTTTCTCCATTTTTATGCTCAGTGGAGGGCTTTTTGTTCCTTTTGGCCCCTCTCTCCCTAAGCTTTCTAGCTGCCTTGTCTAATTTGTAGGAAGGAAATCATTTACCATTGTGGTATAGGCTATAGGGAGTTGGTAATAATGTTGTACAGAACGGAACACAAAAGGAGTGGCAACCCTGCAGTCACAATAGTAAATAGAATAAAAGGGAGAAATAAACTTGTAAACTTTATCCTGAATAAATAATGCTCATCTATTCTTTACTTTATGTAGAAAGTAAGTTTCATTTTGGAAAGGATTCTAACCTAAAAATGTAATGTTAGACTGATAAATACAATGGTATACGTGTGCCATCCGCAAAACTATTTTAAACAACAAAATAAATTAAAGATGAGCAAAAGAAAGTATGAGTATAAATAATGTTTAGAATACAATATAATATTTAACATGGATCTAATAATAGGATCTACATGCCATGGTCTCAGTCTTTAAAACAAACCCTCCCCTCCTAGTTCTCCCAGTGAAAGTATCCAAGGTAAGGGTCTAAACTGCTTTGTCCTCACCTCTGGGTCTTTGCTAATTCAGTAGAATGAGCTTATGAGCTTTATGAGCACAATTTACAGGGGGTGTTTTCCCATAAGTCAGCCCTGTCAAGGCAAAGCAGCTTCCCGAGGTTGTCTTTGGAAGGCTTGTTCTAATGAATTAGGTAAGGACCAGGGGTGAAGACCTAGCAGTTTAGGTACTTTTATTTGAGAGGGTAATTTATTAGGGTTTAATTGTCCTTGAACCTTTTTATGGCATGAGCCCCTGAATATAGGATTGGAATAAGGAACAATAAAAATAAAATTAATTGTGAAGCTGTTTCAAATGTTGTACATCTGCATATAGCTCCATCAATAAGAAAAAAGACACACACACCCCAGCACAACTGAAAAAAGCAGATCCATGGTATCCACAAATATTTCTTAGTACACCATGAGCTTAAAAATACAGATAAACAAAGTCTGAATTCCTGAACCCTTACCAACAGAGTAATCCTCATGGTCAGCCCTTTCCAGCTAAGTGTTTGAAGTTGGATAGATTAGAATAGGAAAACCCCCACAAATCTCCATCTAGTATCAAGTCTTTATCCCTAACCCCTCTGCTAAAGGGTGCTTAGGTCATTATTTTTGTAAGGGTGGTCATGCTTTTTGGCATCTGTTTGTTTACACATTTTATGTGTCAGATCCAGTATTGGAGAGGAAAAGCCACGGTTACAAAAACAGAGATTATATAAATAGCACTAAAGCAGGAAATTGTTTTTCTCCTGGTACAGCAGTTGGATTCAACTAAATAACTTTGTTTTCATTGTAGAAACCAAAAAAAGGTGATAAGGAGGAAATCCTAGCTAAACGTGAAGATTTTTTAATTCTGGGAAAAGCGATTGTGTACCACATGTTTGTATTTGGCATCATTTTAGCTTTTGCTTTATTAATATGTTTTAAAGTGCTTCATGGAAGTTTTCTTATTATGCTTAAAAATGTACCTTGACTTTATATTACTGCTAATATTTCAAGTTGTGTTGACATTTTAATTAATGGTATTGGTGCAATGATTCCCATGTATTATCAATTATCAATGTGCTTTCTTGTCTTTTCAAATAAAACATTGCAGTAATAATTAATTAAAACCTGTGAGGTGTTTGAATCTGTGGATTCTCTAATGCAAATCCCATTTAAAGTTCATGTGTACACCATCATATATTTGGTCCCTGTACTTTATTTAAATAAAACAGTGCTTATAGGTTAAAAACCATCAGGGAGATGCAATATCCCGTGCTAAGGGGAAAAATAAGCGCAAATCCCTTGCTAACTGATGTAATATAGGGTTGTGCATCACTTGCACACTTTCCAAAGACTTTTGGAAATAGCTCAGTGCAAGCGATGCAATAAATGTAAAGATAATTGCACACGTTTTTAGCACCAAAATTAAAGCCTTTTCAATTGTGGCTTTAAAGGGCATGTCCACCCCCAAAACTATTTTTGCTGTAGTGTAGGGAGCGCTAACCTGTGTACTTTTGCCATATACTTGCCCTTTAAAGCCGAGCAAAAGGTCGCAATTTAGCTTTCGCATTCACACGATGCAATAACAGTCGCAAAGTGGTTACTACATCGCGTTAACAAGTGCAGGTCAGTTGTGATAGGGCAATTTTTCCCCCATCAATAGAACCCTTATATAAGCACAAATGCACTTGAAAGGGCAATGTGAGTTCCTCCACAATAAAGTTCCTTTCTAAACCTTTGTACACACGTGTGATCATGGGGCCGACCCGCAACACACTATGTGTATGATTGCTCGTTTCGGCTGATAATCGTGCCGTGCATGGGTGCTCTGGTTGGGCTTCGTTAACTTCGTGTTCAGTCGGCTTCTTTTTCAGTAACCCTTGAAAATCGGAAACGCAAAAGCAGTTTCTGATCGTATTTTCGAGGGTTACGTTCCAAGTTTCATTTTGGGATCTTCGGATTATTTTCGAGATTCGGAAATCCAAAAAGGGAACAAAATTCTAGTCATAATCCTCTACCAGACACTTTTGTGTTGGAGCCCAATTAGTGGCAGCACTTCCTGTCAGAACATTCTGAAAAACTTCCAGGAACACTAAATTTGAAACATTAAAGTTTACAAAATATTCTGGTAAAATGTAAATGAGAATGAAATTAAAATATCTTGTAGAAGATAAGGCGGCAATCGAGATCAAACTCAGGCAGGAAAGGCGTTTATGGGCGCGTGAGCATGTGACATCATCACGCAGCGCTTGCACGGCGTGGCGCAATGACATCACGCGTGCATGTGCCCGTGAACTTGCTTGAAATTGCGTGCACGTGACATCACACGCATGGACGCACACGAGTGCACACGGACATCAAAAGCAGAGTACAATCACAAGTATTTGGAGACTAAGGGAAGAGGGGAAGCAAACAACTCTCAGAGGGAGGAGCTCACCAGCCTTATCCTTCACATCCAAGATGTCACCAACCTTACAGCCACACGGGTAGGCTCAGGAGGGACCTAGGGGGATTTTACAGTGCACTTATCCTTTAAAAACCTCCCTGGAGGAACCTCCCATATTAAGCATATAATCTTTAAAGCATCCACGGTCTACTTAATGTAAAGCACAATCACATAGGTATACAGTCTTTTTACTGGTCTAGAATAAGATGTCTAGTCCTATCAATTCTCTCTATTTGTAAGTATGATAGATCTGCCAGTTTGGAGGTTCTCTAAAACAGGGCTAAGCTGGATGTGTTTTAGTGTTTTATGACCTGGTCTTCATCCACAGCATAATTCCATCATGCATTGCTTCCCCTTAAATAGAACATTTATTGTTCTAGTCTCGCAGATCGTGAGATCACTAAGTCTAAACCACTAGGTCTTGAAAGTTTCTAACGATACACAAGGCTCCCGTATTTAAAAATAAAATTAAATGAGAATTAAATTACATTTCTTAGTTCCTTTGCTGCTTTCCCCAATGGAGCTAGGGAAGTGATATCTGCAGCTCCTGTGACATTCTCTCTCAGGTTGTCGAATCACAGAAGCAGCAGATTGCCACTCGTGATTGTCAATTTTATCAGCCATATAAGGCCTGTTACACACATGCAGATACATCTGCTCCGACTGGTCAGATAAACCAAAGATGAGATGGGATATAGGACACAGCCAATCATTTAAAACTGATTTTTTTTTTTCCTGCAAAATGAAATTTATGTTTGTAATGAAATACATGCACAATATGTCAGGTTGCAGTATTTGCCTGTACACTTTTATTCAAAAACAATAGGTTACACAAACCAAAACACACAAAGCCAAAACACACTATAATTTAAGGGGAAACTTTAAAGGGCAAGTCCAGCCCTCAAATAAAAAAGTATATACAGGTAAATCACCCCCCCCCCTCAAAAAAAAAAAAAAAACGGTAATAGTTTGAAATGTGAAATATATAAGTCTAACCTGAAATCCTGCACAATGTCCTGTTGCCCCTGTTTCTGCTTCCTGGTTCTTCCAGTTTGCAACTGTCTGTTGTGAATTTGACAGTTGACATCACAGCCAATGACTGAATTCTAATACCCTAGCTGCCTTATCTGAGCATGCTCAGGCTCAGAACAGGTCATGAAATTGCTCCATTTCCATTAGGCATTCAGAAGCATAGCAGGCATACAGTAATGATTCCAGAATGTACCAACATATTATACATTTTTTCTAAAAGATGGCAGTATGAGGGTGGAGTTGACCTTTAATATAAACAAATAAATGCATAAATAAATAGATCCATCAATACTTGGCAGCTGTGTCTTTCCTACATAGTGGCGGATTAAGATTGCATTACATGTGAGTCAGATTAAAAAAAATAATTACATTAAAATAGAAAAAACCCACATTCAATAAATAAGGAAGAGAACAGAAGATAAATGCAAGTCAGTCAAGCCACAGACTGAAGAAGATATTCATCACCCATTTGTGGCCTATTGCAGACTTGCCCACAGCTCTGTAGCTTTGGCATATAACCCAAAATGAATTATACCTTATTTTAATTGTGGTGGATTTATGAAATTCATTATAAAATAGGAGTTTTACCAATCCAGGTATCCCACCCCTCCCAGATTGTCCGGAAGTCTCCCTCATTCTGGGTGGTCTCCCGCACTCCCGTGAGACCACCCAGACTTGAGAGGAGACTTGAGTCTCCTCCTCAGTCACGCTCCCTTTGGGTGACCACACCCCCAGAATGCCCCTAACCCCGCCTCCCACCACCCCTAGAATGCTGGCCCTGCCTCTGCATGACGTCACACCCGCTCACCATGCCCCCTTTCCCACCCTGCCCGGAAGCCTGAAAGGGCAGGGTGGGATGTCTGCCAGTCATATGGTGTTTGTAGCAGGGCAGCAGGGGTGTTTAGTATATGTGGAAAATTGAGCCTCATTAGGTGAATCAATAGATTTTTAAGTGACAAAGCTCTCTCATATTCAAAAAACAAAGAGAAGACTAATACGTGACCCAAATCCAAGTATCCTCCGGAATTGGTTCCAAACTCCGGCTCACCCCAGACAGAAAACTCTATTTTAGCAAAAGAACTATATAATAACATACAGATACTTGAATTGAAATAAAAATGAAAATTCCTTTAATAATCCTGCCAATGAGCTATATGACTTGTACACATATATAAAGTGCATTAATGTGAAATGTGCAAATAACCAGTTAATATTAGAGATTGACTAGAACTTAGATCTAGTTCTAATGGACTCGGATTTCTCAAACTATCCTGGACCCGGATTTCTCGGACTTTCGAACTTTCGATAATTATTGAATTCGAAAATCGATCGAATGTTCAAATCGTTTATGGGATAATTATCGAATGTTCGAATCGTTTATGGGATAATTAGCGAATGTTCGAACGCGGGAGCTCGAAAGTACCGCATATGAGAATAAAATTGATTTTTTTTAAAGTTCTGGATATTCAAACGTGATCCCCAGACCATTTCCCAGGTCCCAGAGCTATTTACGTTAAGTTTCCATTGATATTTTAATTGTATTTCATTAGAACTTTTCAAACTATTTGACTCCCATTGACTTTAATGGGTCCGTTTTTGAACTTTTGAACTTCCCAAAGTATAGTGTACACAATACCCCTCAGTGATCTATATATTAAACATTTGCAATGAATAATAGTTCATATGATGTGTAAGCATATATGAATAAAAAAAGTCTGCCGATATTTCCAGTGAGTGCTAATGTCCCAGTACAGGAGAACAATTACCTCTCCCAAAGCTATCTACCACAACTCTGGTATGCTACCGAATCCCGGTAACCTCACCGGTCAGCTCTCCCCTCCGATACTGGCTCCTGGCAGTAAAGCTTAAGTGCTGGCCTCACAATCTTTCTGTCCATGGTATGTGAATTCCAGCGCTGAAAGTTAGCATTCCAGCTAAGCGTTCCTTTTTCCAGTACCTGGATGGATCCTTTCGTCTGTGTTGACTCAGGTGGGTGAGGACACCGATCAATCACAGCAACTTTCACAGTGGGATAGCCATTGTGTAAGTAAAGTGTCTCTGTGCCACAACAGGAAACCTGTGCAATCTATAATAAAATAAGTGCATAAAACAATAAATAAAGGATAAGACCGCCACTGGCAGTGAATCCTCCAATAATGAAAAATGTTACACGTTTCATCAGTGCCCCGACTTCATCAGACATAAAGGTATCACCTCAGTTGCTGTAGAAAATGCTGAACCCACTAGCCATACATCATAAAGGACATATTTGTGTAGTACTTTGCAGTGTTTAAAATATATAGTAACAAACTGCCCAAGTGACGCTTCTTACCTGCCCAAGATTCCACAATACAGTAGTGCACATAAGAAGCGACAGTTTGAGCCTCCATTTTAAATGTGGTTAGTTTTGCGGTACAGTTTTGGAAATCACACAGGCACCACTAGTTAGTGCAAAACCCACGCTAACCCTATAATAAATTGGGTAGCAAAGAGTTGATTCAGAGGCAACAACAACGAAAAAAAAGTATGACACAGGATTAAAAATATTCCCTCCACACTCCAAATCGCAATCGGAAAGATCCCTGGATCAACAAGAACTATGAATAAATGCATGAATACCAGTAATTGCTTGAATTTCTATAACCTTATACCATGTTCAACAAACATAAACAGGAGCTTCTAGATTGGAAAAAAGCCAATGTAATAACAATATTCAAAAAAGTTAGTCGTTAACAGCCTGGTAACTATAGACCTGTAAAGGTGCCCATACATCTATAAGATTTTACTTACCCGACCGAGCGCTCACGCGATGTTCCTTCGATCCTGCCAGAACCGCTTCTCCTGATCTTACATTCGACCGACATGCGATCGCAAAATGAATGGGATTTTGCGATCGCATGTTGGTCGAATGTAAGATAACCAAGCATGCTGGGAGTTGTAGTTTCCAAACATCTACAGTGGAAAGGTATTAGGGTTACTGTATACCCTCGGCTTATACTCGAGTCAATCATGTTTTTCTAATTTTGGAGGCAAAATGGGTACCTCGGCTTATACTCGAGTTGGCATAACCTCGAGTATATACGGTAATATCATAGTGTCCTGGTTTTTGATATTCCAAAGCAGAAAACATTCTTCACAAAAACATTTCACTTAACGTTTTGATATTGGTTTGCAAGAATTTCAGGAGCTGATTTTTATTTGCTGAATTCTGGTACTGAAATGCCACTAACCCCTTTTTTAGTGCTATTTAGTGTAAACCATTACTCTGGTACTGACAAATATGCACACTTAAAGGCCATCTATAGTGGGAAAAGGTACATCCCCCCCCTCTATATGTTCTATAATTCCTCCCCCAACCCCCGGAGTTCCTTTATTTTCTTCAGTGTTCTCTTCTGTCCTGAGATATACAAGTTAAAATGTCAAGATTTCAATACACCACTCCTGCTTGAGCTGTCAATCAAATCCCCTAATAGCATGCTGGTCTAGTGTGTAGACTTACACTTACACACAACAATGACTCCTTCCTAGTAAAGAAAATTATTGTAGTGAATTATTAGTATTAGTCCAATATATAGATATTTAAAAATAAGAGTACTGTGATATTTTTTCTAAGGACTAACAGTTTATTTAGTTGACAAGCTTATGAGGTCCCCCGAAAACGTTTTTTTTTTTTTTTTAATTATGGAAGCTAAAGGTGGTTATACATATGTGATTTCCATTGCAATGTGCCGGCAGATCACATTGGTATCTGTCGGCACATTGCTTCGGGAACCACCACACATGTAAACGACTGTCCCCCATACGCGGTATGGGGATTGGTCGGTCATATGGCCATACACGTAAACGATCGTATCAGCTCCCTTTGCTAAAGTAAAGGGAGCCGATAATGACCAACGGAAATGTTGTGTCTTTCTGGACCAACCCTAGTGGCGACTACGGCCCATACACTTGAAATGTTGTTCATATGTATGGCCACCTTAACCTCTAGTACCCTCAGGCTAATTTCATAAATCACCCAGCAGCCACAGCTAAGGGAGTGGTGTAGCACAGCTTGTTGTATCTTTGTAAATATGCACTGACATTGGGACATTGTTGTCTGGAGGCTTTAGTTACCATTTAAATATATCGAATGTCTAAAAATCCCTGTGGTTTTTACCTTTTAACTTTTCCTAGCCCATTGTCCGAATGTCATGGGATCTTCAAGTTTTATATTGTATAACCAAATTTTTTGGAAATGGGTAATTTTGTAGCTTTGTAATGAAATGAACAACCATGGTTAGTTTGCAAAGCCTGAACTTACATTTTTAAAAAAATTTCTTTCTTGTGTGTTGTAATGAAATCTCAGTTTACTAGTAAAATGCATTTATTCTGTGGTTGTAAAATGCAGGTTCACTACAGCATGGAAAGTGTAATAGTTAGTGATGATATTGGTAGTGCAAGCAGTACAAGGAATGAGAAGCTTTTGTGCCATTAATAACAGCTCTGGCAGACATCCAAGGCTTAGAGTGTGGGATTAGCCTGAACAATCAAGACTGCAGGATCAAAACAAGGAGGCAGAAACAGGGAGGTCACACTGCTGCCATCTGCGTTGCCGCATTGGGGGTGGGGGAGGGAAAAATTGTGGAGGGGGTGGACTGGGCAGGATTAAATGCAGCCTTTAGTAACAACATAAACACTTTATACATATTAAAAGAATCTTCAGAACTATAAAACTGTCAACATAGGAACAAAAACTGAAATATTAATCTGAAATCCTTGCTCTGCTTAATTTTGAAATGTTATTTTCCTTTTTTAAATATCCTACCTCACAATGCTTTTTCCCAATATTGCATTGATGATGCATTTTATATTATTTGTAAATGAAATGTCCTAGCCAAGAAAATATTTTTGGTAGCAGAACAAAATCTTGTAAATTGAATATTTCTTAAACCTGTATATTTAGGAAAATAAATATATTCTAATAGAAAAGGTACTCTAAGTGGATTGTACCACGGTGGCTCAGTGGTTAGTACCGATGCCTCTTAGCGCTGAAGTCCTGAGTTCAATTCCACCTTTGGACACATCTGCATGCAGTTTGTATGTTCTCCCTGTGATTTTCTCCAGGCATTTCAATTTCCCCCACAATCACAAAGACATACTGATAGGTTGTATGTATCAAATGTGCTTAGATTGTTGGCTCTTCAGGGCAGGGCCTAATAATTATATTTCCATGTAGTTGTAAAGCTATATGGAAAGTGTTGGCGCTATATAAATCCATAATAATAATTATTCTGTATAAACTGTTCTGGTGTTTCAAGTCATTAACTGGCCTTTCTTGCATTGATGGGGATTAGGTTAATGCATCATAAAAAGTGTTCATAGAATTAAAGGGCATGTAAACCATTTTTTTCTCACCTTTATCTGTTTTGCTTCTCCCTTTAAAGTTGTCTTTTCCCTTTTTTCTTTTTTCCCTGTCATAACTTATTAGTATATTTCATGTATTTTTTCCACTTTCTTTTTCATCAAAGAAGGAATCTAATCACGCTGGATGTCGTGACACTTCCTCAAATTGAATCTTTCTGAAACTGAACTAATCATTTCCCTAAACTAAACCTGGTCCTATCCCATCTTTCTCTGTTGACAATACCCCTGTTCTCCCTATACATTTGGCACGCTGCCTAGGGCTAATTATTAACTACTTTCTCATTTTCTACACACACATTATAGGGTAACTGAGGTCTCTAATTCTTTAAAATAAGAATTATATAAAAAGGCTTCCATCATACCTTCAAAACAAAACCTAAATCGCATTTCTAGCGAAAATCCTCAGGTTCTTTTCTCTCCCGACTACCGCTATGCTTATGCTTGCGCTCATCTTATTGTGTCTGTACTATTGTAACCTGCTACTTATTGGTCTTCCTGATTCCCACCTCTCTCCCCTTCAGTCGATACTATACTCTGCTGCTCGTATTGTCTTGCTCTCTAATAAACAGGATACCTAATCTCCTCTGTACCGGATAACAACCTGGCTTCCCATTAATATTTTTATGTACTGAACTGAACATCCCCAAGTGGGGCTTTATAAATAAACTATACATATATGCACACGAGCGCCAATTTTTGGGCAATCATTTGCACTCTGATTGCGCAAATCATAGCGCAAACCTGTTGGTAACTTCCGTAAAACGCATGCACTTTGTTCCGTACATAGTTTGGTCACCTTTTAGTGTTTTGCCCTTGACTGCTTCTGCTACGGGCTTCGACAGGTCTGACAAAACCCTATAGCAGAAGCAGAAAGGGGAAACACTTGTGTTGGTTTGGTTGGTGCGGGGGGCACTCAGCCCATGACTTGTTCCTATCTAGAATTATCTTTACACAGGCATACGAATGGAGAGACCAGGTACGATAATTGAAGTTGGGGATTCACCTAAGCAGTGTAAAGTGTGGCCGTCTGCCGTAAGTGAAATCGAGTGCTTGATTGCAGACTTGGCTTCTCACATTAAAGGACAATTCCACCCCCATAAGAACATATTTTAGAAAGAATGGCATCTTTAAAATATGTTGATATATCATACTTTGTCCTATGAATTCATTACTGTATGTCTGCTATGCTTCTGGATGTCTCATGGACACTGAGCAATTTAGAAACCTGTACTGAGCCTGGGCATGCTCAGAAGAGGCAGACAGAGGATTAACATTCAGTCATTGGCTGTGATGTCAACTGTCAAATCCATAACTGGAAGAACCAGGAAGCAGAAACAGGTGAAACAGGACATTGTGCAGGATTTCAGGTTAGACTTCTATATTTCACATTTCAAACTATTACCGTTTAGTGTTTTGGGGGAAGATTTACCTTATGTAAGTTTTCATTTTTGGGCTGGACTTCCCCTTTAAGTCCCGCACCCTTTCCCCCTCCATGTTTGATTTATATGGGTCTATGAGATGCTGATTCTCTAATGGGCTAGTTGGCCTTGAGGTCCCCTACAGCTGTTTTACTACACAACTGTCTCCTTATTAGCCTGTTAAGTGATCCACGAGATATATCCAGATTGCTGTGGATGCTTTACTTTTAATGATAGGAACCATCTATGGTTTGAGGTGTTTTGCCCTTTTAGTTTGGGGACACCTGAAAATTTTTTGTTTTTATATATACACTATAGTCTTTCAGCGGGTTGAGATATGTAATGCTTTCTAGCTGCTTGTACTGTACTTTGTATTGTAAATAACAATAAATCCTTTTTTACTTTTTGACCTACATGCGACAGTGAATTATACAGGGGTACCTTTAGGTGGCCCCTTGGGACCCCTGTTCCTATTTTTGTTTTAAGGGTGGATATGCCATTTTAATATCCTTTTTTCCCCCCCTCGAATAATCTAAAACTCTGGTAACCCTTGCTTACTAGAACACACAACAGTCAAGACTAAATTTCACGTGTACAGTAAAATTGTACAAATCTCAAGGGCTGATTTTCATTTTGGTAACTTGCATTTAAAGCAGTGGCTCCTCAACAGTACTTGACTATAGTATAAGCTGGAGACAGTCAGGAACTGTCAGGTGACTCAGCAGTGGAGTACTCTAGTGGGGGTACATCTCTTCTGTCATTCCTGGATCCTGGAATGTTAATTGAGGAATGGGAGTACCTTTACCTCCCAATCTTCAATTAAAAGGATTGTTTCAGTTCTTAAGTGAACCTATCCTTTAATACATGATGCATTATTGATAACTCCGTATTGATAAAAATGATTTTGCTCATTTGCACACAATGATTTTGTTTTTTTTGAATGGTCTGTGTAGATTTTGCGTCCCTCCACGAATTAAAATTGAAAATCTGCATTGCTGGTCTGAGCAATGAGTCAATGATGTAATGGGTAACTCTACTCTTTTATGTGAAACAATTTTACATTAGTTCTTTGGCTAGGATGCCTGCTCTTATTAATTATTAATAGTCTTTTGGCTAAAGCCTGAGTAAGGTCACATAGCTGAAAGCGGACTATCTTTGTTTTGCTCCTGCACAGCTGCTGTTCTGTGCACAAATGCAACGTTGGTATGTGCTAGAATGTCTATAAAAATAAAAACAAATGTTTAAATAAAATTTTTTCCTAACCCTATTAAATTCAAAGCTGAGCAGGTCGTTTAGGCATTTTGATACTATTCATGTACACCACCCTGATGGATTGGTCCAAAAGATGTGGACTGGCATAGTAAACATTGCTATAATGGAAGGAGGTGTGATTGAATATGTCATAGTAAAAATTGTAAAAATACCCAACATAGGAAAATGGGGGAAAAAATGCTTGAATAGTTGCTTGTTATATTTTAAAGGGTAAATGTGGGGATTTTTTTTACTACTTAAATATTAATTCCCAGGGTAAGAATTACTTTCAATAGTAATGTTCCAATTTCTGTCCCACCCACGTTGGTTCTTATATTACTCCGTTATAATATGTTGTTTGATCTCGATGCTCAGAAACAAAGCATGGGAGTTATAAGAACTCTCACAACCCATATGGTATTGTAGTTTAACAAGAATACATTTTATTGCAGACCCACTCACACATGTTTTGTACAGCATGGTCCTTTTAGTGTGTATGTTATGTTTTAAGTAAGAATTACTTTTAAATCCCATCCTAAATTCTGGTTTGGCTCCTTCTGCTGCTTTCATGCTCTGAAAAGGCCTGGAACAGCAGCAGAATGCAGCCAAGGAAATGAGGGCTGGTAAAAACGAACACATTTTTATTTTAGGGGTGGACATGCCCCTAAAGGGAAAGGTGACAACTGGGTTGCCTGATCATTCGGTGTAGTAGGGACACACCTAATCAATATAATTAGCTGGACTGCACCGTTTGCAAAGTGATTGCAGTTACTATAGTTAACTATAGTAATAACTATACACTAAAATTTAACTTGCTGAAATGTACATGGGCCAGGGAGGAAAGATTGATTATTCTTACCTCCCAATATTGTTACATTGAGGAGCTACAGCAAGTATGGTTTTCATTTGCCAGCTTAGTCCTGGACTAATCTTGTTTAGTTAAAGATAGTGCTGAAGCCAGGAAGAAGACTGTCAGAATCCTTTTTTTTTTTTTTTTCTCTTTGGTTTGGTGCTCCTCACAGAAACAATATTGAGAGGTAGGAATTACCTGTACCTGTATACTTTTCCCAAGTACTTTTTATTTAAAAAAACAAACAGAACAAAAAAATTTTTTTTGTACACAATATAGATCTACTATAAAAAGTATTATTTCTAATTTAGCCTTGCTGCATGCATTTAAATAGGTATCATGTTTCACTGATGTAACAACCCTAGTGGCCATCCTACTGTAGTATGTGTAGCCATGACAATCGTTCTATATAGGGAATAGGATTGACTGATGGATTATGCTTATTTCCAAATATGAATCTGTTGGTAACTTACAATGAAAGTCGTATGTGTATGGCCAACTTAAGCTTGCTATCTAGCAATTTATCTATGCCACATCATTGAAACTTATAGATGCAGGAAGTAATTTTTTTAACCTTTCAATTGAATGCTTAAATTTTTTTCCTCCCTTCCTGCTTTCCTGCCATGATGTAAAGCAACACCTTCCAGACTCTGCCTTAGGCTGGGTACATACAAGCATATTTTTTGGGCAAACCGATCGATATTTCAGTGTGTCGGTCGGGCCGAAAAATCTGCACCCCTTTTATTGTCTCCCAGACCAGATGTATGGGTGGTCGGACAAGTCAGTAAATTACTGGCGATTTTGCAGTATCCTATGGACCACACAATTTGTCATGATGAACTGTTGACTGTGGCAATGTTTGCTGCGCGCAGACAGTGATTCGTCCTGGCCGACTGCTTGCTAGCTGCAAATGGTTGGTCTGGACGAACTATTCATCCATGTGTAGCCATCCTTAGCCCACTTCCACACTCCACCACTCAAGCTCTGATCAGCAAAGTTTAGCACATTACTAGCAAACCCCGCGGCGTGTGCACCTCCTACATCCATCCCACATTGTGTCCCGGCGCTCAAGCAAATGCGTCCTTACAGCCTTATGTTAGTATATAAATTAAACAAGTTATTGAAAGAAAAGAGAAGTCTAACAACCATCATTCTGTAGTTGCAGCCTCAGAATTGAGAACCAGCACAAGCAGGGTTTTGCTCTTACATGCACACCACCTGGTGGGAATACAAACCCGCCCTGTTTTAAGTATGTATAATTTTATTTATATAGTGCCACTTGGGTACTGTAGCACTGTACCCAGTGGGAGCCATTATACAGATAAATAAAATTTGTATAAATAAAGTTTCAAAGGTTATAGTAGTTATGCTGCAACCACCACACTAATGCCAATGTTTAGAATAACGTGCAGTGCAGTGGGATCATGATATTCTCTCTGCTCTGGTCCCTGCATTGAATGGCCTTGGCAGATAATCTCACATCTGATTGTCTGCTGCTGACCATGTCACCGTCTTATAGCATGTTTGAGCTCTTAAATTGCTTACAAATGTTTAAGAGGAGGCTGCAACCAAAGAAAATATTGTGGCCATTGGGACATGCCCTTGTCCCAATGGAGCACTCCTCTACAGGAACGAGGAAGAAATAAATACATTTGAAAACGATTTGGACAGGCAAGGCATGGATTAAGGAGAATGTAATAATGCTTTTCAAATTTTTCATGAAAAAACTGAGTAGGTACACCAAAGTCTGTTGCAAAAATTGTTCCTCTTTATTCACCAATATGTGAGATACAGGCAATGTTTCGGGTGGACCTCTGCCCTTATCAAAAGGGTGGAGGTCCACCCGAAACATTGCCTGTATCTCACATATTGGGTGAATAAAGAGGAACAATTTTTTCCAACAGACTTTGCTGTATCCTACTGCAGTTTGTTTTTTCGTGATTATTGACCGGTGAGCAGCTCAGGTGGCAGAGGAACAAATTTGGAGGAGTTATTCAATACCTTGTGAGTTTCTTTTAAATTTTTCATAGGAGCAGAATTCCCTTTACAGTTTATCACTAAATAGAATTACCGTATATACTCGAGTATAAACCGACCCGAGTATAAACCGAGGTACCCAATTTCAGCTAAAAATCCTAATAAAGTTATTGACCCGAGTATAAACCGAGGGTAGAAACTTGGCATTCAAGATGTTGGAAACTACAACTCCCAGCTAAAAGCATGCTGGGAGTTGTAGTTTCCAAACATCTTGAATGCCAAGTGAGGGTGGCATTCAAGATGTTTGGAAACACAACTCCCAGCATGCTTTATTAGCTGGGAGTTGTAGTTTCCAAACATCTTGAATGCCACCCTCACTTGGCATTCAAGATGTTTGGAAACTACAACTCCCAGCTAATAAAGCATGCTGGGAGTTGTAGTTCCCAAACATCTTGAATGCCCCCCTCAGCTAGTTTGTACCTGTGGGCTCTTCTCCCTGTGGGCTCTTCTCTTCTCCTGTGGGCTCTTCTTCTCCCCTGTGGGCTCTTTCTCTCCCTGTGGGCTCTTCTCTTCCCCTGTGGGCTCTTCTCTTCTCCCTGTGGGCTCTTCTCTTCTCCCTGTGGGTCTTCTCTCTCCCTGTGGCTCTTCTCTTCTCCCTGTGGGCTCTTCTCTTCTCCCTGTGGGCTCCTCTTCTTCTTCTATCTTCCTCCATCCAGGTACGGTATCAGCATTCCGGCAGCCGCGCGCCCATTCCTGTACCGGCGCGCCGGCTGACGTCACTGCCGGCGCCGGGCTTGGCGCCGGGCAGTGACGTCAGGCCGGCGCGCCAGTGCAGAAAAGGATCGCGCGGCTGCCGGAATGCCCAGGTAAGTGGTTGACTCGGATAACCGAGTCCGAGTTTTCAGGCTGATTTTTCAGCCTGAAAAACTCGGTTTATACTCGGTATATCGGTATTACTGTTTTGTTTTTAAAATTTCTCCTAGATCAAATGGAAATGTCAAGCTTTGAGAATCATCTTGCTTCGAAATAATTTGATTAACAATATTTAAATTTTCTTTATATATTTAAAGTCATAGGGTTTCAAGAACTACTAATTTACAGATTTGCACTAGTTGTTTCCTTTTTTCTTAACTATTTATATTTGTGTGAATGCTGGATCTCTTTACAGCTTTCAAGTCAGCTGATCTAACTGCACATATGTTTAGAGCAGTTGCTAGGGTGATTCACTTAAGAATTTAACACCTACGCAGCTCTGAGCTGTTAAGACATACTTCAGTAAAGATCTGCTCTCTATTGTTTGTCAGTTCATGAAAGCAAAAATTATGATTTATTTTTTTATTTTTCTAAAGGTATAAAGGTTACAGTCTTAACAGATATGTGCTTTTGTTTCTGTGACTATAGGCACAAATGCAGTTTTGGCATTCTTCGGAATGGCTCTTTCATGCAAGGTCTATCAGTGTAATTGTAGTTTCTATAACTCTTTAGGCAATTGCTTGTAATATGAATAAAGAAGTGCTCATAATTGGTGGCAAAATTGAGCTGTAAAAAAATTTTTGGTTGTTTGAGAGACTAAATTTTGTAGGTTACTTTTTTGTTACAGAAACTGTCTGACTTGATTTTGCCATTGTTCTTACATGGCCTTAATTAGACCCGTGCAGAGTACTGCGCGGGTCTAATTTTACAGACCCATACCCCAAAAGTGCACCCAAACTGCACCTTCTCTACCCGCCTTCATACCC
Source organism: Hymenochirus boettgeri (assembly GCA_019447015.1). NCBI lineage: Eukaryota > Metazoa > Chordata > Amphibia > Anura > Pipidae > Hymenochirus > Hymenochirus boettgeri. The sequence continues at coordinate 99,094,095 of CM033472.1, read as the reverse complement.
ATGATCTGACCTGCAACCCGACCCGACTTAGCGCATCAGACATGTAATTGTAAATTAAAATGTCATCCTCGTTCCCTATATTCTAGTCAGCTTAGTATCTTTACCATTTATTCAGTTTTTGTATCTAGATGGTTTGAAAAATAACTCCAGGCATTCCCCTACAAGCACTCTATGGCCAAGGAATCTAGTAGAGATCTACTGTTTACCTATCCTTGGTTTTATAACTACAGTGTTCTCCCTAGGGTCTTTTAGCCGGGCGGCCCACCCGGCTACTTTTTCATGCCACCCGGCTGGAAAAAAATTCTTAAGAGAACACTTGTGATTTAAAAAAATTAGATGTATATTAATAGGTGTGCCAAATATATCAGTAAAAACTCCTGCCAAACTGCCCAGTCCAGACCCCTTTTTTATAACTTGTAAGCTTATTTTAGCACGTTAACTAGCTTTTCCAAGATCCCAAGGCCACAAAAGGTTGGCACATGTATTTGTGCTGCCATTTATATGGGTTACCTTCAGATGTTGTAGAACTACAATTCATTGCAGATGTTGTAAAACTAATAATGAGCATGAGCAGTGCACATTTTTCCCCACCACCAAATTTCCTTGTCCCACCCCACCCGGCTACTTTTTCATGCCACCCGGCTTGAAAAAAATTCTGGGGAGAACACTGAACTATGTCTGCATAAAATACATTTCAGTCTCTGCCCACGTCTAAACTTATTATGGGAGACTGTCATTATGGGAGACAGTGAAAGTTACAATGAGCAGGTACCAGAGCAGAGGATTATGGGTAGGGATCAGTTGGATCTGGGGACATCAAATATTTATTTCTAATTGTATTTTACAATATCATCCCCATTACCTACATTCCGGTCAAGTATGTATCTTTACCATTTATTTAGTATTGGTAAACTTGTTCCTGTGCTGTGATTTTTATTAGGATATATTTAGACGGTAAACTTAGCTCTGTTCATATTAAGGGCATCTATAGTGAAAAAAAACCCATTGCCCCGTTGCAAAGTTAAATTCATGTACTCTGTGCTGCCTAATCCTATCTCTTATCAGTGACTCTGTTTAACCATAGTGGCAGATCTGTGTGCAGCACTCCCCCCTTCCCCCTCCCCTCTGTTACCTCCTCTCTGTCTCAACTCCGGCAACCGACAAGCTTACAGTGCAGTAGGAGTTAAAAGTTCAACATCCTGAAAACACACCCATGCAAAGATACGGAGACACGGAAGAAGAAGGAGAACAGTACAGTTTACGATCTCTCTCTTTGTGACCATCATCAATCAGTGAAAGCTATTAAGGGGGGTCAAGTGCAGCCTTATATCTACCATCAAAGCTACCTCTCTCCCCCTGCTAATGCTCTTATCTCTATGTTTATTACAGAGCAGGGAGGGGGGATCACGTCACAGGGATTTGATTGACAGTCCAAGTAGGAGTAGAGGAAACCAATCACGTATTCTTCTAACTGGTGTATCTCAGGACAGAGAGGGAATCTGAAAAAAGTAAGACACTCTGGGGGTTGTGGGAAATATAGAACACATGGAAAGAAAGGAAAAAAAAGTTCATTTTCCCACTATAGATGCCCTTTAATATCGACAACATGGACATTATGGAAGGAAAGTCCATTGATCTATGTTCATCTGTATCACACTTTACTGGACAGCAGCAAGATCTCATTCGAGTTCTTGCCACACCAGCCCGTGATTCAATTGCATTTTTAAAAGCCCGATTAGTGTTGGCCTCTCCAACTGGCCACATTAGGTGCCCGCTGTGCTGTCGGAGCGCATGAGATCTGCATTTTTGCACACGTTTTGCAATCTGCATTTTTGCAAGTTGCCCATAACTGGAAACTATTCTTCCAAATTTCACTGTACCATTTTTTTGTTGTTGATCTGTCCACTATTTCTTTAGATATCTAGGCTGTAACTTTTGCATTTCAGCTGTTAATCAGTGCTAAGTATCATTAACTCTTCTGTTATGTGTAGTTTTACTGTAGCTGGAATGGTGGTACATGAACTGCATGGTGGGCATGGTCAGCATCATGTTAAACAATTCGGGCACGTGGACCCAAATGTTTTAACAAAACTTACCCGATAGAGGTGCCTCGAATCTCCTTTTCCATTAGTGCCCCCTCTGCATTGGGCTATATAATGAAATAGCCAGTTTGCTGCCATTATGTCATGAAATGCCCATGGCATACTGGTAGCCATGGGCATTTCATTACATACTGGTAGCCATGGGATTTTATCACATACCAGTATGTAATGAAATGCCCATGTCTACCAGTATGTAAGAAAAATTCCCATGATTACCAGTATGTGAATAAATGGCCATAGCTACCAGTATTTAATGAAATGCCTATGGCTACCAGTATATAATGAAATACCCATGGCTACCAGTATGTGAAGTAATGCATATGGCTACTAGTATGTGACTTTTTACTCATTCTTTCCTGGCTTCTGTACAATCGATCAAATAATTGGAGGTAAAGAGATATGCCTTACCTCTCGTTCTTCAATCAGTGCATTAAAGGAATAGTTCACTGAAAAATTTACTTTAAAGCTTGATCTTTCTTAAAAAAAGTGAGAGAAAGGAAATAAGGAGAGAGATCTGAGAAAGCTGTGAAACTTTATGTGAGAGAGCTGAGATATAGAGATATGAATAGAGGACTAGTAACTATAGGCTTTCATGTTTGCACATTGTTCATACTTTACAGTGAGATACTTGAACCAGAGCCTTTGTTTTAAGACCTGCTTTACATTGATTTCTTGCCAGAATAAGCTGTTCTGCTATGTTCAAAAGCTGTATTCAGTGAGGTAATAAGATACAAACCTTGATGTTGATAGTATCCGATCCAAGTTTGGGAATGAGCCTTTTAATGCTGTTAAGGCTGAAAAGAATTGTTGGAAGAAGAATGCTTGCTTATGTCACTATGCGACTTTCTACTTCTATGGATAGACACTGTTCCTTTGTTCTGGTGTGCCAGCTTAGAAGTACTTGTTTACCGTGTCAGATTACTCATGATTGCTTGTCATAATGACAGTATGAAAACTAAAACATGGAAAGAAAAAAAAAGAAATACCTTTGTTTGCTAAAGGAAGACCATTCCCAGAAGCCTGGTTCCTAATGTGCATAATAATATTCTTGCGTTTTTAATATCTACAGAACATTGAGCATTTAGTAGTGTACCAAGTTCTAACTAAACTGCTCTCCCTGATTATCTCTGCAGCCGTGCCACTGTGCTAAAGGTGCAGGGAGTAGTAATGTACTTTCTTTGCATGCCTGTTGCAAACCTGCGCATGCACAATAGAAGCTTTGCAAATGCAGAGTCTATCGTATACAAGTAATTGAGCTAGCAGGGGCCAAGCATTGTACTTGATACACTTTTTTGTTATTAGAAGTATAATATTATACCTTTACATTTGATTGATAAACAATAAATTGCACCGCACATCTCTGAAGGTCTGTGAAGTATGCTGATTGGCAATGTGGAAAAAAGTCAATGTAATGCCAATATTCAAAAAGGTAATTGTTTAATATCAGTGGTGGGGAGACACTGTAATCTTTGTTACTCGATTGTATTTTGGACCATTTCAAGGACCGATCTTAACAAATTGTAATTGCCATGTATTCACGAGAAATACATTTTTTCAAACTAACTTGCTTGGTTTTTATAAAGGACAACAATTTGTCTCCCACCCACCACTCCCTCCCAATGAAAGGACCCAGGGTGAGGAAAAGGTATATATTACAGTTTTGTTTGGGTTATATATGGAAATCCTGGGGTTTAGTTCCTGCTATGTACAACTCATCCAGGAAAGATGAGGAGCATGGCTGAGGCAACAATAATTGTTATTTTTAAGAGGTGAGTAAGAATTTAGATTCTCACGTAGCAGTGGATGTAGTACATATTTCATACTTCCCAACATTTGGAAAGTCCAATTAGGGACAATGTAAGATATGCGGCCGCACCCACTTTTCCAAAGCCACACCCTCTTTGAGGAAATGCCCATTTTAAAGACCACTACTGCCATTTTACATTGTTGAGCTGACTACAATGGGTAATGAACTGGAGGGCTGTAAGCTGGGTAAACAACTGGAGGGCTGATTATGTTGGATAATGAACGGAGGGGGGGCTTGGTCGCACTGGGTATGAACAGGAGGGCTTGATCACGCTGGGTATGAACGGGAAGGCTGACTATGTGAAAGAAGCCAGAGGGAAGGGAAGATGAATCACTTGCATGTTCAAACCCTTGGGTAGGAAGCGCTAAAGCATGACCGTGGGCTTTTAATGTCTGTAAGTCAGGAAAATGTCTTTATTCCAGGATGTATGAAAACTAAGTTTTCCAGAATTCTGAGCAGTTAGGGAATGCTGGGAGCTGTAGTTTTAAACATGTGAAAAGTTCATTAAGAAGACCCTTACTGCAAAACAGAATGCTGGGATTTGTACTTTTTAAACATGTGAAAGGTCACAAGCTTAGGCTGTATTAGATCTAGACAGATGCCTTGCTACAGGATATTAAGAAAAAACTTACTGCAAACAGAGAATGCTGGAATTGTGGTTTTCAAACACGTATAAGGTCACAAGTTAAACACGCCTGCTCTATACCATTGGGCTCTAGACACATGCCTTTGCCACAGGCATAAATAAGATACTTTGCATGTCCCCACCCAGAAATGTGTTTATATGTTAGTTATTGAGGCAATGCTATTAGAATAAACATGATTCTATGAGGTACTTCTTTTATAAGAAAAGCTCTATTTCATTTTATACTGTGTGGAGTTTTAGCCCCTCTATCCACACCTCTCCCTAACATGTATATTCAATCCCAATTCCCAAGTCCTAACCTCATAGTTAGTTAAACTTGTTACTAATACTAATAAATTTGAACCTTGCATGTTAATCAGGATACTGTATAGGATTTAGGTGGCTATACATATGTTCGATTTTACTTATCCAACCAAGCGCTCGTGCAATATCTAGCTCCCAACAGTCCTTTTCGGCGGGACTGTCCCGTTTTGGGGGTCCTTTCCCGCTGTCCCGGCACACACCTCTCTGTTCCCGCATTGCCCCATTTTTTTCCGGGTGTCTGGTCCATTTTTCAGGGTAAAAACGCTAAACGGAAGTGCTTTAGCAGGCATTAGGACCCTGCAGTTGGAGACTCCCAGTCCTGCCTGCTGGGGGGGGGCTTTGACCAGAACGGAGCTGCTGGGGATTGAGGTTGGAGAGGGAGAGAGAAAACTGCTGAAGGTCTGTGTGAGATCTGCAGTCACTTTACTAAACACTCCAGATGAACTTGCAGTGTGACAGAGTTAGATACTACTAGTCCAGCACAGACACAGTAAATACAGGCACCAAACATTATTTCTTCACTTACAGGGCCAGTGTTAGCTTCTAGTAAGGGGCAGTTAGGGGTGCATTGCCTGCAAGCTAGGTACACAGATAGTTATGCTCATATCTAGTCAGTAGTGTGCCCTGGGGGGACAGAACTTGTGTGTTCAGTATATATCTGTATGTGTGTGTAGTGTGTATCAGTGCATGAGTGTGTCATGTGTGTGTGTGTCAGTATATCAGTGCATGTGTAGTGTGTGTCAGTATACGTGCATGAGTGTCCAAATAATATCAGTGTACATGTGTCATGTTTGTAGTGTGTGTCAGCATATCTCCATGTGTGTGTGGTGTATGTGTCCGTATATCAGTGTATGTGTGTCATGTATGTAGTGTGTGTGTCAGTATATCTGTGTGTGTGTCTCAGTATATCAGTGCATGTGTGAGTCTTGTGTGTATCAGTATATGAATGCATGTGTGTGTCTCAGTATGTCAGTCAGTGTATGTGTGTCAGTTTGTGTCCATGTTTGTGTGTCTGTATGTCAGTGCATGTTTGTGTCATGTGTGGTTAAGCGTATGTATGTGGCAAAGATAAAAATAGGTTGACACAGACAGACAGATAGATAAACAGGTAGATAGAAAGATACAGATAGACAGGTAGGTAGACGGACAGACAGAGATAAATGAATATACAGGTAGAAATGATGCAGATAGACAGGTGACAGACAGAAAGAGATAATACATAGATAGACAGTAGGTAGAGGGACAGAAGAGAGATAAATAGATAAGATGAACAGAAAGATGAGAGAGTAGATGATAGATAGACAGAAAAAGATAGATATACAGACCAGACTATAAAAACAGATACAGACAAACACAAATAAACACTGATATTAGCATACTGGGTAGTGGCGATGCATATAGTCTTCTTTTTCATGGGATTTATCTTTAAATGGGGCGTAACTTATGAAGATGGGAGTGGTTTAAGAAAATGGGTGTGGCCTAATAAAAGTGGGTGTGGCCAAAATTTGCCGCAGGCGCCCGCAACTCGCTCACCTTTTTACTGTCCCTCTTTTGTGTTTTCAAATGTTGAGAGGTATGCAATATTAGTTTGATCTTGCCAGAATATATGTATGGCAAGCCCAAAGGTGCTGTTTAGATTGCCTGGGTCAGTTCTCAGGCCTGCAGGTTTATTCCACATAGATCCTCTATATTCTAGCAGGCAGGTAGTATAGGTAAAGGAGGATATATGTATATGTGTGTTTGTTCATTTAAAATGATGCAATTAGGTTGGTTCCTATTTTGGAGGGAATTTTAAATATCCAATTCCCCTCCAGTCATAATCCGTGACCTACATGTCACATTCAAATAATATCATGATGGTCCCATAACTAATTTTACCCAACAGAACAAGACCAAATACGACACCTCGGGATATTGTAGGCCTAAAAGGATAATATCCCAAGTTTGGCTCGGGCTATGATATTATATCAGGTATCTATAATGTAGAATTAATTACTGGATAAAACTGGGGGTATTTATGAAAACCTGAAATAATTCTACATCCCGAATTATAAGGAATATGAATTACTTTGATCTGCCATGGTTTCTGCTGTGTTCTGTACTAGGAGATTCCCTGCTGTTTTTGGTGTCTCTCAGTCTATGACATTGTTTGTATTATTCGAGGGGCTTCACACCTTTCCCTTTGAAGTCAGACCTCCTGCTAGGTCAGCTAACACCAAATGGCCATGCTATTCTACCTATATCTACAAGTTAACATGAATTAACTCTGTGATACCCATGACAGGGAAACAATGTGGAAGCTACCATGCTGCTTCATCACGCCAATATGGTGAAATAAAAGAAAATTGGGGGTGCAATTTCAGATATTGTCTATGGCGTTTTACATTGCATACCTGGTCGTCACAATTACTACCATCTTTGGATGCCTGCCAGCTCCGTTTCTGCAACAGTTTAAGGATAAGTTCGCTTAAAAAGTGAATCTATCCCATTTCTTATTGGCATGAAAACATACCCGCAAGCTTCTTTGCTGGTTCCTCTGGCAGTTTCTGACCGTTTCTGGCTTGTACGTGTGCTTGCGTGTAAGTTTCCATGCTTAGTTCCCAGCTTCTGTTACATTCATTGTAGAAAGGGAGGTAAAACAGCTTATTAACCTCCAGTTCTTCAATTAATGAGAAAAAGGATATGTTCATGTAATGTAAATTCTCTTAAAGGGACACTATACTGAAAAAATGATTTTGCCTAATCTTAATCGACTACATGTAAGTAGTACTTGATTTGTGTGTGTTGCTGCATGCCTTCAATCCAGCACACATTTTTGTTTAGGAGCAGTATCCCCCCTCCCTCTTTTAACCACTCCCACTTCCATCCACCTGACTTTTCCCCCACAAACCAACTGTCAAGCCTGCACACGCATTCCAACTGTCAAACTCTGTACCCATTCCAGCTACAGTAAAACTACTCACAGAAGAATAGTTTTTGAGAGCAAGGAACTTGATTGACAGCTGAAATATAAGACGTTTTAGATTGGATTCTACAGAAATAGGGGGCAGATCAACAAAAATGACACAGTGGGGGTTGTTAACTGTTTAGTTTCCAGTTATGGTCAATTTAAAATAACCTTTTTTTCAGTATAGATGCCCTTTAAGTGTCCAGTGTCAATATTGTAGTTTCAGATGTAATGTAAAGTTGTTTGAGTATAGTGATGCTTTAAATCTGCATATAATTAATATTGTGGATTTATTTAGCACCAACATTTTCCGTGGCGCTTTACAATTACATGTGTACATTCACATCAGGCCCTGCACTGAAGAGCTTACAATCTAAGCACATTTGACACATACAACCTAATAGTATGTCTTTATGATTGTGGGGGAAACCGGAGTCCCCGGAGAAAACCTACGCAAGCATGGGGAGAACATATAAACTCCTTGCACATGTGTGCAAGGGTGGATTTGAACTCAAGATTTCAGTGCAGCAAAGCATCAGTGCTAACCACTGAGCCACCCTGCTGCATAAAGAATATATTTGAATTTACTCATTGCTGGATCAAACATTTTGTATACATGTGGGAATTGTCTGAAAAAAAAGTAAAATTTCTGTCTGAGGCTGTCTTAAGGCACTGCAGTAGGACTTTTTCATGACTATGTATTAAGTCTCTATGTATGATTTCTGCCTTAAAGTTCTGCAAAATGATTTGCTTAAATGTCCACCCCTTTTCCCAACTTTTAGGATATTGTAGGTTTCCCTCCCCCAGCCCAAACGCCATATTAGTATGTCAAACTCCGGCGATCTTTACTTACCTTCCCTCTCTCCTCTGCCTCACTGCCCGGCCTTCTGCTCTGCATGGAACTGCAAGCAGGGGGCCGGACCAGCAGCCGTGTTCCGTGACTGGGTGAGAGGCAGACAATCGCGGACGTGGCTACCGGCAGTTCAGAACGCCGGAGGAAAGAGAGAAGGTAAGTAAAGATCGGGGGAGTTTCTTGACATAATACGGCATTTGAGGCTGGGTGAGGGAGACCTACAGTACCCCAAAGGGGAATTACAGTAGGGGGGAGTGAGACCAAAATGGGTGGGAGAGAGAGGGGGGGAGGGCTGCACTGGGCATGTGCAAATTCTCCCGGAGGAGAGACCGGACTCTGCTAGGCTCCTGGTGGACAGTTTTTGGGATTTGGAGGGGCATAGCAGGGCAGCCATTTGGAGCTGGGATGTAAGGTAGGATTTTTATGCACTACACAATGGGGCCAGTAGTGGGTTAACTTGTTTTAGGGGGGGGTGGACATGCCCTTAATATACTGTGCAATTATGTAGTATATGTTTAAAAAACTTCACAAACACATATTTATCCAAGAAGTAACATAAATCAATGTATTATTTTGCAATTGCAATAAAGCACAGGCCAGGTGGTTCCAGCTGCATTGCATTGCTTAAATGTTGCGGGAATGTCAAAAGGTAAGTTCTAATGGGGAAGGGATCTCAAATTTCCCAAAACATCTCAATGTGTCTGTCTATATCTTTCTGTCTGTGGAAAGAACTGCTTGAAGTTCCCTCACTCTCTTCCCCACAATCTCTCTGGCTCTGTTCGTTCCACAAATTTCCCCTTGTTTTTCTGTTAAACTGCTCAACATTGTCAAGTGGTCGATCAAAAAAACATCCTACATGGCATCAATATTTTGAACAATCCAATCTAATTTATTGGATCGCTCAAAATGATGATCGCGTGGTGGGGGGGGGGGGGGGGCTTAACATTTCAGGTATCAATCAAGTTCAGTAGTATTATAAAGTCTTTACAACTGCATGGTTGGAAATTCCCTCTCCCAATGATGTCTCATGGGGATTACTGAGCATGCTTGCCCTCACAGATAGTTTAACAGGGGGCTGGGAGATTGAGCTTGAGCAAAACAAATACTGGAATTAATTCATGCAGCAACACAAACACATGTGCTTCTTACATGTAATTATAAATTAAACTGAGGCAAAGTATTTTTTTCATTGTACAATTCCTATGTTAGTAGTATTTGTGTAATGGGTGGAGCTAGGATGAAAGGGGACATGTTAAATGTCTGTCATAGGACATTGGGTGGTATAAAAGTTGTTGGCTCTTAAAAATTGGATTATTTGTCCAACCCTGTCCTAATCTGCAACAATGTTGCAAATGGAAGGGGAAGGTAGGAGGAATAGGAGCTCCGCTAAAGCATACAGGAGAGCAGTTCAAACACAATACCCGAGAGCAGTTCAAACACAATACCCGATTTGTAGCACAACAAAGCGGCCTATGTGACAGGCAGCTCTGAGATCCGTATCCTGACATTTGATTGTGTGGCATTGGGAAAGTTAATGGGGAATATCTGGCTACACTTGGAAACTTAACGGCAATGGGAAAAGTCTGCTGGCACTAAGAGTAAAGGTGCCCATACACTACTAAGATATTAGATGTTCATCTAACCTAAATCTAATGTCTTTAACGTCCATGTTTTTGTACCTTCCGATGTTCCCATGATGGTCTAGCCTGGCCTATTTATTTTGCAATTGCAATAAAGCACAGGTCAGACTGTTCTTGCTGCATTGCTCAAATATTCCTGGAATGTCAAAAGGTAAATTCTAATGGGGAATGGATCTCAAACTCGACATCTCAAAATCTGTCTCTCCATCTATCCCTCTATGTGTATCTTTCTGATTGTGGAAAGAACCAAGGGAAGTTCCCACCTTGAGGCCCCAATCTTTCCAAAGATTTCTACTTATTTTGCGGTAAACCGCTCAACATTGTCAAGTGGTTGATCAGAAAACGTTGCACACAGGATCAATATTTTGAGCAATCCAATTAAATTTTTCAGTTTCAGTTGGTTGAATAGTTGACCCATGTATCGCTTTCTGGTCAAACGACTGCCTCGCAATATCAGCCAGTTTATTGAGCAGCAAGTGATCGGACCTCTCAGAATATTTTCTGGTGATCTCATCCACAACTAAAATATATTGGCCAGATTTTAAGCTGAAATTTTCTGTTTCCAGATGTTTGCAACAGTCTTCAATTTATGGTTGCGTGATTAAAACAAAAATGCATACTTTACCAGTAAAGAGAATTTCTAAGTTATTACTACCATTCAGGTGCATTTTTAAAGTTTCTTTTTAGAAGAGCAAATTTTGTCTATCTTTTCTCATTTTAAAGGAATAGTTCAGTGCTAAATACAAGTCTGCATAGGCAGAACACATGAATTACACCGTGCAAATACCTCTTTCCAGATTGTCCATGTGTATCTATCTATCCATTTTCTATCTATCCACTTTCTTTCTTTCTATCTATCTATCTATCTCTATCTATCTATCCTTTTTCTATCTATCTATCTATCCTCTTTTTTCTATCTATCCTTTCTTTCTCTTTATCTATCTATCTATCTCTATCTCTATCTATCTATCCATTTTCTATCTATCTATCCATTTTCTATCTATCTATCCATTTTCTATCTATCTATCCCTTTTCTATCTATCTATCCTCTTTTTTTCTATCTATCCTTTCTTTCTCTTTATCTATCTATCCTCTTTTTTCTATCTATCCTTTCTTTCTCTTTATCTATCTATCTATCTTTCCATCCTTTCTTTCTCTTTATCTATCTATCTATCTATCCATTTTCTATCTATCTATCATCTATCTATCTATCCATTTTCTATAAATGTATCCTCTTTTTTTCTATCTACCCTCTTTCTATCTATCTACCCTCTTTCTATCTATCTACCCTCTTTCTATCTATCTACCCTCTTTCTATCTATCTATCTATCTACGATATCTATCTATTTATCTATTTATCTATCTATCTATCTATCCTTTTTCTATATATCTATCCATTTTCTATCTATCTCTCTCTCTCTATCTATCCTTTTTCTATCTATCTATCCATTTTCTATCTATCTATTTCTCTATCTATCCTCTTTTTTTTCTATCTATCTATCTATCTATCCTCATTTCTATCTATATATCCGTATATTTATCTACTGTATCTATCTACCTAGATTACTGTTTGCTACCTACATTATACCATACTGAAAGTGATGCACAGGCACTATGGGTAGGGGAAAGGGCTGTGAGTGCTGGATTACTGTTTGCTAACTTCATTATGCCACAGTGAAAGTGATGCACAGGCACTATGGGTGGGGGAAAGGGCTGGGAGTGCTGGATTACTGTTTGCTACCTACATTATGCCATACTGAAAGTGATGCACAGGCACACGCTTACACAAACAGACTCACACGTTTACACAAACACACTCACAGACTCACATGTATTCACAAACACACTCACAGACTCACATGTATTCACAAACACTCACTCACATGTTTACACAAACACTCACAGACTCACACGTATTCACAAACACACTCACAGACTCACGTATTCACAAACAGACTCACGTATTCACAAACACACTCACAGACTCACGTATTCACA